>JAJVHD010000005.1:2400000-3600000 GCA_022207745.1 Brachionus rubens
AATGTGCATTCGTTTGATCCTTTTATAGAAGCTGATATATTTAAAAACGTAAGAGATAAAGATTCGAATTTGAAAGACTCTGCAGTATTAAAAGTCGAGAACAAATGGATTTTCTACAGAGTTGGCATTACTGGTAAAAAACAAGATGATAAAAAATTAAACGAATTGAAGATAAGTGATTTAATTACTCTTGAAAATATTTTGGAAATCGCAAAATTAAAAGACAAAGTGATTGATGTCTTCAAAATGGACATTGAGGGTCCAGAAAAAGAAGTGTTTAACAGCATGGATATGAATTATGCTTGTAAATATTTCAAAAACATTATATTTGAAACTCACACGAATTCGAAATTTGTTGATTTGGTTAAATTAGAAAAATGTTTTCGTTTATTTTGGAGGAGTACACGTTTTTTTGAAGGTGACACTTATGGTAATACAGGTCATTTGACTGAATTTCAAAATCCAAATGGATGGAAGCTTGAAGTAAAAAAATATGGCAATGAATTAGCCTTAGCTGAGTTTATGTTTACCTCAGGAGAACTTTATTTTGTTAATTCAAATTTTATTTAAGATAATTAATTTTTACAAAAAGTAAGTTTTTTTTTTAACCAAGTTTATATTTTATAATCAAAATTTTAAGCTGTTTTTCTATTAAAATCGATTTTTTAGTGTTCCTTCGTGTTTTTTTAATTTTTTTTCTCTTTTGCTCTAGTTTTAGACTAAATTTTATAAAAACAAAGAAACCTAACAGGAAGGCAAAAGAGCTATTAGATCCTGAAGAGAGAACAAGAAATGAAATTAATTAAAAAATAGAACTAGAACATGAACGGTATATAAGCATACCAAGTGCATTCTAGCAAATTTTGGATCTTTTATTCGGCTTCAAAATGATATCCTGGGAGGTCAGCCTAAAACCCGGAATTACCGGAACGGAGTGAATTTACCCGGAAATCCGGAATGAGTTCCGGGCATTTGCCTAAATTCCGGAACGTGTTTTCCCGATTGCCTTTCAGTTTAATATTTATATAAACACGAATTCAAACATACAGATTTCTTAAAAAGAAAAAAAATTATGAAAGAGGTAATCTTATTTTAAGCGTATTGATAACTCTTAATCATTTAATCTTGATTGATTAGCGTTATTCAGGAATCTAAAAGAAGTGCAGTGTCATTGAAAAAAAATCGTATTATCTTGGTAATTTGGCAGATAGACATTGGTCTTATTAAGTTTTTGTTTACTTTAATTAATAAATAAACAAATGTTATCGGAATATTTTTCGAGGATGTTCTCCTTGATGAGAAACAGCACGTTTCTGACAAAGCTTTGGTTCGGTACGATATGTTTGCAGAAAAAAACTTTGATCCTCATCCATAAATAAAAAAAATGAAATGAGTAAAATTTTATCGATTGAATAATTACCTTTCATTTTTCGGCCATAAAAGTAATGGTTACAAAAAAAACGAAGTAATAATTATCTAGGGCATCTTTCAGACATACTAGTTCGTCTGAAAATTTCTCCATTTGAGAGAAGTTTTCATTCGTGAAGTTGAAAGTAACCAAAAAATCATGGACAGATAATAAAAGGCATAATTTTATACATAATATGTATTAATTTAACTTTTTCTATTTTCCGGAACACGTTCCGGATTTTAGTCAAATGTCCGGAACTCATTCGGTATCTTAGTCATTTGTTCCGTCGTCGAGAGCTCCGGATTTTAGGTATTGAGTTCCGAGTAAATTCCGTTCCGTACCGGCGATTCCGAGTTTTAGGCTAACCCTTATTGATTCCTTTGGTTATGAGTTACAATTTTAACCTAAAATTCGTAATCTCAAAAAAATAAAAAATTCGAAAAAAAATTTGAAAAATTCCAATAAAATTGTTAAAGATGAGTTTTAAAGTGAATCAAACATCCAGGCGAATAATTCCTTTTTCCTATGAAAGCTTAGACGATTCTCTACAATATTAGGATTAGTTGGTTGAAAGTTTGCTTTTCATTTTTGTGAAAACCAGTGAGTTTCGATCAGGACGCCCTGCCCTAGCACTTCACAGTCTTTTTTTTGACACCTTAAGTTGATCCATAGAGTTAATAGACGCTAACGAGTTGTTCCACACGATTAGAAGGTAATGTTGTTCGTCTATGGCTCATTTCCATAAAGGGCGGAATTATACTAACCAAGACAAAATCAACATCCTCTCATACGTAGCACCTGCTGTTAAGTCTTTTTCTTAATTGGCTTGTAGTTCGGTTTATTTACCATTATATTACGAAAAGTAACTGCAGTTTTTTTTTGCCTAAATTTGAAAGAGAAATAAAAAAATATTGAAAACTCAAAATTATCAAATTAATAAAGGGTCCTCCTAAAAAGATGACCCCATTTCGTGAAATTTTTGACCCCCGAAAAAAACGGAATAAAATTTTTTTTTGAAAATCTAAACCTACGATACAAAACTTCAAGAGCTTTCTAGCTATCATATTGGTGACCCCCTGTTGACCCCCAAATTTTACCGACTGACCCCTGAATTTCGGATAGAAGAGGCTTCGAGCTGTCTAAAAAATAGGTCTCGACCTCCTAACTCTTTTAGTTTTTGAGATATTTTGGTTTGAAAAAAAGTGTCCTCAAAGCGGCAAAATTTCTAAAAGCCACGGTGAACCGAATATTTAAAATCTGACTTCATATGCATTTTCCCCATGCTAAGAAACATAAAATTATTAAAAAAAAACAAAAGACAAAAAGGTAAAAAATTTTGCCAGAGTGGTGGTCTTTGCTAGGTAGCCCTCTAATAGGCTTATAGACTTAACTAAATCGTTAGTTTCAATCACTAAATATATTCTAATCAAATCATATGATATAGATTCTTGTATTTCAGCTCTACAAGCTTAAGAATAGGATAAAATATAATGTTCTATCATCATATATGGGTATTTGGTATTTTGAAGGACGAGATTTGATTTGACTGGAATTGAGTACATTTTTCCGCTTTTTTCCTAGGATAAAATTTTTTTTTCAAAAATGTAAAAAATGCATTTTTTGGGTTTTTTTGGGACGCAGATTCCGAATCTGATATCGAAATTGAAAAGTTTTGATAGCGTGGAAGTTTTGAATTGCCGGAACCTTACAAAAAAGTTATTCACAACCTAAAAATTAGTTTTTGCAACAAAAAAAAATGACACTACATCCTTGATAAGTTTAAAGTGTTTTTTAGCTTCATAAACTTTGCGTCTTAAAAAATTAGTGTTATTTTTTCAGTTACTAGTATACCATCCATATTTTGTGATGGTTGTAACAAGTGATATCATAAGTCTTGCTTAAATCATAACATACTTTTACTAATAAAACAGTTAAGTGTTGAGTGTAAGTGTAATTGTTACACTCACAATTGACACTTAGACTTGGAAAATTTAAGTGTAAACCCACGGGGTAATAAAAAAAAATTTCTAACACTAGGCGGGGGGTCAAAAATATTCCGCCAAATATACCTACCCTCGGGAAGAAAAGTCCTTTAGATACTAAACTTTTAAATACCCACCCCCTAAAAATAATCAATGCAAACTTGTTTTCAAAGGCCCTTTCTACACCTAAAAATGTATTCACTGGTTTCCCAAGATTTTAAAAATAGTCGTCTCTTATGATAATTGGGATCAGATAACTCCACGTAGAAAGAATCCCGAACAATCGGATCAAGTTAATTTACGTGACTTATTTCTCATAGAAAGTGAATATATGTGAGCTTTATCAATCCGGCTATTTTTAATACTCTTAGATCATTATCAAACTTACAACTAAATAATCATCGAAATTAATTTCAAAACAATTTTATTCAAACGTTTTTTTTTTCCTGCTACATTCACACATTGAATTACAAAAACAAGCCTATTTTTAAGATAATTTATCAAACCGCTTCGTTTTAAATTTTTAACGTAAAAAAAATAAAATTTGAACGGAGAGGCTAAACATCTTTTCGCTAAGTTGAACGTGATTTTTTTCCTTTTTATTTGTTTTCTTATCAGAAAGACCACCCCACCTAGTTTTTTTTTCTTTTTGAACTTTTATTTACCACCCCAAATCGGGTAAGAAAATGTTTCTTCTTCACTTTTCTTCCCTCATAAACTACCAACCCTACCCTACATTTTTCAATTAAATTAAGCTTTTTTGCTTTTATCAGAAGTTATCTATCGTTAGCTGGCATTAAATAATGTTTGATACGCTTCAAAAATTTAATTTTAATAACGCTTGATAACGTTAAATAACGTTAATTAATGTGGGATAACAAAAGTTACTGGTGATCTGAAAAATTTTGCCAAAAAATATTCTAAGTTGTAGATCTCGATGTCATCTAGAATCCTTGGTGCCTTTTTGAGATGAGTAAATTACTAGTTTTAAGAAGTCCTAATCCATTAACCTATACTTTTTGACCATTTTTTTCAAATATTAGTCAAATTCTGAGAGCAAACGAAAAAATGGATACGATAAGAGCAAATTTGAAATAAAAGAAATTTTACATTCTAAAAATTTTTTTATTTTTTAAAAATTATTTTTTTTTCTAGTCATCAAAAGATATTTTTTTATTTGATGCACCATTTGAAAATCCACCACGACCACCGCCGAAACCTCCACGGCCTCCACGACCACCACGATCACCGCCAAAACCTCCACGGCCACCACCTCCTCTGCCACCACCGAAACCTCCACGACCTCCACGGCCACCACCTCCTCTACCACCACCGAAACCTCCACGACCACCGCCGCCGCCGCCACCACCACTACTTCCTTCTTCCAATTCAGGTAACGTGTCACTTGCACCAAGTGCTTTCATTTCTAATGATGCAGTATCGTACCATTTCTCTTGAATAAGTTCATCATATTTAGTTGGAATATCGAAAATTAACGATTTGTGATCTTTTGAAAATGTAATGTGAGATACAGCTCGATCGCCTTCTTCTTCACCTAAAATTCTTTTTATAATTACAAAACCGAATGATTTTCCTCTAATTTCATCATCGTGTTTAGTAATACAGTATGTTGTATATCCATCACGTTGAGTTAATAGAGAAACACATGGTACTTTATTGGCGCCAGTCATAACAACTAAAGCAGCAGCTAATGCTTTCAATGAATCACCTTTGTGTTTTTTGGCTAGCTTTTCAGCTGATGATTTGAATTGTTCAACCAATTCGTCTGTTACTTCACCGATTTGTTTGAATGCTTTTTGCAATTGAGCGTCATCTACTTCAACACCATTTTCTGATTCGGAATGCGAACGTTTTTTGTTTGATTTAATTTGAAAATCATTATCTTCTTCTTCTTCTGCTTCTGCTTCTTGAGCTGGTTGTTCTTCCTCTTGAGATTCTTCTACAGGCTCTTTATTTTTCGATTTCTTCTTCTTTTTCTTAGGACTTTCTTCGACTGGTTCTTCTACAGCTTGTTCCTCTTGTTCTTGTTGCTCCTGTGCAACTTCTTCTTCTTCTTCTTGTTTTTGTTTCTTGTTCTTTTTGTCTTTACCCATTTTGTAGTGTATTTTACTATAAATCTAATTGAAATTTAAAGAAAAAAAATTGTTTAAAACACGAGGATTTTAAAAAAAATGGCTGAAAAAAAATACGTTTTTTATTTGAAAATAGTAAAAAAAAAAAAGAAATTTGAATGAATGAAGAAAAATTTGCAGCTTAATTTATACATTTTTGTTTTTGTTTGGATTCAAATAGACCTATGGGAGGGGGAGTCTAGTAAGCAAAAATTATATTTTTTTTATTTTTTCACGTTCTTTTATTTTTCTAGGGTAAGTTTTATTTTAGTCTTAAAAAATTCAAAAAATAAATTTTTTCGCTTTAAATTGTCAAATGTATCAAAACAAATTCGCTATTTGAAATTATTTTTTTTATTATTTCAAGGGATTGAAATTTTTTTCTTACAATTATACTCAAAATGTTATAAAAACCTTTTAAATGCATGCTTAAAGTTAGTTTAAAAATGCAAATTTATTTGAATTAAAAATTGTTAACCATGTGCTTTTGATTGTTCAAAAAGGTTGTTTTTCTTGCTTGGATGACAATTAAGTACGACTTGGTTTTGATGAAATCACTCGTTAAAAAATATGATTTTTTTAACACTGTAGCAATTTAGGACTGTCCAAATTTAACACTGCCTGCGAATCGGGTGAAAATTTACCCGAAATTCTTTTTGCATTAATTAAAAATCTGATTTTACTCGAAAAGATGTCAAAGGTTAACGTCTACACGATATCGTGTAAGAATTTTGAAAATTCTTTAGAATGGCGATGTTTTCAAGGGTTTTGCTGTTTATTCGGATCCGCTGAGACTAGATAAGACTTGACTGAAAAACACCCTTTTTGATCGCTTTTAACCGAGCATGAGAAAATATATTTTCTTTCAATATAGGTGCCAAAGAAAACTAGCTATCAGGTCTCATATCCAAACCATTGATATCTTTCCCCAATCATGGACTGTCTCTAAAAAATGAATCAGTTATGAAAATAAATTTAAACTTCAAATCTTACGCTTAAAGTCTTCTAAGTCACAAAAGTGGTGATGTAGATGGATTCTTAATTGCTTCTCTAAAAATTATGTCATACTACCAATTTAATACATTAATGTTTCGGTGAGAAGAGGTTGAATGGTTTGAATGGATAAGTTAGCGATCCCATAAATCTCATTTTTAATGGTTTGGTCTGAAATTTCTTTAACCCAATAATCAACTTTAAAATTCACGTTTTGGAGCTTTAGTGACATTCATTTTATGAGTTTTACCAAGAGGTCTTTAATTGAATCAATATTCCCCATAATGGAAAAAAATCCTCTATCCGGATCCATGTTTTACGTCTTTAAGGCGACCAAAATCCGTGTTTTTTGGGTTTACCCAAATCATGAGCTCTTAAATATTTAAAAAAGGCAAATCTGAGTCAGAGTGCCAAAAGCGGGAAATTTGTGACTAAGTTTGTGATTATTTGTCAGGTGGTAATTGAAGCTGAAAAATCTAACCAAGCCTATTTACGTTCGGCAAAGCACCTATTTGTTAATTTTATTTTAATTTCATGAGGTCAACTGTGCTTGTTCTAAGATGAATTATTTTCAGGACTTTGTTTTGAATAATTTGTAGCTTTTTATTTATCTATTTGAATGTGGTAAAGAGCCCCAAATCATAAATCTTACTAGCTATAAATTCTATTCCTCCTCTGTGATACAATAAATCCAAGTCAAAAAGTATCTTAACATCTTTCTATCATAATAGTCTCTCGAGATAGGTGAGGGTTTGTCATCAAACAAATAGTTTTATTTAATACAAGCGATTTTTCTAAAATTTGAGCATTTTTCATTGAAAATTTACGAAAATTGATATTTCGGACATATTGTAGTATCAAGAGTTACTTTTCATTTGAAAAAACCCTCACTTATTCACATAGAGAAAGACTAAAACTACAAAGCAGAAAATTTTGTGTCTTATCTAGATATAAAATTGAAGAGAAATTAGCTCTCAAAAACCATGAAAAACTAACTAAGATTTATGATTTGGTGCATCTTACGGTAACATGCTAAATTGTATAAAAAGGAGTATGATGAGTTTATAGATCGCGATAAGTGTTTTTGTTATAAAGTTAGACCTGGGTCAAGATGCACACTAAGCAGTTTTACACTTTTTTCTATTCTCTGGTTGTTTATTTTTAGGGTCAGATTTGAAGAGAACTCGTACGAAGGTTTGTTGTGGTTACTTGCGATTACCATGTATTTTGTTTTCCTAATGTTTAGCTTTAGTCCTTACTAAACGTTTATCATTTTATTAAAATCAAGCACCTATTAAAATCGATGGAAGATCGCTTCAAAACAAAACACCAGAAAATTAAGCCTGACAGAATTAAAAAAGAGAAAAATTAATTTTAAAAATTTTTTATTTTTTTTACCAAAAATCAATTAAACTTGGTGTTTATCAAAATTTTAATAAATATTAGAATTTTCGAGATTGAAAAAAAAAGAGAAGAGTTAAGACTCGTCATTTTTAGATGTTAAAAAAGTATAATAACCAACTAAAGCTGAAACAACAAGAGCAGTAGCTGTACCGGCAACAAAAACAACATTGCTTAAAATTCCATTATTCGTGTCATTTGTTTGATTCAATTTTTGATTTGAAATTGAACTTTTAAGACTAGAACCATCAGTCATTTCGGCTATTTCATCACTTTGACTCATCTTTATTTCAGCTATAAAACAACTTATAAAATTTTCATCACTTAAAAAAAAGAGTCGAAAAACGAACTTACGAGGCAAATCCTCAGCGTAAACAATTTGAGTCTTTGAATCAATTAGTTCAACACTCAATAACTCTTTAACACGATCACTTATGTCGGCATCAGTTTCATCAGGAAACACATAATCACTCAAAACTGGTCCATTGAGTTTTAAACTTTCATCCAAATATATATGAATTCGATTTGGAGTTTGGTAAGATTCTTCAATTGAACTAACATCGTTTGAGTTTGGATCTTCTAATTGTACATCACCAATAATATCTTTTCTGGCATCTAAATCTTCGACTAATAAACGTACACGTGAATTAAAACTTCTCATTAAATCATATCCAAGTAATTTTTTAATGTATTTTAATTTGAATGTTTTATGAAATGTAACTAAAAGATTACATACACCTGTTAATTCATAAATTGAATCATTATTCTCTTGATTGAGGATTTTTTTGGCTGAATCGGTTTCGTTGTTCTATTTAAACAAAAAATAAATAAAAAAGCTAAACAAAATTATATTTTTTTTAAAAACTTTC
Organism: Brachionus rubens; assembly: GCA_022207745.1. NCBI lineage: Eukaryota > Metazoa > Rotifera > Eurotatoria > Ploima > Brachionidae > Brachionus > Brachionus rubens. Next base: position 2,408,789 of record JAJVHD010000005.1, read on the forward strand.
TCGCGTCTCATGATGAGACCCAAGGATAAAACTGCTGATTAGAAGACCTGAATAAAGATGGAAAAACATTCTTTTCAAAGGGTGTTAAAGAATCGGAAATTTTGTCCCTACCGCTTTTTACAGCCTAATACCAAGGTGCTCTTTTCTAGAACTCATGTCTGGAAAAAGATATTTCTGATCTGAATAAACGACCTGGAAGCTCAAAATCTACCATAGACACTGGAACCAATGGGAAAAAAATTTCCCACGAGAGCTCTTTTTACCGATTTGCCTTTGTTAAAATATTCTAAGCAGACTCGGAATCTCATCACTTGACGATGACGAAGAGAGTAGTATTGGTTATTCGCCATTTTTAGAAAAAAATTAATTGATTTTTGATAACGTTTAAATAAATTTCACTGTTTTTCCAATTAAATTCAAAAAAATAACTGAAAATGAATCGATGAACGGTTATCAAAAATGAATATTATGTCACTAGACAAAAGAAGAAGAAGGGGTGATTTGATCCAATTTTATAAGATCGTTAATGTTTTAGAGATTGTGTATTTGTTAAATGATATCAGGTATAATTCAGCAAAAAATAACTATAATTTAAGGGGTCATTCAAAAACAGTATCAGGAGAACTCTTCAAGAATTGTCCGTCGCGTTACAATTTGATCACAAAAAGAGTAGTTAATGATTGGAATAGTTTGCCAAAGAATGTTGTTGAAGCAGTTTCGTTAAATTCATTCAAAGCAAAACTTGATGAATGGTTTAATACAAGTTAATGGGTGTTATTGCAATGAAATGCCATAGCCTCACGGCTTTACTCGACTTGTCGAGTAATCTTTCATTTCTTTCCTTATTTTTTCCTTATTATTTCCAATGAATTCCAATAAAATTCCAATAAAAGCAATTGGAATTGTCTAAAATTCAATGCATTGATCAATATTTAAAATCAATGTTTTTCAATGTCAAAATCGCGTTTTTTAGTTTGCTTGGGTAGAGGACGAAAAAATCCATAAAAAAACATAACCGTTTACTGACTTAAAATTCTGAATCCTCGTTTAGAAAACCTTAGAAAACATAAAGTTCGCGCAATGCAAAATTACCAGACTATCTTAATTTTGAGTTTTCGACTCGATTTTCTTATTCTCGATAGCCGAAAACCTGAGTTAGCCAAAATTTTAGGGGGGTCCAAAAATTTTTTTTTTTGGCCAGGGGGTCCAAAGTGCATGAAAATCATATAAAACATAAAACTCTTCATAAAGAACAAGTTTTTCAAAAAATTAGATTTAGGGTGCTAAAAATGGTCCAAAAAAGGTAATTTTTTTATTCAAACCTTAAGTATGTATTCTAGGGTTTTCCTGCATGAGAATTACGAATTTAAGGTCAAAAATATGAAAATCCATCATCTTACTGATTTTTGATTTTTTTAATTTTTTTTCGGCCGCGATTTAGCAAAAAGTAAAAATTAATTGAAAAAAGTAAAACCTAAATTTTGTTTAGAATTTTGTCTAGTTTCAGAATCTGTATAGAAAGTCTATGTTTTATGGGTAAAAAAAAAAGTAGATCCAAAAAAACTTAAAAAATGCATAAAAATTTGCTGTTTTTCCGGAATATTCCGCGGAATTTTACATTTTTTTCGACTGCTAACCCTAGGTTTTCGGCTATGGAGAATAAGAAAATCGAGTCGAAAATTCAAAATTAAGATAGTGTGGTAATTTTGCATTGCGCGAACTTTATTTGAAAAATTATGTCTTCCATTTTTTTTAAAAACATCTTTTTTTCTCCCTTTTTAACACCCAAAACCGATGGAAAGATATATGTTCTTTTGGGTTTTTTTGATTTGTAGAGCACAATTATAATATCAAAATGTCAAATTCTCATAATGTGGAAGTTTTGCTACGGCTGAACCTTACAAAAAATATAAAACTTCAGAGTCTGAAGTTCACGCATTTTCAATAATTCCTCTCAACGTTGAAGTCAACTGTCAAAAAACAAGTCTTTACTTTCCGTCTAATTCTTTTGAGCAAAAGTACTTGATGAGGTCAAAAAATCATCAATCTCGTTCTATAATGAGGTCGAGATGAACTCTATAACCATCGTCAATTGATAATGAGTAAGAGTGTAAATTTAAGTGGTAATAGAAATGACAACTGAATAAAGTAATTAATTGAAACTTGGTACAGTCGAACCTCTCTTATGGGAATTATTCGATTAACGAAGGCCGGATTAGAGGGTTTCGACTGTATTCTTTTCTATTTTTAGAATAAAATCGAAGAAGGTTCAACACAAAAGTGGTCGAATAGTATGTATGAAAATCTTACCAAATTTTCCATTAAAGTAGCAAACAAATTATTCTCATTCGATAAGTTCAACTCTGAAAATTGTTTATCCTCATCGAATAACTTTCCATTTAACAAAAACAAATAATTGTTATCATCGAAAATTTCATTCACACACAAAGCTTTCTTAGAATTAAAAATTTTAACATAAAACAACAAGAATTCCAAATTTTGTAAAATTTTTTACCAAAAAATCTTTTCGAAGAATATTATGAGACTTTACATTAGGAGTTTTAAATATTGAACTCAAATTGTAATTGCTAGTCAACTTTTTAAAATCATTTCGTAAATTTTTTTCAATTTTAATTTCACAAGTCTGATAGTTTTTGTTCTCGCTCACAGACAAGTCTAAACTTTTCATGTTAATACTTTAACAAAAAAAATTGTGAAAAAATTGTTCTAAAATTTTTAAGTTGTTAAAAATACCTTTTGGCTTTTGTATCGACTAAAAATAACAAACGCTCTTGATTAAACTTCATTTCTTTATAATAATCAAATTCGTTTAAAATTTTAAATATTTTAGTCAATATTAGACGACTCGAGGTCGGTGTTTGATCAATTGTATATATTCCTAATATGTCACACCCGCCTATTAACATGTCATGAATAAGTAAAGCATGATTTGCTACCCAATTTGAATCGATTCCATCTTTTGGACTCGAATCGTCATTGTTATCAGGTGTAGGGATCACAAGAGTTATAAAATCTCTTGATTGATCAATTGTTCCGATCAAAAGACCGGTTCGTGTAATTTTCTCATCGTTTTGAAGTAACTTATTAAGACAATGATTAGCATGTTCATCGATTAAAATTGTTTTAACCATTTTTTTTGTTTGAAGTAATGACGTGTTTATTATGAAAAAATGAAAACAAGATTTTTTTGAAACTTGAATGTAAGAGGGGTGAATTTTCTCTCTCTTTATTTTTTGATTTCATTGAATTATGTTAACTAAATTTTAACAAGAAAACTCTTTAAAAAATATTCAAATATTTGACTTGTTTAAAATTCAAGAGGATTTTAAAGAAGAGAAGTGGGATTTTCCTTCAAAATATTACATTGATTTTTGGATGAATCTAACGCGGATCCTTGAAAAAACAACACCCTCTTTTGATCCGAATGCATACACCCGGGTGTAATATCTCTAATTTGAAAGTTCGATAAAAACTAAATATTCTAGGAAATTCAGCATCGAAAATTCTTGAAAATGATACCCTCAACATCATTCGGAACAATTTATTTTCATGTCTACAAACAACTCTAAATTTTCGGAAAATAAACACCCATCTCTACACCATCCATTTTATACAATACACCCTCTGTTTTTTTCAGTTGATCAATTACATTCCGTACACTTTCTGTACTATGCAAGTCTTGAAGTTTTTTAAAAAACTTACACTAAAGTTTATGATAACGGAATGCACTGTCCAAAAATAAGAAACACCTGTTCGGAATGTGCTAAAATACGGAAATGTCCACTTACGGAGCAAAAAACGGAATGAATGTCAAGGCGCGGATAAGCTTTTCTCAATATTTTCGTGACCTGTTTTTTCAGCACGCGTTTAATTAAGGCTCGGTCGGAGCAAAACGACCACAGTATCTAAATAAGTCATTTTTGACTTTAGGACGTTAATCTACAACCGGAAAACCCCAAAAAATTAATTTTTTTATTGGGGTAAAAAATCCAAAATTTTGACTCTACCCGTCCGCTTTTTGCAGCCAAACGTCGAGGTGCTTTGTTTAAACATTTTAATAAACATGATTGGAAAAAGCTATAATTGATTTAAAGATATGCTCTGAAAGCTATCGCTGGGACCATTGCCGATGGGAAAAAAAATTCCCTAAAGCACTTTTTCACTTCATATTCTGATATCTCGTACAAAAAAACTCGTAGATTTCCGAATTTTTAGTCAAAAAGTGGTAATTTCCTCTTCTTTTACGTTTTTCCTTTATATGACAGTTTTATGCCTTTTTTCTTCCATTAGCATACAAAATTGAAAAATAAAATACAAAAAATCTCGTTTAATCGCCTCTCAATCGTTTAATCAGATGCAAAAAAAAAATTTTGGCATTATGACTCCCCTAGGAGGAGATGCGGATGCGGTATTGCTTTTTTTCCCATCGGCAATGGTAGCTTTTTAGCTTTCAGAGCATATCTTTACATCAATTATAGCTTTTTCCAATCATGTTTACTAAAATGTTTAAACAAAGCACTTCGACGTTTGGCTGCAAAAAGCGAGCGGGTAGGGTCAAAATTTTTGATTTTTACCCTCATAAAAAAATTGATTTTCTGGGGTTTACGAGGTTGTAGAACACGGTTACAATATCAGAAATAACAAATTCAGATAGCATGGACATTTTGAATTTAATGAACCTTATTTTGAGAAGTGAAATGATTATGCATAGGACTTTTGCTCTATAATTAAAATCAACCCCCGTTGTCTCAATTTAGCTAGAGTCCTGATTCTGAATTACATTAAAATCATTTTAGTCAATGAAATTTTAGTTTTTTTTCACGGTCTTTCTTAGCCCTAAACAGAGCTTCAACATAGACTTTAGTGATATTGGCAAAACATCCAATCGACCGTCACCAAAAACTAGTTAAGACCATATTGTACAAAAATATTATTAAGCTAAGTCATAAAGCATAGTGCTTTTTTGTGTTTGCATTAGTAAGACTAATCTTAATCAATCACTTTAAATTTAAGATGATTAATATCCAAAGCCTAAAAATAAAAGTTACGAGAAATATTTCTCATTAGACTCAATTTTACTTTAGTACGTGCATATAAAGAGAGGAAAAAGAGAAACTAAATGTTTGGCTTCTTATTAATGCAAAAATCGAAAAAATAAAAATAAATTATGCTCAAACCTAAAATAACATATAAAGCAAAAGTAAAAAAAAAAGCGAATAAAATTTTTTTATTTTTTTTTTATTTTAAGATTTAAAATAATTTTGAAATTAGACAAAAATGTCCAATATACATGAGGGTGTAAGCTGTGATATGTGTTCGAAAAGTAATTTTAGTGGTAAACGATACAAATGCTTGATATGCTATGACTTTGATCAATGTGAAGCATGTCACGATGAATTTATGAGTTCTAGTCTTCCTCTTTCAAAACCAATCAACCCGAATCATAATCATTTAAACACACACCCAATGCAGTGTATTCTGACTAAAAGTGATTTTGAATTATTCTATGGACCAGCGAATGGTCTTAATGATTATGGTGAACAAATATCATTTACGTGTCCATATTGTGGTAAACTTGGTTTTAGTGAATCGACTTTATGTGATCATTTGAGTACACAACATTTAAATAATCCACAAAATGAAAATTTACCACAAGAAGTTGTGTGTCCGATATGTGCTGCATTGCCTAGTGGAGCTGGTGGCGGTGACCCGAATCATTTAACTGAAGATCTTTTACATCACATTCATTTAGAACATATGAATAATAGAAATTTATTGGATGTGACTTCTGAAAATTATGGGTCTAATTCAGTTGCCGCTGCAGCTGCGTTAAGATTTTCTAGACGGTTAAATTATGCTCAAAACGCCACTTCAACGTCTAATCGAGGTACTTCTGGGATCGGAACCCGAGGGAATACATTTCGATTTCAGTTTGGCAACCCGTCTTCTGGGTCAAGCGCTGGAAGTGCATTGTCTTCGTTTATGCGTAATGCTGGTAATGGTATAGACCCATTTAATCCATCCAGTTCAAGCGGTGCCTCAGATCCAATTGTTGAATTACTATCACAATTAACCGGTGTAAGACGAGCGGCTGGTTCGCATTCAGCTAACTTAACACTGGCTCAACTAACACGGGAAAGAGAAAGTCTACAACAACAATCGGCTGCTGTAGCGAGACATCATCATTTATTCTCAGGCTCAAGTTCGAATAAACTAGGACTGTCCGGAAAATCAGGTTTAGGTTTTGGTCAATCGAATTCAACGTCTAATAGTCAAAATTCAGCTAATAATCAATCAAATTCAATAAATCAACAAAATATCCAATATGTTAATCAATTACTGGAATTACCAAATAATTTATTATTACAGCCATTACCTCCTAATCTAAGAGATTCGAGGTATCTATTGTCCAAGTAAGAAATTGTTTTAACAAAGGCTTTAAACAGTTAAAATATGTTCTTTTTAAGGTATGATTTTACAAATGTCGAAAAACAAGATAATCAAACTCAACCACAACAAGGTGCAACATCATCATCAAACATACAAATGAATACAAAACAGTCACTTTTAATAAACGATATACTCTTATCATTGATAAAGTATCAAATATCAAACGGTGATTCAGATAATGAAGAATATGAAGAAAAAAATAATGATGATTTATTAATACAACCAAAAGAGGTACAAGTTTAGCAAGCAAAAAATTTTCATATTTTTCGTTATTTGTTTGATAGGAAAAGTATCTTTTAAACGACTGACAAAATGAATCCAATTTTTTTTTGAGCAACAAAAGAAAACGCGATTCAATTGATTGTACATTTTTTTTTGTGAACATATAAATTTTATTTTTTGGTCTATTCTTTTTTTTTTGATTGAGTAAATAAAATATATTTATATTTTTGTTTTTATAATTTTACTTTTTTTTTTTTGACTTTTTCTTGGAATTTGTGATGAAAGACTTTAAAAATTATAAAAATTTGACTTTATGAAAAATGTTTTATTATTAAATGACTTAAATACTTTATTTCTTTTTATAAAAAAATTATTTTTTAAGAAAAAATAAATAAATCTTTTAAAAGCTTTATTTGGAAACTTTTTTGTTCAATTAAATAATCGCAATTCTATCGCAAAATCGCGTGTTAGGAATTTTAGTACGGTCCGGGTACGGAAAGAATTTAATTCGGTGTAGTACAGCACGGCTAGTAAAAAAAAGGCACACCGTCGAGCGTACCGTACAGTACCTTCCTAATGTTTCGTACCGTAACCTAAAAGCGTATCGTAGCGTACATTCTGAAATTTTTTAAACATTTTTTGGATTTAAATTTTTTTGAGAAAATTTTACCATTGAAGGGTTCCTATCTTTAATATGGTAAAAAATAATTCAAACAATTATTTGAATAAATGTTGCAAAACATTTTTCTTATGAAAATTTAGGTGGGTGGGTTTTGACCAAATAAAAATTGCTGCAGTTGAAACAAATTTTGCTGCACCTATTATAAAAGTCGATGCAGATTGCGCATCTTTCAAAATGATTATATTTACAGTTCTGTTACGATGCCATGAATTCACCACATTTTACGTAAAATTACGGCAATGTGAAGATTCGTATTAAAAAGCATTTGTATCAAATGGATCAAAATTTAAAATCCTTTTTAAGGGATGAACAAGTAGAATGAATGTTTGCATAGGTGTTTTACCGTGATAAGCATTAAAAAAGCATTTATTCATTTTGCAGAGTATGCACATCTCATTCTAAGATTGGATTTTTTAATGCTTATCACTGATAAACATCTCTTCTACTTGTTCATCCCTTAAAAATGATTTAAAATTTGATCCATTATTAAATGAAAAGAATAAAAATAAATATTTTTTTTACGGATTTTCCGATTTTTTTTCAACAATTTTGGAAAGTTTTGATGATAGATTACGTAAAATAACGTTAATTTTCGATATTTTACGTTAAATGGTGTTTTCAAGAATTAGTTATTTCACGTAATTTATTGTCAAATTTGGTGACTTAACGTAATTTTATGAAAAATATGGCGAATTCATGGTACCGTAGCAGCACTGTAAATGCGCAATTGAATTGCACAAATTTTGCAGGATTTCATAATAGGTGCAGAAAAATTTGTCTCAACTGCAACAATTTTTATTTAGGTCAAAGCACCCCTTTATACAGATTTTTTACCGGTTTTAAAATTGAGAAAAAGAAAATCTCGAAAATACTTTAACTTGCCGAATATGTGCCCTCCCAAAGACTTGGTTCTTCGGAGAACTGGTTACGGTATTGCCAATAAGAGACGATAAAAAAATGCAGTATTTTTTTCCAAAAATATGCGAAATTTAATGAGGCTGAAATTTGTTTTTATTCTCATCTAGAAAAGTTCGGTGTAAAACGGCAACGACATTTGTATTTGGAAAAACTGGTTTCATAAATGTTTATTTCAAATATGAAACAAATTTCCAGCTTTTTGACCGAAAATTCGTAATCCTCGTTTAGATATTCAGTATGTATCCCATAGTTCAAAAAATAAAAAATCAGCCGCATTATTTTGTCAAGAATTGTCTTCCTTACATGCCGATCAGTAAAAGAAAACATTTTTAGGTGAATTATTGAGTTCAAATGTGAGAAAACTAAAAAAAGGCAATTTTTCTATTATTTGCATATATTAAACTTTTATTAAGTTCTATAATAGTTTGATCATGTCTAAAATTTTATGCTCTTTCAGACTCGTATACTTCTAGTATCACATGTATCTAGTCATTTTACGCTTTTACTACAGATAAACAGAAGACAACTGTTCCAAAGTTGGAACACCCTTTACAGAAATTGATATTTTCTAAAAATTTGCGAAGTTTATGATAATGTTTTAAAAGACTACTTCGTTTGAGCGAAAGGTCGATGTTAAAGCTTTAATTAAAACAACTTATACCACAATTTAACTTCGATTTTGCTACCCTCTTCCTTAGTTTACTCAGAAACTTTACGAAATCTAGGTCACATTGAATTACAATTAGTCGCTGAATTACATTTTGTAGAGGGGTCGCTTTTAGTTCGTTAAATGTGTAACATACACTGTAACGTTATTCTAAATGGGTGCAGCTATTCGCAACCAAATGAGACTTGCTTAAATTATAAAAATTTGTTTCACACCCTCTAGCTTTCGTTTGCCATATTTTTTTTTTAAAAATACAATTAAAAATTGTATTAAACAAGCCCCCATAGCGCAGTGGATAGCGCGATGGACTTCTAATCCATAGGTCGAGGGTTCGATCCCCTCTGGGGGTGATTCTTTTTTTATTCCATCAAATTATAATGATTTTTAAATTTTTTTAAAAAATAAAATAAAAAGTCTTTGATACACAATTTTTTTCATCTGTTAAAAAGAAAATGAACATTTTTACCCAAAACCTACATATCGAAAGATTGTTTAAAATTCTCATAGCTTAACTCATGAGATAAAGACATTTGGGATGTTGATTGATTTGGTAAGATATTTAAAAGTAAATAATTTGTTTTAAATAAAAATTATAATTTCTTTTTTTTAAAACAAAAAAAAAATAAAACATGAAATTTTTAGCATTATTCTTTTTGATTTCGGTCGCTGTTTGCGAAAATCCATTCGGAGTAAAAACACATATCCCATTTTTTTAATCATTATCCTTTTATAAAATCTTATTATTTTAGTTTACTAATGAACAACTTAAAGCTTTGGCCGATTTAGACCCATCTAAATTACCAGCTCAATTACAACACAAAGCCGGTGAAGATGGTCATTGGTGTTGTACTAATGAACAACCAGTTCAATTAGTTCAACGTACAAAAGTTGTCGCTGATGTTCACACTGTAGCTACTAAAATTAAAACTGGTTACACTTCATGTGGTTTCCAAGGGTGGTCAATGTGTTCAGTCTACTCAACAAGATACAAGTTAGTCTCGTTTAGAAACAAACTCTCAATTGATAATAATATTTCTTTTTTTTTGTTTATAGACAAGTTGTTTATTACAGTATTCAAACCTATGAAGTTCCAGATGAACAAGCTTGTTTTGATCATCATGTTAAATGTTGCAAAGATTATTTGGAAATTGCTGGAAATTGTTTATGTAAGCTTGATGCATTTTGAATTAAGTCTAACTTTTTAACATTGTTTTTTGTTTTTTTATAGCTTTGGCAACAGTCTCACAAAACTTAGATTTAATCGCTCAATTGGTCAGTCTTGGTTTAATCACTGGAAAATAGATTTTATTTAAACAAAAATATTTTTAAAATGAATAAAATAATATTTTATTACAGAATTTTTACCTTAATGTTTAATGCAAAAAAACTCATTAAGAAGCATTTTCTCATTAAGCAGCACTCTTTAACACTTTGTTGGCTCAATAAGTTTAAGCTTATCGACCTTGTTTCTAATTTCAAATCATTTAAATACTAAAGTTACACCGATTTTAAACAAATTTTAAAAGGGCTGTTTGATGAAAAAACGAAATTTCCATAAATTCTCTTCAATGTTACATGTAACTAAACCCGGTAAAGCCCATCTACCGTGTTTCTATAAATCGGATAAGAATTTTAAGTTCTTTCTGAGAAAATTAGATAAAAATCTATGGAAGAAAAATGTCTATATAGATCTCATTGAGAGCTTTAGAATGATATATAAAAAAATAGGGTGTGTTTACAACAACTATCGGGGTCCTTTAGGACTGAAAAGCGAAAAATCAGTTTTCTTCTACAAATAACTTCACAAGGGGTCTAAATATGGTATCACTTTTTAGCTCTTAATTTACAGTACCTTATATGAAAAGAATTTTTTGCATACCTCACTTCGTGTATATAGTGAGAAAAAAATTGAAATCAAAGATTTTTTTTTGAACTTTGATTAAATGTTAGACCCACCCCTCACGATCATCATAAGAAATTTTTTTTTAAAAAAATTAAAGCGATTGTTTAAACACAGATTTTTCTCTAACGAAGCGGCAATTCAACTTTTAAATCTTGGTCAACAAATACGTTATTGTAATATTGTAATATTTTGAAGAAAATAATGAATCTTTTTTTGAAGGAGGGGATGGGAGGTCCAAAATTTTGGACCTGGGAGGGGGTAAGATGCACCAAATCATAAATCTTAGTTAGTTTTTCATGATTTTTGAGAGCTAATTTCTCTTCAATTTTATATCTAGATAAGACACAAAATTTTCAGCTTTGTAGTTTTAGCTTTCTCTATGCGAATAGGTGAGGGTTTTTCATATGAAAAGTAACTCTTGATACTACAATATGTCCGAAATATCAATTTTCGTAAATTTTCAATGAAAAATGCTCAAATTTTAGAAAAATCGCTTGTATTAAATAAAACTATTTGTTTGATGACAAACCCTCACCTATCTCGAGAGACTTTTATGATAGAAAGATGTTAAGATAATTTTTGACTTGGATTTATTGTACCACAGAAGAGGAATATAATTTAAAGCTACAGTCGACTCGCGATAATCCGAACCAAAATAGCCCTCGGAAAAAAGAGTTCGGATTATTTTCGCCGGATTATCAAAACATTTTTTTTTAGAAAAATACATTTATTTATACAAAAATTGGAATTTAAATAAAAAAAAGTCTAATTTTTAAACAAAGAAAAATTCCTCAATAGTTTGCTGTTTTAACCCTTTATTTTTTAAATCTATTAACCTACTTTTAAAATATGAAATGCAATCTAAATCTTTGTCATTCATTTCACTTGAGCTATCCATGAACTTACAAAACAAATCAAAACCATCAAACACTTCACTAAAAGTAACTTTCTTCGTCTTTTCAACAACAACTTCGATTTCACCCTCATCTGATTCAGACTCGGGAGCTTTTTTCACTAGTTCTATAATTTCAGCGTCTGTTAAACGATTGCCAGTTGGCTCATTGTTATCAAACTGTAAATACTCTTCAACCGAGCTTACATAATTGTAGTATCCACTTCGTAGTCTTCTTAAAAGTTCGTCTAATTCAAGCTCGTTTAATTTTTCTTTTGCAACAGAGTCATTTTTCGGTTCATTTGAATGATCAAGTATGTCACATTTGCACCAACAATTTGTTATACATTCTTTTGTTACTCGGTTCCAGGCTTCTCTGATCATATACATTGCCAATAGCTGGACTAATAATTTCCGATAATGACATTTAAACGAAGAATGTAGTAAGATTTATGATTTTGGGCTCCTTATAACCATGAAATTTTTTTAAAATGGACCTTGTGTTGAAAATTTTTCTTACTCAAAACTAGTGTTGGCAGTCGACAAATGAGCCAACTGGCCAAAAACATGAACGGTAAATTTTCATACCAGGGGCATTTATGTCAATTGTAGACCTTTTAGCCTGCTTCAAAATGGTACCTTGGATGTCTTGATAGGATGATTCCCAAAAAAATTAATAAGATTTAGTTGAATTTAAAAACGATTTTCAGTCGCAACTATATCCATTTTTCTCCTTAAGTAATGACTCTGTCAAGACACCTAGGGTACCATTTTGAGGCAGGCTAAAATTGACATATATGTACCTTGTATGAAAATTTACCGTTCATGTTTCAGACCAGTTAGCTCATAAGTCGACTGCCAACACTACTCATAACCCATGACCGGGGTGTATGTTTCTCAAGGGTCCATTTTTTTTAATAGTTACTATTAAAAAATTAGTTAGCTGAAGCTTAATTAGGGGCTTAATGAGCACCTTATAAAACCCGATAAAAATGGTAAATGGTAAAAGTCTTTAAAATTTAAAGGATAAGTTAAAATTATAGAATTTAAGCAAGATGAAGTGGTATTTCCACAGGTAAATAGGTCCTTACAGACTAAAAGTTCTAAAATAGATATCAAAAAGGAAATTAACATGCCAGAAAAGGAATAAAATTTATGGATTTTTTTTGGTTTTCTTTTAAATAATTTTTTTTTTTTGAGTTTTCTGTATTTTTTGCTTACTTATGTAAGAAATTTAAAAAAAGACTTCACCTTTTTAAAGCATAATCAAGTACTTTGATCCCAAGTTTGCTTGCAATTTTTTTCCCAAAAATGCTAAAAAAATTTATTGGTTTGAAATAATTCAAGTGAAAATAATAATATTTTTTATCGATATTAGTAATTACTGAAGTATTTTTTTTTTTATTTCTGAGCACGAGTTTATTTTTGAACATTCTTCAAACGATTACTTAATGGATTTAACGATACGTTTCGATATGACCATACTATGCATTTTATTAGTATCTTTCAGTTTGTTATGTCTTCTCAATATTTTGCTAAAAATTTCATTTTTTTGTGTTCAAAAACGTAGTCAAACGTTCTATAATGGCGCGAAAATGACTCATAACTTTTGGACCTTGTTTGCCTTTGACTTTATTACTTTACAAATTCCAATTATTCTAATTTGTTTTGCGTCAGACCTTAAATTAGTATACGCAATTTTGTGTCTTCCATTTATTTTTCTATTTTTATTCTTCAAATTGAAAGCTTTTGTGTTAAAGCAAACTTTTTATGATCATACTATACCTACTGCAAAAATTTTTTTGGGGACTAAAATACTCAATTTGAGTGTAAATACATTTCGAACAACAGTTTTTATAATTACAAGTTGCTGCATATTAGCTTCTGATTTTCCTTATTTTCCTATATCGTATCTCAAAAGACGTAAATTTGGAGTTTCATTAATGGACCAAGGCGTTGGTTATTTTATCCTTTGTCATTCAATGAGATTAATAAGAAATGACAAGGAAGAAAATTTTTCAAAATCGTAAGTATCTTGAAAATATTTTTGTTCTAATCTCTTGTTAAATCTTGACCTAAAAAAGGGCGTTAAAAGACATTCCAAATCTCGTTTATGCGACGATCAAAAAATCAAGTCTTCTTTTTGCTATTGGTATGATAAGACTTGTATCGATTGCGATGACTGGATACAATGTAAATCCAAATGAGTATGGTGTACATTGGAACTTTTTCTTTACAGTATTTTTTGTCAAAGTAATTTTAAGTCAAAAAGTCAATTTTAAGTTATGATTATCAAGTCTTAGTTATTTGTTATATTAAGGTTCTAGCAAGTCCATTTGATCTTTTAATCAAAAACAGTCCAAAACGAGCTTTTATGTTATCATTTATAATTGGAGTGGTCTACCAATACATTTTAGTTAGCACAGGCCTAGCTTTATTCATAATTGAAAATAGTAAAGTAAGAATTGGTCTTGTTCATCAAAACAAAGAAGGTATTTTTAGTACAATTGGATTTATATCATTGTATTTTTCTGGTGAAGCTATTTGTTACCATTTAAAAAGTATTATCAAAAAAAAGTAACTTTTATTTATTTAAACAAGTGTCATCAAATATAGCATCTTGAAGTTTATGCTCATTTCTGATCATGATCTATCCAGTTTCTCCTTTATGGGTTTTTATTGAGACATTGTAGACTATTTCTGAAAAATGCTTAGTTATGTGACAAACACGCTATATCTTTAATATATCTTACACACTTGGGATTTTAAACGGTTTATAAAAAGTTATGAAGAAACTGGATATACAGGATGAAGTCAGCTGACTTCATCTGATGCCATCTGCTATTATCAGTTTCCATTAGAAATCTTTGCAATTCATAATTTTTGTAATTCTCTCAATGATATCATCTGATATCATATGATTTCAACTGATCGCAACTGATGTTTTATGATACCGTATTTCCTTGCTTACAAGTGCTCCCCCAATACACCCTTTTTGTAGACTGATGGAGATCAGATCTGTTCTAACCTTGTGATTCTGAAATAGACCGGACTGAGTCGTATTTATATAATCCCTAAAGAACCTGAAATTCAATTTACTTAGGCATAATTTTACCCCTAGTAGATGGGATATTTAGCCGCTTATAAGGAAATACGGTATCATGTGACAAGTTAATTTCCGAGACTGTATCGTGACCAGAAATCAAGTCTATAATTTATTAACTTCAAGATGCCTCAAATGTTCACCAAAACAAGTTCTATTGACAGAAAAAAACAGTTAATTTTTTCATATAAGTTTTGAAGACGATGACAATAAATTGAAAGTTACATCAGGATGTTTGATTGTTTTGGTTAAATACTTTTTGGCGTTTTTTATTTTGGCAAATTTGATTAGCATGAATGTTCAAAATATCTCAAGAAAAATGTGTAATCTATCTTTTGTATTACTAAATGTTAGTATTTTTTTAAATTTTTATTATAAAAGTCGGATACTTGAAAAAAGCACATAGGGGTGTTATACTTGAATTTTGAGGTAAATATTTATACTGATAGTATAAAAATGTTCCTCTCATCGAGAGCTTTCGTTTGGTACCCATATCATGAACATTGAATGTGAGTTTCCTAAAAGAAAAATCCCCAACCCACTCTTCATTTTTTCATATCAATGGATAGAGAATTCAAATTTTGGTTTATTTAGCAAAATAAACCCATAATTCGAATTCTCAGTATTAAATTGCACCATAATATGACCTTTGGAAATACTTTCACATAGACTTTATTTTTACACACGTGTGTGTAAATTTGAAAGTTGCTCGTTGTTTTCATAAAATATCTCAAAAAGTAAAAATGACATTGAAATTCTGAGACTACCATTTTATAGGTCTTTGAATTCTCTATCCATTGATATGAAAAAATGAAGAGTGGGTTGGGGATTTTTCTTTTAGGAAACTCACATTCAATGTTCATAATATGGGTACCAAACGAAAGCTCTCGACGAGAGGAACATTTGTATACTATCAGTTAAAATATATACCTCAAAATTAAAGTATAACACCCCTATGTGCTTTTTCAGGTATCCTAAAAGTCTAGTCTGCATCCATAATTAGATCAGCAATAACTTTGAAATTTTTTAGGAAATCAAGTTTTTTAATAATATTTGCTAAATTTAATTCAGTATTCCTAGATCAATATTCTTATTCAATATCTTACATTAAGAAATATATAAGCTAGATTACACATCCTTCTTGACATATTTTGAACATTTTTACCAGTCAAATTCGTCAAAAAGAAAAACACTATAAAATATTTAGCCAAAACAATCAGACACTTTGTTGGAACTTCGAAATTATTCCCATTATCTTCCGCACTTTAGGAAAAAATTATTTGTTTATCTTTTAGTTAATGGAAGAAAAATTAAATAAAAGTTACTGAACGTTGATGATATTTTTCAGATGATAAGAAATAGCTTTAGCACAAATATACAATGAGAGGAATCCAATTGTACTAAAAATACCCTCTTTGTTTTGTTCTATAAAACCTATTCGTTCTTTATCAGACTTAATTAAAAATGAAGTCAGGTCTGTTGATATTAAGATGTATTGATAGAAGACTCCAATTACGAATGATAATAAAAATCCTCGTTTAGGACTGTACTTGATTAAAAAATCAAATGGACTTGCGAGAACCTTATTATATAAAAATTGACCCTTGATTATATTACAAAAATATTTAGACTTAAAATTACTTTAATAAAAAATATTGTAAAGAAAAAATTCCAATGCATACCATACTCATTTGGATTTACATTGTAACCAGTGATTGAAACCGATACAAGTCTGTAAAATGCAAGAATTAAAAGAAGACTTGACTTTTTAATTGTTGTACAAACGTGTCGTGGAATTTCTTTTAATGGCCTTTAATACCGAGATATTAAAACAAAATTAATTGATTAAGATTCTTGCCTGTCAAAACTACAGCAGTATCTTAATATGTGATTTTTGACCTCAAATTCATAATCTGCATATATGAAAACCTAAGAAAGCCAATTTTTAGGTGGGGGTCAAAAATTTTTTTTTGGGGTACCCCCCCCCCCTCCTCAAAGATAAACTTTTGACTTTTATCCTTTTGTGCCTAAATACTTATCAACTAACTTACATAATTGCATAAATTTACACATTTTCTTAAAGCTTATAATCTCAGGTACATAACGGTGTATTTGGTTTCTCGGAAAAATTAATTTTTGACCGAGATAATGCCGCGGAAACGGAAAATTTCATGTCTATTTTGGGTTTTGTACCAAAATAAAAATTGGCTTTCCTAGATTTTCATATATGCAGATTATGAATATAAGGTCAAAAATCACAAATTAAGATACTGCTGTAGTTTTGACCGGCGCGAACCTTAAAATGTTTACAAAAAAATTACGATCTTAAATAAAGAAAATTATCATTTTTTTCACTTGAGATTCGTCTCATTGAATGGCAAATTATAAAAAAACCGACACCTTGATCCATTAATGAAACACCATAATTATTTCTTTTGAGATAAGATTTTGGAAAATACGAAAAATCAGATGCTAATATACAGCAACTTGTAACTATAAAAAGTCCTGTTCGAAGTGTATTCACGCTCAAACTGAGTATTTTAGTCCCCAAAAAGTTTTTTGGAGTCGGCAAAATTTGATCGTAAAAATTTTGCTTGAGCACAAAAGATTTCGATTTGAAAAATAAAAATATAATTATAAATGGAAAAGTCAAAATTGTGTAAACTAGTTTAAGGTCTGTAGTAAGACAAATAAAAATTATTGGAATTTCAATAGTTATAAAATCAAAAGCAAACAAAATCCAAAAAAATTTGACCAAAGTATTTGATTGAGTCGTCTTTAGACTGCTATTGAAAGCTCCAATTCGTTTTTGGACACAAAAAAAAACAACTTTTAGCACTGTATTGAGTAGAAATAACAAATTAAATGCTGAAAATAGTAAGCATAATACAATTATATCGAATCGTATTGTTAAATCCATTATTTTATAATTTTCAATTTTTTAAAATTTCTTAAAAATATTTCAAGATAAAAAATAGACAATTCTAAAATATTTTATAAAATAAATATAACAATAAAATAAATTATGAGATATTATATTGTTGATTATATTTTTACTTGAATAATTTTTTAGAAACAATATTTTTGAAAAAAAATTTAAAAAGCACTTATGAAAAGGGCGCAACTTATCTTTGACTCAGAATTATTGTCGCGCAGGTCATAGTCGTTCTCATATTTGGAGTTGGGCATGGACCTTACTGAGTTCTGCTCAAAACTAAAAATGAATGAGAAAATTGCACTGATCGTATGATAAATCGGTCTTGTTTATTTTTTTGTTACTTGAATTTATTTGAAAAAAAAAAATTTTTTTAAGAAATTATTCAATTAAAAATAATCAAAAATATAAAATTTCATATTTTATTTTATTGGTAATATTACCAAAAATATTTAAGAATTTGAAAATTTGAGTCGTTAAATTAGTATTCTATATCGGATCAGGAGTCTAGGTTTAATAAAAAAAGCATTCTTTCGGTCGTTTTTTACGAATGTTAGATCACTCAGCATCTACTCCTCAGGCAGAGCAAACAAGATACTTGGTATGATATGGAAGAATTTTGAGTACTTTGATGTAAATTTGGTTAAGTTCCTTTACACGTCATTAGTGAGACTGCTAATAGAATACGGTATTAGCGTCTGGAGCCCATATTATGAGGGTCAAAAGAAACAACTGGAAAAAATTAAATACAGATGGATCTCATGTCACTTTATACAAGAAGAAGAAGGGGCGATTTGATTCCATTTTTATAAGATCATTAATGGATTAGAAGCTTTAAACTTAATGAATGGTATCAGGTATAGTTCTGCAAAGAATAATTATAATTTAAGGGGTCTCTCCAAAGTGGTTTCAAGAGGACTTATAAAAAACTACCCGGTACGATACAATTACATGAAGAATGTTGTGGCGACAACTTCATTATGTTCGTTCAAAGCGAAACTTGATGATTGGTTTAGAACAAATGAACGGTCAAATGGTGTTAAGGCAAAGAAATGCCACAGCCTCACGGCTAAACTCAAGTCGGGACGCAGTTATTTTTTACTACTACTCCTATTACTAACATATGTCGGTAAACTTCGAAAAGTAAAAAGTAAATTTTTTACCAAGTAAATCATGTACTACAAATTTGATTGAGTTTATTGACAGAATTACATAATTACAAAGAGGAAATCTGATTGGTATCATCTACATAGACTGCTCAAAGGCTTTTGATAAAGTTTCACACAGAAAACTTTTAAGAAAGGTTAGCCTTTGACATTGTCAACGAAGCATATAAATGGGTTAACTCTTTTGAACTCGGTGTTCCTCAACGATCGGTTTTAGGGCTTTTTGTTTGTTATTTTCATAATTGGTCTATTGGATTCAATTCAAAGCCAATATTTGTCTTATGCCGACTCGAATATTTTAGGAGTGTTTAATAAGAACGAACAATAAAATAGTCTATTGAACTAAATTTTTCGAGATGTAAAACAATATACATTGGTGGGCAAATGGATAGGACTGGTTATACAGTTCCAATCTCAAATGGTGACGCTATCCATAAGGAAGCTTTTTAAGAAAAGGATATTGGTGTAGTTGTCTCAAATGAATTAAAATCAAACAAACAATGCTCATCTGCGACTTCCAAAGCCAACAGGATTTTTGGTCAAATTAAGAATTCTTTCGTATGTTAAGACAAAGAAACATTTAGACAGGACTTGTAAGACCACATTTTGAATATGCCGTAAGTATATGGAACATTTCAACGAAAGCTAACATAAGTATTATTGAAAGAGTCAAAAAAAGAGCGACGAAGCTAGTCAAATGTCTGAAAGAGACACCGTACTAAGAAGGACTTATTGATTTGGATTTAATGAGCTTGAAAGACCGTAGAACATGCTATGAGAAGATCAACCTATCCAAAAGTTTGAAGCTAAACCTAAGACAAGGAAGAAAACACGACATGAAAATAGTGAGAGAAATTAGCAAGCATGGTTGATTTAGAAACAACTTCTTGGCAAACAGAGTAGAATGTGTTGCCACACAATGTTTAACTTTATTGTTTATTAATAAACCTTTTCATACAATGTTTTATTAAAAATCACCAAAATAATTTTTGTTTTTATAATACAAAATACTGAACGGTATCATAGTAGATACTAAAAGATTCAACATTAGAATAAAAATTGTTTCTCCAAAAGTACATTCTCTTTTAAACACAGTAAAATTGACCAAACCTGTAAAAATATTTGATAATAAAAATATTGCTAAGCCAATTAACTTGGAGTCAGCAAGGAGAAAAAATGAATGTGATATATCAAATACTCTTTTCAATACTATGTCAGTATCGATCAATTTTAAATTTTTCGATTCATTTATCAATTTCAATAGGAGTTTGCATACTAAAATATTTCCGATCAGTACGATTAGAAGCATCAAACTTGTTGTGGCCAACTTAAAAAAAATTAAAAATCATTAAGAATATTGATCTAGGAATACTGAATTAAATTTAGCAAATATTATTAAAAAACTTGATTTCCTAAAAAATTTCAAAGTTATTGCTGATCTAATTATGGATGCAGACTAGACTTTTAGGATACCTGAAAAAGCACATAGGGGTGTTATACTTTAATTTTGAGGTATATATTTTAACTGATAGTATACAAATGTTCCTCTCGTCGAGAGCTTTCGTTTGGTACCCATATTATGAACATTGAATGTGAGTTTCCTAAAAGAAAAATCCCCAACCCACTCTTCATTTTTTCATATCAATGGATAATTTCTTCATTTTTTCATATCATTTTTTCATATCAATGGATGAAGTCTATGTGAAAGTATTTCCAAAGGTCATATTATGGTGCAATTTAATACTGAGAATTCGAATTATGGGTTTATTTTGCTAAATAAACCAAAATTTGAATTCTCTATCCATTGATATGAAAAAATGAAGAGTGGGTTGGGGATTTTTCTTTTAGGAAACTCACATTCAATGTTCATAATATGGGTACCAAACGAAAGCTCTCGACGAGAGGAACATTTGTATACTATCAGTTAAAATATATACCTCAAAATTAAAGTATAACACCCCTATGTGCTTTTTCAGGTATCCTAAAAGTCTAGTCTGCATCCATAATTAGATCAGCAATAACTTTGAAATTTTTTAGGAAATCAAGTTTTTTAATAATATTTGCTAAATTTAATTCAGTATTCCTAGATCAATATTCTTAATGATTTTTAATTTTTTTTAAGTTGGCCACAACAAGTTTGATGCTTCTAATCGTACTGATCGGAAATATTTTAGTATGCAAACTCCTATTGAAATTGATAAATGAATCGAAAAATTTAAAATTGATCGATACTGACATAGTATTGAAAAGAGTATTTGATATATCACATTCATTTTTTCTCCTTGCTGACTCCAAGTTAATTGGCTTAGCTATATTTTTATTATCAAATATTTTTACAGGTTTGGTCAATTTTACTATATTCACAAGAGAATGTACTTTTGGAGAAACAATTTTTATTCTAATGTTGAATCTTTTAGTATCTACTATGATACCGTTCAGTATTTTGTATTATAAAAACAAAAATTATTTTGGTGATTTTTAATGGAACATTGTATGAAAAGGTTTATTAATAAACAATAAAGTTAAACATTGTGTGGCAACACATTCTACTCTGTTTGCCAAGAAGTTGTTTCTAAATCAACCATGCTTGCTAATTTCTCTAACTATTTTCATGTCGTGTTTTCTTCCTTGTCTTAGGTTTAGCTTCAAACTTTTGGATAGGTTGATCTTCTCATGGCATGTTCTACGGTCTTTCAAGCTCATTAAATCCAAATCAATAAGTCCTTCTTAGTACGGTGTCTCTTTCAGACATTTGACTAGCTTCGTCGCTCTTTTTTTGAGTCTTTCAATAATACTTATGTTAGCTTTCTTTGAAGGGTTCTATATACTTACGGCATATTCAAAATGTAGTCTTCCAAGTTCTGTGTACAAAAGTCTAAATGTTTCTTTGTCTTAACATACGAACGAGTTCTTAATTTGACCAAAAATTCTGTTGGCTTTGGAAGTCGCGGATGAGCATTGTTTGTTCGATTTTAATTCATTTGAGACAACTACACCAATATCCTTTTCTTAAAAAGTTTCCTTATGGATAGCATCACCATTTGAGATTGGAGCTGTATAACCAGTCCTATCCATTTGCCCACCAGTGTATATTGTTTTAAATCTCGACAAATTTAGTTCAATAGACTATTTTGTTGTTAGTTAAACACTCCTAAAATATTCGAGTCGGCAAAAGACAAATATTGGCTTTGAATTGAATCCAATAGACCAT
The DNA here is from genome assembly GCA_022207745.1 of Brachionus rubens. Taxonomy (NCBI): domain Eukaryota; kingdom Metazoa; phylum Rotifera; class Eurotatoria; order Ploima; family Brachionidae; genus Brachionus; species Brachionus rubens. The sequence continues at coordinate 2,430,959 of JAJVHD010000005.1, forward strand.
TTATGAAAATAACAAACAAAAAAGCCCTAAAACCGATCGTTGAGGAACACCGAGTTCAAAAGAGTTAATCCATTTATATGCTTCGTTGACAATGTCAAAGGCTAACCTTTCTTAAAAGTTTTCTGTGTGAAACTTTATCAAAAGTCTTTGAGCAGTCTATGTAGATGATACCAATCAGATTTCCTCTTTGTAATTATGTAATTCTGTCAATAAACTCAATCAAATTTGTAGTACATGATTTACTTGGTAAAAAATTTACTTTTTACTTTTCGAAGTTTACCGACATATGTTAGTAATAGGAGTAGTAGTAAAAAATAACTGCGTCCCGACTTGAGTTTAGCCGTGAGGCTGTGGCATTTCTTTGCCTTAACACCATTTGACCGTTCATTTGTTCTAAACCAATCATCAAGTTTCGCTTTGAACGAACATAATGAAGTTGTCGCCACAACATTCTTCATGTAATTGTATCGTACCGGGTAGTTTTTTATAAGTCCTCTTGAAACCACTTTGGAGAGACCCCTTAAATTATAATTATTCTTTGCAGAACTATACCTGATACCATTCATTAAGTTTAAAGCTTCTAATCCATTAATGATCTTATAAAAATGGAATCAAATCGCCCCTTCTTCTTCTTGTATAAAGTGACATGAGATCCATCTGTATTTAATTTTTTCCAGTTGTTTCTTTTGACCCTCATAATATGGGCTCCAGACGCTAATACCGTATTCTATTAGCAGTCTCACTAATGACGTGTAAAGGAACTTAACCAAATTTACATCAAAGTACTCAAAATTCTTCCATATCATACCAAGTATCTTGTTTGCTCTGCCTGAGGAGTAGATGCTGAGTGATCTAACATTCGTAAAAAACGACCGAAAGAATGCTTTTTTTATTAAACCTAGACTCCTGATCCGATATAGAATACTAATTTAACGACTCAAATTTTCAAATTCTTAAATATTTTTGGTAATATTACCAATAAAATAAAATATGAAATTTTATATTTTTGATTATTTTTAATTGAATAATTTCTTAAAAAAATTTTTTTTTTTCAAATAAATTCAAGTAACAAAAAAATAAACAAGACCGATTTATCATACGATCAGTGCAATTTTCTCATTCATTTTTAGTTTTGAGCAGAACTCAGTAAGGTCCATGCCCAACTCCAAATATGAGAACGACTATGACCTGCGCGACAATAATTCTGAGTCAAAGATAAGTTGCGCCCTTTTCATAAGTGCTTTTTAAATTTTTTTTCAAAAATATTGTTTCTAAAAAATTATTCAAGTAAAAATATAATCAACAATATAAAATCTCATAATTTATTTTATTGTTATATTTATTTTATAAAATATTTTCGAATTGTCTATTTTTTATCTTAAATATTTTTAAGAAATTTTAAAAAATTGAAAAAAATAAATTAATGGATTTAACAATACGATTCGATATAATTGTATTATGCTTACTATTTTCAGCATTTAATTTGTTATTTCTACTCAATACAGTGCTAAAAGTTGTTTTTTTTTGTGTCCAAAAACGAATTGGAGCTTTAAATAGCAGTCTAAAGACGACTCAATCAAGTACTATGGTCAAAATATTTTGGACTTTATTTGCTTTTGATTTTATAACTGTTGAAATTCCAATAATTTTTATTTGTCTTACTACAGACCTTAAACTAGTTTACACAATTTTGACTTTTCCATTTATAATTATATTTTTATTTTTCAAATCGAAATCTTTTGTGCTCAAGCAAACTTTTTATGATCAAATTTTGCCGACTCCAAAAAACTTTTTGGGGACTAAAATACTCAGTTTGAGCGTGAATACACTTCGAACAGGACTTTTTATAGTTACAAGTTGCTGTATATTAGCATCTGATTTTTCGTATTTTCCAAAATCGTATCTCAAAAGAAATAATTATGGTGTTTCATTAATGGATCAAGGTGTCGGTTTTTTTATAATTTGCCATTCAATGAGACGAATCTCAAGTGAAAAAAAAGATAATTTTCTTTATTTAAGATCGTAATTTTTTTGTAAACATTTTAAGGTTCGCGCCGGTCAAAACTACAGCAGTATCTTAATTTGTGATTTTTGACCTTATATTCATAATCTGCATATATGAAAATCTAGGAAAGCCAATTTTTATTTTGGTACAAAAAAAGACATGAAATTTTCCGTTCCGCGGCATTATCTCGGTCAAAAATTAATTTTTCCGAGAAACCAAATACACCGTTATGTACCTGAGATTATAAGCTTTAAGAAAATGTGTAAATTTATGCAATTATGTAAGTTAGTTGATAAGTATTTAGGCACAAAAGGATAAAAGTCAAAAAATTATCTTTGAGGAGGGGGGGTACCCCAAAAAAAATTTTTTGACCCCCACCTAAAAATTGGCTTTCTTAGGTTTTCATATATGCAGATTATGAATTTGAGGTCAAAAATCACATATTAAGATACTGCTGTAGTTTTGACAGGCGCGAATCTTAATCAATTTATTTTGTTTTAATATCTCGGTATTAAAGGCCATTGAAAGAAATTCCACGACACGTTTGTACAACAATTAAAAAGTCAAGTCTTCTTTTGATTCTTGCATTTTACAGACTTGTATCAGTTTCAATCACTGGTTACAATGTAAATCCAAATGAGTATGGTATGCATTGGAATTTTTTCTTTACAATATTTTTTATTAAAGTAATTTTAAGTCTAAATATTTTTGTAATATAATCAAGGGTCAATTTTTATATAATAAGGTTCTCGCAAGTCCATTTGATTTTTTAATCAAGTACAGTCCTAAACGAGGATTTTTATTATCATTCGTAATTGGAGTCTTCTATCAATACATCTTAATATCAACAGACCTGACTTCATTTTTAATTAAGTCTGATAAAGAACGAATAGGTTTTATAGAACAAAACAAAGAGGGTATTTTTAGTACAATTGGATTCCTCTCATTGTATATTTGTGCTAAAGCTATTTCTTATCATCTGAAAAATATCATCAACGTTCAGTAACTTTTATTTAATTTTTCTTCCATTAACTAAAAGATAAACAAATAATTTTTTCCTAAAGTGCGGAAGATAATGGGAATAATTTCGAAGTTCCAACAAAGTGTCTGATTGTTTTGGCTAAATATTTTATAGTGTTTTTCTTTTTGACGAATTTGACTGGTAAAAATGTTCAAAATATGTCAAGAAGGATGTGTAATCTAGCTTATATATTTCTTAATGTAAGATACCAAAAGAGTAGTAACAGTGCATAATTTGAACTCATAGAAGCTTGGATTAAATTTCTATGAGTTTGGATTAGACTTTTGCTAGGCATACCTTGAATTGTCTAATTTAATTTGTTTATTATTTAAAAGCTCACAATAGCAAGCTGGGGGCTTATGACTTTACTTTTTGGACTTATTGTAATATGCAAAATTTTAATGAAACTCATTAGTCAATCGAAAAATTTAAGGTTAATCGATAATGATACGATATTGAATGGAGTATTTAATATAACGCATTCGTTTTTTATTCTCGTTGACTCAAAGTTTATAGGATTTGCTATATTTTTTTTATCTAATGTTTTTACAGGCTTGGTAAATATTACTGTTGATAGGAGAGGTTGTTCTTTAAGCCAAACTATTTTTATATTAACGTTAAATCTCTTATTTTCTACTTTAATTCCATTTAGTATATTGTATAAAAAGATAATAAATAATTCTAAAGCGTATATTTTATATTAAAGCGTATATTTATTTGGAAAAAGTTTTCCCCATGTATTTTCCCTATGTTTTTTCTTAGCAACCAAAATTGATCTTCATTAATTTTGAAATAAAATAAAATCGCGAATTTAATTTAATTTTAGCGGCACATCTCCAAATTAACGGAAAATACATTTGTAAATGTGATAATGGAACTCTATGTTCTACACTACGTCAAATTTTTAAACAATTGAGTACATCCAAAGGCTTTTTGAACAATTTAAAAAAAAATTGAATAAGCTTTCGACAAGTTATTGCTGCAATTATTGCCACAAGACTCTCAATGAAAAAAATGTAAAGTGGAGTGTTTAATATCGAACATGCGATTCTTTTAACTAAATTGAGAGACATTCATTTTGCACTTCTTTTCATTCTTTTGTACTTCACAAATTATTCATATTGGCATTTTAACAGGAAAATGAATTTGCACCATAAAGATAACGAGCACCTGAAAAGAACTTTTGGAATGATATTAGAGGAGAATATGACTGAAAATATCCGATGATAATGCACGTTCGGTCATCAAAAACGCCCTTCAATGGGTAAAAAAATTGAATCCTTTTTATAAAGACCATTTCGCAACTGGTGAAAGACTTGATGGCTATTACAAGAACTCAAATCATTCAATTGAAAATAGTGGTTTTATGAAGTTTTATGAATTAATTTCTACCATAAATACAAAAGGTATTATTATTTTATTAGTTATTAGTCAAAAAAATTTTATGTATAAACTTTAAATGAAAGTCTTCCAAATTTATTTATTACATTAACAGCAAATTATTCTTGGCTGGAATTGAAAAATTACTTTGAAAAAGAAAAATAAATCTTCGATATTTATTACGGTGGAAACTTCCGAATTTTTTTCCAGAGACTAGAATTAGTAATGAAAGAAATTGTCAAAAAAATGGTAAGCTTTTTTTGATTCCATGAATCCAACCCATCTGATATAGAAATAGGGAGTTTGCTTAAAACAGATAAAGAGTTACCATTTTCTGTAAAGAATCTTCATGCAAAGTACCAACAGTTGACACCTTGCCAGAAAATTGTGGCCGGTTATGCAGAAAAACAATGTAAAATAGTTTTTAATTCTTATAACTGGCGCAGCAGAAACCGGAAAATCATTACAGTCACAGTCGATTAAGTCACGTCACGATTAAGTCACAATTTACCATAAGAACAAATTATTAGAAGAACCGTTTTCCTCCAATTAAATTTAATGTTAAGTTTGATTTTTATAATCACATTTTACAATCACATATTTGATGTAAGCACGCAAAATTTCAAGACAAAAGTTACATATTACAGCATAATTAAATTGTCGTATAATCACACTGTTTTATTCTTTTGTTGCAGAAGTTTGAAATTTATTCCTCCAATAAAATTCGACTATAACAGTGGACCAAAAAAATGGTAATAAAAGGTTAAAGAGGACTTAAATTTTGAAAGAAACGAAGGTAGCCATAATTAAAATAGAAAATAAAACAAATAAAACTCTAATTGTCCTGAGATAACAAAGGACATGTATATTTTAAAAGGTCTTGTTAGATTAATTCAAAAGTTATCGAACAAAAATTAGATTTTTATGATAAAAAGGAGGACGAAAATAGGAGATTAAACTACTTTAAAAAAAATAGAAATTCTGAAATTGTTTATTTTGTTAAAATGTTTAAATATAATGAATGATCAATAGAATTTTTGTAATCACCATTTGTTATAGTCACATTATTTGACCCAGACAAACCGGGTGATTAAATCGAGCGGCGACTGTAATTTTAAAATATTTCTTGAGCATTAACGGTTTAAATGTAGCTAAATTAGAAACAACAGATTTGGCAGCTCGCTTGATAAATGGAGAAACTGTTCATAGAAACTGTTCATAGGAGTGAGGCGAAGCCCCTCACTCCTTGTTGGTTTGAACAATTTTCTTTGATTTTTTTGATTCATTTCTGTCCCTGTAATTGATTGTATTTTTGTCGAACTAGTTAAAAATCACACTGAACCAGTCTGTTCATAAATTCCGCATTGACACTTTCATCAAATTTATGTTTGCTTCTTTGTAATTGGAACAAATTTAAAGGTTGAATTACCGATGAGGTTTTGAAGTTTTCTGATTTAATGACCTATTGACAATGAATACATTTATTTAGTTAAAGGAGATTCTAATGTCAAAGAATTTTTCTATGCATTTAAACCTCCACTTTACTCCCAGCTCTCCCTTTGCCAGAATCCAAATCGATTTTTCCACTCTTGACCTTTTTAGATAAAACTAACCCTTACCTAATCCCTTACCTAAACCCTACTCCCTAAGCGAAGCTGCGCGCCTCGTGCTCCCGATTAAAATCCAAGCCTAATCAAGCCCTATTCATATCAATCACTTTAAAAACTCTTGGTTTTCTGATATTTTGGTGTGATTGTAGTGATGGGAGTGCTCGGAGTAAAAGTGTTATTTTTGTTCGCAGTATTTGCAGGTTAAGTACCCAGTACTTTTTAATTGTCAATCCATGGATTAAATGGTTGACTGTCAGATTTGTTCTGTTCCTCTTCATCTAAATAGATATCACCATAATCAACTTTCATTCAAGACTTATCAATCTTTCAAAAAGATTTCACTTGTTTTAAGCGTGATTATTCTAACCAAAGTTGTTACATAGAACGTCTTTAACTTGGTCTTTAGAGAAGGCGTGTTTTTAACAATCGTTACCAGCCATGAATTTTAGACCGTAGATAAAAGTTGGACCTGTAAGCTCATGGACACTTTGTTCTTTAATTTTTCGATTTTTAAAAAGGAACCAACTAAAGTCATGTTGTTCGGTGCTATGAAATCTAATGTGCGAATACTTTCTCGAGAGATCAAGTACTTAATTTTTGTTATTTGACAGATTTTTTATCAAAATTGAAAATGCGAAATTGTTCAGATTAAAAAAATTTAAACAAATGAAAAAAATTTAGTAAAATTTATGGATTTGAATTGAAAAAATTCGATTAATTGAATTAATCATCTTAATCATAAATCCTTTAATTGGCGGTATTGGTTTGTTTTCGAGAAAATACAGTAGGAGTAAAAGAAATCAAAAAACGAAAAAAAATACCCGTTCATGTGTTCATCATAAACAGCGGCACTCATCCGAGCCAAAGCTGAGAACTCGACAACTATCCTGTCTAGCTTGAAACCACAAACCAAGCGTATTCTACATCTAGAAGAATACTTAACTTTGTAACTAGAGCTACGCCTATTGCTAGATGGGTCTGTTGTAAAACAAGCTCTTGCACCGGTTCGCATGTTCCTATACGTTGTAATGGTCGAAGCCAGCGGCACCCCAATACGACATGATTAGAATGTGATTTGTATACCTACGTACCCGTAATACAGCACATTTAGAACGATCTAAGAATGTCAGCAACATCGCCGCCTCTCCCATTTTCACATCCGGGCTTGGGACCAGCCAGAGCTTGGTTGTCAAACATAGTAGACAGGCGGCGTTACATTTAATATATTGGACATAAAGGACATAAAAGACACAAAGAACAATAGAGATTTCATAAAGTTTTTTTATGCATTCATCATTTTCTAAAATCGAGCATTGAATTTAGTAAAATAAAGTAATTAAAAGCTTAAGAATTTATTTTTATTTTTATAATAAAAAAAACTAAACGGTATCATAGTAGATACTAAAAGATTCAACATTAGAATAAAAATTGTTTCTCCAAAAGTACATTCTCTTGTAAACACAGTAAAATTGACCAAACCTGTAAAAATATTTGATAATAAAAATATAGCTAAGCCAATTAGCTTGGAGTCAGCAAGGAGAAAAAATGAATGTGATATATCAAATACTCTTTTCAATACTATGTCAGTATCGATTAATTTTAAATTTTTCGATTCATTTATCAATTTCAATAGGAGTTTGCATATTAAAATATTTCCGATCAGAATGGTCAGTAGCATCAAACTTGCTGTGGCCAACTTAAAAAGAATTAAAATCATTAAAATATATTTTAGTGTTTTTTTTTGTTAAGGAGGGGGGGGTGTTTTTTACTGCAAAGAACTAACATCCAAAAAAATGAGGGTACCCTGGTGTGATATTAAATTGTTAAAAGAGTCTTACATTATGAAATATAAATGCTAGATTACACATTCTTCTTGATATATCTTGAACATATTTTGCTGTAAAATTTGTCAAAATGAAAAACACTAAGCAGTATTTAGTCAATACACTTAGACATTTTGATGAAACTTCCAATTTGTTTTCATTCTCTTCAGAGCTAAAACTATTATGCTTTTGTGAACAGATTAAAATTAAAATAATTCAAAAAAGTTACTGTTTTTTGATTATATTTTTAAGATGATAACAAATAGCTTCACCAAAAAAATACAATGATATGTACCCAATTGTACTAAAAATACCCTCTTTGTTTTGTTGGATAAAACCGATACGTTCTTTATCAGACTCAATGACGAATGAAGTCAAGTTTGTTGATATCAAGATGTATTGATAGAACACTCCGATTGATAATGATAACAGAAACGCTCGTTTAGGGCTGTTTTTGATCATAAAATGGAATGGACTTGCTAAAACCTACTTTTGAAAGAAAATTTTAGAAATTAAATGTTTAATAAAATTTGAAAAAAAATGCAAATGCTGATGAAGGGTTCAACTTACTTTGACAAAAAATATTGTAAAGAAAAAATTCCAATGTACACCATACTCATTTGGATTTACACTATACCCAGTGATTGAAATCGATACAAGTCGTAGCAAACCAATAATAAACAGAAGACTTGATTTTTTAATTGTTGCATAAACGTGTGTTGGAATTGATCTAAAAGACCTGTTAGAACAAGATTTAAACAATATTTAGAGATAGAAATTTACGATCTTAAATTGGAAACATTGTCTTCTTTATCATTTGAGTTACGAATTAATCTCATTGAATGACAAAGAATAAAATAACCAACACCAATGTCCATTAGTGAAACACCATAATCATGTGTTTTAGTATACGAGTTGGGAAAATAAGAGAAATCAGTGGCCAATATACAACAACTAGTTATAATAAATAGTTCTGTTCGAAATGTATTTACGCTCAAACTGAGTATTTTAGTCCCCAAAAAATTTTTTGGAGTCGGTAAAATTTGATCGTAAAAATTTCGCTTGAGCACAAAAGATTTCGATTTGAAAAATAAAAATAAAATTATAAATGGAAGAGTCAATATTGTGTAGACTAGTTTAAGATCTGATGCAAAACAAATGAGAATCATTGGTATCTCATAAGTTATGAAATCAAAAGCAAATAAGATCCAAAATAATTTGATCCAAGTGTTTGATTGAGTCGTCGTTTGTTTAAGACTATTATCGAACGTTTGAACTCGTTTTTGGACACAAAAAAATAAAATTTTGAGCACAATATTGAGTAGACATAAAAAATTAAATGCTGTTAATAGAATACTTAATTCGATTATATCGAAACGTATTAGATTTGCTAAATCCATTCATCAAATTTTGAAAAATTTTCTTAAAAAAATATTAAATGATAAGAATTTATCAAGAAAATATAATCAACCACAAATATTTCGTAATATATTTGTTAGAGTTAGAGAGTAAAAATACAGTTTTTATTTAAGTTTATCAACCTTTAACGAAACGAGTATCTTTGCCAAGTGATATGTTGTTGTTGTTGTTGTAGTAAAAAATTCATGTGAGGGAGTTTTGATATTTTGACTTATTGAAAACTTTGGGTTGCCACAGAGCTTTATTTTATATTTTTATTAAAAGTTATAAAAATAAAACATAAAAAAAGCTCTCTGTTTTTGAGGCATAATTATTTGACATGTTAATAAAAGGCTCATTTTTAAGTTCTACAACTTGAACAAGATATTTGAAATAATTTTTCGATTTTTCCTTTTATGCTTATTCATCGACACATCCCATTGAAGAATATGCTGAAAATTACCTTTAAAGATTTTTTCTTTCGAGGAGAAAGTTGTCGCGATTTTATGTCGCCTTGAAGCTTATTTATGGTGCTGAGGCTTAAATAAAACAACTGCCTTTTATTTTTATTTCTTTGGTATGGTGAATAATATGCCACACCTTGAAATAAATAAATTTAATAAGCCATTTGAACAAAGAATATTTGCCGTTTTTTCAATTGTGTTTAGAAGCTCCAAAAGGTTTGATTTTTTGTGTAAATATCCAAAAAATTATAAACCTCACATTTACAAGCTTTGATTTTTATTACTTAAATTAAATCAAGTCAATTTTGATTTTTAAAACATTACTCGGCAAAAACAATAAATTAAAATTCAGTATTTTCTAATATTCTGTTTTAGAATATTAATATTCAATCAGTGGTTTAATTGGCATATCCTAACTCTAAGATCTCGCAGATAGTCCAGATAATCAGATTGTCTTAACTCATGTGAATTTTAATTGTTGTTTTATTTACTTGGTCTCGAAAAAAATATTCAATTTTTATTTGATTTTTGTTGAGGCTTGAACTTAACGGGTCCTACTAAAATGCTGACCTCCATTTTTCAGAAATTTCCTGACCCAAAAATCGAGAAACAAGCCATTTTCCGAATATTCAAACATATGGTTTCGGAAATGCAAAACTTCCACTGATTTTGAACCTCAAATTCGTAATCTACATGTATGAAAATCTAATAAAGGTAATTTTGCAGGGGATGTCCAAAATAATTTTTTCAGACCCTAGGGGTCTAAAGTGTCAAGATCCCTCAAAAATCATACTTTACTTTTTAACCTATAACTTTTCTATTAACCAATCAATCCAATAATATTTATACATATTCGGAAAGAGCGTAAAATTTGCTACAAGATTAATGTATTATGAAGGAATTTGAAGGGTGCAAATTTTAACACTTTTTTCTTTATTTTACCGTAATCCCTCATTTTTTGTACCACTGGGAAAATTTTTTGGCATCTTTGTAGATTATAAAAAATTTAGATGGATGGTTATTTTTTTCTCTAAGTTTAAAGACGACTTCATCATGTTGTTACTAACAACATTTTTGACTTTTTAAAACAAAATTTTCATTTGTTACAAGCACACTGAAAATTTTCTCTTCATGGTACAAAAAATGAGGGATTACGGTAATATAAGTTCACATCACGCCTTTGATTTATACCAATTCTAAAACAAAATAAAATTCTAAACAATTTTTAGGTTTTACTTTTTTGATTTTCGTTTTACCTTTATTTTTTATTGGAGTTCTGACCGCCAGCCGATCCCGGATTTTCTGAAAGTAGAGAATTTCAACTTTGAAAAAAAATGGTTCACACATTATCCCTATGTTTAGTTATAAAGATATTTAGCTTGAAGAAAAAGACTCCTTAAGTGTGGCCAAATGCAAAAAGCCCAGGTTATCTAAATATCCAAAATCGGTTAGCATATGCTTTTTCTACATGCTAAATAACCGAGAATAAATCGGAAAAAAAATGAGACGTCGGAATAATAAAAAAATTCCGCTGAAAGGGGGTCAGAGTCAGCAAAACCTTCGAAAAGGGGATTCTAAGAAATTGGTAGTTTTAATTACAAATTATTGAAAATTTGCGATTTAGAGAGCTAAAGTTAGAAATTCCCTTTCAGAATATGTATCATAACTAACAACTTTTCAATTATTTTGTAATTGAGTCAGAACTCCCAAAAAACGTTAAATTTGAATTTCGATTTTTACATCAAACTCTCAAATTCTGTGGGTCAGCATTTTAGTAGGACCCGACTTAACATACAAAACACATAAATTTATGTGATGTTCTCTTATAAAAAATTTTTTCATGTGCTTAAGAAAAACTTGTCCAACAAAATTTTAGAACTTTGCTTACTGTACACTTCTAAAGCAGTCTTTTATCGTTGTATAGCTGAGAATGACCCTATTTAATGTTAGAAAATAATTTAAAAAATAATAGCCTCAAAAGAGATTTCACTAAATTAATGGCGTCACTAAAGGTGACTTAAGGAGACAAAATTTAAAAATATTGTTTTTAAGTTTTAAATTTTAAAGGGTAACTTGAGACTTAGTTCTAATTATTGGTATTAAGAACTAACTCAAAGACAAATATTACTTTAAATAATATTATTTGGATAAAAAAAAAGAGTTTTTGACAATTTTATTTTCAAAATAAAAAGATTAAAACTTTGAAATTATGTTATCTCTAAAATTAAGCAAACACACAGTTTTAAAAATACCTTGATTCTTTGGTTTCTAAAAAAAAATTAATTCCAATTGAAACGATTAAAAAAAGTAATAATAAAATACGGTGCTAGTTACTTTTTTTTAAAAACTTAAAATAAATATTTAAAATTATAAAGTTTCATAATTTTCATTTAATAAAAATCTATCCGCTATACGTCTAGTTACACTTGAATTTTCTTTTTGTGATATTCTCTCAAAATACAAAGCTTCACCTAAACGTTTGTTTCTATCTTCATTTGATCTAAAACACGAATCAATTAAAATTAAATTGAAAATATCTCGTTGTGCATTTGAGCCACCAATACGATTAATATCGTATCTAATTGGATGCAACAAGTCAACAGCCTTGTCAAACTCATTCTCACCATAATAAAAAATAGCTCTAAATAAAACATCTGATATTTCACTGTTCAATTTTCTTATAAAATCGGACAGGCTTGGATCATTTATAAACTCTTTTAAAGACTCCATGAAAACTTTTTTCTCTTCATCAGTACCGCACATTGAATACAATATACTCATATGCGAATCACTATAAGGATAACCATGTTGGGTTAAACGATCATTAAACTTTTGTTTATACTCACAAAACTTGTCTTCCAAGAACCCTGTGTTTTTAAAACCGTCTAGTTTAAGTCTCATCAAAAGACTAGAAGCGTTTATCATGTCAATAGCCGTTGTAGGATTTTTAAACGCCTCGTTTTGTTCAAAGATATCAACAATTTTTTCATAGTCTTGATTTTCGAGATAGAATAAACACAAATGCCAATAGTTGTGACTTCTTATAAAATCACATGTTTTCCATAAATCTTCATTTTTGAGCATGTAATCAATTCCGTTTTGGTAAGATCCTCTGTATTCATTTGCATGGGCAATCGCATGATGAGCCCAACCATCTTGGCTATTTAGACCAATCGCTTTCAAGGCATACTTTTCAGCTTTGTCAAGTTGATTATTTTGAGTAAGTCCAAAAGCATAAAATCCATAGAGATAGCTATGAAGTGGGATTGTTGACTTCCATTTAGGGAATACTCTAGCTACACTATCCCTCATTTCAGTTGATCGACCTGTATAAAAATATAAACTTTGTAAAATACGTACAGCCATCATATCAGTTGGGTACTCGACTAGAATATCTTCCCAAGTGTTTATACATTTTGATAAATCTCCAAGTTGTAATTGCTCAACTGCGGTAACGTGTTGCTTTTCACGTTGGGTTAAGGTATCGGATAGTACTTGGGATTTTGAAACAAGGTCTTTTATTGTTTGTTTACAAGTAGTCGATGTTAATGCCGAACTTGTTCCGATTATTTCGATGCCGTTTTTTAAGCAATGACCAAGTATAAAATCAGGATCGGCTTCGATCATTTTGTTCATTGAATTTACCAGACCACCGAATTGATGGTTTTCATAATAACCAGAAAATTGACTCAAACAAACATCGTAAAGTTTACACGCCTCATTTGAAGTGGTACTCATAGGAAGGTTTTCATCCCGCCAAGCTGCACAATCCCTCCAATTTGTATGCATTTTTTTCTTCAAATTAAAAATTTTATGAATTTATTATTTTTTTTTCAAGTTTTATTTAAAGTAAACGAGTCAGACCATTTAACATAATTTTATCAGAAATAATGTTTCATTATGCTAAGGTTTTTGATAACAAAATTTTTTAGAGCTTTCAAACATTAAGAGAGTTATCTACGTTAGTTATCTTTTTATTGAAACTCCGGTAGACCCATCTATTTGCTTGTTAAAAATTTTTATTAGGTTTACTGCAATTAATTTAAAAAATACCTCCACGATTTTTCAAGTTTTGTTACTCAATGTTAATCAAAAAGAACACGAGGATATGAAAATTTAGTTCTTTTTAATTAATGACCCTAACCGAATGATTAAGAAGCACCCTAAACCCCAAAAGAAGTAAAATCCTTAAAGAAACTCATTTTTGAAAACCGACTCCATAGACGGGTTATTCACGCTAAAATAAATTAGATTTAGTTAAGCTTCGCCACATAGGCGTGTTCTTCATATATAAAAACCTGTGTATCCCAAATTTTAGGGGGTCGAGCAGACGGGTCCTAATTAGGTGACTTAAGGAAGAGTGTGCTTCAGTCAATCGTTAGTATATAAATGATCAGCGCGTAGAAAAGGTAATTCTGAAAAATTGTTGGGACTAGATTTTTTATTTATTTCCCTATGGGATACAATCTAAACACCTAAAAAGAAGCTAAAAATCAAAAACCTCTACAAAAAAAGAAATTTAAGGTTCACCAGACCATAAAACTAAGTACTTCACTTAAAAAATCTTTATGCTCAAGCTCTTGGGTTAGGGTACTCTTGCCGTAAACCCTCTACATTTTTATCCAGTAATTTTTTTTAAATATTTCGATAGAAAATTTAAACCTAAAACGAATATTTTAGACCAAATTTTCTGGGCACAAATAGAGGGGTTTAGCTAGTAGTTCATCTTTTTACATAGAGTTTGAAATATCCTACCAATAAATGTAGAGAATCTTTCATTCTCTTCGGTCAAATTGTTTTAAAGTTTTTATCAAAATAAAGTATTGTGAAAAAATTAGAGAACGCTTTTGATTTTTTTTTCATTTATATTCAATAGCCGATAGTTCGTCATAGGATCGGAATTTCGTTTTGGTTTTTTCTTTAAGTCAAATATATACATTTTCTCCTATTGAATGAGCTCTCATTCATTGGTTGCGACTTAAATCAGTCTGGGCATTAAAATTATAAAAGAACACTTTTTTTTGTAAAACAAATGATTGTAAATTGTGAAAAATTTAGAGAACCACTTGAATTTCACCCTCGCACTCAGCGAAAATTCGACCAATCTTTATGAAATCTTTTATTTGAGCACAGAAACTTTTATTCAAGCCGAGGGAAAAATATCAGACTTTTAGGTAGACGGATTTTCAAGAAAATGCCTCCGGAGTATAATAAGCACCCGAAGAGAACCCTTGTGGACAGTATGAATACTGTAAGGTCAAGATAACTTGCAAAATCGTTTCACACTATCAGGAGCGAGTTAAATAGGTCCAAATCATGTTTTGAAGATACATTTGACCTACAGAATAAAAAATAATCCAATCCCAGAATTTTCTGTCTAAAAGGCTCCAAACCATCTCATGGCTCATCAAATTTAGTGAAATCATCTAATTGAAAAGTTTGATTAATCTTTTCACCGAGAATAAAGTTATTCGAAAAAATATTCTGTCGAAAGGTAATGATAAAGGAACCGAGCCACTACCTAGATTCTATCAAAGCTCTTTCGTTTGGAACTAAGTTTTAGAATTCGGTCTTTTCGAACGTTATCTTGATTTATCATCATGTAAAAACAAGAAAAAATTCTTATTTGGATTTCTAACATTACTTTACCGTCAGATTCGTCTTGGTGAGCCTTACAATTTTTGACCGAAAATTCGGATTGACTAGATAGGAATAAACTCAGATTTTTTCAAAATGAATAAAATAAAAAGAGAATATTCTCACTAATTGCAAACGTGGTTTAAATCATCGGGAAAAATTTTACGTGAATTCATAAAATTTCTGATTGGTCAATTTTTTTTCAACCAATCAGAAAATTTGGTAAAATCCGAGATTTCGGTATTTAGCGCATGTGGTTTTCATTTCGATTTCACTTAGAAAATTCTTATGGTCTCTGTAAATCTCGCGTACTCCGAGTTATTTTTAAAATTACTAAAACGTGGGATTAATCTAGCTGCGTAGACCGTTTTCTGCAGACTTTGAAAATTTCATCAAATCCATAAAATTTAACTACGAAAATATTAATTAATTTTGGTTTCGTCGGCGTAAGTTTCGCGCAGCTTTTGAATGAGGTATTTAAAACGGAAATAAGTCCAAAAGATTCTAAAAAGATCTTTTGAATGTTAGTTTTCAGCAATCTAATCTGAAAAAATTTTACCAAAATTTTTAAACACCGTGGTCATGGTTCAGATGAATTTAAATAACGCCGGATTAATCAGTCTGATTTTTATGAGGCTCCACTTTTAATTTCAAACTGAAACAAATAAGAGAATTTAAAGGATTCTTAACTTTAAAACAAAGAATTAAGAGTTAAACTTAATTAGAAAAAAGAATTAAAATCTAAACACAAAACTAAGACTTCATTTTGATCACATAAATACTCATTAGACATCTCGAATATTCTTAAAACAAAAAATGGAGTTTTTGTTCATTTCAAAAGAAATATTTTTCATTTGTTTTCGTTTAATTGCAATATTGACAAGCATTATAAACATCGGAGTCTTCATTAATCCGATTCTTAAAGACTCAACATATCGACTCTTATTTATAACTTCAATAATTGATCTTATCTATTCATCAATATTGACACTGTTATACTTTAATCGAGAAACATTTTGTGTAATCATGTGCTCTATGACTAGTCCTTATATAATGTTTATATTTCGTATTTTAATAGAAAATTATTTATCAAACAGTCTTTTAATGATGAACTTTTTAATCGAATTATACCAATCTTTGAAACGATTGTTTTTGGTATCGAACAAAAAAAAATTTGAATTTTTTTCACTTAAAATTGCAGTCATAATCATAACTTTGATCTCTTTTGTTTATTATACCCCTGTGTTATTTTTGAAAAAATGTGTTGGTTTAAACAAAACAAGCGTTCTAGAGTACACTGAGTTTGGTCAAAGTGATCTTGGTCGACTTGTTCCATTTATATTGTCTCTAATTCGTCTTCTACTAGCCGCGTTTTGTTTGATTTTCTTGAATTTGTTTACATTCTTGAGATTCAAAAAATATCTTAATCGTAAATCAATCTTAAGCGATCAAACGTCTATAACAACGTCAGCGTTTATTCCAACATCGTATGGTACTAGATCAAGTTGTAAAGAAAGAGTTAACAAAAAATTTCGAATGTCAATAAAAGCAAGTAAAAATATAACTTTAATGTTAATATCAACATCGGTTTTGTTCTCTTTTGGTACATTGCCTTTGGTTGTTTATTATTTTGCAACAGAGTATTATGGCATTAAACTTGAGCATCAAAGTATAATGTTTAATTTGACAGTGTTTAGTTTAAATTTGTTTATAATACTCAAGTCTGTGGTTTACTTTTTTTTTAATAAAATGTTTAGAAAAATTTTAATTATTAAATTTAAAAATTTTTTCCATTTTTTTGAAATTTGTGTTTTAAAAAATAAATTTGATGAATAAATTTTTAATGTCATTTATCTTGTTTCATTTTAACAAAATGTATCTTTGGGTACAAAATTAGGGTGTTTATGGTCAGTGAGGTTTATTTTTGTTGATTTGAGACTTGATTAGATAATGTTTTTTATGGAGGGATTAATGTATAAGTTCACAATCTTTTGTTAAACTATCATCAAGAGTTAATTAAGATGTTGTGCTCTGACAACTGGGAGTTCGGAGGAAAAGAAAAGATAAACTTTAGCGTCGGTTGTAACAGTTTATTATGATTAAAGTTGACAAATGAATAATTTTAATACAGTAGAGACATTGTTTAGTCTAAGTTGGGGCACAACAAAGAGGTACAGTGCAGCTTCTGGTATATTTTTGATCAAATTGGGTATAAGTAATTAAATGCGAAAAGTAGCCACTAACGCAGGAAATGAGAGGTGCTTTCGTCCTAACTTGGAAAGTTTGAGACCAATGCAGTACTATCATCATCATTTAGATGGTTCACAAATTGTGTTAATCCAATTATATTATCTTTAACGTTATTGAGTAATGAGGCGTTCAAGGGTCGTTTTTTCAATATCTTGTTTTTTGGGAGTTTTTTTACCTGTTGATTTTATAATATGTTATAATATGCTTGTTTTTTCCTTTTGTATGGTTGACATATTATAGGGCGTCATGTCTTAACGTAATTTAAGGCATCTTTGTCATAAAAATCATAGTATTCAGCTAATTTGAAAAAAAATGCCGAAACATGAATTAGATCCAGTTGACGTTACTTTTGTAATTACAATTGGTAGGAAGAAATAGAGACAAGAACAGTCCAGTTCAAGTGTCATTTAGGTTCACTTATTCGAATAGTAGCCGATTCCAAACCGTTTATTGAAATTCTTTTATTGGACTGTTTGGAAAAAACTTAAAATTAATGATGCTCAATTTATTGTTTCGAACCTTTCTTTTGAAAATTCTTAATTGTTTCGATTTCAACTGGATAATGTTTCGAATTTTTTTTTTCGAATAAAAATAACGTAATTACTCGATTTTTGTGACATGTCTCTATTGTAGGGTATTCGGGAATAGTGACAGGGGCCGAGTTTTAAAAGAGACATTTTTTCATCGCATTATTAGACTACCAAAGTGTCTCCTATTTGACTGTTAAATATTGACATGCTACTTAAAATCGCCTTTTCTTTCTAGCCTCGTCCCAATAATTGCTGTTTTTTGAGAATCAGACGGAAAAAATAAATTAAAAGAAAAGCATTTTCTCACAGCCAAAACCGATAGTGATATGTCACTATTTTTTTATGTCACCACAACTGTCACATAATTAAAGGATAAAAGACCAAAGCATTGTCATAAAGTAACTGTTAATAAATTCGTTAAAGACCAAAGTTTCCTCTTATTCTAGCGAAATATCCGCTTTTACTCTAAAGAAAATTAAAAAAAATCAAAAAAATTGCGGAGTTAACTTCAAATATTAAAAACAATTAAAATTTAGATTTATTTTAAAATCCGAGTTAATTCTATTAAGAAGATTTTGCTAAAATTTACCTAAATTATTGAATTTTTACCACAAATTACGTGAAATATATCGGTTTTTCAGGAAAAAATAAAAAATCTCGTAATTTACCTGAAAAACCGAATTTAGCATACTGTACTAGATGTACCATTCATATTGTTTTTTCAGGTAACTTTACGAAAATTTCTATTTTTTCTTTGAAACCGTTAAATATGGTAAAATACGAATATTTGACTTTTGTGATTTTACGTTATTTTACGAAATTTGTGGTAAAAATTCAATAATTTAGGTAAATTTTAGCAAAATCTTTCTATCAAAACACCACTTTATTAATAGAATTAACTCGGATTTTAAAATAAATCTAAATTTTAATTGTTTTTAAAATTTGAAGTTAACTCAGCAATTTTTTTGATTTTTTTAATTTTCTTATTCTAGCGGATATTTCGCTAGAATAAGAGGAAACTTTGGTCTTTATTCTAAGTATTTCTAAACATTTTAGCATCAAGGTTCATCGGACGTTAAAGATTTTTTAACTTAGCTTATGCAAGTATATTTCATATTCTAATGAATATTGGTACGAAGATAATAAAAATAACGAACTTAATAACTATGAAAAATATTTCGATAACGAATGCCAAGTTGATGATGAAATTGATCATCCAATATTTATTGACTCTTCCACTGAGCCTGTGGAACATTGTCTGTCTGACTGAGCCTGTGTGATATTGAATTGAATTTAACATTTGGAACTTAATCTTTTTTTGTTTTATTTGGATAAAAAAATACTGTTTTCGTTTAAAATTATTTTTGGCATATTTTTCTTATTTCTTTTTTGGCATAAAAATTAAACGGGATATTTTTCTTATTTCTTTTTTGGCATAAAAATAAAATGGGACGTATTTTTTATATTTAATTTTATGGGATATTTTAAATTTCGGGATATTTTTCCTATTTACCTTTCTATATTTGCTCTATACTTTATCTCATTTTTAATTTTTTCTTTAAATTACCTATAAAAACTTCTTAATAAAATACTAATTGGTTTTCAAGAGCAAAATAAAGCAAATTTAAGCCTTAAGAATTGAGCATCAAATTGGCAAAATGAAGTAATTTTGAAATTTGTTTATATAGAAATTGGTGAAAATAGCTTTTTGCTTTATTACAAATTGCAAAATAAACAAATCTCATTTTTTTTCAATTTGCTATCAAATTAAGCTACTTACTTAAAATATATTTTTTATGCGATTTTTTATGTACCAAAATGTAGAATTTTAAACGTACTTTAAGCTAAAATATAATTTTAAATACTTTGTTTTACTGTTAAGTTTCAAAACTGAAAAAACACTATAGTGTCATAAAAAGTAATGGTGTATATTATCAAAATATATTTTTTAAATATTGATTTATATACCAAAATGTAGGATTTTTGATGAGCTTTAAGTTGATATAAAGCATTATATATTTGCCTTTTCAGATAACTTTCAATTACAAATAAACACTATTTAAAAATACAAAGTTTAGGAGTATATGGTCATGAAATTATTTTTATATTATGATTTATATACCAAAATGTAATATTTTTCACGAGCTTTAAGTCAATATATAGTTTTATATACTTTACCTTCGGGATAACTTTCAATAATGAATTAAATAATTAAAAAGACGCATTTTGAATTTTGAGAACATATTATAGGTAGGCGCACATTCGTGGGCCCCTATGATTTTGTTTATTGAATGTTTACTTTTTCGTTAAGTTATTTCAGCTTTGTACTGTATTAGTTCCATATAGAACAAACCTCAATTTGACTTTGTTCTCGGAAAAGTATTAATTTTTTTTAAAATAGGAAAAAATAAAATTAAGATAAATCTTGAAATTTTTGGAAAACATTCAAACGGACGAAGCGTAATACAAGGATTCACCAAAATTCACTTATATTCCGTCTTAAAATGTCGTCAATGCTTTAACAATTTTCCTCATTTTTCGTAAAATAACGATTTCTAATTTTAAGTATATCACGATAATTTCTATAAATTTAGGTAATTTAACGTGATTTTACGTAAAATATAGTAAATTTATCGTATCGATATATCGCTCTTACTTCTCTACTCTGTTATCCTATTACTTTTTATTTTTATCTATTTATTTAGTAAGACACTGGACAATGGTCGGGATTTTAAAATTTTTATATGATTAAGACGCGTTAAAGTTCAAATACCGAATAAGAAAATGACGATGATTTAGAAAAAAGTGAAGGAAGCTGTAAATGAAAATGGTCCAAAAAGATGCTAAAAGAATACTGAATATTGAACCCAAGAATCAGAAGAGACAATATAAGAAGGAAATAAAGAAGTCATAGCGACTCGTGAGTCCCAATACCATGATTTTCAAAGTTGTTCTAGTATCTTGTCGGGTGGTTTTCAAGCAGCAAAACACTGACATATCCATAATTTTCTTCCCGAGTAGTAAACAGTGGCATAGCTAGAGGTGCGGCGAGTGGTCAACTTATTCCAGAAATTTACTGTATTTGATTTTTTGAAAATAAACAAGCCTCTTCTTTTCCTGTTAAAAATTGATAGCGTTTTTTTTGATACGTCCTTGAACATTATACTGTCCTCCTTAACTTCCCCCGGACCCATACACACTAATAATGACTCCGCCTATTTACGCCTCGCCATCCGAAAAATCCTGGCTATGCCGCTGCCAGTTAGACCCAAAATGTTTCTAGAAACTTTTATCTCACTGAACAGTAATGACAGCATGCAGCCTAAATGACTAAAGCGACAAAGCTTTTTATAAACTTGAAACAAACAATTTCCATTTTTTATTTCAAAAGGATGCTTTAATAATTTTCCATAGAAAGAAGGTTGTTTAAATATATATTTAGAATGAAAAAGGCTGTAAAAGTAGATCAGTAAACCTCTTCTAGGCAAATTAATTTTATAATAGTACATCAAAAAAGAATTCAAAAATCAACACTAAACGGGCAAAGGAAATTTTTGATCAACATTTTTTTTATCCAAAAATTAAAAAAAATTTCAAAAATCGATTTCGCCCACTAAACATTTTCAAAATACGTTTTAAGAATAAAGAACAGTTTTATTAAATTCTAAATGTTGATTAAAATTAAAAAAAAATGGTTAAAAATAAGAACGGAAAACTCTGCGTTCCTGTAAGATGTTTTTATTAAATTTAAAGTGTTATAAATAAAAGCTAAAATATTTTTGAAATTAAAATTGAAAAAAAAAGATGATTCTTAAAATAATGATTCTTGTTAACATTTGGCTAAGTGTTTATTCAAAGAGTTTAAATGACCAAAAAAAATCTTCATGTCAAGACCCATCAGACGAATATCTACAAAAGCTTCTCGTCGAGTATGTTAAACATTCGAGTTCCTACGAGCAAAATCAACTCAAAAACCTCAAAAAATATCATATACTCGAATCCGAATCCGAAATAATGCGAATCAAAGCTCGAAACTATTTAGTTAATAATAGTGATTGTGTAATATCATCAAAAAATGCAAGTATTGTTAATCAAGCGTCTATATGCCCATGGAAAGTAAAAAAATTTTATCGTGAATCAATATATCCAAAGTCAATTAGTCAAATACAATGTACGTGTGATACATGTCAAGCCTTGACTAAAGACCTTATAGGTCGACCTGTTTACACTTGTCAACCAGTGCTTAAACGTGTGCCTGTTTTAGTACGTTCAAATGATTGTTCAGAGGGTTTTTACAGATGGGATTTATCTGTTGAACATATTGGTATCGCATGTGTATGTGGCATCGATTATATACTAGTACAAGTTTAAAAATATTTTATAAATTTTAAAATTTTTTTTCTAATTTTTTCAAGTCAAACAAACATCTTGGAAAATAAGACAAAGTATCTAATTAAAGAGAATCATAATTTTTAGTGACAAATAAGTTTAAAAAAAACTAGTTTTACTTCAAAGTTTTAATAAAAAAAATGTTTTTTTCATGTTTTTATAATTATCATTTATACCTTAGGAATGTCTACTATTGTTATATCCAAGTTAAATAGAAAGGTTTTAATTTATTTTCAAAATCTAATTTCATTAGATTTTGCACACAGCACACAATTATGAAGGATCCAAGTTATAGTTTTTTATTATAGCCGTTTAAGGTAGAATTCATAAATGTAGAAAGTTCTCCCTAGGAAAAACATATTAAAAATTAACATTTAAAGTGATCTAAAATGGGACACGCAAGTCAAAAATGCAAAAGCCAAAGCGAGCCGAATGTTGGGTATGATTAGGAAAGCTTTTAAATATCTTTGCAGCGAGACTATCAAGTTATTGTTCTATGGTTTGACAGCACCTGGAGTATGCTGTCAATTCATAGTGTCCATATTTGGAAAAAGATATAAATGAGCTAGAGAAAGTTTAACGAAGAACAACTAAGATGATTCCTGAACTACGTGTTTTGGATTATCAACAACGTTTGTCAAGGCTAGATTTAACAAATCTAAGAACAAGAAAATTAAGGAGTGACCTAATTCAGATGTAAAAAGTGGTAAACAATTATGAACATATTGAATTTAATAAAGGAATCAATTACAGTCTAAACACAAGATTCGAAAGCCAGATATATAAATTGAGAAGAAACAGTTATTGTCTAACACGTGAACATGTAAAAAATTGTCTTCCTAGATTTAAATTTTTTACAAATAGAGTTGTGAATGGATTGAACAAACTTCCGGAAGAAGTGGTAAACGCAAAGAACCTGAATTGTTTCAAAGCGAAGCTTGATGTTTGGATGTCGAAACAAAAAGAAACGACTGTTAAAGCTCTTTAGAGTTATGCTTAGATGACCTCTAAGCTGCAGATTAAACTACTACTACTATTACTAATAATATTTTGTTAACCTCATGTTCGCTAGTGGTTAACTAATTGGTTAACAAAATAAATAATCCAAAATTTTTTTTGTTGAATAGGTTCGAGGGTATAGATGAGTAATGTTAACCTATTTTTCGGCTTGTATACGTGTATACATCGGGTATGTATACGAGTATGCATTAATATGTGTCCTACCTTACGCTAATAACAAATGCTAAGATTTTGCTAAAGGCTTAAGCAACTTGTCAGTAGCCATTTCCCACAAGTAGATTTCAACGTCGCCTGCCAAACAACAAAAACCATTGCGAGTTATTTCCCGTTCAAGGATAACATCAGAAGGAACGAAGACAAATCACTCGTAGTTTACATGATCATTTGCAAGGAGTTCGATGCGAATTACATAGGCAAATGTAAACGAATTTTATCGTATCGAATAAATGAACATAAAAAGTCGAATGGATCATCATGCTGCCAGAACGAATCAAGAACTGGACACCTGATTACGACAACATCGAAATAATCGACAAAGCGGATACGGAAACTTCGAATTACATTGGATACGTATACATCGGATATGTATACTCGTATACATACCAGATGTATCCGCTTATACATGCCATGTATAACTAGAAAAAAAAACAAAATTTTTGTATACGAATGTTTACGAGTATACATAACAAAAAAATTTGTATACGAATACCTTAGTCGTATACATATTAGTTTTCGTAATACATATTTGTATACGCGTATACAGGCCGAAAAATATTTCGTGTCTATACCGTGTCCCGGTTCCGGAGATTAGGGCTAACTGGTTATTCATTCTAAAGACACTCGTTTTGTGCTTTTAAAAACACCGAGCTTTAAATTCTTTATGATATCGTTTTACTGAATGCTTTTATTGCAACGCTTTGGTTCGCTAGGAAGGCTGAAAAGATAAGAAAATTCTAGAATCTAATAATCAAACTTACATAAGTTACAAGACAAATGAGTAAATTTTATTTTTCGCTTGATCAACAAAATATTAAATTTAAAATTATAAACAAACTAAACAACAACAATCAAACATAAATTTCAGATACTCTCAAGAGCAAATTTTCTATAAATTATCTTTTAATTTTTTTAAATTTTTTTTAAACAACAAAAAAAAAATGATATCGCCGGAATCCGACGATTGCCTATTCACGCTAAAAGCAAATTATTTGGGCAATGAACGTATGGACGCATTTACAGATACAACAGACGGTGCAGACGCGTGTCAATCCCAAATTAAAAATTTAGTATCAAAAAGAGAT
Organism: Brachionus rubens; assembly: GCA_022207745.1. Taxonomy (NCBI): domain Eukaryota; kingdom Metazoa; phylum Rotifera; class Eurotatoria; order Ploima; family Brachionidae; genus Brachionus; species Brachionus rubens. The sequence goes on from JAJVHD010000005.1 coordinate 2,455,787, forward strand.
GTCAAAGAAATTGAACTCTCAGTGATGACTAATTCTTTACTAGTAACATATCCGATTACTAAAAATTTAAATGAAACTCATTTTAGCCTGCCCATTGGTTTATTAACATACTGTGGTGTACTCAAACAATTAGAACATGATAAAATAACAAAAAAAGAATTTGTAACATTGGATAATCCCGATTGTGAAAATAATAAAAATTCTAAACCAATTTTTGTTGCTACGTTTAGAAATATGAAAGATTTAAATAAATTTAATTGTTTTTGTTTTTATTTGGAGACTAATGAAATGGCAATTCAACTTGTAAATAGTGTTGCTAAATGTTATTTTGATTTTATTGAATTGTGTAAGAATAAGAAATAAGATTATTCCTTTTTTTTTTTGAAAAATAAAGTTTATCTTTATTATTACTTTGGTAAACTTTTCATTCACTTTTAACTATTTGAAATATTGATGGCACGCGTTCTTTCTAACTTCAAGGCTTTATCTAGTTCAAGGAAGGAATCGTTTATATGAGTAATTATATATGTTCTTAATAGCTTTGTCCAAACAACTGTCGATCTTGGAAACGCTTTCTTTCAACTTGTTTATTTCGGTTTCATAGTTTTTCATTCTCGTTTTAAATGAATTGATATTTTCGTCAAACTGATCTAGTCTTTTATCCAGTAGTTGCTCAAAGACTTCGATTACTGTGTCATTGTTTATGCCAAAAATGTCGATTTTTTCTTTAATCTTCCAGTCTGTTAAACTCTGCTCGGGACTTGAACTGTTATCGATTTCGTTTGATTTTCGGATAATTTTATCTGAGCCGACTAATAATTTCGATATTTTGCCAAAATTGATTTCGTTTGCTTTAATGTCTTGATTTGTTTTTTGTTTTGGCACGTATGACTTAATTGATTGTTCGTTGTTTGACAAGGTTTTCGAAGGTACTGGTATTTTGCTTTTTTTTTCTACTTGTTTTCTGTCATCCGTTGTACAAGGTTTGGGTCGTTTTAAGGTATCGAGTTGTGCTTGAGTATTTTCCATTCTTTTTTGTATTGTTTTGGCCCATTTTAAAACTTTATTGTGCGCAATTAGATCTTGTTGTAGTTTTTGTTCTAGAATTTGGATAAAATCAATAGAATGTGTTTCTTGTGGGGTTTTTGTTTATCATTACAGTTTTGGTTCGTGTAAAAATATGTTAATGACTCCGTGAAATTCTTGAGTTTCAAAAATCGTAACACAATTTTATCGTTTGATTGGGAGAACTACGTGAAAAGTCGGATCAATACTCAATAATGAGATTTGACATCAAATTTTCCAATTTTCGCTTTTTTTTTCTTGAAAATAATTAAGATTTAAATGCAAATATTATGTTTGTTGATAAGCAAGTTTATCTTTATTATTACTTTGGTAAACTTTTCATTCACTTTTAACTATTTGAAATATTATGGCACGCGTTCTTTCTAACTTCAAGGCTTTATCTAGTTTAAGGAAGGAATCTTTTATATGAGTAATTATATATGTTCTCTTTCGGTTTTTCGAGAATCACGAATTTCAGGTCAAAATATACAAATTCCTTCATCTTTATAGTTTTTGATTTTTAGCAGCTTTTTAGGCACTTTGTTTCTATTCTTAAGGTAAATAAATAAAAAATCTAAAATCAATTCTGCTCTACAGGCTGGTCACTAATAAAATGTTTGTTTTAATCCTGGGAGGGGATCTAAAAAAACTAGAAAAATACGTCTTTTTTTGCTACTTTGCCTAGCTAAATGACAAAATTTTTTTTCTTTAATTAAGAAAAAGCATTAGTGTGTGTAAAATTTTGTGCTCTTTCAGAAATTGTATACAAAATAATATATACAATGTCATTTGAGATAGTTACAAGCGAAAAACCGAGACGAACTCCTTCAAAAGCCAAAATGTTAGGAGCCTCTGGACAAAATTATTTTTTTAGACCCTCCCTAAAAATTAGCCATTCTTAGGTTTTCATATATGGAAAAAAAGTAGTGGAAGTTATGCATGGCGCAAATCCTATATTTTGACAGTCTCTGTTTACTATATGGTTGTTTAAACATTTTTAAAAATATGTTAAATGCTCGAATCTTCAATGAAGAATGTATTGTGATTATTCTTACATGCGCCTGAATTAAGAGTAAATTGAATAATTGAATGATAAATCCGATCATTGTAAATTCTAACAGAGAATTTTCCAGAGAGCCTTTTGTTTAGAAAACAACTTCGGAATGAGGAGTTTAAAGACACTTCCACATTTTAGGGACAGCCAAAAATATGCATATTGAGGGTCCATTGTTTACAGATATAATGTTTAATTATCATTCGACCGAAAACGAGCAAAAGATGATATTTTTCCATTATTGTTCTTTTAAGTTGTTTTTTTATCTCCACAATTTGGGTATTAACGTTAACTCGAGATTTTTAGCTTCTAGACCATGCTTTAAAATCAATTCTAGCTGAATGGATCCTAAAATAGAGTATCTGTACAGCAATCAATTTCAACTTACTGTAAAACCACTGTAAGAAGAACCAACAATGATATTTGGCCGCAAAAAGCGGATGGGTAGGGTATGATTTTTACATTTTAATAGTGTAATGTCAAGTTTTGAATTATGATGTAATCTGGTTTAATCTAACTGACAATCGGTAATCGGCTATTTGACTCAGTTAGTGATGGGCATTGATCGTATTTTTGAATCATGATCGGTTGATCCAAGAGTTAAATTGGATTGTCGATCCAAGGTCGGGATTTTTTTCAGCTAAAAATTCATATCATAAAAAGTCTAGAGGTTCACTTTTTCTTTTATTTTAAAATGTCCGATCATCGATTTTTTATCGCTTTTTTTTATGAAGAAGAAAAAACATGTAAGACGAAGAACATATCTTTCTATCAACAATTTTTATTCAAAAACACTTAAATCATTCAAAAACACAACCAAAAAAATTAGTTAAGCAAAGGATTCGGAGTCTTTAAGGAATTTTTACGTTTTTGAGTCGAAGAATCTGCAGATGTTTTGTTGACTAATGATTTTGGGCTAGTCATGACATCGTCGACTGTTTCATTATCATCCGAAAAATTCGTTGAAGAACTAAAAAATAATACCAGTAACACTATTCCAATCAACGCTATAATACCAAGTAGCACAAGAATTATTAAAAATATTTTTTTTGACAGAATTTTTCCTTTTTTTTTTAATAGTAAATCACGTGACGAATTACCAGAGAATAGAGATGATTGAATTGACGAAGACGTCGATGATGATGATGCTGATGCTTGAGACGAACGATTTGAATTTGATATATCTGTTCTCGAAGCTTGTGAGTTCGTGATTGGTGTTTTAGTGTTTGATGATTGATTTGATGATTTATAGTTTGTTGATGTTTGAGTGTAACTTGTTGCTGTCTCGGATGGAGATCGACTTGTTGGACTTGAGGTATAATTAGACGACGATACCGTAGATCTAGAAACAGTTAAATTGCTTTGTTTTACATCAGGAGTCAACATATCGAATGGTTATTTCATTAAGGATAAGTTTAAAGTTCAAAACGACCGACTTATAAATTTGTAAATTTCATTCATTAAAAATAATTTTTGAGAAAAAAAAATTACTTAACTATCAATTCATAACCATTTATTTTTATTTCCATAGAAATATTTTCAATCTTTAAAATTTTTTTAATTTATTTATAAGGAAGAGTTTAGTAAAGTAAGTCTTTACTGATTTTTCAGTTTTACCCGTGATGAAAATCCAGATTTATTCTATACTCTTTTAGACCAATTGCCCAAATGGATACCAGTCTTATTCAAAAAAGCCTCAGAGGTTTCATCGTTCAAAATAGAAGTTCCATTCCAATATCGGTTCCGTTCTAGGCAAGTGGAACGGAACCTTACACTTTTGGTGGCAAGCTTAGCCGTACCGAAGCGTACCATGCCCTTCCCGAAGTATGTACCGTAATAAATATACCAAAGCATACCGTACCGTACTAGACATGCCAAAGCAAAGCTACGGAAGTAAGAAAGATTCGCTTCGGTATATTTTTTTTTTACCACGACCGAGAGGCTTATTGCCATAACTCAAATTGAACCGACTTGCTACACTGCCCTTTTCGGAACCCTTATTTTAAGTCACTGATTTTTTTATAAATCAGTCCCATTTGGTGGCGAATGGTGGCGCCCATCTAGAATTACAATGTGCCGTATGTTGAGCATCCGCATGACTTAGTATTTGATATGCAAGTCGATTTCGATTGGCTTTATAAATTGCGTTTGACATCATACGATACTGAAAATTTTCTGAACCTAGCGTGGATTGTACCTTAGACCTCTCCATAGGACTCGACTCACACCACTCAGCCATGCGCTCACTCGATGCATTGTAACTCTAGATGGGTGCCACCATTCGCCATTAAATGAGACTAATTTGTAAAATGATCAGGCTTGCGAGTCGTGGTGACTAAAAATAAGGGTTCATAAAGGGGCAATGTAGCAGGTGTAGCGATTGCATCTATGAGTTATGACATTAGCCTTTCGGTCTTGGAAAAAAAAATATACTGCACTTTTAGTGTGCAGTACGTGATTTTAGTATTTGGGCCCGGTACGGCGTAACCTTCTCCGTACCATTGTACTTTAAAGATTCTACTTAATCAAATAAGTCGGCTACAACAGGAGATCTTGCAGAAAAATAAATCACACTTTTTATGAAAAACATGAAGCCTAAGGCGAAAAAAGGTACTTTAATAATTGACACGACTCTTTGAACTAAAATGACAGGATTCCAAACAAGTACTGCGCTAATTTGAAGAAGGAAATCGAGCGCTTTGCTTCTTCAAGTTTCAATAATTTTTTGGAATCCTGTCACTTTAGTTTAAAGATTCACAAAGAAAAAAGTTTAATTTATCACGTGATTTTTATAGCTACACAGGAGACAAAAAAATGTATTTTCAAACTCGCCAAAATTTTTTATTGTAATCTTTTTCCTTGCGTCTACAAATGTATGCGAGTTTCAGAATACATTTGCCCAACCTTACTTTTAGCTATGTAAAAATCCTCTGAGATAAAAATAAAATCAACTGTTTGTTTTATAAATAACATTGCTTAAAGCTTATTCTTTGAAAAAATTCTTAAAATGGGATTTGTGGGTCTAGAAAAAATAATTGATTCGCTCAAAAAAAGCAACAAAGCAAACAAAATATTCGAAAATGTTCCACTAAAAGATCTTAAATTTGTAATAGACGGCAATCAATTGGTCTACGTGTTTCTAAATTGGTATCAAGATGCAGCTTATGGTGGAAATTATGACAAACTATATGAAAACTATTTGACTTTTTTACTCAATTTGCAGCCTTATATTCGAATTGTAATTTTCAGTGGGTCCAAAGACAGTGTAAAAAAAGCCCAAGATCGTTCAAAACGGAAAATTCAACGTCTAGCCAATTTTGAAGCAGATGAAAATTATTTCACTTATATCAAAGAATTTAATCCACTTTTCGCTCGTTATGTTCTAATCGAAGCTCTAAGAGATCTTGGTATTGATTACTTATTAGCCTCTGAAATGGAGGATCATGCTATCGCTTGCTATGCGAATAATTATACACCATCAGACGGAAATTTTACAGTACTTGCCAAAGATTCGTACTTCAATGCTTATTATATAGAAAAAGGTTATGTCTCTTGGAAATATGTAGCTGATACTTTAAAAGATTTTTCCAAAATAAATGATGATCTAGAGCTACCTGTATTTTATTTAAGAAATTTATTAAATTATTATCAATTGAGTGTTAAATCATGGCTTTACTTATGTGTTGTCTTGGGAGACTACGATTGTGATTTGACAAAGAATATTAAATTTTTTCGTCAAAATAAAATTGATACTCGAAATAACAATTATTTTGGATTAATCGAGTACTTTACCCGCAATCAAACTCACTTGCACAACTCTGAGTATAGAGATATTCGAAGTACTTATGAGTCTGAGACTTTGCAAAGGGTCGATTTGATCCTTAAACTATTCCAATTCAAAGAGACTAAAATCGATTATTTGTCAAGTGAAAATTCAACCGATTTTGATCGATTTATAAACAATGTCAAAATATTCAAGAAAGTATTTTTTCCATGTTTGATTGAAAATTATAGACATTATTCAAGTGTTTTTGAGCCTTGTTTGACCGTAAATTACAAGGTATATTCGTTAATTAAAGAAAAGTTTATTCACACAAAATGTCTTCTAGAAGAGTACTTTAGGGTCAAAAACCCGACGAGTGAAAAACTATTGACTATACGAACCCTAAAAGTCGATTATCCTGACCAGAATTTTGTGTACGATTTTCTCAAAATTCAAAGTGATTTAAGTGTAAAGAACACTGAAAATGATAATTTAAGTCTTTATTACACATCTTTGTGTCTGTTAGTAGAATACTTGAAAGATGAATCGATCGATTATGAACCGATACTAGAAGCCATGCTTCTAAACTTGATTTTAATTAAGTTTAATCCAAGCAAGGATAAAGTGACGGATAATTTTGACATTAAATCGAATGATGTGGACAAAATTTTTAGTTATAACCTAAGTGTCGAAGACGAATTAAAATTAATAGAAATGAAGAAGCTCTACGATGAAATCATAAACGATTTGAGTTTTGATCAAAATTATTATTTGGATAAAGAAATTCAAGTAATTCACATGATAAATCAATTTCAAGCGTTCTATTTTTCGTTGGGTGTATTGAACAACTTGGCGGAGTTTAATTTAATTTTTTTGGGACCACATTGCATTCTCAATGGATTGTTTGTTACAAAATATTTGAATGAAAAATCCAAACAAGGGTCTAAGTGTTATGAGCTTAATGAAATGATAAATCAGTCAGAGTCGATTTTGAATTTTAAAAATTTAATTTTTGATAAATTTTATTTTTTTAATGATGAACTTAAAGTGAAAAAAAATGAGCATGACGATATTTCTGAAATGATGAATAAAATAAAAATTTAATCACTTTTTGTAACGTTTATTTATTCTTGCTTTGTGACTGTAGGTCTAGTTTAAGCAGAGTCTATAAAATTATTTTGTTTTTACTACTTCTAAGTTATCCTCAAGTTTCTTTGTAAAAAAAAAACCCTACACGAAGAAAGCTCTTAGATCTTAGATTTCTAAGAAAATCTAAGAACAACTTACGTAGGTAAAAAAAACAGGCTTCATAAATTTAAACATGAATCTATAAAAATTCGATGTTTCATTTTTGAAACGATTCATGTGTTTGATCACTCTTTTATAGTTTCTAAAAATGTTGCTAAATAGCGGTTCTTTAAAAAACAAAAACTTAAGCATACATATTTTTCTAAGAGTTTTTCAAAATATCTGAAGGTACGGACATATTTATATTAAGAGGAAATTTTGATGATTTCCGCAAGATTATCAAATATCGGCTATTCAAAAAAGCCATGGACTCTGTATCAAATTTTCAACAAACAGCCCACTCTCACGCCCATTAGCGACAAAGAAATTTTTACAAGAACGGGTGTTAGGATCAAGCGAAACTGAAGATTAGTAAGGTTGTACTATTGCTGTGCCTATTCGTAATTTTTACTTAATTAACATAAATTTCCAGGGAAAATTATTTGTTATAACTGAAGAATACTGATTAGGAAAAAAAATATTATTACCGTAAACTCTTGCCTATAACTCTAATGGATATTAATGGAAATTTCCCATCACTCGCCATTAGACAAGAGACAAGAGTTTACGGTATATAGATTTTTTTTCAAAAAAAAAATTTCAGTATATTCGGATACTTTCACTGACTCTCATCTTGACCCTCAGCTTCATAAAATATAATCCACTTTGCCACAAAGCTCCTCTACAAAACTAACGTAAAAGCTCGATAAGTATGACTCTATTTTAGTGACATGTCATACTTATCGAGCTTTTACGTTACATATATTTTTTAGGATAGCGGAATTGGACCTTCCTTCTTTTTGAACTTTTTGCAATCCAAATCAATGTTTTTTGAAATCCCTTTGAGATCCGCTAGAGACTTTTTGACATTTAGTGAGTGAGCAGTTAAGGTTGACCTTCGCTTTATCCTTTGGTCTTCCCTTTTAGCTTTGTTATAACAATGGGCGCTGTGAAGTTCACAGCAATAAAGCAATAGCAATTGTGCAGAATCGTTATAAAAATTGTTCTAGAGGTGCTATAGCCTAAATAAAACTTGTTTTATCCGAAACAAAATTTGTCTAATCTAAATTAAGCGTCTGCAAAAACTCTGCAAATTCTCTGAAAACTGCACGCCATTAAAAAATATTTAAATTAACTGCGTTATTAATTTGCAGAGTTTTTGCAGACGCTTAATTTAGATTAGACAAATTTTGTTTCGGAAAAAACAAGTTTTATTTAGGCTATAGCACCTCTAGAACAATTTTTATAACGATTCTGCACAATTGCTAATGCTTTATTGCTATGAACTTCACAGTTGTATAACAATGGTCATTTTTAAAAAAAATCCTTCAAGACCAAAAGGTGAGGACATACACCATATTTCACGTAGTATTTACAACATCACTTTGTTTAGATACTTTATTAAAATTTTCCAATTTACCAATTACTTTAGCTTGTTTTAAAACCGTCGTATTGGGCTAAGGTGTTTGAGCCGACTTCTGAGCTTCAATCGAATAATACCAAATGATTTTAATACTTTTTTCAATAAATAAAATCCACCGATATGTACAATCGTGCTTTATCGAAGCATTGAAGGATTATTGAGCAAGCGATACCTTGAGGAGAACAATAGGCCTCCCATTTCGACCATTTTTGGTAGAAATGGAAGAATTTAGCTAAAGAGACATGGTCGATTTTTTTTTAAAATGAAACAACGGTCATTCCTACGCTTTTTTCTCTTTGGGGGACATTTTGACAATCAGTAAAATTACTATTCAAGAATTTTGAAAAGCAAATAAAACGCTAAAACGTAAACTCTTAATTTCAGCAATTAATTCAAAATAATTTAAAATTACAGACTTTAGGTCGACTTACCTGTGCAATCTTATTTCATTGAGTAAAAATTCTCTTACATCACAATTTCTAGAAAGGATTGAAGTCGGAAAATAAAATCGTATAAATTAAAAAAAATTTTTTTTTTATTACCAAAATAAAATTAATCGAAAATTAAAGTCCCAAACCACGTTTGTTTTTGTTGAAAATTTCTTTAACTTTTTGAGTTGCAAAAACTTTAAATTCATCAAGTGTTATTGAACCATCCAAATTTGTGTCCACTAAATTAAAATAACTTTGAAAGTCTTTACTCAAAATACTCGCATGTTGTTTAAGACTTTTTTCTAGTTTAGGCAAAAATAAAATTGCTTCTTGTAAACTTATACGACCATTTTGATCTTGATCACCTTTTTTGAACCATTCGTCCAAAAATTTACGTTCTATCTTAAAGCTTAGAACTGTTTGGGCTAAAACTAAACAAACACTATTAATAAATTGGTTTATTTTATTAAATTTTTTATTTAGAGCTTACCAAGTAGACTTAAAAAAGCTAAAAAATTTTTCATTTCTATAAAATTTTTTTTAAAAAATATTTCGAAATAAATTTTTTATTTTCTCCCGTTTTAATACTCAGGTAAAAACGAAGAGAGAAACTTAATATGAAAGCAAACTTTGTCAAAATTATATAAGTTCGACTCTAGTTTTCTTTATTTTTGTTTTCAAATCTCAAAATGCATGATTTTTATTTACTGATTTCTTATTGTGGTAAAAAAAACAATCATAATTCAGTTTGCTTTGTTTTTTTTTTTAATTTTGGGTTTAATTTGTTTTAGACTAATTTTTTAATAAATGGAGTCTCTCTGACACTTTGTGTTCTGAACATACTTCTAGATCTAGGCTATTGAGTCTATATTTTGAATTTTCAAGTCCTTAAGCTCCGAAAAAAGGTAAAACTCAACACGTGACTTAATTTGAAACATTAGATGAGTGGCAATATTTTTGATAAAAATTTCATGATTTAGAATAAAAATTCAAAGCATCATCAAAATTTCAAGAGCTTGTAGAATTTTCATGGGAACATTATAAATTAGCTAAATACTTTAAAAGAATTAGTGGCATCTAAGTACTGATGAATGTACACATTAATGCATTGAAAATAGGATCCTTGAAAAAGCAACACCCCCCTTTTTGTCTAAATGTATACACCCGAGTGTAATACCTTTATTTTGAAAGCTAGCTTTAAACAAAATATTCTAGGATGTTTATCATCAAAAGTTCTTCAAAACGGTACCCCCATTAACCCTCTGGTCGCTTATTTTACATGATTACAATCGATTTTAAAATTTCAAGGAATAAACACCCCCTTTTTTTTGTATACACCCCCTATTATTTTTGCACAGGAATACATTATTTTTGATGCTTTTTCAGAATCTGCAGTCTTTTTTCTCTATTTTTTTTTCTTTTAGGCTACAGAAAACAAATTAAAAATCAGCTATAATTAAGCAAAAAATTGCTAAAATACAAAGCGGCATCAATGACTCCGAATCTATTTATTTATTTATTTTATTTATTTTATTTATTATTAAACAAAAACTAAATAAGACAACTGTCTATCTATCAAATTATCTGGATAATTTGATAGTTAGTTTTCTAATTCCTATTTGAGCAAGCCATTGGGACCTGCTCAAATTTTACAAAAATTGATACAAAAAGTAAAAAATAAATAAAAATAAGAAAATAAAAACTAATAAAACAGATACGAATTCTTAATAAAAAAGTTTAAATTATCAAATTGATTCACACAAATATTTACAAATTCATTCAAATTTTTTGACAAATATAATTTAAAGTCTTTAAAAGTAAATTTTATTTTATAGAAATTTATAAAAAGTTTGTTTATAAAATTTGTGAAAAAAAATCCAAAAGTTTTTTCACCTGTTCTTCTTTTGATTATCGGTTGAGTAAGCATATTTTTGTTCCGTAGATTGTAAGGAATATTTCTTTCATGATTAAATTTGAGTTCATTCAACAAATTCGGTGGATTTTTAAAGATAAATATTTTTGTTACAAAATTTGACAGCTTTTTAACTAACCTATGGTGCAGATTAAAAAGTCCCATACACCTTAGTTGCGAATTAACAATATTCAAATCATCCGAATTAATCGTTATTTTGAATAATTTATATATACATAAATAATAACAATTGGCCAATTTTTGTATTGCTCTCTTTGAAAAATATATTACCAACGATGCACAATAGTCGAAGTACGGTAAAATGAACGTTTTAAAAAATTGAATTTTTACATTGAATGATAAATAAAATAACCTTTTTATCGAGTAAAGTTTACGGTTTACTTGTAATCTTAATGAACTAACGTAATATTCAAAATCAAGTTTTGAGTCAATTGTCACACCCAACAGTTTAAATTTATCGACAATTTCAACTTTTGCAACATCAAGATCTAATGTCTTTAAGTCTTTTAGATTCTTGATCCGTTTATTAGTTATAACCATAACGAAGGTCTTTGACCAGTTGATTTCAAGTCGGTTATGATTACACCAATTGAAAAATGGTTTAAGCAGACTCTTGAAACTAACAACAAGTGCATCAAAGTCGTCTCCTTGATGGGATAGGGTTGTGTCGTCAGCAAATAGTTTACATTTGATCTGATCTAGACACAAGGGAAGATCATTTATAAATATGAGGAAAAAAAGTGGTCCAAGAACTGACCCTTGGGGTACTCCAAGCTTAATTTTTTTAAAATTCGAAACAAACCTTCCCATCTTGACTATTTGTTTACGATTGAAAAAATAATTACGAATAAGTGATAATGATTGATTGTCAAAACCATAGTGGAATAGCTTCCGAATAAACAATTCAGCTTCTAACGTGTCAAACGCCTTCCTGAAATCAATGAATAGAAGGATGGCTATCAAGTTACGATCACGAATCAAGTTAATATCACTCAAAAGTTCATGGAGTGCGGTTTCACAAGAAAAGTTCTTTCTGAAACCATGCTGAGCGGCCGAAAAAATTGAATTTGACTCAAAATAGAATCGAATTTGATGTGCTATGAGCGTTTCAAAAATTTTGTTTACCGGGGGAAGTACAGAAATTCCTCTGTAATTATTTGGGTCATTGATTGAACCCTTATTTTTATAGAGGGGCGTTACCACTGCTGTCTTCCATTCATCCGGAATAATCCCAGAAGTTATACAATTGTTGAAAATCTGTGCTAAAACAGGTGATAAACAAGGACTAATTTCCTTTAAAATCTGCGTTGGGATAGCACTAACACCTGGTGAACTTGTTTTAGAAAGCTCTTTGATCGCTTTGTCGACCTCAAATCTATCAACTAGTTTAAAAGAAAAACCAGGAGTATTTACCTTTTTGGTCCTTTTGAGATTGGCAAAAGTTTTGTCTATGAATCTTGTACAGTCAGTATGTTCGACTTGAGAATTTGATAAAACGGATGTAAAAAACGAATTAAAAACATTCGGCATCTCAGATTTTTCTTTTGTACTCTTATCATCATCGATTAGAGAATCGGGGAAAATGGTTTCACTGTCAGAATTTCTCGTTTTGATTGAACTTGAGTAAAATTTCCAAAATAATTTTGAATTTTTAAAGTCTTTAATCGATTTATTCTTGAAAAAATCACACATTTTAGACCTATTTAGCGATTCGAATTTTTTTCGATATTCCTGATAGTTGGTCCAATCATTTATCGACTTTGAGGCTGTAGCTACGGTGTACAAAAAGTCTCGCTGCCGTTTAACAAGAGCAAGCTCTTTATCATACCAAGGGTATTTATTTTTGAACTTCTTTTTCTTCAGACGTCTAATAGGAGATATTTTGTTTATTACCGATAAAATTTTGTTTTTTAACCAACCCCATTGACGATAGGTCTCTTTGAACTTTAACGCTTCATAAAAGTTAACATTTTTAAGATCACTTACTATACGATCAACATTTTGAGGGCACAAATTTCGACCATAGATAACTTCACTATTTTCAGTTTCACAGGCAGCATTGAGTGATACACAAATGAAGCAATGGTCACTAAAAGGACAACCAATTACTTCACTGAAAATTGAAATACCATGATTATCTAAATCATTATGAAGACATACGTCGATTAAAGTTTTGGATAACTTTTGACCATCAATAGTTGAACTTGAGGCTATTCGTGTTGGTTTGTTAATACAATTTTTAAGATCATTCTCAGTCATAAATTTTAACAAATCTGAGCCTTTGTTTGACAATAGATCTTCGTTTAAATCTCCAATTATTAATAGCGGAATATTCGGATCAAGCATAAACAGATAGTCCTCTAGGTTAGTGAAAAACGCATCATTTTCAGATTTATTCGGTGGTTTGTACGTACAAATTATATTTATTGGGGTCTCAGCTGTCGATACTTGAAAATGAATAAGCTCAAAATCTGGTGAATTGTGAGTAAAGCCAATCTTAAGTTTACTATTGACAAAAATTCGACTTCTTCTGAGCTTCAATCGAATAATACCAAATGATTTTAATACTTTTTTCAATAAATAAAATCCACCGATATGTACAATCGTGCTTTATCGAAGCATTGAACGATTATTGAGCAAGCGATACCTTGAGGAGAACAATAGGCCTCCCATTTCGACCATTTTTGGTAGAAATGGAAGAATTTAGCTAAAGAGACATGGTCGATTTTTTTTAAAATGAAACAACGGTCACTCTACGCTTTTTTCTCTTTGGGGGACATTTTGACAATCAGTAAAATTACTATTCAAGAATTTTGAAAAGCAAATAAAACGCTAAAACGTAAACTCTTAATTTCAGCAATTAATTCAAAATAATTTAAAATTACAGACGTTAGGTCGACTTACCTGTGCAATCTTATTTCATTGAGTAAAAATTCTCTTACATCACAATTTCTAGAAAGGATTGAAGTCGGAAAATAAAATCGTATAAATTAAAAAAATTTTTTTTTTTATTACCAAAATAAAATTAATCGAAAATTAAAGTCCCAAACCACGTTTGTTTTTGTTGAAAATTTCTTTAACTTTTTGAGTTGCAAAAACTTTAAATTCATCAAGTGTTATTGAACCATCCAAATTTGTGTCCACTAAATTAAAATAACTTTGAAAGTCTTTACTCAAAATACTCGCATGTTGTTTAAGACTTTTTTCTAGTTTAGGCAAAAATAAAATTGCTTCTTGTAAACTTATACGTCCATTTTGATCTTGATCACCTTTTTTGAACCATTCGTCCAAAAATTTACGTTCTATCTTAAAGCTTAGAACTGTTTGGGCTAAAACTAAACAAACACTATTAATAAATTGGTTTATTTTATTAAATTTTTTATTTAGAGCTTACCAAGTAGACTTAAAAAAGCTAAAAAATTTTTCATTTCTTTAAAATTTTTTTAAAAAATATTTCGAAATAAATTTTTTATTTTCTCCCGTTTTAATACTCAGGTAAAAACGAAGAGAGAAACTTAATATGAAAGCAAACTTTGTCAAAATTATATAAGTTCGACTCTAGTTTTCTTTATTTTTGTTTTCAAATCTCAAAATGCATGATTTTTATTTACTGATTTCTTATTGTGGTAAAAAAAACAATCATAATTCAGTTTGCTTTGTTTTTTTTTTTTAATTTTGGGTTTAATTTGTTTTAGACTAATTTTTTAATAAATGGAGTCTCTCTGACACTTTGTGTTCTGAACATACTTCTAGATCTAGGCTATTGAGTCTAAATTTTGAATTTTCAAGTCCTTAAGCTCCGAAAAAAGGTAAAACTCAACACGTGACTTAATTTGAAACATTAGATGAGTGGCAATATTTTTGATAAAAATTTCATGATTTAGAATAAAAATTCAAAGCATCATCAAAATTTCAAGAGCTTGTAGAATTTTCATGGGAACATTATAAATTAGCTAAATACTTTAAAAGAATTAGTGGCATCTAAGTACTGATGAATGTACACATTAATGCATTGAAAATAGGATCCTTGAAAAAGCAACACCCCCCTTTTTGTCTAAATGTATACACCCGAGTGTAATACCTTTATTTTGAAAGCTAGCTTTAAACAAAATATTCTAGGATGTTTATCATCAAAAGTTCTTCAAAACGGTACCCCCATTAACCCTCTGGTCGCTTATTTTACATGATTACAATCGATTTTAAAATTTCAAGGAATAAACACCCCCTTTTTTTTGTATACACCCCCTATTATTTTTGCACAGGAATACATTATTTTTGATGCTTTTTCAGAATCTGCAGTCTTTTTTCTCTATTTTTTTTTCTTTTAGGCTACAGAAAACAAATTAAAAATCAGCTATAATTAAGCAAAAAATTGCTAAAATACAAAGCGGCATCAATGACTCCGAATCTAAAAATATCTAATGACCTATTGACAATTAATTGGTTTAAATCCTCTATATAGATGTTAAAGGACGTTTAAAAGAAATCACTAGATTAAAGAAAAAATAAAGAAAAATACAACGTAATAAATTTGAATTTCTGAACCCTTATTTAGTCTAAATCCTTTTTGTCCTTTTTTATCATTTTTGCTTTTTTTAGACCACCAGACCACCTCTGTTGTGAGTTGGGATTGATTAAAAGGTGTTAATTTATTGTTGAATGTTTATTGATAAATGTGAAGATTAAAGATAAGATAAGATTAAAAATAATAAGAAAGTACAGAGGTATTTATACCCAACTTTCTGTGTAGGAAGAAGATCACTTCTTCATCATTCATTCATCATTTGTAAACAATCAACTTGTTTATATGTAACACACGCACACAAATACTGCTAATCAACCCACACAATATTTGTAATTTCACTTGATGATGAAATTACTCACAAATATTATAATCATCATTTGAACTCTCATAATCAATAATTAGAGGAGTAATATAGATTTGTGAGGGAGCAGAACTGCCTCTCAACACCTCTACATCCTTTTTATCGTTTTACATTTTTTTTCCTTTTTATCCCTGTAATTTTTTATCCCATGCATTATTCTAAAGTGTCTGTTACTCTCTTTTTTTGAAGCCTAACCCTCACCAATGCCTTACCCGAACCCTACCTGGGAGTACGCCCCAGACTCGAGTAAAGGGTCAGATGTTATATAAAAAAATGTAAAACAATAAAAAGGGTGTAGAGGATCTGGTGGTCTAACAAAAAGGAAAAAATAATGAAAAAGGACAAAAAGCCGGATGAATATGATTAAATGGCAAATGATTAGCCTAAAGTTGCTAAATGATTTTTTCAAAAATTATTTTTTATCTTAAAGGACTATTCTCTTTTTTGTATATCCTGTTGTCAATTAGGGCATTTAATGGAAGCTTGAAAAATTTCAATTTGAAAATATTTTTTAAAGCTGGTATGAGTTATGAAACTATTTAAATAAAAATCATTGTGAAGTTTCGTTCAAAAGGTCCAAAAAGAATATCATTATAGGAAATGAAGATGATAATAAATTGGTGTAACAAGATGTAACAAAAAATTTTTCACGATTTTCACTAAATTTATTTATTTGCTCTAAGGCTGAGGCCGGTTTCCGACCACTAACTCAGTGCCGTCTTAAATATAGCGGCCCTGTATTAAAGAATAAAAAATATAAAAAGTTTGTATAAAAATTCCAGTAAAAAAATTGAATTTTACAAAAAAATAAATAAAAGTAGCTATTCACAAGATATACATAATTCCTACTTCAATACTCAATTTAGAAACAACAGTAAAATAACAAGTAAAAAAAAAAAAATTTAGTCTAATTAGTTTTTTTGCCCATAGCTTATTTGTAAATCTCGTTGTCATATTAACATATTCAAACAATAATTGTCAATAATTGGAATAACTGCTCGCTTGTGTTGATGTTCTGTTTGAATATGTTTTGCAGTTGTTCATGTACCGGGTTGTGTTTTTTTTGGGCTCTCTTCTCTAGTTCTATGAGCTTTAGGTAGTTGTTACATTTTTCGATTATGTTTCCATTCTCTTCATCAATTTCATTTAGTGTTTTTAAGATGTCACTCACAGTCGTTTTTTGTCTCAGTTGCTAACAGTCCCTTGATTATGTTCCTGGTATAGGTATTATTCAAAAGACGCAAGAAAAAGCTTATTTTTATCTGCTTTAACCTGGTTTGTGTGTTTAAGACGTTGTTTATTAGTTTGAGGTTTGTCATTCGGCAACGCTTTGGTATATTATGGATTGTTCTTATTAGGTTGTTCTCGCATCGTTCTATACCATTCGTTTTCTTTTTGTCAATTTCTAACACCTCCGCCCCATAAAAAAGTACAGGCATTATGTATGTTTTGTATAGGTGTCCTTTTAGATAAGGGTTCGTAAACTCATTTAGGATTTCAAGGTGTTTTAATCTGGCCCCTGCTGCTTGGCTTGCTGTTTTCCTTTTATTGATGTGGTTTTTGTCGTTCTCATCCTCATGTAACTCAAACCCTAAATACTTGAAAATTTTACCTGTTTAATGACCTTACCGTCCAGTTCTAATTCACCATTCCATGTGTCTCGTCTATGTTATGATGTTTCTCTAGATGATTTACGGTTGAATATTAGATACACCGTTTTATCCGGGTTGAATTTTATTTCAAACTTATGCCCGAAGTGGGTGATCACGTCGAGAGCCTCTTGAAATTCAGACTTGGATGTTGTCATTAAGAGTAGATCGTCAGCATAGGCAATAATGTCTATCTTAATGGCTCCGAGTATGATACCAATATCGGTTGTTGATATTTCGTTTATTAATTCCTCAGTGTATATTGAGAAAAGCTTGGGCGATGCGATGCCCCCTTGTCGTACACCAGCTGTGGTTTTTAAAATACTTGAGTACTCTTCTTGATTGATTACTAGCATGATAGACGTCTTATAATAATTAATAAGACTGATTGTTATGTGGGGACTTATACCCTTTTTGATCAGTTGTTTCCACAAGATATTACGATTAATCTTGTCGAACGCTTTGCTGGCGTCGATGGCGCATACGTAGATCCATTTTCTACGGCTTTTACAAATTTTTAGAGCTTGTTTAAGCGTCCAGAATTTTCACTAAAAAAGGATTAAAAACAGTTGATCAATCGATTATTGATTTTCGTAAAAAACGGATGTTATGTTAAGTTTATTATGAGATAAAAATTTCTAAAAGTCGATTTTTCGCAAAAAATTGTTCGAATTATTGAAGTCATTGTCCACGATTAAGTGTTTTTTTAAGCGCCGAAATCATGGAACCTAAATATGTTTGAACTCTCTCCTCTTAAAGTTGACCGCTTTTTATAGTCATATGTATCATTTAAGTGTGCACTATGCTCCATCAGCATATCACGGACTCAGTCAGAGAGACTAGCCGTATATACGCCAATGGAACATAGTGTACACTGTAAATATCTATAAAAAAAATTTTACTTTTAAATTTTATTCAGCTTTTTCATTTAAATTAATAAAAACATTGGTTCTAGCTTGACCGCTGGTCACGATAACTTTTTCCCGTAGCGAAGCGAACCGTACCGTACCAAAAAAAATGGAGACACTATCCGACCGTATCGAAGACTAAACTTAAGCGTACCGTACCCACCGAACTCAGCGGCGCAAGAGCTTGTTTTACAGCAGACCCATTTAGCAATAGATGTAGCCCTGGTAACAAAGTTAAGTTTTCTACTTGATATAGAAAACTCTTGGTTAATGGTTCAAAGCTAAGTCTGAATAGTTGTCGAGTTCGCAGCTTCGGCTCGGATGAGCGGCGCTGTTTATGATGAACGTCCCACAATTACTAGGGTGGATGACAGTAGCATAGTCGTAACCTTGCCATGGTCAGTACCAGTAGGTCAGTACCGTATGTGAAAATGGAAGGGCGATTAATTTCCTCTTGTGACGACTTGACACTAAATTCCAAATCAGATAAAAACCAACTGGTAATCGAAAAGCAGTAACACAAATATTTGGTCCATCAGAGTTTGGTCTACGTCTTGGTAAACAACTAAAACTCCTAGTCCCTAAATTTTAAGCCCATTTACTTAAATTTCTTTTTAAAATTTAATTATAAAGTATAAATTGAATTAAGTTGAAATATTTTATGCCAGTAGAATTCTTGAATTTGGGCCTAAAATGATTAAATTTTTTGTTTTGATTTTGGTTTTTTGGGTATTAAGCTTAGCCTCAGGAGTTTTTTATTTTCCAGGTGAAAAACCCAATCTAGTACCTGATCCAGAATGTTTAGACGAATTCAAAAAATCAATGCTTGAAACTCAAAACAAAATACGTGAGTTACACAAAGTAGGACCTTTGAAAGAAGAAATTCTTCTAAATGAACATGCAACAAATGAAACATTTAAATACGCCGAACATGGTTATTCTTTGCATGATTATACAGACTTTCCAGAGAGACCAGACAACAGTGAATTCGGTAAAAGTTTATTCAGAGGTAAAATTAAGTCATCTGAAAATCTAACCAATGAAACATGTGCTAGTAAATTCAAGTTAGTATTTTAACTCTTTATTTGTCTAAGTTTTTTTTTATAACATAAAGAGCTCGGGTATGAAACTACTTTAAGCTGGTACAGTGAAATCCAAAATTACAGTTTTTCAAAACCAAATTTAAGAGATAGATTTGTGTTTAAACACTTTACCCAAATGGTTTGGAAAGAAAGTTCAAGAGTTGGTTTTGGCTTGCATTTTCATAAACCGTATTATTACGCTGCGGCATTTTATTATCCCAAAGGTAATCGACAAATGTACGATATGGGTGATTATGATAAATTTTATAAGCTAAATGTGTTTCCAAGAGTAAATTCAACTAGACTTAAAAATCGAACTACTCCTAAAACAGCTACAATAACAAAAGAAAAATTGAGCGTTGGAAATAAAATAAGAGAATTTTTAATTGATCGAATTTATGGCTTTCAAAGATATGTCTAATTTTAGCTAATAAAAGTTTTTCATTCTAGTTTTCAATTTTTTGTGTTGAATGAAGTTGAATCTACGGATCACGTCCAATCTTGTCGTACTCGGCTTCGGTTAGCTTTCTGAATAGAGATTGAGCTCAAACACATGTCGATCTAGCTGTGGACGAGCTATCGTCTAGTTATCTAGAGTCAAAAACACAAATAGACAAGGGAGAAAACAAGTGTTTTATTTGAGCTTCAGGAAGGTTAAGGTGTTGTTAATGATTAAATTATAATCCTCAATAATAAAAAGTCTATTATTTTCTTGTCGTACTTAAGACTTGTTTGAATATCTTGATTCTTAGATTATTATTAGAGAATTTTTGCGAATTTTAAGCTAAAATTTCAGGATAAGCAAACGGAAAATTTTCAAAAAACGATTACTAACGGGTGATGCATAAGTAAATGGACAAAAGTTAAGTTAACTTGCCCGATCATGCTAATGATCAGGTGATCCTCTATATATATATTTATAAACTACTAAATATTAGCTATTAAATTACAAAAAAATTTTTTTTAAATGGGACTTTCTGTGTCTGAACGAGAGGCTTTTCGAAAAGCAGTCAAAAATATGATTTCACAAATGACAAAATCCGATCTTGTGGCGCACTTTACAAAGCAAGGAATCGCTCGAAGCACAATATATAATACGATTAACCGTATTCAAATTGGAGATCCAATAAAGGACAATAAGAGAACAGGTCGTCCAACCACCTGGACAGCTGCAAGGAAGACAAAACTGAAGAGATTGACCAATAACCGAACTGGAGTAAGTCAAAGGCGTCTAGCTAGGAAATTTGCTGTCCACCAGACAACAGTTGGTAGACAATTGACAAAAATGGATATTTCATATCGTAAACGTGAAAAAACACCAAAATATAGCGTCGTACAGCATGAGAAAGCCAAGAATTTGAGTAAAAAACTTTCAAATATGCTATATCGTTCACCATGTTCGCTAATTTTGGACGACGAAAAGTATTTTACTTTGGCGGGCGACAACATGCCGGGAAATTCTGGATATTACACAAATGACAAGTCTACTTTTCCGGACAGTGTCCGATTTGCTGGAAAAGAGAAGTTTCCAAAGAAGGTGCTTGTTTGGATAGCCATATCTGATCGAGGTATGTCTAAGCCTCTTTTTCGACTATCAAAGTCGATTGCCATCAAATCGAGCATCTATATCCAGGAATTCTTGAATAAACGCCTTCTCCCATTTATACATGAGTATCATCAAGATCTTGACAACATTAAAAAAAACAGAACTTAATATCATTTTTATTTTTTGAGATATTGGCTTTTAATTTCTGTCCATTTACTTATGCATCACCCGTTAAATGTTGCTTTAAGTTTTCCGAGTAACCATTTGTTGTCTCTAATTATCAGTAATGTCTACACTAAAATTTGCGCCTAAGACATGTATTCAAACTTAAGTTTAGGTTTGTGCTGATGAATTTTTTTTTTCAGACAATAAAAATTACCCTAGTCTTATTAAAAGAACTTTTAGATTCCACAAGGCCCGTATAGCCGAATGGTTTGCGAGCTAGTCTTGCAAGCAGAGGGTCGGAAGTTCGATCCCAAGTTCGTTCTAACTGTTTTTGTATTACGGGTCGATGTGTTTGATGCAAATGGTAGCTCAGTTGGTATCGTCGGTTGATCAATGCTCCACGAAAGTGTCAGTCCGAATCCCGCTCGGGCGAAATTCGTTTCAAGGAAGCAAAGAAACTAGAAAAAGCTTTTATTGCCTTTGGTGTAAAATCGAGTAAAACACCGAAGCCTTAGCTCTTAAATAATTTCAATTCGCAGGTACAATACTTTGTATGTACCACTAACTGTGCTAACATTATTTAATTAAATAAAGAACTTTTAAATTTCAATGCCGTTTACAAAACGTTTGTCCGGCCACAACTCGAATACGGGGTTAAAGTTTGGATGCCTACATTAAAAAAGGACATAAACAATATCGAATCTGTCCAGAATTAAGAAACCTTAGCTACACCTTAAGAATAAAAAAATTAAATTTGTCTACTCTTTAGCTGAGAAGGATCAGATGTGATCTTATTCAAATGTTCAAGTCATTGGTTAAAAATTGCGAACAACGTCACAAATTTTTCGTCAACCGAATCGAAAATCACTGTAATTAGAATCAGGAAACAGTAAAAGTCCATTAATTTTACATCAATGTAATCTAACTAACTGTTTGTTGGTTGAGATTAAAGTGGTAAATTGTTATTAGCTGAGAAGGTCAGGTCGTTGAAAAACAAAAAAAAATTTAAAGACCATCGATTTGATATCGTTTTTTAGTGCTACCAGAGATCTGAGTTATATTTTCAGTAAGGTTGGGTAACGGCCATTTTTTCAATTTGGCCGCTTGCATGGTCACCTATGAAATTTTAATTCTATGCTACCATAAACTCTTTTATTAAACTAACCACTTCGAAATCTATAAGTTGGGAAAGAATTTTATTGAATAATATTTGCTTCAGAAGTCTCTCAGCCAACCCTGCACATACCAACTTATTTAACATGACTGCCATGCACACACCTCAAATTTTAGAGAATTTAATTCTGTGTAGGACACGAATATTCTCACAATTTCATCTCAAGTGCTTAAAATAGAGCGAAAATCATTGACAGTCGAATGCATACGTCCACATTTTTTTGAGAAAAATACTGAAAACCAATTTCGCTCTATTTTTATCACTTAAAGGTTGGAGGAAAACCAAAAACAACCCAAAAGAATAAAATTCAAACTATGCGCTCGCGTATTTTTATGGGCCCGGTTGATTATAGACTCTCGGATGGGGTTAAGTTTTTGGTCAAACGTTCTATAGAAGTGCATTAGCTTAAAAGGAAAAAATATAAAAAAAATTAAAGTAAAAATTTATTTAAAAAAATAAGAAAATATAAAAACTTGTTTAGCTAAGAAACTTTTTTGGCAATGGTTTATTCGGATTCAAATTTACATCATGTAATGGCGATATTTTACCAGGTATTGGATCTAAACGAGCAACAGAAACTGCTTGTGTATTTTGTAATTGTTGCGCTTGGGCTTGCTGAAATTTATTGACTAAATTGTTCGCTATTGATTTTGCTTTAAGTTTAGTATTGGCACCCAATGGATTTATAGTACCAATATTAGGCGCTGCATTAAACATTTTATTAAAATTATTCTCTCTATTTACAAGTTCCATTTGAAAGTATTGTTTTTCATTTTGTAATTTTTTGAGTAGATCTTCTTTTTCACCCAAATTTTTTCTCAATATTTGTATCAAATCCAAATCTTCTTGACGTGATTCTCGATTCAAAAATCTATCGTGCATTTCCCTTAACCTTAAACCCATTTTATGTTAAAAAAAAACTTGAACTCAATTTCAATAAAAAATTTACTTTTCATCAGTTTCAATTATTTTTTGTTTCAACATCTCTTGAGCTTGTTTAAACTCGTTTACAATAAATTGTTTTTGTTTCATGTGCTCAGAGCTAAGTCGATTCATTTCTTCTTCTTTTTTTTGTTGCATCAAACTTTCACGATGTCGAATATCATTTTGAGCATCGGCTCGAATTTGTTTCAACTCACGTTGTTTGAGTTCAATTTCTTCTTTAAGGGTGCTATTAACCAATTTTAATTCGTTTAATTCATTTGAAATTTTGTCAATTTGTTTTTGTTTGTGTCTTATTTCGCTTTGATAATCGTCTATTTTAATCTCAAATTCGCGTTCTTTTTGTTTGCCAAGCTCAATGGCACGTTCTAATTCACATCTAACAGTCATCAATTCCATTTCACTTTCGTGTTTAAGCTTGTCCATTTCGTTATAAAATTCTTGTTGTAGCTCATATTTCATGAGTTCTAAAAACAATGAAATTTAAACAAGACCTGAGGAGAGGGTTAAGTAAAGAGGGTTACCCATTTGTTTATTATGAGCTTCTTTTAACATTTCTATTTCTAAATTTTTAGAATTTTCAAGAGTTGATTTTAAACTTGATAAAGACGCCTTTTGAGCGATTGATTGACTCTTTAAATCTTCTAAATGTCGTTGTTTTATTTCGGCTATTTTTGATTCGTTTTCTTTAGTCAATTGTTCCATTAAAGTTTTAGTTTCTAAATTTTGTTGCGATTGTAATTCGTCTAATTTACGCTTGTATTCGTCATTTAAACGATTCAATTTGTCAATTAAATCACGATTTTCTATTTCAAGATCATGTCTTAACTTGTCTAATTGTTCGTTTGATTTCAACTCTTTTTCACTCAATTCTTTTTTTAAAAGTGAAATCTTGACAAAAAAAACAATGAGATTAAAACTTTTTTTTTCCATGTTGCGTGTTTCAAGTAAAACCTTGCAACACATGACAACTTAAATGAAGTCTTAAAAAATTTCAGCTAATCAATCTAACAGAAAAATGTTTACTTGACAGTCGATACACTTTTGTTTAAGCTTAAAATCGGACGTGACAAGGAGCAACAGTTATTGGAAAAGAGAGTGTTTCTAAAAAATGGAGTCTTTATGGGGTATTAAGACCCCTCTAGTCCTTTATTATGTTTTGATAGAGAACTAACAAAAAAAGTTATTTCGTTTAAGAAAAAAAAGTAATTCCATGAGAAGCCTTTTAAAAAATGATACTCGAATCACACCTAGCAAAATTACAAATTTGTTATTTTATTTTACCTTTTATAAATATTTTTTTTCATTTGAGACCAGATGAAAGTAAAAAATAAGAAATGAGATTATTTTCTAAGATTTTTGAGTATTTTGATTCGAGTCAAGTACTAAGGATTTTGAAATCCAACAAGGATTGTTTTGTTACAAAAATAAAATTATTCTCTCATTTGTAAGTAGAAATTTTTAAATTGAAGTCAGAATTTTTTGTTTAACGTAAACTTTGAAGGATTGTCGGATATATTGGAAGACGAGTGTAGAGCGATTGGGAGAATGGTGTAAACTGACTCTATGTAAAAAAAGTTTTGACTATAAAAGACTCTGGTGGTCCATATAAAAAATATACTACTAACCTGGTCGTTCACATATTCCAAAAAATGAACGTTCGGCTGAAAACTTATGAAAGGCCTCGAACATTTTTTGAACGTTCGGACGAATTCGGATGAAGCCGAACGGTCATTTTTGGAACATGTGAACGACCAGGTTATTAAATGATCACAAAAAAGTTTCATTTCAAAAATGTTTTTATTCCAAGTTAGCTGATTAAATGCTTTGAGGCTGACTGTAAGAACAGGTCGTTTTTTATTTTTAAATTTTTTAAACTGAAAAAAAGTTGAATTAGCATACACAGTCAACAACACGTCCTGTTAGAAAAGAACTACTAATTTTTTAGTCTTCACTTTACGATATTCGCCGCAAGATACCCCCTTTCCTGGACATGCTTGAATAGAAAATTGAGATTATTTGATGAAGGGCAAAATTGTTTCGCAAAAACTTAAATGTTAAAACTATTAATGTATAAACGAAATTAATTCTTAGTGGCTTATCATCTATGTCGTATCCACTGGGTTTTAAGATATAAGTTAGTTAATTTTGCTTAGGTTTTTTTTTTATCACAGAAAATATTGATAAAATTACATGAGTATAAATGATCACATCACAACTTTTTAACTTTGGAGTCAGATTGGGAGCCTGAGCCTTGGTCGGAAATAACGCAGCTCTTAATCTAACACAGGGCCTCTTCTCTTCGAGTAAAGACCCATAACTAAGACTCCGTCTCAGGTTCAAACTCCGACTCTAAGGTAAAAAAGTTCAGATTGACACTGTATTCCGCAACACCTGTTTCCAACCGTGGAAATTGTTTTTAATAAAGCTCAAGAATTTAATAGATAAGTAGCAATTTAAAGCTATGGGATTTTCGGTTTGGGCTAAAAGCTCGTTCAAATAAAGATAACATAGCTAACGGACCAACACTTTCAGTTTACGGACACTGATTTTCTGATAAAGATCGAAATTAATTCTGATAAAAAATTTAATATACTTCCTTGAAAAATTCAAAGTAATCTCTAGGACTATCTGGGCTACATACTCTTAAAAGCAAAAACAGAAGTGAAATTTTTAGAAAACTGACTGGCCATCATTTTCCGCCAAAATAAAAAATCTATCAGGTTCAGGACACTTTATATGCTCTATCATGTTATCACTAGAGCTTAGCTCTGTGATTTTTAGTTCGGGTTGCAGGTGTGCCCAAAGCATGAAATCACTAGAAAATTTGAATGGATCACCACTTTGCCGCCGAACCTAAAGCCCCACAATCACTCCCATCATTTTGCATATGGCCAAAACTACCCTCTATCATTCCCATTAGCGACGAATAAATTTTGACAAGACACATAGAAAAAAGGAAACAAGCAGCACTACGAGCATTGGCGAAACTCAGGAACGCTGATATTTTAACTGAAAAAACTAATGCTTACTTAAAAGGACACCTATACAAAACCTATTTGATGCCTGTCCTCACCTAAGGGATCGAAAACATACAACTAAATAAGAAAAACCTTAACTCCATCAGGATTATCGAAGGCAAATTGATAAGATCGATCTACAAGATCCCAAAAAGATGCCGTACGACCAACTTAAAACTGATAAGGATACACAAAGGAGATATTCAAAGAACTTCTCCAAGATGATAAAGAGAGCGATTACATAAATGATCCCTTGAACCTACTGAACGAAGTAGAGTATGAAGGGGACATGACTCTGATAGAGAAATGTAAATACTATAAGCACATTATGAACTTGGACTTTGAAATGAAAAAGAAAAACAATATGGTACTGGAACAAATCCGACTCATATTCGACAAACAGAACGGAGATAGTGCTAAACTTTATGACCCCCTACGATATGACAACAACACAAACTGATGATTAAAGGACTTTGTCACCTTTTTTGCAGACAGCGTCACCTTATTTGACGGGACGCTGAGCTAGTGGTCGGAAACCGGCCTCTGCCATCAATAAATCGAATCAATAAATAAATAAATTTTGACAAGAACGGGTCGACGGCCAATCCATATAAGGCCGTCGAATGCAAAAAGTTAAATGTCAACTGAATTTAAAAATATGATAATTAAAATAGATTATAGATTCTATCAGAATTAAATTACCAACCCAGAGTTCATAGGACATGCTTGAAGACGAACTGACAAAAGTTTTCCTGCTATATATAAATCAAAGGTCAAAGGCACCAATTGACAAGGAAGAAGACGTTTAAAACTTACAGTAGAAGAAATAAAAAAATTTTGTAGAGATCAGAATCGTTGGAGAGACATAGCAGCCTTGCTTAAAAAAGCCAGACCGATGAAAAAAATTTGCAAAGAAATCAAAATATCCGAATGGTATTTTTTTGTTTTAAAGTTTTTAAAGATTTTAGTCTGGTCCTGGTCTTTTTCAATTAAAACACAAAAAAAGTCTACAACTTAACTAAAAGAATAAAGACCATTATAAGAAAAAGTTTGAAAAAGTTCAAATTTCTCAAAAATTCACTTAGAGCAAATTAAAAATTTTAATATTTTATTTTTAGACTTCAATCTCTCATAAGCAAATATTTAATTACCTCGTCTAACAACTCGTTTGTTTTAGTTTGCCAAATGTCTCTTAAATTTTTGAGCTCATCGTTTTTCATTTGGCTTAAATTTTCCAATTCGACACGTTTTTCTTCTTCTTTAATTCGTTGCAATTCAACTCTTAAGTTTTCACATTCGACTCTAAAAATATATAAAAATGTCACGAGTGGATCAGAAAAGATTATAAAGTGTACCTTAAGGTCTCTTCCCATTTTGCGTTTAATTCTTTGTTTAATTTGTCCATACGAATCTTGAACTCAAGTTGTGAGTCTTGTGTAGTCGATTCGAATATAAATTTTAAATTTTCCAATTCCTTTTCTAAATGATCGATGCGAATTTTTTGATTTTTTGACAAATCATTTAAACCAGTCAAATCATTTTCTAAATTTTTATTTTTTAAATTTAAATTGTTGTTTAGTGTTAATGACTCGTTTAATTCGATTTTTAATTTGTCAAAATTTTCTTGTAAATTTTTAAAATTTTCATCAAGATTTTTTGTTTTTAACTTGTAATCGTTAATTAACTTTTCGTATTTTGATTTTAATTCGTTGTTTTCGCACAAGAGTTTTTGATTTTCTGAATTAAAATTTTTGGTCAAATCCTTTTTTTTTTTCAAGAAAAAAATTAAAAATTTTTGTCCAATCAAAGGTGTAAAGCTTACTCTTTCCAAAGTTAAAATTTTCTCCTGATACAGCGCCATTTCCATATTGAGCTTATCCTCATATCGATCGATCATTTCTTGTTTTTCAATTTGAGAATCAGTTTTTAATTTATCAATTTCTTTTCGACTTGTTTCCTCTAAATCTTCTATTTTTAAACTAAATTGTTTTGTCATAGAAAATTTTTCTTGAGTCAACTGATCAATTTGATTCTCCAATGATTTTATGAGACCAATATTTTTTTCATTAAAATTAAGTGTTTCATTTTCGAATATTTTCTTTTCATCTTCCAAATGGGTTAAACGTCTCCTTGTCTCAGATAATTCGTGTTTAAGATCCGAGATAGTCGATGATTTTTGCATATTCGAAGCTTCAAGTTTACCAATTTCACCTTGAGTTAAAAAAAAAAAGAATTATTATTAAAATTTTAAAAAAAAAGAATTTTTTATTTAGGAATGATAATATTTATTTTTTGATAAGAAAATGTCATAGCAATATGTTCAAGTTTGGATTAGTTTTTCAGGAGATTAAACTATTGAAAACATTTCAAGTCGAAAAGGAAATCTGTCTTTTATATGCGAATAATTTAAGACCCCGAAAACACTTTAAAATCATTTTTTCACTTTAAAAATTACATCTTCATTTTTAGCAGTCAAACGACTAGATGCTTTACTAGTAGTAAATAGTAGTAGTAAATTATACTGCGACCCATTAAGGTAAAACTCTCAAGGAGCTATGGTAGTAACCATAACTTCATTTTATTTTTATTTTCAGCTTTTTCAAATTTCTTTAATAAAAACATTGTGGTTCTAGCTTGACCGCTGGCGAGTTCAAAGCGAGTACTTAAAAGTTCTAAAACTAACGACTGTAACAAAGTTAAAACACCACCTTAAAGCTAAAAAACTTGACGCTCGGCTATTTAATCTACTCTGAAAAATAATCATTTTTTTGACAAAAAAAATCGGGTCTTTTTTGGAAATTATGGGAATAGTTGACTTCATAAATCATGTTGAAAATCAGTTTATTTTCTGGAAGATTTTTTGATGCTACATTTGCCTCTACTTTTTGATGTTCAACAAATTTATGACTTTTCGATTTTCTTTTTATTCTGATTCCAATTCACTAGTTTTAGTGAGAGTAGATTAATTGAGCCGTAGGTTGTTTTAAACAAATAAGGTAAATTTATTTATCAGCATCAAAAAAAATAACAAAAAATAAAAAGAGAATTTTTAAATACAGTGGTGATTTGATAGGAGGATTTTACTAAAATTTACGTAAATTACCGTAAATTATTGAATTTTTACCAAAAATTACGTAAGATACCGTAAAATCACAAAAGTAAAAAATTCGGATTTTACCATATTTATCGATATTTCAGGTAAATTTACGATAATTTTTGGAAATATTGGTAAAAATAAAAAATGCCAGTCATTTTTTCGGTCAAATTTTTAGTTCAAGTGCAAGTGCGAGGTCTCAAAAGATCGAGTTTTGGAAACTAAATGTTTCAAACTATTGATATACAGTACCACGCTGAAATAAAGCAACAGCATGTTTGTTTTTTTTTAAACACGTGTTTGAAAATAAACAAACAAACATTTCAAACATTTCAAACATTGAACATTTTATAAACAGCAAAAAGACAGTTTTTAAAAAAGAAAAAAAAACATGTTCTTTGTTTTTTCGAGATTTTTTTGGATTGGAGTTTTATTTTTATTTTTTTCTCACAAGCGGTTTAATTGATAATCAATTATCCCTTTAAATAAAAAAACATTTTTTGTTTATTAGATGTTTTTTTGTTCATGTCTGATAAAAAACATTTTTCTGTTTATGTTTAAACATTTTTCTGTTTATGTATAAACATTGTTCAGACTTTGTTTGTTTTTTTGTTGCTTTATTTCAGCGTTGTACTGTACGTCTCTTTTTTTGTTTTAGAGGAAAATATTATCGCTCAAATACTATACATCTTTCGAAATTTATCAGAAAAAATGACTGGCATTTTTTATTTTTACCAATATTTCCAAAAATTATCGTAAATTTACCTGAAATATCGATAAATATAGTAAAATCCGAATTTTTTACTTTTGTGATTTTACGGTATTTTACGTAATTTTTGGTAAAAATTCAATAATTTACGGTAATTTACGTAAATTTTAGTAAAATCCTCCTATCAAATCACCACTGTATAAAGCTAAAATAAGTATTGTTGAAAGAGTCCAAAGAAGAGCGACCAAGCTAGTCAAATGCCTAAGAGAGAAATCGTACCAAGAAAGACTTATGACTTTGGAGTTAATGAGCTTGGAAGACCACAGAACAAGAGGTGATCTTATCTGAATGTTTAAAATAGCCAATGGTAATGAGAAAATCAACTTAATGAAAGAAGTGAACTTGGCCACAGGTTTAAGGTTGAACCTAAGAAGAAAGCGCAAGACAGAACTTTTTCACGAACAGGCAGAGACAATTAGTGGCTTCAAAGCGAGTATTGACAGAGAAGTCTTAGGCATAATACAAAGTTCCTATAGAACTAAACGCCGAATGGCGTTTGTTTAGATTAGTATACTGAAGCCTCACTAATACCACTCGATTGAAGGTCTTTGGCAAACTTTCAGTGATCTGCAAAAGAAAAGAACATCCAAAAAAACGAAAAATTTATATAAAATGCAAGAAGATAATTTCAATTGAACTGATTTCATAATTAGTTTTTTTTTTTTTTAATTTTTATTACCTTAAAAATTAAAGATAAAGACAACACAAGATTGTAGATGGCTTGCTCCTTAATTATTCAAAAAATGATGATGTTAGGAATATTAATTCAGTACCTTAGGTACCTAAAATTCCGATTTGTTTAGAAACAAAAGAAGGTCAACATTTTTTGCTTAACGAACAAATCAAAAAATTAAAAATTATTTACCTGCTCGTTCAAGTAATTGATGATTTTGTACTTCCATTTTTTCCTTAAATTGATTATTTTCCAACTCAGTTTGTTCCAATTTGGCCTCTAACGTTTGATTTTTAGCTGATAACTCCATAATCTTAAACAAATAATTTAAAACTCCGATTAATACCCTCGAAAAAAGAAATTCACCTTTTCATTCAACTCCGAATAACTTTTGCTAGTATCATCAAACTTGAGCTTCAAATTTGAAATTAACTCATTTAAATTTTTAATCTCGTCTTCTTTTGTCACAATCTCTTCTAATTTAAGTGTATACTTTTTATTCAGCTCATTTTCAATGTCTTTTTTTTGTTTAGCCAAAGTTTCCATATCGGTCTTAAGACCCGTAATAAGTTTTTCGTACTCGTTAGTCGAATTTTGTCTCAACGCATCGAGTTCTTTTTCATGAAACGTTTTGAGCTTATGAATATTTTGATCATAATCTTGTTTATCTTTTAAATATTTTGAATTTAAATTTTCCAAATCTTGTTTTAACTTTTCACGTTCGAGTTCATGTTTTTGTTCAAGTGCTTGACGTTCAACATTAAAATTGTCTTTGTTTGAGCTTAGACTTTTTTTTAAAGATTCAATTTCTAAACGATGCTTTGATTTTAAATCTTCAATCATATACAACGCTTCGTGTTCTTTAGTTTTTAACATTGCTTCAGATTGTTTTAACTGTTTCTCTTGATCTTGTTTCAATTGTTCAAGCATTTTGTTCATTTCGATTATTTCATCACGATGAGACATTACCAAACTTTCTTCGTTTTCGATCGATTTCAATCGAAATTCTTCCATTTCTTTTATAGCTCGTTCCCGTTGTAATTCATATTGTTTTACAGCATCTTCAAGAGACAAAATTCGTTTCGTATGATCATTGTTTTGAGCCATTTTAGACTTGATTTCGGACAATTTTCGATTCGTATCTAAAATTAACTGCTCTTTTTCTTCCTCGTATTGAGCTTTTAAATTGGCTATTAAATTTTCAGACTCGTCATTTTTCGAGTTTAGTGCATAAATAACTTTGGTAAGTTGGGCTATTTTTTTGGACATCTTAACATGTAAATCGTTTAATTGCTCATTATTATTGTTATTCAGAGTTTGGTCCAATGTTGGCTTCGATGTCGACGATGCGCCTCCACCACCACCATTGGAATGTTGTTGCTGATAAAAATATGAATTAAACGCAGATGCTGAAGTTTTCGTAGCCATTTTGAAATTAATTGATAAGATCACCAGGTCTTATCGGTTTAAATACTCTAAAAACAAAAAAAAATATTCGTCAAAGGAAGGTTATGCAACATGTATGGTAAAAAAATTTGAGCAAAAAAAGACTCTCTTTTTTTTTGTATTGTTTAAGGTTTATTTTTTTATTTTACTTTTTTTTATTTTTTGAAATTATAATTTTCGTAGCCATGGTTACTTGGAACAATAGAAAATTAAAATTCATTTTTTGGCGTTTTATATTTTTTACAATTTTTGAGTTAATTATGATGAAATAATATTAACAAAAAATAGTGTTGAAAAAAAAGGTGCCTATGTTTTTTTTTTTAACTAGTTTTAAATTTTTAAGAATTCGTTTAATTATTTTGAAAGTGAATGCTTTAGAAAATCTTCAAGTTACATTAACTTTTTGTTTGATTTGATTGATTCGTGATCCCCGAGGGACTACGTTTTGATGTTTTATTAAAGTTATTTGATTATTATTAAATTTTTAAATCTCTATTGATCATTCTCTGATTGTTATGGCATAAAACTGCGTTTAAATATAAACTTTGACATCTTCTTTTATCTCCAAGACAATATATTTTTTGTATTTACAGTTGTGGTCATTCACGTGTTCCTCTTGTGAACGTTAATGAACTAATGATTTTGAAAAGCTAATATTGATTAATAGGTAGCAAATGAAAGCTAAAAAGCTCTAGTTAAAGCTTGTAAAACTACCGTAAAACCTCGCTATTTGGCCCGGGGTAAAAGCGAAATTTTTGTTTTTGGACCATTGGACAAAAGCGTTTTTAGTTCCAATTTTCTGACCATTTTTGCCTCATGGAGTAAAAACGAAATTTTCGGTTTTACCACGGGGCTAAAATTCAAAATAATTTGATCTCCTTCAGAAGAACACGCTATATTATTGCTTTAAAAAAAATCTTAATTCGTCGTCAATTAAATTG
The DNA here is from genome assembly GCA_022207745.1 of Brachionus rubens. Classification (NCBI taxonomy): domain Eukaryota; kingdom Metazoa; phylum Rotifera; class Eurotatoria; order Ploima; family Brachionidae; genus Brachionus; species Brachionus rubens. The sequence continues at coordinate 2,489,038 of JAJVHD010000005.1, forward strand.
CACGGAACTTGGTTATATTTTATCAAATAGATTCAATCATTTTATCCTCTTCACCAGATTGAGTCAATAAAAAACTTTTTATCCCATAGTTTTAGATCTAAGTATATCTCTTCAGGTTAAAGATACTTTTTCCACTCATGAGGTCTCACATTTTTGAATAAAGCAATTGAAAAAAAGAAGAATGCTACACTATTTACTTTCTAAAGAAGACATACGTTACTATCCGGAATAACATATGAAGCGCATAGAAAGAAATAGACTTCTTACATGTAAAAATTTAATGGCAAAAGGTGTGACACAATTGATTTGTTTCTTTGGGTATGAGCTCATAATTTTTAACTGATAAAGGTTGAAAATATTTATAAATATAAAAAAATCCACAGATGGTAGAACAATGTTTTTTATATCCAAAAAAATTTTAAACATCGAATCATATTGAAGTTTGCCTATATTATCTTTTGTCTCATGGGATAAAAACGAAAGTCTCTTTTTTACCACGGTCTATAAATTAGAATTTTAAGTCAAAAATGGGATTAAAAACTATCTGAAAAATGGAACCATAAACGTATTAGTCCCTGGGGCAAAAACGGAGTCTTCGTTTTTAACCCATGGGGCAAATAGCGGGGTTTTACGGTAGCTTTCATTTGATACCCATTAATCAATGGTAGCTTTTCCAAATCATTAGTTCATGAACATTCACAAGAAATACGTGAATGCCACAACTGTACTTATGCATGTAATGGTTTCGACAACCGTAAATTTTTTTAAGTTCCGTCGGCAAAAGTAAAATGGGTTGATAAAATCGAGAGTTTAATGTAGTTGTATCAAGTTGAACAACAAAAAATGATTTTAAATTTGTTGAAAAAGATGAAACTTGAGCTTCTAATTGAGTATTCTAACTAAAAGTAACTGATAAACAGATATAGGTTTAGGTTATCGTAATCACTAATTCTTGAGAATTGATTTTTCAGGTATAATTTTACAAATTTACGTGTGACCGTTAAATCTATAGATTTTTGCGTTTTAAAAATCGAGTAGAGCCTACAGCTATAGCATTTTTTTTGCAAGGCCATATGACTTCCACCATTCATCTAATTTTGTCTTGAAATTTTCAGTTGAAGTTGCTTCGATTGCTCTTTGTGGCAAACTATTCCAGTCGTTAACAACTCGATTTGTGAAAAAAATAAAACGAACTACACAGTTCTTAGCCAATTATCTATTAATGTCCATTGAGTGACCCCTTAAATTGTATGACTCTTGACCAGCTCTTGATGGAATTCCATTTATAAAATCGACCTTCTCAAAATTATTAACTATTTTAAAGAACTGAATTAAATCACCTCTTCGTCGTCTAGAGTCCAAATGTATCTTATTGAATCTCATAAGTTTTTCTTGGTACGTTAGGTTTGGAAAATCTGGAACAAATCTTGTATCCCAGCACTGCACCTTTTGAATTTCTTGTTTATCTTTCTCCAGAAATGGACTTCACACACTAACAGCGTAGTCTAAATGAAGTCTTAGAATTGAACCGTATAACAATCTCATAACATTTAGATCTAGGTATTTGAAATTATTTCGAATAACCCCAAAAAATCTATTAGCACGTTCACAGCAGTGTCTTATGTGTGTTTCCCATTTTAAATCCTTGCTGAAGAATACGCCTAGGTCATTTTCTAAAATTGTCTTGTTCATTGCTTGCTTGGCTTCTTTGTTAAAATTTTTAAATTCGAATTCTGGATTTTGCAACCCAATATGCATCACTTTACACTTTTCAGTGTTTAAGTCATATGACCAAGTCATCGCCCAGATGGATATTGTATCGATATCTGACTGTAAACTTAGTTTATCGGCGATACTTCTAACTACTGCCAATACTTTTGTATCGTTTGCGTACTTATTTGGTTCATTGATCAAACAATCCACTAGATCGTTAATAAAAATTATGAAAAGAATCGGGCCAAATACCAATATTTTAAAGAGGAAAATGATTATTTACTTACTGAATTATCCATCTTGGACATGACAAAGATTTTTTTATAAAAAAGTCCATAACCTAATTGTCTTATTTTTATCAATTTATCCCGAAATCCCTTTGACAGATTCTGTATCCTAGGTTATATGTTTAAGGAGGTTTAAAAATGTATTTCCTTGTAGAGAAAAAAATTCTCTATTAGTTGATAGGTCAAAGTCTATCATTAAACGTAGTAAGTTTTATGCCTTACAATATTTCCGAAAGTCATATTCACCCGATTTAGCCGTTTTGCTAAACAAAGTCCTATGTTGTTTAAAGGCGTAACTATATACCTTTATTAAGTTTTGAAATGGTCCAATCCATCGGATCAGAGCTTTGGAATCTTAGAAAAGTATCTTCTAGATAAATTTTTAGGATCGCTTAAATTAGCTTTGAAATTTACGACTTAGTCAACACGGTTACAGGAATATTCCACCGTATACAATTTATTACGTAGAGCCTAAGCCGAATAATGTTAAACAAGGTAAATCGAACATAACTTAGACCGAATATTTCGGCGAACTCATCAACAGTGTGTCCATTATCCGACGAGATAGCACATTTAGAACGATTGTAAATCTAGAGTGTTTGGAATCGACTGAATAAAATTAGCTTTAAATTTGACCCTATTTGTCAAGCCATTTTGCAGTGATAAAAATGAAATGTGACTTAACTGGAATCGATTTGCATTAAAAGTGACCCTTTTGTCTGAATCTCTCCAGTGATATCAGTGTAACAGTGACTTAAGTGGGTGGTGATATAAGTGGGACTTGACTGTAACTTCAGATTGAAACCAAAAAACTAAATCGAATCAAATCTTAACAAAAAAAAATCCATCTAGTTATAAAAATATTTTTTGTGTGATTCGTTAAATTTTTTTTCAAAAAAAAAAAGCGTTTGCTTGTCAATTGTAATTGAAAACTTTTCAATTTTTTGAATAGCAAATATTTATAAACCAAATATTTTTTTCTTTCTTTGTTAAAATATTGTGTAAAAACCTACGAAATTATTTCAATTCACCTTACAAACAATTAATGTTTGTCTGTTACATTTTGAATGCTTCCTTTTTGCGTTAATACAAATTTCAAAATTTTTAAACTAATTGAAAATATTAAAGGATATCCTTAAATGGAAGGCTAACCATCCTATGTCAAAACCCTACATTTTTTAAAGTATTTACGTAAATAAAACTTGGTTCTGAGCGAAACAAATAGGCTTTTTTGCACCCTTTTTTTATGTCCTCGAGTATACAAAAATGAAAAATAAAGGTATGGTGAATTTTGGTACAGTAAAACTTTTCTTTTATAAGTTAATTTCGGGGACTGTATCTTAAAATCAATTATATCAGTTTCCGATCATGAGTACTAAAATTTCTAAGGTTCCGGCAATGAAAAACGTCCAAAAATTTTAAAAATTGATTTTCGACTTCAAATTCGTAATCTACACAAATGAAAACCTAGGAAAGTCAATTTTTTAGGGACTGTCCAGAATAATTTTTTCAGATCCCTCAAAAAGCATACTATAATTTTTAGCCTATAACTTTTTTATTAACCAATCATCCCCATAATAATAATTCGGGAAGAGTGTAAAATTTACTATAAGATTAACGTATTATCAAGAATTCCTGAGTCAAAAATCTTATCTAAATTTAGGAATAGTCAAGATCTTGAACTGAACAAGATTTAGTCACGGCCTTAATAAGATTTTTTTTTAAGAAATTATTTATGGGATTTTTTTTAAAGAAATTACCTCTCTACAAGGAAATACATTTTTAAACCTCCTTAAACATATAACCTAGGATACAGAATCTGTCAAAGGGATTTCGGGATAAATTGATAAAAATAAGGCAGTTAGGTTATGGACTTTTTTATAAAAAAATCTTTACAGGAACATGCTGTTAATTAAAAGAAATATCTTTATTTGGGTTTTCAAACATACTACACTTCCCAAGAATTGATGGCGTACCCGTACCAAACCAATACCATACTTGAAGCGTACCCGTACCACCGTACCGTTTTTCGAAATTTTAACAAAAAATCAAAGACCTAAGTTTTTTTAAATTATATTTTCCGGTACGATGCGGTTCACTGGTACGGTAGTACGTTACGGTTGGATGGTATGGTGCGGTACGGGTACGGTATGAGTACGGTTCGGGTACGGAAAGCATTTAATTCGGTGAAAGTGCAGTAAGAATGATGAATTATTGGTCAAAAATTTCAAATTCCTTCATCTTATTGATTTTCTTTATTATAACGTTGATACTCATTCCATCTACTGTTGTAGCCATTCACGTGTTCAAATTGTGAACTTTCATGAACTAATGAAGCCATAATTGATTAAAGGGTGTCAACTGAAAGCAAATACTAAAGCTTGTAAACTAGCTTTAAGTTAACATTCCTAAATAAATAAAGGAGTTTCCCAATCATTAGTCATTCCTCTTATAAATTTCATTACACATTTATTGAGAGAACCACGTCTAAATTGTCAGAAGCAGATAAAAGGACACTACCGTCATCAACAATAGCTAAAAGATCAGAAAAGCTATTAGGGGCGGCGAAATAAAACACTCGGTGTATTACTTGTTTCCTGAATAGCCTTCAATCTGACGCGTTTTGTAATAAAAAAGAACTCATAAAAAGCTAAGAAATATTTGAAATGATAAAAAATAAAATCAAGACAAAAATTTAGCGAAATAAAAACTTTTGCAATTTTTAGCACTTCAAGCACAAACACTCATAAATTTAGCTTGCAATTTAAAAAAAAATAAAAAAAATTTCGTTTATTTGCAATTTTGTTTTCTACACCATACATATGGATTAGTCTAGTTTGAAATGCATCGAAATCATTCTTTTTGTTGTTGTTTTTAATTTTTGCCAATGAATGCAACCCCTAACGTTGAAGAAAAGAAAAAAAAAAAAAAACTTTCAAAAAAAAAGAAACGTCTTTGAACAAAATTTTCTATATATCCAATTTAATCGATTACATGATCTAAATAAATTTTATGTTTTTTAATTTAAGATTATTTTCTACAAAATAATTGAAGCTTAAACATGGCCGAAGTAGCTGGTTCAATTGAAGAAGCTGTTGAATTAAAGAAAAAACGTGCCTTCCGTAAATTCACATACAGAGGTATTGATTTAGATGCCCTTTTAGACAAATCAAGGTACTTGTCAACTTTTTTTTAATCTCTACTCTTTATTGCATATGTATTACCCACTTACATAAACACTTAGTTATATCTGTGGTTGCAACGTATGCTATATTAAACTTAATTGATTATCAAAGACCCTGGACTTTTTTCTTGGTCTTTTGAAATTTTATTCAAATCAATTTACAGTTCGTTTTATAGAGTATTTTTTAAATTTTTTTCTTTCAAGTGATGAATTGATCTTATTGTTGAACGCTCGTCCAAGAAGACGTTACAACAGAGGTTTAAAACGTAAAACATTGGCTTTATTGAAACGTTTACGTAAAGCCAAAAAAGAAGCTCCACCATTGGAAAAACCAGCCGTCGTTAAGACTCACTTGAGAGACACAGTTATCATACCAGAAATGGTCGGTTGTATGGTCGGTGTTCACAATGGTAAAACATTTAACCAAGTTGAAATTAAAGCTGAAATGATTGGTCACTATTTGGCTGAATTCAGTTTGTCATACAAACCAGTTAAACACGGTAGACCAGGTATTGGTGCTACTCACTCTTCTCGTTTTATTCCACTCAGATAGACGATGATGATGGCTTTTTTTTTGGCCGAAAAAAAATTTGTTTATTTGATCTTGATGAATGATTTCAACATCAATCAAATTGTAATCTATTTTTATGTTTCATCGATCGAATGAACGATTTTTTTTTTTACAAAAAAAATAAAAAATAATTTCAAAAAAAAATTAATCGTCTTTTTATTTTAATTGGAACAATCAAACTAATTTCCAAATGTTAATTTTGTGTTTTTCTAACATAACACCCAAAAGGGCTCCAAAACTTCCTAATAATAGTTAACTGGTACTAAGTTCATTAAAAGAATAAGGATCAGAAATCGGACTTTAAGAATCTAACTTTAAGACTCTTGGCTGGCTTTCTGTTTTAAAATCAAATTGGAAAGCAACAAAGCATTGATCTCTTGGAAAATGGTTACTTAATGTTTTTAAATTCAACGAAGGACTGACTCTTGATTCTAAGCATCTCGATGGTAGTTGAATAATGACGAACAGAGTCGATTTCATAAATTTTTTTAATTTCAAGTGAAGTTCTTAAAAAATCTTCACATATGACAACATTGGAAAGCCATTTTTTAGGGGGTGTCCAAAAATATTTTTTTCTGATCCTTGGGTCTAAAGTTTCAAGGTCTTTCAAATACAATACTTGCTATCAACCAAATTTAAAATGATTTTCAAGGATCCTTGAGTTATTTGAAGAGTGGAATTTTTCGAAAAACGTGCTCAAATCTGTTAGGACGCGGAAGTTTTTTCATAGATCTTGATGTGAAGCCTGTCATTATTTGAAAACATAATATTTCATATGCTTTAGTTACAAAAATTATATGCTGTACTTTTTTATTTTTATGCCTCAAACACCCTCGTCCCTTCGAATACCAGACTTTACTTTTTATATAGTCGTGTAAATATTATTATTCCTAGACTGTAGGGCTCGTTTAAATGTTTGAAAATCAACTCTACCGTTATCATCAGTGGGCTCTCCTTCAGTAACAATAATTACTAAAAGATTTCTACCTCTCAAGTCATGAGGACCATTCATCGATAAAACATTGTGTAAAACTCTTGAAATCGGGGTATACCCAGCAGGTTTGAAAAATTTGGAATCAGTTGGTCTATATGATAAACATTTTTAAGCATTGGACGATTAAGAAAATGAATATCAGTTCCATTTTTGTTGAACACATTGGCTATGTCTAAAGCTATTCGAGAAAAATATTGTCAGAAACTCATCCCAACGAGTTGCTCTATAATTTCGAATTTACTTTTTAACAGATATTATTTACCCATCAATCATATTGAAATCTAAAGCATGTTCATTTTGAAATGGCGTATAGTATCCTAAAGGATCTTTGAGTTCTTTAAAGATGCAATTTTTTTAATTTTATGACTGTTTTCAGTCTCTAGTGTACAAAAAGTAAAAAAAATTTCAGAATTTCATCTAGTTTCAGATAAGGTATAAACTATTAGTACGGCAAAAAAAACCAAGGATGAGTTTCAAAATTTGTGCAATAATTAAGGCAAAATTTCCCGTTTTTCGGAAAATTGCAATCTTCAAATAACTCAAGGATCCTTGAAAATCATTTTAAATTTGCTTGATAGGAAGTATAGTATTTGAAAGAACTTGAAACTTTAGACCTTAGGATCAGAAAAAAATATTTTTGGACACCCCCTAAAAAATTTCTTGTTTCGAACATGAGGTCAAAAATAAAAATGTGGGTGTTTTGCATTTCCGGAATATTATCGAAGATACAATTTTAAGTAATAGTACTATTTCAAGCATTTATGCCAAAGTCACTGTATTTTGATGATCGGAAATCAATTTTAAAAAAAGTATAACATTTTATTTTTTTTTCAAAAATTAAAAAAAAAAATATTATTAAAATTTGTTGAGATGAATGTCCTCATTAACATTAAAGTTTACTTTTTTACTGAAACAAATTTTTTTTAAAATTATAAATATTAGAGCTCCAATATAACCAGAACCCAAAACACCAACTGCAACTGACAAATAAATAATAATATTTTTTAATTTTTTAATCTCATTTTCTTGACCACCAGTCTTTGTGCTTGTTTGATATGCTGAAGTTGTACTCGATTTTGAAGTCATTTTTGTAGTTTCAGATGTCATGTCCCCAGAAGAAGTTGTTAAAGCCTCTTTAGTCGTTTCGTATGTAACTTGTTCAGGAACAGTAGTAAGACCACTTTGGCACTCATTATTATCCAAATACCTACAAGTAAACAAAGGTTTACATAACTTTCCGAAACATTCATCGACTCTCGAATCCAAGCTAGACATTTCATTTAAATCTCTTTGAATACATTTAGGGACATATCGCAAATCAAAATCACTTTGTAATTCATCTCGAGTCCAATCTTTATAAATCCAATAGAGTGGACATGTACACTCAAGCCCATTCGGTGAATTCAAATTTTCATAAAAATAAATTTTAGTTTTTGACTTTAGACCTGCATAGAAACACAAACTTTCATTTTGAGTCAAAAAATTATCTCGAACCAAATTGTTGTTACCAAAATAAACTTTTTCTAACTTTTCATTCCAAAGCCAGTTAATGGTCTTGTTACCAATATCAATTTCGTTGTTAACACTTAGTCCCGGTAGAGTTTTATAATAACTTTCGATCACTTGGTCTATGTCAACATTATCGAGTTTCATGACTTTGAGATTTTCGAATTTTGAAAGAGTTTTTGAATCAATCGAGTTTAGCTTCGTGTTTAAGACTTCGAGTTCGGTGATTGATTCGAATAAATTTTCGTTTAATAAATTTGAGTCCAAGTCTAAGCTAGGGTTTAAGACTGTATAAAAATTCATTATCTTAAATTTTCGTATTTCGATACGAGAGTCCAAGATTTGATTCACAAAATAAGGTCTCTCTGAATCGGGTCCTAAATCGTTCAAAATTAAACTGTCAATGCTTGAGCCTTCGAATACCCCGATCGGAATACTTGAATTAAACGAACAACTCTTAAATTCAAAACTCGTAAAATTAGTGAATCGAAAACTTAAATTTTTAAAATTAATATTCGAATCTTCGATTATGAACCTAAATTTAGTAGATTTTAAATCTGAAAAAATATAATCACCAAAGAAGTCTACACCCGACACGACTAACGATGCATTCATTTTAAGGCTTAAATTATTAAATCCATTGACTTGATCAATTGAACTTCCTTTAAATGAAACATAATCCCATGAGTATGAACTCGATAGATCGGATGGGATTTCTAGTATATCCGGGTCTGTACATTCTAAGATGTTCAAAGACCCTATACAGCAAGTGCATAAATCTCCATTTTGGTCCGGATTAATAAAACAAGATGTATTCGATGTGACAGGAGCCTCTGTAATTAAAGTTTCATTAAAATCAACCGTACATTTTTGAATTTCGAAATTGTTGTTGCACAAATTTTGTTGTTCTTCGATCAAAAATGGCGGTTTGTCTAAACAATGATAAGGAAATATGTTTTCATAACGTGAGTTATTTTCCACCAAGTTCGAGTATTCGTTGTAATTTTTGAAAAGCCAATAAATTGTACAACTACACGGTAGATAAAATTCAATAGAACTGTACCTTGAATAGAACAATGGTATAATTCGATTATCGAATGGAAATTTTTCAAAAATACACAACTCATCTGATGGAAATTGGTCAAGATCAAACACAATGTCGAATAAACGTGAACTATTTTGGTTTAAATAAAACATCCAGTCTAAACCATTTTGCAAAAAGTATCTTACATCAAAACCTAAAAGTTTGATTCGATTAAGTTTTAAAAATTTGCTTAGGCTTTCACCGTCTATAGTTGATAAATCACAAGTATCGAATTCGATTTCTTGTATCGATTCAAAAATATTTATGTCCAATAAATTTTCATTGTTAACTTCAGTCACAAATTTATCACGACCAAAATCAACTAATAAATAATCAACTGTAATGTTGAGCATACCTGGTGTGTATGGAAAATTTGAGTATTTAACAGGACTCAGGGTCGAGTAGACCCATTTTTTGATAGAAGAATTTTTGAACATTAATGGACATAATTCAGATGTAAAATTTGTATCTTGAAATCTAAGCTCGTATAAATTTAAGTTTGAGAATAAAAAATTTTGTTGATTAGTTAAATCACATTGTAAACTTTTGGTGAGTTTAAAATCCGATTCGAAAATGGATAAATAAAATTTTCGGTGAGTATCACCAAAATCAATCGAATCAAACGGATTAAAATACGGATCAAAGCTATTGAAGTAGTAGAGTTCAATGTAAGCATCACTAGACATTTTGAGACCTTCTAAACTAAGACTCGAGTTGAATTCAAGTTTTAAATCAGGATCTGCTTGTATTACAAGACCATTATACACAATTGTTGTATTACGAAAATCAAGTTGGTCTAATGAATCGAAACGAAAACATACGAGAAGTCGTTTAAAAAAAATGTAATCACAATAAGGCTCTAAACCATTTAATTGACTTTGAGTTAAATTAGTAAAATAAATTAAGTATATCAAAATTGTTGAATAAACTTTTAAAGTCATGTTTTGTTTTTTTATTTTAAATTTTTTTAATAAAAGATAATTCAAATTTATATGTTTCAAGTTATCAAGGTAAGGTGGAATTATCATTTAGATAAGTTTTGGTTAATTATGAAATGTTTTCATTAAACTTACGAATAAAATAATCTTGTGATAAATTTAATTTGAATGACTAGCATTAAGAAATGATTCTTTGAATCTTTTTAAGCTGATTTGTCAAAATAAGTTGAAAATGTGTTTTAGTAAAAAATTATTAAATTCTCTAGTAGAATTCTATTGGCTTATATACTCAATTAAAGGGTTCTTAAGATTGATTTCGATGTAGTTTTGAATACTTTTACAATAAGGTTTTAAAAGATATTCAATTCCGTTTCGAGGAGTATAAATTTTACACATTGTCCTTCGGTACCCTCTGAAAATCTTAATAATCAGTAATCTTACATGGAGACTCCTCATGAAGGGACAAGTGATTATTTACTCTACAGCCCGGGTGTAATAAAGTAGTAGTAGTAGTAATACTGCAGTAGACAATTGTCTGCACCAACGCATGATCGCGTTTAGCCCTGAAAGAGCCGTGGCAGTCGTTTCTTTGAGCAATTCCAAAAACTTCTTTATCAACTATTGACTTAACAGCATTGATTGTCTTTGCATTCACCGCACTCGTCGATAATTTATTCTATACTTCAACTATTCTGTTTGCCAAAAAATTGTAGCGGTATAATCCTCTACGATTTATTTCTTTCACCAATTTTTATCGTTTGATCTTCTTAGATTGAGAAACAAACTCCTAGCATAATTAACCCCTCTCATCAATGTTATGTCTTCAAGCTTGTGGACAATTTTGAACATTTGAATCAGATCACCTCTTAAACGTCTTTCTTCAAGACTCAGTTAGTTCAAAACACCGAGTCTTTCCCCATAAGGTTTCTCTTCAATCGCCTTCACCAATTTTGTCGCCTTCCGTTGAACCCTTTCAAGAACACTAATGACTGTTTTAAATATGGGACACCAAGTACTTACCGCATACTCCAGATGTGGTCTGACCATACAGTGGGATGATTGTATCTCGTTCAAGGAATGAAAACGAATTCTTGATTTGACCCAGAACACAGTTCCCCTTTGCAGCAGCCAAAGAACATTGTTTGTTCCACTTAAGGTCATTCGACATGAAGACTCCAAAGTCCTTTTCCTGACACGTTTCATTGAGTGTATGCAAACCAGCCCCATCCATCATTTCATATTTATACTTAGACCGGTTTCCACCAAAATACATTGTTTTACATTTCGTTAAGTTCAGCTCCATCGACCATGTTTTACTCCATTCCGTTAGTATAAGCAAATCATGCTCAAGCTCTACTGACCTTTCTAAATCTCTATCAAAAATTCCCATAATTTTCAAATCATCAGCGTACGATAGGCAGGGACTTTGAAGTATTTCCAAAAAATCATTTATATTACATATAAATCATTTATATATAAATTACAAAGAGAATTGGACCGAGAACCGATCCTTGTGGAACCCCACTCGTGACTGGTTCCCAGTCCGATACGACTTCTCCAAGTACTACGCGTTGCTTTCTTAAAATAAAGCAATTAAAATTATTTTTGCAAAAAGCTTTTATAAACACGAAACTTAAAAAAAATCCTATGTAAAAGATTTGGTTTTCAAGAAAAGAGCTATTGGCAATTATATGGTCTAAACCCTTTTGTTATAGGACTTTTATAAAAAAAATCAAAAGTGTTAAGCAAGAGAGATCTTTAGACGAAAAGGCATGTAAAAAAAGCAACTTAAAATTTTTTTCTTTTTTTAAGTCTTTTCAGGGCTCGTATATCCTCTACATCCTTTTTGGCCTTTTAGTTTTTTGAAAGAATTTGAAATCAATAAAAAAATTTTACTCATCAGATTTATTGCAAAATAAAACTGTTAAACTGTTAAAAACAGCCATTGAGCCCGTAATTGAACCAATCGTAGAGCAAGTTATTGCAACAGTCGTCGTTAATGTTGAAAAAAAGAGACTTGGACGTAAGCGTAAGGAGCCGATCGTTGATGATGAAAACGTGCTTAAAAAATGGCTGAAAAAATGTCTCAACAACATATTCATAAGCTTGGTGAAGCGATGGTTGGAGACACTGTTCCAGTTCTATATGTCGATCGAGGACCTGGATATCTTTTACACGTAATAGTTTACATTACAAAAACAAATCAACAACATATAAACTATCAATTGGCAACGAAAAATGGTATTTTCAAAGGTATGTTATCTCTTAACATGTTTCATATCTGTTAAAAAAAAGCTTCTTAAGCCTTAGTCCTTTGATTTAACAACATTAATACAATAAAAAACAAAAACATCTGTTTAAGTATGCTTGTCTTTTGCGCGATATTCAATCGAAACTATTATCGATCGGAAAAAGGAAAATATACTGGTGAGGTTATCCATATGGGCAGAAACAACCCTGAAAGTGAATATTTTATGTTCAAGAACGATCGCTTTCACAGACTTTCCAAAACAACAGAACAAAGAGACTTGGGTGTAATCCTTACTGGAGACATGAAATGGAGTAAACAGGTGAGTACGTCGGCTGGGAGGGCAAACAGAATCCTTGGCCGAATTTTGAACGGTCTAAGAAATCACGGCAAAGAGATTATCAAAAAAATGTATAACAAGCCTTGTTCGACCCCATTTAGAGTATGCGGTGTCGGTATGGAATCCTTCCCTAAAAAAAGATATTGACATCCTTGAGAGGGTGCAAAGGAGAGCGACTCGGAGCATACATGGCTTTAGAAAGTTTGAATACGTGGAAAGACTCAAAAGACTCAAACTGACAACCCTTACAACCAGAAGAAGACGAGGTGATCTTATTCAAATGTACAAGCTCCTAAACAAGCAAGATCACGTAAACTGGTATAAACGATTGGATAATGACGAAACAGTCAATCGGATATACGATACAAGAGGTAATCGATATAAACTAAGACGAGAACTTGTGAAAAACTGTGCACCAAGATTCAATTTTTTTACAAACCGTATCGTGAATGACTGGAACGGGCTAACGAATGAAGTTATTGAATCAAAATCAATTAACATTTTTAAGACTAATTTAGACAAACTTTTGAAAGACTAAAACATTGCTTATGGTCTGGATAGAACCAGACTTAACGCGAGAGCGTAGCAATTATTTTTACTACTACTACTATACAGAAAAAAACTTTAAACAAACTAATCGGAGCAGAATTTATAAAAAAAATTAAAATAAATGATTTTAAAAAACTTCAAGGTGCACTTATTTTAATACCTATAAGCAATCGGAATTTTAGATTTTTGACCTGAAATTCGTGATCTACGTCCTAAAAAACATTAAAAACAATCTATTATTTAGGGAGTCAACATATAAAATATTACTAACCTCTAAGGGTAGTTTTAAGCCGACTTCCAAGGTTTAATTTGAGCGATTAAAAGAATAATTGTAGCAAAAGGTACAGGGGGTGTTTATTTCCGGATATTTTATAGTTATTTGAACACATGAAAATAAACCAGTTCGAAGGGAGTATAGGGTATCATTTTGAAGAAATTTCGAATCTGAGCATACTAGGGTATTTTTTTTAAAGCTAGCTTTCAAAATAGCGATATTACACCCGGGTGTATGCTTATAGACCAAAAGTGGGGTGTTGCTTTTTCAAGGATCCTTTTTAGATTTATTAAATTACTGTGTAAAACTAAGTGTTAGAGTAATACCAGTTCAAAAGTCTTCTCTATTAGCTTTGGGCATCTTTATGAGCTCGAAAGATCAATGATTAAGCAATTACATGAGTTAAAAAGCTTTGAAATTTTATCGAATTTGAAATTGAAAAAAAGAATGAATGCAAAAAATTTGCCCAGTGGGAGGATCGAACTCACGACCTTCGCGTTATTAGCACGACGCTCTAACCAACTGAGCTAACCGGGCAGTTATTTTCATCCATTTTTATAATTTTATAAAAAATATTGCATAAACTATTTCAAATTGATTTGTTTAATATTGCTTTAGTCTAGACTTAGGATCATCAAGTGAGTAAATGAGTTCTTCAATTAAAATTTTTTATTAAAATGACCATTAAAAATGAAACCATGCGTGAAACAATGGCCTATTAACATAAACATTCACATGGATAATTTTTAATAAAAAAACAAAAAAATATTTTTGACCAAAAAAGTCTTTGATTATAAATATCTCTTAACTTCGGATCTTATTTCAACTAAAACCTTCTCACAAAAAATATAAAATGGTTGTTAGAAATGTTTCAAATGTTAACGATTTTTATGCATGCTTACAAAATCAAATGTACAAATCGTCGGTTGTTAAATTTACTGCTAAATGGTGTAAGTGTATCCTAGATTAATGTTGACTTTTACTTTTAAAAACATTTTTTTAAAGGCGGTCCATGCAAAATGATGAAACCATACTATGAACAATTGTCATACAGTTATCCGAGTGTTCAATTTTTGGAAGTAGACGTCGATGAGTTACCAGACGTAATGAATTGGGCTCAAGTGAGAGCTATGCCAACATTTACAGTCTTTAAAAATGGTGCCAAAATGCAAGAGGTTGTTGGTGTAAATCAATTTGCTCTACATGATATGATTAGAAAATTTTCATTTTAATTATTTTCCCAAGTTTAATTAGTTGTAAATTCAAAAAAAATAATAGAATTTTTGAAATAAAGTCAATTTTTAATGTTTAAAATTTATTCTTTTGAGGATTTTGTAATAACTGCCCGGTTAGCTCAGTTGGTTAGAGCGTCGTGCTAATAACGCGAAGGTCGTGAGTTCGATCCTCCCACTGGGCAAATTTTTTCTTATAAGCTTTCTAATTGAAAACAGACCAAATCCTCGTCTTCTAAAGCTCCTTTTATAAAATTTTAATGAGGAGACTCAGGAGAGTCATCATTCTTTCGGGAACTGTAAAAAATCAAAATTTAAGTTCAAGGTTCAATTTTTTTATTCTAAAAACATCTAAAAATATAAAAAATTCTCCGCTAGAAACACAAAAAAATCATTCTCTGAGAACGAAATTGTTTACAATAAAATTTATTTGGCGTATTTGGCGACCAAACTGTTCAATTTATCCTTTGATGCACCAACCATTTCTTCAGCTTTTGATCCATTAACATAGACCATAAAAGTTGGCATAGCTCTAACACCAGCACTACCTGAAACATCACTCAATTCATCTACATCAACTTTCAAGAATACAACATTTGGATACTCTTGGGACAATCTTTCGAATTCTGGTTTAATCATTTGACATGGTCCACACCATGTAGCAGTAAAATCGACGATTACTGCTTTACCGCTTGAAATATGTTGGCTGAATTCTTCAGCTGATCCAACATGAATTACTCTGCTCATTTTTGTTTGTGGATAAAATTATTTTTTCTAATTTTTCTTTTGATTAAAAAATGAATTAAAAAAAAAGAGTTTAAATACTCGCTTTAGAATGACTAATCAATTTTTAATTTCGTAAGTTTTTTCTAAGTTACTCAAAAACAAATTAGAATTTATAAATTTATAGACGATGAATGTAGAGAAACAAACAGTTCTTCTATTATTTTTTTTGTTAATAAAAAAAAAAAGCGAAATAACTCTTTTTAGCATAATTTATAAGGCTATATGTTATTGTAGAAGTTTTTTTTTTAAAATAAAAAAAAAAATCTTTAAAATTTTTGATTATATTTTTCTTTAAAGTTTGAGAACAAAGTAAAAAAAAACGTTACGTAAATAGAGAAATATTTATTCTTACCTTGGAAACTAGTAAATCAACTAGAAATTAGTTGTTTTTTTTTATTTTTTACTTATTTACCTAACTGAATTTAGAAAAAAGTCTAAAAAAAATATGGAGTTGAAGAACAAATAATCTCTAAATAAAATTAAAATTATTTAAAAATGCTTCTTGGCCGGCAATTTGAAGTTCAGTATTTTCGTACCGTATTGCCTTGAACTCAGTGACCGCATTAAAATCCGAAATTTCGGTTTTTAATGCACGCAATAAACATGCAAAAATGATTATTTTTTATTATTTTTAAATGCCGCATTAAAACTTAAACCCTCGACTTTTAAAGCGGCTTTAAAAGTCGAACTTTCAAGAATTAAAGCTGCAACAAAGACAAAAAATTAAACTAAAAAATATTAATATTTTTAAATTTCTTTAAATTTTTATATTATAATTTATTTTTAAAAATATACAAGCCTGGTCATTCAGAATTCCAAAACTGAACGTTCAATTCCTTTCTTGAACATTCATGAACGTTCACGTTCAGCTGAATACATCCGAACGTTCAAAAGCTTTCGGGACCTTTCATTAGCTTTCGGATCCTTTCGGGATCACGAAAGAACGTGCAGTTTTGGAACTTCTGAATGACCAGGCTTGTATGTAAAAAATGTAAAAATGAAATGAGACTATTCTTAAAGGCTAATTCAATCTATGTGGTTTTAATAAAAATAGTAATGCTAAAATTTAAAACTTGTATTCTCTGTTTGAAAATCTGAAGTCTACCAAAATGCTTCAACTAAAATAGCTTTGTATGATGTTTTATTTGATTTAATTTTCAAGACGAAGATTTTTTTTTCCCCAAGAATTCGAATTTTAATGACATTCTTTTTTTTTAGTTTCCCAAGAGTTCAAGCTTAAATGACATTATTATTTTTTTTTATATAAAATTTTAATAAAATATATTCGGAAAAAAAGATAAATAATCAACTTTTTTTCGGCTTTAATGCGGCTTTAAATGTGAAGATTCGAAGTAAAAATAATAGAAATTCTGTTTTAAATGCGGCATTTAAAAATATTAAAAAATAATCGTTTTTACATTGTTATGGCGGCATTAAAAGTCGAAATGTTGGGTTTTAATGCAACGCCACTAATTGCAAGGCAATACGGTACAATCGTACTATCGTACTTTTTATGAAGGAAAAAAGATAGAGTCCAAAGAATTTTTTCGTGGGTGTACTTTTTCAAAAACTATTGAGATATGCTTGTTTCATACGATGAAACTTGGCTGGATCCTTACACATTACGATACAATGCAAAAAAGCACTAATCAAGGAATTTTTTAGGTTTTTCAAGGAAAATTCACAGTACTATAATAGCTTTTTATTTTCCTCCCATTTGTACACCTTTAATATTAGTAACGTAGTTTTTTCTATTTTCTTTACGAAAAGTTCAGAAAAGTACGATTTATTACGGTACTAATATTCAATAAGCTCTAAATAAATTCGAAAGAAAGATTCACATAATTGTTAAATTTATAGGCCAGAACTCATTAATTTTGCGGAATTGAACTTCCTAGGACTAAAGTTATCACTAGTAGTAACGACAAGTTTTCTTCATTACGTCCAAATAAAAATTGTTATTTGTTTGTACTTTTTCGTAAATGTTCTTAAAGGGTTTTAATGTGAATAAAAAAAACGTTTGTCTGCTATTTAATAAATCGTTTGGCCAAATTCAACGATCAGATTTTAAAAAAAAATAAACTTCAACAGCCAGCAAATAGCACCTTTGATTTGTACAAAATACTGAACGATTAACAAAAGTCTAGGAAAGTTTTTTTTTGGTTCGCCAAACTCTAAATAACAGCACGAGTTATGTATGAAACCAAAAACATTTAATAATTTGAAAACCCCTGTCTTAATCTCACGTGATAGATTATTCACTCCGTTTGTTCGAGCGATAAACGGGATATATCAAAATTGTGATACTGCACTTCTACCGAACTTTTGGTGGACAGGGAGCCGTAGCGTAGCCATACCAAAGCGTAGCCTAGCAACCAGAGGGATAAGCGTGCCCTAGCGTAATAATTTTTTTTTGTTGAGTATGGTACGGTGAATACGGTACGCTTTGGTATGTTAGCACGGGACGCTATTCTTCGGAGTGGATAGGTGTCGATACGGAGGCTCCTTGCTACGCTATGGGAAGTGTATGGTACGCTTCGGTACGGCTTTGCTTGCCACCAAAAGTTCGGTAGAAGTGCAGTAAAACAAAAAAAAAAATTTTGTCTAATTATTTAAAATGAACAAAAAGCATATTTTTTCTTTTTTTATAAAACCTAAAGGATTTTACCCGAAACAATTCGTACTATACAAAATAGTACTATTTTTAAAAAAAATTTTTAGGAATTTATTTTATGACTCTGAAATTGACAAAATGTGTACATATTAAATCTTTCTTTATTCAACGAATAGTTCTATTTATTTTTTCTATGATTGAGCTTAAATGAGCAAAAAACACAATTTTTTTCTTCGACCGATAATACTATAAAAGTATTTAACATGAATAAAGCAAAATGCCCTGTACATTTCTGATAAGAATCAGTACAATATATTAATCTATTTAAATGTTTAAAATATTTAATTTAAATAGAATAGTACGAAAATAGTACGGTACGAAAATACTGAACTTCAAATTGCCTTCTTGGCCAACATACAATACTGGTCATCCACGTTCATGAACGTTCATGAATGTTCATTTTTTGGAATTCGTGAATGACCAGTTTTGTACGCTTTATATCAATTGAAATAAATTATCAAACACGTGTTTCATAATTTTTAAACATGCCGTTAACTTATATTAGCTTTCAATTGTATGATTTACATATTTTAGGGCATCATGTTTTTATATGTGATACGTGAGGATTGTGAATTTTTTGTCAAAAAGTGTAAAATCTCTCTTTTTTGCCGATTTTGATTTTTTCGTCTTCTAGCCATGGGGTTCTTGAAAAAAAAATTCCCAACACGAGGCCTATTTATAAATTTTTACATGCCTTGACCCCCTATCCCCTGTCAAAAAACCTTTTTCCATTTAAGAATACGAACTTTCATCATACTCATAACGCACCGAATCGTACCCTTGCCATAGCGTTCGGTGGGTACGCTAAGCTTTGGGTCGCCTTAACAGTACGGTTCGCTAAGGGTACGCTGCGCATCGCTACGGCCAAGCAAATGGTGAAAATTCGGTACAAGTGCAGTACATAAACCTACTCTTGACTTGTTCGAGCTTTCAATCAACATCATTACTTGAACATGGTAGCTAACCTTCAGCTATACCACTCTCAAGACCTTTCACGTCACTCTCTTGATTCAAAGTCTTAATTCAAAATTTGAGAGGTCCTTTCCAATGCTTTACTTTAGTTTTAAAGTTTCGTCATCAGTTTCAAAATTATGTGTTCATTTTTGAATTTTTGTGATCATTTTTTTAAAATTCTTTCATGTATTTGATCACAAATTTTATGAACAGATTGTTCACCAAACCAGTTACGAGGACATGATCACCAATTTTGTGAACACAAGATCACAAAACAGGGTAGACCCCTTTTTCTCATGTTAATAAAAATTTGAAACTTAAAAAGCCTTTAATTTTCCGACTTAGAAGTTCACCTCTTTTTTGTTAAAACATAGAAAAAGTTTAACTTTTTAATCTAAGCCAACTAAGCAAGAGAGGCGTAGTCAGAAACTTTTGGGTAGTGTCGTGAACCTCTGGACAGGGAACCCCTTCTTTCATAAAATCTTCAAAGACCCCTCACCTCTTACTCATTTACTGAAAAGTGTATAAGGTTATTTTTTTCCAGCTGTTCTTAATAATGGTCCATTCATGGTCCAAACTAGACTATAATTATAATCTCTTTCATGCATTCCTTCACTATCCATTCAAAACTTGTCTACTGGTATTTGATTTTAGAGATAAACCGAATAAATAAAAAAAAGGTAAATGCAAAATATTGTAAAGAAAAGTTATAGTTTAGCGGTATGATAAAATAATTAATGTTGAATGATTGTGAGAATTCAATTTTTAATTTGCTTTAATTGTTGCCGAAAAAAAATCAATAAAAATCAAAAGAGAAGGAAAGAAGAGTAGTAGAGGAGTAGTGAAAGAGTTTTAAATTATTAATGAATTTTTTTCAATGAAATTTTTATTTACACTAAACACCTCCCCCCCTAAATTTTTGAACTTTTTTTACATTTTAAAAATTTATAATACATTTAAAAAAAGCTATCAGAAAAGCTTTTTTGACAGGCAAAATATACATTGTCGTGGTTGCATTGTACAACAAACAAATCTATAAAGACTATCCCTGATTTTGATCATTAGACTTTTTCATTTTTTCAAACAGTTTGCACACGTCTTGCTTTTTTTACTTTTTAAAGATTAATCTAAAATGTTGGCTACACAAACTTGCCGCTTTCTTGTTTATTTAGAATTAATAAAATACCGTAGTGCCTCATTATAGACACCACAAGGGGTCTTAAAATGTGACTGAAAAAATTTGGGGTCTCAAATCAATAATTTTTAATTTAAATCAAATAAAACGAAAAATTTCTTTTCAGTTAAAAACTTTATTAACAATTCGCGACGTTTCGGTAAAACGAGGTTACCATTATCAAGCAGTTAATTGATCTAAAGGGAATATTTATAAATACAAGAATTTTTAAAAGTTTGAAAATTTTTTTTTTTGAAAGAAAATTATAATATTTCAAATTTGAGAAGTATAATAATATTAGTGGGGTTTGATTGCAAATACATATGTAATTGCAACCCCACTACTCGCTTGAAGTTCTAAATTGCGGATACACTTGGATAATAAGCGTTTTAATTTCATAGTTGGACTGAGAGTTCAACTGCTTGTTAAGAGACGGTTTACGTTTAAGAATATGAAGTAATTCTTTGATGCGAAGCTTCATATCTGTATCTGCTTTATCGATGATTTCAATGTTGTCATAATCAATCGTGTTTCCAGTGTTTGATTCACGCTGACAGCATGATGATTCACTTGACTTTTTATGTTCGTATATTCTGTACGATAAAATTCGTTTACACTTACCAATAAAGTTAGCGTCACAATCTTTGCATTTGATCTTGTATACCACCAGTGATTTGTCTTCGTTCTTTTTGATATTGTCTTTGAACGGTAAATAACTAGCGATTGTCTTAGGCGTTTGATACGCAACGTTAAAATCTACTTGTGGGAAATTACTTTTGACTAAATGTTTTAGTCTCCTAGCAAAATCCTCACATTTATAATTCGCGTAAGGCAAAACGATGTACCTTTTTGTTACTTGTGCCATGTTGTCTTCATTCTTCGACGGTTTTGTTTTCTTGTTATTAAAGCGTTAAATCTCACTTAAAACGATGTCCTCTCGGTATTGATTCTTTATTAAAATTGTCTTTAATTTTTCTATTTCTGAATCGATGTCGTTTTGTTCACTACAAATGGCTTCGATTCTGTTTAATAAGCAGTGAATTAGACCTATCTTGTACTTCCTCGCTGTGAGGCTAGTCCAATTTAGATAGACTCCTGTAAAAGTCTTTTTATGGTAGATTGTTGTTCCATATTTACCAATACTGCGCTTGACCAAAGTATCAAAAAACGGTAGTGTTACATTCTCTTCGTGTTCGATTGTGAATTTGATGTTAGGGTGCTGTTTGTTCAAAAATTCCAGACAACTTTCCGCGTTTCTCTTGTTGTTCAGAGTCGCGAATACGTCGTCTACATATATCTTCCAAAGACCTACACCTAGTTTCGTTAGTTGATCCATGTGTATTTTTTCGAACTCACACATGAATATGTTCGCGAATAAAGGTCCGAGTGGTGAGCCCATTGCTACCCCGTCAAAATATTCACCAATGAATTGAAAGTGTGACTCTTGAGTACAAATAATGAGCAAGTGTTTAAGCTCATCTCTTTTCAATCAATGGAAAATAAGACGTCCGTTTTTATAGACTCGGTTCAATATGATCTCGATGGTTTCAAGGGTGGGTATATTAGTAAACAGAGATTCTACTCAAAACTTACGATATACGGATGGTCAATCGGGATCAATTGGGACACTTTATTCACGAAATCGAACGTATCTTTTAAAATCGATTCATTGTCATCCAATAACGGCTTTAAGATTTCGTCGAGATGTTTAGCGAGTTTGTAATTGTATGTGCCGATAGCCGAAATGATTGGTCTTATAGGTGAACCATTTTTGTGGATTTTAGGGAGGCCATAAATAACTCCAGCCCTTGATCCACATGGTGTGATCTTTTTGAACACTTCGTCTGGGAGATAGTTTTCAGATGGTGTTCTCCTATAGCCTGGCTTTTGTCACTCGCGAGTTCGATTAAAGCTTGGTGTTCTTCTTCGGTAAGATTGTCAAGTGATTTCTTGAAAAGTTCGATAAATTCATTCGACATAATTAGTAACTTTGGAAAAAAGCGTTTTTTGAATTCAGATTCGCTTGTAATTCGTCACCTTTCTCAGCAATTTCTAGCCGATCTAGGGACTGGGCTAAATCTTCAAATCGGGCTAAAATCTACAATCTACATTTCTAGGAGGGTTTTTTAACGACTAGAAAAATGCTAAAATATGCTTAAGACATTTGTCATACAGTCGAGTCTTTTTAATCCGAACCAGATTATTCCGATTTTTTACGAATTTCGGTTAAAATTTGTCTCCCATTCAGGCCTCGATTCATGTAAATTAAGGCGTTTAATCCGAACAATTTTATCCGAACTCAATTTTTACAGTCCCTAGAAGTTCGGATTTACGCGACTGTACTGTACTCTAGTTATGAAAGCAGTGTCCGCTTAAAATGAATAAAAAAAAAACTGCTATTATTGACTCAAACAACATAAACATATCTTATTATCAAGTATTATCTGAATAATTCAGCTGGAAATAAAATCTATTCGTACAAGTTAAGTTTCTCAGTTTCAAAGCATGATCGAGAATAAAATAATTAAAGAATTTTACGTAACCATTCCGTATTTTTGCACGTTCCGGATTCTGTAATTTATTAGACATTCTGAAGATGAAAAACACTATTAATACTATTAATTTTGCTTAGGACCATATCCCGTTCAATGCACCGGTTCTCGTCCGATCACCGAAGTTAAGCAACGTTGAATGCATTGACTTAAGTTTACAAGACTTGAATTGGAGGGAACCAAGAGCTTTGCACCTTTGTTTGGTAAAAACAATAAAAAGAAAAGAGGGAGAATAGAGATGGAAACTTTTCATTAAACTATAATTCTCGCGGTGAGAAGAAATTTTAAATCTTTTTAATGAAAATCAAATGCGGAGAGATGGAGGTTGACAAAATCTAAGACAAAGTACAAAAAAAAACGAATCCTAAAGATCATCTGAGCTGAGGTGGTTCAAATTTAATAAGATCAGAGAGAATTTACTAAGGACATACGATGGATGATTTAGCCACAGCTAAAAATGTAAAAAAAAAACTGTTTAATGAGAATTTTTATTTATTTTACTAGACTTTTTTAATAACTTAAGTTGTTTAATATAAAAAAAAAAACGTAAATTTACTAAGGGGAATCAGAAGCTAATCAAGGAGTTATTGTTCGCAACATCGTTAGGGATCTATGGCCCGGCAGATCTATCCATAAAGGGATATGGTAAGGATCACCGTGTGCCCTTGGTAGTGGATCAGGAACTCTGCCCCGGAACGGGTAAGGCCTCCTACAGATAAGCTGAGGACAGTGTGTAACACCCAGTAATAACGTAAATGCGCGATTTCTCCGACATGTCGTTAAAATCGAATTGAAAAAAAAAATCCCATCTTTTAACATTGGAGCGACATGTCGTTAAATTCGAAATTCGATTATAACGACATGTCGCAAAAATCGCGCCTTTACGTTAGATACTGGCATGCTCCCGTAAGGAGACACACGCGTAGGTCAGAGTACTATGAGATGTCATGAAAGAGCATGGCATTAGTCGAAGAGTACTCCAGCAATGAGGACATTGCTACTTAACCAGGGGGAGTATGTTGGCGGGTTATTAATTAAGTTGATTTCAGTGTTCAGTTTTCAAATTTGATCGATCGTAATTTGGACAGACGGACGCTTACAACCGTTCAATTACACCAAGTTAAGTTCTAGTTCTTATTTTTAATCGAGTTCGTCATGCTTTGGAGCCAGGAACGACGCCAGCCTTTTTTTGTCTCTAGGACTAGTTGAGCACCAATCCTGATTGCAGCACAGTACATCTCAAGGAAATCCTGACCAGATCATCAGTGATTTTAACTTCACCGACAACAAAGCTCTCCTTTAGTCTTTCATAGGTTCAGCAATAGAACAACATGTTAGCCTAAGCCAAGAAGCTAAAAACGTTGGACTCAACATCAACAAAAGTAAGACCAAGTGACTGGAGTGAAATTTTAATGACGACGATATCAAACATGTGGACCACTTCAAGTACTTTGGTTAGGCGTAACAAGAGCTGGAGTTAAGAATCTGGCAAGTGATAGCAAACTCTAGAAAAAACGTGTCGTCAAATTCTGAAACAATATTTGACCAAATAAAAAGAAAATAACTTAAAAAAAAACTTTATTAAATTAATACCTAATTAAAAAATTATTGACTATTCAAACATTTAAATTTTTACAATATTTTCATTTTCAGGGGCTTCTTGATTACTCTCAATTTTAGCCCATGGTTGTATATTCGCATCTAAAAATATTAGGCTAAAAATTCCACCTATTATATAAATTAATGAACACAATAAAAACACCATTTGCCATTCTTTTTGAGAATGCTTTAAATTAAAACAAAAAATTAGAACTTCTATAACAGACTTGGATTAATTACACTTACATTTTTTGTTAGTAAACCAGCTATATAAGGGCTTAAAATACCCGGTATTGTCGCAATTGTATTCGAAATTCCGAATAAAATGCCCGAAAAGGGTCCCCCAATATCATTTATATTTACCAAATATCCAGCGCCTGTGTTAACCGCACTTTAATTCCAAACTTTATTAAGTTTCTTAAAGGGTAAAAAAGGCTTAAAAAACTTACTCTAAAGAAACTCCTAAGGTTAGCAAAATAACACCTAGTACCACATTAGAGCAGTTAATAAATGACAGACCAATAATTGTAATTGCCGGACAAAATAACCCAACAGCTGTGAATATTCGTCTTATTTTAGTACGAGACAAGTTTGATTTTTTTGATAAAAAATCGCTTAGAAAGCATGCAATTGTGGCTGATATCCAACTCGAGACATATGGTATCGATGAGACAAATCCATTCTACAAACACAAACTTCTATAAATTTTGAAAATAAAAAAATGTTAATAATCTTACTGATTTGATATCAAATTTTAAGACGTCTTTTAAAAACGATGGGATTTGTGTTAAAAAAAGATAATTCCCCCAGTTATGAGCAAAATGTGAAATGAATATTGAATAACAAGCTTTTGATGTCAGTATTCTAACCCAAGGTACACTCTTTAAAAATAAAAATCTAGAAATTTTATTAAACCATTTCAGTGTTTCGAAATTTTACCTTATGATTACACGCTTTTCTTAACTCGATTGACTTTTTAGTCTCTTCCATTATGAATAGTTTTTCTTTTTCGCCAATAAAGAGATGATCTTTAGGTGAATCACTTGCAATTATAAACATTAAAATTGACCAAACAATCCCTGCTAAACCAAAAATGTAAAATATTGATGGCCAACCACCATCAAATCCATACACACATAAAACACCACCAAGTGATAAAGCAATTATATTTCCTATTTTAGATCCTGAACTTGCTATACCGACTAAACGACTTCTTTCATTATTAGGAGCCCAATAGGCCCAAAACCCACTTGCACTTGGCCAGAAGGCACCCTTAATGTAAAAGTTTTAAGAGAGAATCTTTTCATTTTACGAAGTCTACTTACATGAACAAGCCCTGTAAAAAATAGACAAACAATCAGTGATTTGTAACTTAGACGAGCAAAAAAAGGTATTGAGACTGTTATCAATGACCCGATGCCCATGCTCAAAGCCATCACTTTTTTCACTCCAAATATATAAGATAACCAGCCTCCAGGAATCTTTTATATCGTATTTTTTTAAATTTTTACGGAAAATGTTTAAAAAATTTACTTGTGTTAAAATGTATCCGTAAAAATAAGCGGATAGAATTAAGCCTTGTTTTGATTTTTCCCAAGCAAATGGTCCATCCTAAAATTTAATGATTGAACAACCCTTGTATTTCAAAACTTCCAAAAATGAACCTTCATGAAGGTTCAAATCACCTCAAAAATTTTCATGGATCCTTGAACCTTTAAAACCTTCAACGTTTATGAAGGTTCATGAATGTTTTTGAATGTTTAGGAAGGTTCATTTTTGGAAATGACCAGGGTTGTAACTCTTTAGAGAATTTACATGTTTTATTTTTGATCGAGTAAATTGTGCGGAGCAAAATTGAGTTTCAGTTTTATTGGTGAGAAATTTTGGCTCAAGTTTTTCAACCAGAATTTGGTTATGTAAATGAGCATTGTCCAAAGCAGTGTTGTTTATCATACTATAGATAAAATTATAATGCCGAATCAAAATCAAAAATAAAAATTTTACCAAATAATGGCGATACTCATGTCAATTTTTTGCATGCTTAAATTTAGTTAAAAAAATATTTTTACAATTTTAGAGAAGGCTAAGTTTTTTTTTGTTACTAGTTTAAGCAAAATCCAAAGAACAATACAATCGCCATTAAGAATCGTACAGATAACACAAAACTTGGTTCTTAAACAACAAACTTATCAGAATGATTTGGGTAATTTTAAAATAAAAATTGATACTTTTAGATTCGGATGGGTCCATTTTTTGTTTCTACATTAATTTTAATTTTGAAATAAGGAAAGATGATTTTAGATTATAAAAAAAAACAATTTTATTAATGTAAAATTTTATTCAAATTTTGAAACAAACAAAAAAGATTTTAAACTAAAAGGATACTTTTTAGATTTCTATTTTTATGACAGGATTGATTTTAGGAAAAAACAAGACGAAATAAATCATTTTTTAATTCATTTTTTTTTGTTTATTCGTTCATTTTGTTTTATCTATTTGAATTTAAAATTTTTGAGAACTTAGTGTTTATGAGAATCTTGATCTAATATCTGACTATTTGAGTTAAGATTAAAATAAATGTAAAAATTTGTATCCAAGTTTGCTCGTGTCTACATTTGATCTTTTTTGACGAAAGTTAAAAAACACAAAACATTTAAATTAGAAAAAAATTATGCAACTTTATTTGTTTATTAGACTGAATTTCCTCTTATAAAATAACATCAGATAAATATCAAGTAACTAAAAACACCGATATATGAAATACATGCTATATCTTAACTGATAAGCTTTCAAAATCAAACATTTATTTTTCCACGACCAAAAGACCAGTGCCATTGGTCGTTACACTTGCTACATTATTCGTTTCGGAACCCTTATTTTAAGCCATTGCCCATTAAATGACGAATGGTCATTTTTAAAGTTTTTGTGCTCTCCTTTGTTAGAAATATTCCTAAAATGGTTAAAGCGTAAAGTAATTGAAAATTCCTAAATACATTATATTCCAAAGATTTTTTGTCTACGAAGGTTCTAAGTCAGTGTTTTAGAGTATTAAAGCTTTGCTGTCAAACGTCCGTGTTGTAGCAGCTTCTAATCAACAGTTTAAGCGAGACCAAAAGTCTCTTTTATTCTGAAAACAAATGATAGTGTGACTGTTATAGGGTTTTTTAAAATCTTGAGAATAGAAAACTGGATTTGACTAAAACCATATCAATTTTAACAAATTATTACTAAATTGTAATGCTGCATTTCTTCTGTATTAATTCTGAGCTGTACCGCAGTAGGCTTGGCAAGAAAAAGAATGAAAAGCTAATATTTTGACAAAAATTATTTGATAAAACCGTAGTGTAGTGACAAAACCACCTATTGATTTAGAAGATAAATAGTTCATGTATACAGTCGAACTTCTCTAATCCGGTAAAATCGGGAAGGGAAAATTTTGCCGATTTGTCGAAATTGCCGGATTTTAAATTCAATTATAATGAATTAAAATGGAGATGGGATATCGAAAAATTATTCGGCAATCGAATATGCCGGATTAACGAAGGCGGAATTAGAGAGGTCCGACTGTAAATAGTTTCGGATTTTTTTTAAGAGTAGGCTTAACTTTTTGTACAAAATTAAAAATGGACAAGAAAAAGGATATTTTGGTACTTAAAATCTCAATGAGTCCCCCTAACTTTTCGAAAAGACAGGCAAAATTCGGTTAAAAAACCGGTTCTAAAACCGGTCTATTTCAAATATAAGGGCCAATTAGAAGTACATAAAGAGTTTAATTTCTTACAATCTGGTTTTTTATTTATAAAGATTAGACCATCCTATGAAACCATAAATTAAATAAATGAGATAATTTTTTGAAGAAAACCGGTCGACCAACCCTAATCAAGCCACCCTCAGTGGAAATTTTGCCATCGACCTCTCGGTCAATGGGACTAAACTCACATCATTCGACCATGCGCTTCATTTTGAACATTTTGACTCTCCTTTCGTGCTACTTAGGGCAAATCACTTGATAGAGTGATGTAATAGAGATTGATGGTACGATTTTCAGTTGGAAAAATATACAATAACATGTTAAACGTCAAGTTGCGACTTGACATTAATTCTACAAATAAAATAAAGTCAAGTCGCCACTTGATTTTTTTCCGAAATCAAGAGAATGAAGCGTACTTTAAATAATATAAAATTAATGACTTTGCTTTAGTTTCACTCTCTATAATAAATAAGTGCTTATGAAACAAAGGCTCCATAATCCCTCTAAAAAATTAATCCTCTTAATCACTTCTAAAGACTGTTGGTTTCTTTGTTTTAAAAAGTATATTTAAAGTGATATAATTTAGGTTGAAAAACAGACGGTTACAAAACGAAAGTCCGGTAAATTTCCAATAGAACGATATAAATGAAACTATAGGTCAATTAAGCTGATTTTATTAGGAGATAATTACAAAAAAATTGTTTAAATAATTTAAAAATCGGTAGTTATTTGGTTATCAAACGCATAAAGTTCAACATTTTTTTCAGTTTTATCTTCTTTTTCTTTGGCCCATTCTTGAACATGACCTTCACACAAACTACAATAAAGAGCTCCACCGATAAAAAATACAACTGCACATATAATAAATACAATCCTCCATTCTTTTTGCGTTTCCTTTAATAAAAAATTAAATTATTTCAACAAATTTTCTTAAAAATAAAAAAGTCTTACATTTTTTGTTATAACACCAACTATATACGGTGCAACAATACCAGATATTGTAGCGATTGTGTTTGATATTCCGAGGACTATACCCGAAAACGGTCCTGATATTTCATTTGTGTTCACCAAGTGACCAGCACCCCAAAGAACAGTTCTTTTAAAAATCATAATTTTTTAAAATTAACTTTTTTTTTAAATTTTCAAAAATTACAAGAACGAGATTCCGATAACTAGGAGTGCGATTCCGAGTCCCGTATTTTTACAAGTCACAAAAATAAGACCTATAACGGCTAGGATTGGTATAAAAAATCCAATAAAACCGAATAATCGACGCGCATTTTGTCTGCTTAATTTTCCACTTGAAACGACTTTATCACTTATCAAACTTGATATCAAATTAATAACACAGCTTGCAATATATGGAATGGCAGATATTAAACCGTTCTTAAAATAGAAAAACAAGCTTGGTAATTACTTATACGACACCCTTAAGACCTAGTTTTTTTAACTTACTGATTTGATATCAAACTTAAGAACGTCTTTTAAGAATGTAGGCAATTGTGTTAGAAATAAATAGATGCCCCAGTTTGAACAAAGATGAGCTGCGTAGATTGCTATACAAGCACGTGATGTCAAAATTTCTTTCCATGGAGTTTTCTGAATCAAAAAAGTTAACTTAGAATTCTTAAATTGAGGTCAAAGCTTTACCAATTGTTTTGTTGATGATTGTTTAGTCTCTCTTATTAAATATTCCTTTTCTCGTTCTGATATAAATCTGTGTTGTTCTGGTGTGTCAGATGTCAATAGAAAAAATGCAATACACCAAATAAAACCAAGTATACCTTTGAAACATTTTGATTAGATTCTGTTGGGAAGCTTTAAAAGTTAACAATTTACCGAAAATATAAAAAATTGAACCCCAACCACCATCAAAACCATTTGTGCATAAATAACCACCTAATGGTAGTGCAATTATATTACCAATCCATGAGCCAGCACTTGCTGAACCAACGAGACGGCTTTTTTCATGACTTGGTGCCCATGATGTCCAAAGACCTGAAACACTTGGCCAAAATGCTCCCTTTTAAACCTAATTAAAATTTACAACTAAAATTTTCATATTTTTTAAATTGTACATGTCCCAGTCCGACTATAAAACGACATATCATCAATGGAACAGGACCCCATTTAGCACATACAGGAATTAGTAGAGTGAATATTGCAGATATTAACATTGTTATTGTTAGAACATTTTTACCACCCAATTTATAACTCAAAAATCCTCCTGGAAGCTAAAAATAACTTTATTTAGATCGAATAAAATGTAACTGTAGAGTTTATAAACCTGTGTTATCAAATATCCATAGAAATACGCTGAAAGTATGACGCCCTGTGTACTTTTAGTCCATACAAAAGGACCATCCTTTAAAAAAAACATGATGGTTCGATTAACAATTTTGTTTCTACGAAGTGAAAATTACGAAAGGTTTATGATTTTTGAGAGCAGCAGGACATTCTTGCGAAGCTAAACTTTGATTATTTTCCAACAAATGCGAAACATTTTTGTGGCTCAATGAACTCAAGGCAGTTTTATTGACCATACAAACAATCGCAATGCTCATGTTAATTTTAAGCATATATTGAAAACAATAGCCGAAAAATATCAAAACACCCATTAGAAAACGTACAGAAAACAAAAGGGGTGGGTCTTGTAAACATGTTTATAAAATAGATCCTAATTAAATTTTAGTTAAAAAAAATTGTATACTTTTAGTTGATTCCATTTTAATTTTGAAAAAATAATTTTACTTCAAAAATTACGTTTTTAAAATTATTTCTAAGCCTAGAATAAATCAAATTTTTTGTTGTTAAACACTTTTATTATCTTGTTGGATCTATTAAGTTTCAAAATTTTTGTTTAAAAAGGTTAAAATTGGATCCAATCAAAAAATTGAACAAAAATAGAGAAAAGAAATTTTCAAAGATAATAACTCACTTTACGCTTGTATTATTATTAGATGGTGTGTTTATTATAACTTGAAAGGTCACTTTTATAACGTTTAATTTTTGTTAAAGTTGTTGAGAGTCTACATCTTAAGGAAAAGATGAAATTTAGAACTAGGATAATTTTGTAATAAAATACTTTTAAAACTGGTTTGTTTCACGTTTTTTTTTTGTTTTCAAGTCAGGAATTTGAGGTCATCAAGTTCAAAAAACATAAATACGTTAATGGTCATTTTGAATGAATTAAAAGTAATCAAGGAACGCGTATTTCAGCGTATTACTTCTGCAATTTGAAATATTGAAATATTGAATTTCAAAAAAAAACGAAAACGAAAAAAAAATCGATATTTTTTTTCACGATTGAAGGTTTAAGCACTTTTTACTTGGTACCTAGAATACTTTTAACTCTTTTTTAAGAGTGATCGATCCGAACAAAGCCTATTTAAGTTTCAAAATAGCCGATAGGTCCGAAGTGTAAAGGCCTCTCAAAAACCATACTTTACTTTTAAACCTATAACTTTTTTTTTAACCCCTCGACCCTATAATACTTATACATATTCTGAAAAGGCGTAAAATTTTCTACAAGTTTTAGGTATTTTCAATGATTCTTGAGTTATTTGAAGGGTGCAAATTAAAGAAAAAAGAGTAAATGTTACCCTTTTTTTTACTTTTTTTGATATAACTTATGCAGTGTTCATCTCACCCCTAAGATACATACAAATTCTGAAACTAGAAATAATTTTTACCAACTTAATGGTTTTACTTTTTTGATTTTGGTTTTGCCTTTGTTATACTAAGAGGCTAAAAAAGCCAAAAAAGATGAAGGCTTTTGATAATTTTGACTAAATCCTTATAACAGTAAAAACACTAAATTATGGCATCACTGTAATCGTCTCTTTTGCTTGTGCTGAAAAATACCAAAAGTACTTTCAATTAGCCTTAAAAGCTTTGCACACAATATTTTAGTGTTAAAGTAAAATGAAACATGAGCTGCATTTTGTAATGATTTTAGAGCATGTTTCGAACAAGACAACTTACAAAATACAATTTTGGCGCCTCTTTGAAAAAAACAAACAAACTAAAACAATGTTTATAATTGAGTATATTTATTTCAAAAAAAATAAAAAAGGATTAGTTAAAAAATGCATTAAGAATCTTGGTATTAAATTTTAATTTTAACAAAAAAAAGAGGTAAAATTAAATTTTTTTGTCTAACATTAAAACAAAAATTGGAAAATACTAAATCAAAAATATTTTGACAACAAGTATAAGGTCAATTAAAAAAAAACAATTTTATTTGAAAATCTTATTCTCATTTTCAAAGTCTTTAACTTGAGTTTTGATCTTAGCCCATTCTTCTTGTTCACCATTACCAAATATTGTATAAAATATAAAACCAAACAAATAAATACAAGCACAAATTATAAGCACAATACGCCATTCGGCTTGGGTTTGCTTAAATTTAAAAAAATTCCAACAAAATATTTTTCAATTTAAAGCTTAAAATTGTTTACGTGTTTGGTTATAACTGCTGTCAAATGTGGGCATATTAATCCTGGAATAGATCCAAAAGTGTTCGAGATACCAAACACAACACTACTGTAAGGCCCAGCTAGATCGTTTATATTAACATAATAACCTGCACCCATAGAACAACCACTTAAAAAAAATTAAAAATTTTCCCCTAAATTTTTTAGATTATTAAAACTTACATGAATGAGTATCCTAGAGTTAGAAGAGCTACGCCTAAATAAGGATTAGCACACGTTACGAATGACAAACCGAATATGCCGACTACTGGAACTGATAACCCGAGGCCATTAAAAATTTTTCTAACTTGAGTTCTTGACAAAACTTTTGAATGTAAAAGACGATCTGCGATTAAACTTGATACATTTATGAATACGAAACATGCGATCAAAGGTATTGAAGTAACAAAACCATTCTAAAGACAAAAATAAAGGTTCAGTAGACAATGGGTTTTTTAAAGAAAAAAAAACTTACTGATTTTATGTCAAACTTGAGGACTTCTTTCATGTAAGATGGAATCTGAGTCATGAATAAATAAATGCCCCAATTGTTACAAAAATGACTTACGAAAATAGCGTAACATGGTTTTGATGTCATTATTTTTAACCATGGAATTTCAAGTCGTTTTGGGTGTGAGCTCAATTCAGTTTCGGTTAGAATGTAATTTTTTTCTTGTTCACTTATGCATCGTTGACTTGATGGAGAATCAGTGAACATGAGCAACATTAGACATGTCCTTTAAATCAAAATACTTAATGTCCTTTTTTGTTCAAAATTGAAATTCAGTTTACCAAGCTATTCCCAAAGACCCTAACAAAAATTAAAATTTAGAAAGAATCGGTTTTATGGTCTGTAGATTCTAAAATTTACCGAAAAGATAAAAAATTGTTGGCCAACCAGCTAATGATGAACATAAGAGTCCTCCAATCATTAAAGCAAATATATTCCCGATCATACCACCTGCATGTGACATTCCAATGAGTCTTGATCGTTCATTTGGAGGTGCCCAATGAACCCAAAATGAACTCATTCCAGGCATGAAAAATGCCTTTTTTGAAACCATTGAATAATGAAAATAATGAGAATAGAATTAAAAATTTACATTGCTTATTCCTGTCATAAATCTACAGACAATGAGAGCCTTGTAATTCCAATTGGCCGTAACAGGTACGAGAAGAGTCATAAGAGAGCCAAAAAACATGCCGATAGAAAGCATTATCTTGCTTCCAAATTTAGCCGCAAGAATTCCCGCGATTATCTTTAAGTTACGATTACAAAAAGTTCTAACTTGAATGAGAATAAATGGAATTTACTTGAAATGAAATATAGCCGTAAAAGTAAGCTGATAAAATGAGGCCTTGTACATCTTTTTTCCAAACAAACGTTCCCTTCTTTAAATATAAGAAGTTAAAGGGAGATTTTTTTGTAAGTTGGTTGATGAGTTTACAGATTTTTTGTGGGATCCTGGATTAATAATATTTGAACAAACTTGGGTTGATTTAATTTCATCTGTTGTATTCTTTGTTTGATTAGAGGTTTGATGTTCCATAATGGCAGTGTGATTGACCATACTTACAACAAAAACATAAAAAAACTGTAAAGGAAAAATTGAGGTTGTTTAATTTGTTGTATTTACCAAACAATTCCAAGTCCCATGTCAATTTTTTGAGTGTATTGAAATGCAAAACCAAAAAACCCAATTACTCCGAACAAAAATCGAAATGAGAAGTAAAACGATAATTCTTAAAATGAATGGTTACAATAAAAAGAACATTAAATTTACCGAAACTTACCTGAAGATTTCTTTTTTGACATCTTATCTGATAATAATCTTGAAATTTTTTTCAAAAATTAAATTTTTACATAAAAGAAAAATTTTTTTTTTATTTTTTCGTTTGTTGTTTGACAAGTTGTCCTTGTCGAAACAAAAAAAGTCAGGCAGCATTCATCTGAAACTAGAATAAGTTGCTGACAAAATGCATGAGTCAGAGCAGACTTGCAAGTTGTTTTGCCCTTTTGAATTACACTGATGCAGATTCAACATGAAAAATAACTGAAGGCATTTTTTTTATTTTTCAATTTATACATTTTATTTTTATTGAATAAATGAAGAGTTAATCAGTCTTTAATTAGGCAAGGGTACTAGCCTGTTGATTAACCTTGAACCCAACATGAAAAAACACTGAAGGCATTCACTGAATGTTCTTGAAAGTAGACAAGTTAATCAAAAATGGTGTAAATAAACTAGTCGATGGTTTTATTATAAATTTGAAGGTTTGGGTGAAGAGATTCCCAAATCAAAATAAACCTGGCAAAGCTTGAGCAAAAAAGTGAAGTTTTGAGCTAAGGAACAGGAGCAATTTTGCAGAAATTTTCCATAGCCTCTGTGACGAAAATAAAAGTTGTGTTAATCGAAACAAAATTTGTTCAACCCAAATTCAACGTTTTCAAAAACTGTGCAAATGAAATGCGCATTTAAATTAGAAAACTTTTTAATGTCGTGCAATTTTCAGAGAAAATACAGGGTTTTTGCAGACGTTTAATTTAGGTTGAACAAATTTCTTCTGCAAAATTGCTCTTGCTCCATAGCTCCAAACTCCATTTTATCGGTTGAGCTACAGTCTGCTGAAACTTTCGGTTTTTGCACCAAATGGAGTCATTTGGTGTTACCTAGAGTCAAAAATAAAGGTAAACTGACCCTCACTGATGACAGTTTACGGGCTGTTACTCGAACCTCTGTCAGAAGGAATCCAATGAAATCGGGTGCAGTAATCAAATGATTTTTAAAAATTAGAAATATTTTATAGGAAATTAAGAAGAGATTCTACCAAGACATGAATGAATTTATTTTTTGTCGAATTGAGGGCTGGTTTATGTTGACCCGAAAGTACGTGTAAATACGACTCGACATTTTTCATAAAATCTAAGACAAATAAAAAAGGAAAGACGACGATAGAAGGGTGAACAAAGGCTTCACATTATTAAGTTACTTTAAGAGCATCTTTTTTTTGTGTGTTTTGTTTTTTAATTTCAAAAAATTCAATTTTATAGTGTTTTTTTTCCAATTTTTTCAGGTTAAATGAATCAATTCAAAATAAATCTTGTTTTATTTGTACAAAGGTTGAAGTCATTTAAATTTAAGTATGACAAACCGGTCATAAAAAAATTACAGTTCATTTTTTAGTTAAAACAAAAAATAATAAAATAGACTGCTCTTGTTTAGCATTTTAAACAAAGATTTTACAAAATCGAGAAACAAAAATTTTAAACTTTAAAAATTTTTCAAAATTTTCATCTTAAACTTAATCATAATTTTTAATTTGAAAAATATACTCTTTGAAGATAGATCCCCCTAATTTAAGTTTAATTTTATCATGTCATATCTTGTTTCAAAGCTTTTACTTAAATACCAAATTCAAAAACAAACTTTAAAACAAACAAAATAAATCTTTCCTTCTAAAGTTTGATTTGAAATTTTTTTTTTGAAGAACGATATTTCAAAAAATGACTGGTAAGCATTATTCTTTGAGGGGGGATTCTGAATATTAGATTTAATAACTTGTTCCGAATTACATTAAACACACCTTGCTTTGAAATAAAGACTTTAAATTAAAATAAGTGATGTTCCTGTAACGGCTCCAGCAATGGGTTTAAGCAAATCTTAAACAATAAAAGTTGACTTGCGTTACAATGTTTGCAAATGCAAATCGAAGAATTCTTAAGATACCCGCTTTTATGAGATCTTTTTACTCAATTGATACAGTACTGTTAGTAAAAAAAAGGCGTATCCTTCTCCGTACCGTAAAATTTTACCGTACTTTACTACCAAACACCTTCTACTTAATAAAAATAAGTCGGCTAGAAGCTTAAGTTTAATTTAAGCTAACTAAAATTTCAAGTTTCCAAATAAGTACTGCGCTAACTCCAAGAAGAAAAGCGCTTGAAACATAGACAGTGATGGTAGTCGACTAATGAACCGACTGGACTATAACAAGAACGGCAAATTTTCACACCAGGTGCATACATGCAAATTGTAGAACTCTTAGCCTGCTTCAAACACTAAACATACGTAAAAGTACGGGTACGCTGAGTGAACGGTACAGAGGAGTGTACGTCTTTTTTTCACTAACAGTGCTGTATCTGATCTAGCAAAACTTAAAATGATGCCGACACGTACCAACACCATTTTTTTGATAAAATTCCACCAGAATTCGAGCCTTGAAGATCAATTGTCTGAGACGATCGCGATCGACAGTTGCATACATCGGTTGTTAAGAAACCTGTTCAGTTAAGAATGCTGATCATAGTGTGATGGGTTAGAAAAGAATAAATTTAGCTGTCAAAAATTTATGTAGGAAATGTCTATATGGTGGAAAATGTAACATCAAATTTTCGCTCTGTAGGACTTGACTTAAAGAACTTGGTCATGCTCTAAAAAATTCTTACAAGCATTGATACCTTTCTCGGGAACCCTCAATAAATTAATTTAAATTTATATTTATTAAAGTTGACAAGCCACCTTCATTTTTATTTTCGGTTCGTTTTATTATAACCATTATGGCATTCTTTGGTTATTGTCTTCAATACATGCTTAAAATAAACATGGGCATTGCAATTGTTTGCATGGTAAATAATACCGCACTTAAAGAGCTTAGTAATCATGGTAAAGATCCTATTGAATTACTTATAAACACTACCATTGACGATTCAAAGTGTAAAGTTAACACGCAGCATTCAAACGATCTTAACGGAAATTTTATTTGGGATAAATCTTTACAAGGCTTCATTTTAGCATCTTACTTTTACGGCTACATAATCACCCAAGTAATGATCCGGTTTTAACATTAAAAAAATTTTAATTAAAACTTCATTTTCAAAAGATCCCTGGTGGTTGGTTGTCGAGCAAATATGGTGGCAAAAATGTTCTTGGTCTATCCATGTTTTTAGCTTCAGTATTCACTATGTTAACTCCAGTAACAGCTCGTTGGGGATATATTCCATTATCAATATGTCGTTTCATAATCGGCCTAGCTCATGTATAAATTTTTTAAAAGAAGATCAGTTTTTCTTTTTTGTCGACGTTTGTTTGTTTAAAAAGGGTGCGTTTTGGCCAGCTCAAAGTTGTATTTTTGTATTCTGGGCACCGGCTAAAGAACGAACAAAAATGGTCGGTACATCAACATCAGGGGCATGGATCGGAAATATTATAGCCCTTCCTTTGGGCGCATATTTATGTGTCTCAGGTTTCGATGGTGGCTGGCCATCTATTTTTTACATCTTTGGTAAGTACCAATTTTAACCTCAACCAAAGTACTAATTTTTTAAAACAAAAGGGATAATTGGATGCGTTTGGTCAGGTCTTTTTATGTTCTTAGTTTCTGATTCTCCGATGTCACATCGATTCATAAGTGAGACAGAAAAAAGTTATTTAGTCTTTGAGACTCAGAGAGAAGCTTCGGGTCGACAGAAAAAAATGGTAAGTTTAAACACTGCTTCATGTTTGAAAAAGTTTTGAACGATTTTAATAGAAAACGCCATGGAAAAGAATTTTTACTTCAAAAGTTTGTTGGGCAACTTTTATTGCACATTTTTGTAACAACTGGGGTTTGTCGTCTTACTAATGATAAAAAGGCATTTTTTTTTAAATTTTATTTTTCTTTAAAGGAAATTATTTGTACTTGACTCAGCTGCCAAGTTTTATGAAAGATGTTTTGAAGTTTGACATCAAATCGGTAACTCTTAAAAATCTAAAATGTATTTCCATTTTTATTAATTGAAAAATTTAGAATGGTCTCATGTCAGCCATACCTTATGTTGCATGTGCTTTATCAACAGCTGTTCTTGCCATTGTCAGTGATATTTTAATAACTAAAAAAATTTTATCAAGACGAAATGTTCGAAGAGTTTTTAATGGAATTGGACAAGTAATTCCAGGCATAGCTGTCATATGTCTTTCGTTTGTCGATTGTTCTCTAGCGTATTTGGGAGTTGGTTGTCTTGCAATTGGTCTTGCTTTTAAGTACACTAAAATAGATTTCATTTTCCGAAGCTTGTAATTAAATTCTCTTGTTTAAAGTGGTTTCTATTGGGCGGCTGGACCTTTGGTAAACATAAACGACATCGGTGGATCATTTTCAGGAGTTATATTTGGTATTACAAACACTTTTGGAACAATCCCTGGTATTGTTTGTCCATTCATAGTTGGTTTTATAACAAAAAATGTAAGACCCTAAACGAATAAGTCTCAAAAAATAATATTTTTAATTTGTTTTTTTAAGAGAACCCAAGAGGAATGGCAAATAGTTTTTGTAATATGTGCGTGTGTTTATTTTTTCGGAGCGTTGGTGTATTGGTTATTTTGTGATAGTGAAATTAGACCATGGGCGGTTAAGAACGATAATGAAAATGTTGATTTAGATGATCGATTTTAAAATTTTAACTTTTGCCTTGCCTTTAATGTAATAAATGTATAGTAACATCCTCATTTATTTTTTATAAACAATCACTGAGACAAATGTAAAGAGAATGGATTCAAAATTTAAGTTAAAATTTTTATTAAAAAATAACGAAAAAAATTTTAATTTACAATTGATTGTTTTCTATCCAGTTCATCAAGTTGACTTAAACTAAAATTACTTTGATGTAAAATTTCTTTTGAAGTATTTTCTACAAGAGCCCATGGTTGAATATTACTTTCACACAAAAACCAATAAGCAACAGCACCAATGAAGAACACAATCGCACAAATTATGAATACAGTCTGCCTTTAACTAAACTTAGAAGTTTATTTTCAAAAATAAATTCAAAATACTTACCATTCTTGTTGTGTTTGCTTGACAAAAAAACAATTCAAACAGAATAAAAAAAATAGATTAATTGAAAGGAACTTACGTGCTTGGTGATTACACCCACTATGTAAGGACAAATTATCCCAGGAATTGTTCCAAAAGTATTTGTTATACCGAATATAAGTCCAGAATATGCCCCGCCAATATCGTTAATGTTTACTAATGGTCCAGCTGACCAGTAAAAACCGCTTATAATAAAAAAGTAGTGTTACAAGACAATCAAATTTTTATGAAAAAGATATTTTAGATACACTAGAAATAGATATAGAGTGATTCATTAAATTTCGCGTTCTTTTATTTTGTCAAAATATAGACCACAATGCTCGGTGGTCTTTAGCCATAAATCAGCGATGATTCCTCTCTTGTACTATTCCTGTCTTTTTGAGCTAAAAAAAACTAAAGGTACTCAGCTACAACTTGGTCTTGGTAAGTAAAATTCAGCCCTCTAAGGAAATGAGCCATAGAAGGAAAGAAATGATAATAAGAGGGGGAAGGTCTGGACTATATGCTGGATGAGGGAGAAGTTCAATCCTTTCCAGCTCTTCAATTTTTTCTATGGTTTACCGCGTGAAATGGTGTTTTGCGTTATCCTGAAGAAATAAACCAAGCTTTGGGTTGATCAAAGAAGGGTATTTTGCTTAAGATGAAGTATACATTCGTTCTAATTGTTCAAAATAA
Organism: Brachionus rubens; assembly: GCA_022207745.1. NCBI lineage: Eukaryota > Metazoa > Rotifera > Eurotatoria > Ploima > Brachionidae > Brachionus > Brachionus rubens. The sequence continues at coordinate 2,529,450 of JAJVHD010000005.1, forward strand.
AGGTCAGCATTTATCATACGACCATCAGGAACCAGTTCAATGTGTATTACCCCTTGGTAATTCCACCAAACGCACAACATTACCTTCTTTTCGAATCGTCCTCTTTTAACGAACCCTATAATCGATAATTCTAATCCAGAAACTAATCCAGGAGTTGCTCTCTACGGTCATACGGAAGGAGTCTTGATCGAAACTCTGGTCTTAAAGACCCTTGTTCCTTCTAAGGCTAGTATCATCACTGTTAAACTCATTGAACCAAGCTTGTAACTTTCTTGTATTTAAGGACATTCTCACCTTCTACATGACATATTTTGGGAGTTGCTGCTCAGGCCCGTAGCTTCATTGGGGCGAAAGGGGGCGTTCGACCCCCCTAAAATTATTTCAACATCTGAAAATTTCAATATTTGAAGAACAAATAATCTGAAAATTTGAACTTTTTGAGACTTTTGTAAGAGTTCGACCCCCCTAACAAAAGTGTCTAGCTACGGCCCTGTTGCTGCTGTTACTGTGAGGCCTTTTTTCTAATAATGACTTAACAGCACCAAAATTCCAAAATTTCCAATAATAACTTACAATCTAAAAAACGAGTAATTTTATGAATCACCCTAATACTAATTAACTTTAAAATCGCATGAGAAATAAAAATTCAGAAATTTTAAATCTTAATTTTACTTGAGACCCAATGCAACAATCAAAAATGCAACTCCAGAATACGGATTTTTACAAGAAACAAACGACAAACAAATCAACATAATCAAAGGTCCAATCATTCCTTTTTTACAAATTTCTTTTAAAAGAAATACACATTTTTTTAATTAAAAATTACCGATGGCATTGTAAATTCTTCGGACATTACGTTTTGATAAGAGACCAGCATTGATTATTTTTTCACTCACTAGAGCTAGAGTTGAAGTCGATAAAGCACATGCAATATAAGGTAATGCTGACATTAAGCCATTCTATAAAGTCAAGTCATAAGAAAAAAAAGAAAAATCATATACAACCTAATACTTACTGATTTAATATCAAATTTTAAAACATCCTTCATAAAACTTGGCAATTGTGTCAAATAAAAATAGTTTCCTTTAAATTGGAATTTAAAAAAAATGTCTGAACATCAAATAATGAGATTTACCCCAATTATTGCACAAATGAGCGATGAAACCAGCCCAACAAGCTTTTGACGTAAGAATGGCCTTCCACGGCGGTATCTTTTAACATAAAATGTTTAATAATTGCCTAATGGTTGATTGTAGATTTTTAACTTACCAGTTTGTTACCCTCTTTGGCTGAAACTTCTCTTTTAGTTTCTTCCAAAATGTATTCCATTTCATTTTTGCTAATGAATTTGTTATTACTTGGGGAATCTGAGACAAAGTACATAAAAGCCAATGCCCAGAGGACTCCCACAATTCCTTATAAGACCTTTTTAGTTGGTATACCACTTTCTAAAAAGCTTAAAAGTCTCACCAAAGATGTAAAAGATAGATGGCCACCCGCCTCCAAAACCATATACACATAAAACACCACCAAGAGGTAGTGCTATTATATTTCCGACCCATGCACCTGCAGTCGCTGTACCAATTATTTTTGTTCGTTCTTTACTAGGTGTCCAATGGACAAATAAACTTGACATTGCTGGCCATAGTGCCCCCTTAAAAAAATATTTTTATTTAACGGATGATTTCGTTTGCTTGGAATATAATTACATGGGCCATGCCGATTAAAAATCTACAAACTGAAAGTACAATGTATCCACCTCTAGCACAAAATGGAGAGACAATAGTCAGGACACCAGCGAGTAGATTAGTGTAGCCTAAAACATTTCTTGCACCGTATTTTGCTGATAAATAACCACCAGGGACTTGTGTAATAATGTAGCCCCAAAAGTACGATGCCAAAGTAAATCCTTGAATTGACTTAGACCATACAAACGAACCCTCCTTTTTAAACAATTTCTATTAAACTATTTAGGTAAAATATTGAAAACTACTGACTAGGAGTTTTCCGTGAGAAGGTTGGAACATACATTGACTTGTTTTGATCGAATTATTTTGGTATATTTCAGTTGTTAAATTATACAATGAGTATGTTGAAGTATCATTTTCATGAAAATAACTCTCATTTATATGTAGCTTCTGATTTAAAGCTGTAAAGTTTACCATACTTAAAAAGAGACTTTTGAATAATTGATTGTTTTTAAATATTTGAAGATTGATAGTTACCAAACAATGGCTATTCCGAGATTAATTTTGTTCATGTATTGGATGCAATAGCCTAGAAATGCCATTAAGGCTACTAGGAACCTAATTGAAAACCAAAATCTCGGCACTTGAATATTTTGTAAATTGAATTATACGCTTTATTTTGTTTTAGGGTTTTAATTGATCCTAAGATTGGTCTATGAAAACAACTGATCGCTTTTCAACTGATAACAGCTACCAGCGGCTAAGCTTTAGATTTTTAGAAGAACTCTTCCGAAAAAGAGAGATCTCAAAATATGCAACCATTCGTATCTTAAGAAGAAAATAAGAAGGACTTAAAGCACGTCGCAATCCTTGTATTGTATCTTCAAATTAAGACTTCCTCAAAGTCTCGTCACATTCTTTTTCAATTGAGCTACCGTAAACCCCCTCTATTTGTATCCAGTAGTTTTTTTTAAATATTTCGATAGGTAAAGTATTGTTTCAAAATATCATACCTTTAGTTTATAGACTAGGTTGAGGGGTTTAGAATGAGGTATTTTCGAGCCATTGATATAAAGAAATGTAAAAATAAATCGAATGTTAAAGACCAAATTTTCTAGGTACAAATAGAGGGGGTTTACGGTATACAACATTAAATCGCTAGATCTTCAGAAAGCGATTAGGGGTATCTAATAAATATAGACGCGAATACAAAAACAAATAGGATATGATTTGGATACACCCATTTATAAAATATTCGAGTATAAATGAGTGGTCACCAGAGGCTACAGTGCTTCTTGTGAAAATTTAATGTTCAAATTTGAAAATGTAATGTCCCGCTCTTAAAACCGTTCGGGAACTTAAAACGGAAGTGAGAACGGAACTGGAAGTTGGAACAGTCTTCCGTTCTTTTTTGGAACGCGTTCAATTAGAAACGTTACATTTTGTCAAGAAGCACTGTATGGCCATTAAAAAATTTTCGAAAAAGGAGGAAGAGGGTCGATTAAAGCTTCTGATTTGGCTTGTTAGAACATATTCATGATGATGAAAAATTTTAACACAACGACTCCATCTTTTTATAAAGTACTTTCTGCAAAAATCAACTTATGGTAAACTTTCATAAAACTTGCAAGTTCTCCTTAAGCCCATGAGGAAAATGTACCTTTATTTTCGTGCGAGTTCTCCATTTCAAAAAAAAAAATTAAATCAAACAAAAAAAAGTGTTTCAAAATTTATTTGGAAAATTACGAATTCAAAAAAACAATAAATAAATCTTTCTCCCTTTTTTTTTCTTGGTAATATCTACACCCATAAAACCTGTTCAAATTTACAACTTTGACATTTTCAAAATCGTTGATTTATGTGAAAACTTTTGCGTATCAAAATATCGCTTGACTTATTAAAATCAACTTGTTTATTTAAAAAATCCATTTTTTGTGCATTCATAGGCTCGTCTCTAACTTTGGTATCAAAAACTCTGTTAACACCCGGTGGAACATAGAACACCCGAACTCGTTTACTTTTTTCAGCTTTTAATTTCTCTTCGTACAAATCTTTTATTTTGTCAATATCAAAATTTCCCATTTGTTTCAGCACTTGAGTACGACGTTCTTCTTTTAGCCTCAATCCTTCAATTTCCTTCATATCTCGGATATAATTTATAATCTTTAAAATAACATCAGGAGCTAGAGAGGCAACTGTAGCCACGATTAGATAGAACCAAAATGGTCCTGTACCGTACAAATAATTATACAACCAATAAACTGATTGACCATCGGTTAATTCACTCAAAAAATTAGGCATTATAAACGAGTTAATAATGAAACAAAAAATTAAGTAAAAAAAAAAGCTCATCCCAAAACCGATTATTATAAAATAATTTTTATGATTCCAATCGAGAAAAAGTTTTATGTGAACAACAAAAAATATTTGTGTAAAAACCATGACACCAAGTTCAGCTGCTCCGATTAAAGTACCATCATTAACAAGTGATGTGCTACTTGCAATTATTCCATAAGCGAAAAAGAAAGCCACCAATGAGTGCCATACACCCATACATATATAGCTGACAAATTTCCTTCCTTTTAATTCTCGGTTATTTTTGATCGTTCTTATTTTTCAAAATTTTAAATTTCTATAAAATAAAATTATTTTTAAGTCTTACTGGTAAAGGTAAGGAGTTTTCTCGATGATTTTTATGTTAATCTTTTGTTCAAACAAACCGTAAAAAAGAGCTGGAAATGATGTGAATAGTACATTGTACATCATTAGGATAACGGAATTGTACAGAGTCTTTAAACAAAAACGAGTTTAAAATTTACAATTTTGTTGTTGTTGGTCAAAAACTTACTGAAACAGAAAATGCTGAAAAAATTGCAAAGTAAAATTGACAAATTGCGAATACAAGATTCTTAAAATAAAAATATTTTAATTCTCGTTTGATCTCTAATTAAAAAAATGGCTGAAATTCTTTCACACTGCTTAGCTTTTAAGGCTTAACGAAATTTAAGATTCGAATCTTTTTGTTTCCTCTGGCAAACTGTTTATAAGTCTTGACAAGTTTGTGTTCAAACAGTTCATATTTAGAATATTAAAAGTCAAGACCTTTTAATTCTTTCATGTTTGCTGATGACTTTTTAAGGTGATTCGTAAAATTTTTTAGATGGTAAGTTATTATTGATTCTAGCTCTTATGTAATCTCATAAATTTAATTCATATAATATATTAGATTAAACAAAATTGAACCCTCTACAAGATGATAAGTTTAAATTTTAAAATTTTTGATTCTAAGCATTTTTAAAATTATGAAAACTTTTTGATGGAAATTCGGAAATTTTGGTGCTGTTATGTCATTATTGGAAAAAAAGGCCTCACAGCAACAGCAACAACCCCAAAAATATGTCAAGTAGAAAGTAAGAAAGGTACAAGCTTAGTTTAATAAGTTTAACAGTGCCTTCGAAGGAAGAAGAGTCTGCAAGACTAGGACGCCTTGCGTACGCCCCTGAAGAGCAACCACTGGATCGTACTCGCGAATTATCAAGTGACCTGATCACTTCACAGTTCAGTATATTTCGTCACTTTAAGTTGATCCATGAAGTTAATAAACGCTAAATATAAAGCCCAAGAGCTCTTGAATACAAATCTATGTGACTCTTTTTGTTAAGACGTAGTTCAAGAGTTAGATATAAAAAATATATCAGCTTGTCCCGCGAATTTTATACAGTCAAATAGGGCATTTTTAAAAAGAAATCTTAAAAAGTACAATTAGATGATTCAATAAATTATGAATCTTAGTTTCATGTAAAAAGACTAGAAAAAGCATTTACTTTGTAAAAAAAGTATTGGACCAAACTTGCACCTCTAGTGTAATACAAATAACCATGAACTAACAAAATTTTTCTTGTGAACTTAAACTTTGAAAATGCGAAATCGGCTGAACGTGCTGCGTTTCTTCCTTCTTTTCCATAAATCCCAAGACCAATGTTAGCTTCTTGGATCATTGATACATCGTTTGCGCCGTCTCCAATTGCGGCAGTCATTGGTTTTGATTTACTTTCTTTGACTAATTTTACGACCTAAAAAGCAATCATCTATTATTCTCAATGATTAAATTTTGACTCAAACTTACGTTTGCTTTTTGAGCAGGTGTCATACGACAACAGAGTACAGCTTCACATTTCATACAAATATCTCTGAATTCTTTTTCAAATTTATTCAAAAATAAAAGTTCTAAAGTACGACCATCAATTATTAAACCATATGCTTTTGTCGGGTGTTTTAACATTCTTAAAATTTTCATGTTAAAATTATTCGATTAGTGAAAATATTTAAAAATTTTACTGATTTTTAAAAAACTTAAGTCTGTCATTAATATGTTTAATGTTTTGTATGTCAGTCATAAATAGTTTTTCCATGTTATGCGAAAAATGTTTACATGAATGAGAAATATTGATGGCTGTTTCTCGTTTATCGCCTGTTAAAACCCAAATTTTAATACCTGCACGTCTTAACTCTTCAAGAGTGTAAGCAACATCTTCTTGGAGTTTGTCTTCAACAGCAGTGGCTCCGATTAGATTAAGTTTTGACTCGACTTCTTCAAAAGCTTCGGCTAATCGTTCTTTCCGGTTTATAATATCATTGTAAGCTCTTTTAAGAAGTTTATCAATCGATTCATATTCTTCTTGAGTCAAATATTTGTACGACAAAGCCAATGTTCTCCAACCTTGTTTGGCGAATGTTTTAATGTCACCATCACAGCTTTGTATGTTTCCACTGGCACAATTTTTGAATATTGAAGTCTCAGCTCCTTTGCAAAAAAGAATCAATCGATCCTCTTGTAAATCTTTGAGGATTATGCTCATTCGTTTTCGGTCTGAATCAAAGTCAAGAATTTCTTTTACTTGATACTTGTAAATTTTGTCATTGTATTTGACTTTTCGTATCATATCTGATGATTCAGGACACTTTTCTTCACCTTCATAGACAAGACCTAGTTGAGCACAAAATTTAACAAAACTGTACTCGTCGGGTGATGATGCTTGATATCTTTCATTAGACGAGTCATCAACATGGACTGTATGACACAAAGATAACACTTGAAATAGTTTCTTTAATTTTTCAGTCTACCAAAATTAAGCTTAGATATATCCAAAATAAAATTTTATAATTTTACTTTAAATATATCTATAAACTCTTTCGAACCGAGTTTGTACAACGTTGATCCTTTGTAACCATAAATAGTCCCATCTATTGAAAATTGTTTAAAAATCATTTGATTTTCAGTTAATGTCCCTGTTTTATCTGAAAATAAGTATTCGATTTGACCCAAGTCTTCGTTCAAATCGGACGTATTGGCTTTTGCTGGTAGGTCATTTTTTTCATCGTAAAGACTTAAAAAAATTTAGAAAGATCTCTAGTCACTCAAAGTTATGAGTCTTACTCTAAGTCCCATTCAAGAAATTTAGAACCAACAAAACGTTGAAGTTCTACGATATTTTAACAAAGTCAAAATCTAAAAGGGTCAAGATTTAATTGAATAATTACCCACTGTGACGTACAAAGACAATGGAATGATATAATTGAAAAGGTTCATGTACAAAACAAAGATTAACAAGTAATAACTGAATTTGTTGGTCTTGATAGGAAAAAACGTTGTTACGATTTTCAAAAATATATTTTAATAATTTACTTTATAAAAAGAGGCTTCTCTTCCTTCTAGATACCAAACCTCATCGTACATGTAACTGTATGCAAAAGAACCACCAAAACAAGTCACAGCTAGAACTAATAAAATTCCTAAAAATACAAAAACAAATTGATTCAGACGTTTCTCAATGCAAGATAGTTTGGTCGATTTGAATTTTGTATTTTTGGCTATTTTTGTGTCTTTTCCAGTGTAAATTGCACAACCATAAATTATGGGTGCGATTTTAAGGTTACATCCTCTAAGCAAAATATTATCATTAACAATCGGACTTGAAATTATTAGTAAAACAAAAGTTTGAAATCAATTTGATCAAATATTTTTCTGAATCGACAAATAAAATTACTATTGTTCGCCTTTTATTAAAACTTTTCCGCTAAAATTGTATAAATCCGGATTTGGTTTATCACATTGAATTACACCTTCGAAATGCGACAATTCTTCTTCATTTGATAGCGTTGGTATATTGGCTGGTTTCCTCCTTTGCTATTAATAAAATAATTTTATTAATCGCAATTGAAGTACAGTGGTTCAAGTAATCTAAAGGTAGTGTTGGTAGTCGACAAATGAACCAACTGGACTATAATAAGAACGGTAAATTTTCACACCAGGTGCATACATTCAAATTAGAACTCTTAGCTTGCTTCAAAATTGTATCCTGATTGTGTTGATAGAGCCATTCCTTAATGAAAAAAATGGACTTAGTTGAATTTAAAAACGATTTTCAGTTGCAACTAAATACATTTTTCTCATTAAGGAATGACTCTATCAGCACAATCAGGGCACAATTTTGTCTAGCTCCATTCTAAGAAGGGTTCAGTTCGGAATAAAATACATTGTTTTTTTAAACGGGACTCTCAAAAAATCTGCAAAAAATTTTTGATACGGCCGTATCATAATACCGTACTTTAGTACGGTACGCTGAGGGTACGGTACGGAGGAAGGTACGCCTTTTTTTCACTAACAGTGCTGGACTTGATTGGTAGAAGAAAAAATTGGCTGTTACTTGTGGTCGCAATTTATTTTGGTGAATGACATGATCATCTAATAGGATCAGCCATTCCTGAGTGAGAACAGTAAAAAATGCATTTTAGTAAAAAAAGTCAAATCCTATCTAATCCCAAAACTCAAATTTTATAAGGCTTCTTTTAAAACCAGAGAATTTTTCCTTTCGGTATAAACATCAGAGAATGAGAAATGTTACACAAATAAAAAAACTCTACTTCTTTTCACATTCCATACTTAAAAATCCAGACAAATTTTCAATTTAGGTGGATATTCGACGCCAATAAAAATGCTAGAATACTAGTCAGATTTTGAAAATTTTCCTTATAAGATACAAATCTGAAATAACTTAACATCATTTTTTTTCCACTAAAAATTTTTACAATGATAATTTTTGTTTTTATCTAACAATTTTGAATGCTTCATTACACTTCTGAAATAAGTCAAAACCTTGATACAACAATGTCCGGTAAAACTTTACTAAAGATGAGCAAAATCGTTTCACACGAGACCCTTTATCCTACGCATGTAGTCAATACTCAACGGTTCGTTAACAAAAAATTCCAAAACTTAATTCGATTTTTTGAATTTTGTCTAAAAATCTAGATTTTAAAAAATAGGTATACTTTAAGATTAGTTTCACCGTCTAAATTGGCAGTTGTGATATGACACATCAAGTCTTCTGTATGTGCATGAAGTAACAGTAAATCACATGGAAATGTTTGATCAGCTAATACTTCAACAATATCTCCTACCTTAAAAAAAAATTTAGGTCATTCTCTTATGTTTTTAAAGTTAAACAAGTTACTTTTATGTGTTTCCATTTTTTGTCCTCGAACTTTCCGTTTTTCAAAATCCGTACAGGAGTATTGTTTATTTCCCGATCCATTCTATGTCTCAACACATCTTCATAACCCTTTTTTTTTGGAAAATAATACAAAAATGTTAAACATTAAATTTCATGAGTACTTGTTTAATAGCAGTCATTATAATCACAAACGCAATTGGTATGGTATTTGCGATTGGACTGACAGGTGGATCAGGAATAATGTACTTTTGATTTAAAAGTTTTTGAAAAAAAAGGTAAACAAAATCAAAATTTTTAAATTTTACAGTGATTATCAAGTTTAACAAGTAGTAAAAATTGGCTATACGTTTAAATTGTTCGTACAAATTTTTTGGTACAAAATTTAACAGTGTATACTTTTTATTGAAACAAAATTAATTTTTTTTAAATCTCGTTTAGATTCTGAAATTTACCTTGGATGTTTTGATTCGATTTGAAGCATATTTGAGAGGTACATTTGAATCGTTGTAATCACTTGGTTTATTATTGTTAATATAAATGACTCGATTAGACGATTTTTTTTCTCTTATATCACGGATTCTCTAGGAGAGGGACAAGTTTTAAAAACGAAAAAAAAAACTTTTCATTAAGATTTTAATCTTACCAAAAATTGCAGGACCTTCGTAATCGTATCATTGTTGTCTATGAAATTAAGAATTTTATCTCTTAAACGATTTTTTTGTTTTTTCATTGTTCGAGAATTCACCAAGTAAAGTTGGCTTTTTAGTTTTGGTAAAATTATTATTTATTTATTTGTGAATCTGTTCGAGCAGAGCTCCTTCAGAAAAAAAAACAAAACGGAAAAAAATAAAAAAAATAAAATAAAATTAAAATTTTGTTTCTAAAATAAAAATTTCTGAAAATTAAAAAAAAAGATATCAAAATTGAAAGAGATGATAAAAATTATCAAGTAAATAAAATAAAGATTTAGTTAAAAGTTTATCGGTGGTGACTAAAAAAGAGGCTTTTTTGAGCGAAAAAAAAAAAACAAAAAAAAAACAAAAAGAATGTAAATCATAAACCAAAATTTTCTAGAACTAGATAACAATTACACAGTGGAGTAGGGTAGTCAATGTTTCTCGCGGTGAAACCCCTTCTGTATTCAGATGCTAGGCGTACGACTAATGGAACAGATCTTTCAAGGCCACTCCTGACATAGTTCTCGGTTAAATCAGTTAGCCTATTTGATATTGATAACATTTTAACCGAGAACTATGTCAGGAGTGGCCTTGAAAGATCTGTTAAAATGAGTAAGTACTTCAGTTGGAGTATCGTATTTTAGTCTTAGAATGGACCGGACTGCTACATTCTGTATTACTTGGAGTTTGTTAAGGTTGGTGTTGGAAATGAGATTTATACAGGGGAAGGAGTAGTCAATGACTGAACCAACTAGGGACTTGAAAAGAGTAGTTAATGTTTTATTGCTTAAAGCCCCACTTTTTGTTTGATAATATTTTTATGATATTTAGTCTTGAACTACATTTTTTCTCTGATGTCTTCGACTTGTTGGGAGAATGTGAGCCTTTCATCAAAGGTGATGCCTAAGAATTTAGAACTGTTAACGTATTTGAGTTTGGAACCAAATAGTTTTAAATCAAAAATGAGGGTTGTATTGTTTCCTTTAGAAAAGAATGTGTAAGTGGACTTTTCAACCGATACTTTCATTTTCCATTTTACAAGCCAGGGTTCTAACTCTTTGATATACCTATTAACTTGACCTTGAATAGAGCCAGTTTTTTTAAAGATGAAGAAGGTGACGAGATCGTCTGCGTACAGAAGGGAATAGCTCATGTTTGTATGATCTCTTTTGGGTACGTCATTATAAAAATGTTGAAGAGAAGGGGGCTAATTACAGAACCTTGAGGTACTCCAGCTCCGGTAAAATGTAAAAGTACTTGATTTTGTTGATGTTTATGGTTATGTAATTTCTTTTTGTTAATTACGAGTTGAAAATAAAATGTGTGGTTATGTGAAAAATAAATTAAAGGTATGATAGAAATTGAATTGTTTGTTTAAAGTATCACAAAGAGAATGAATGAGCACGAGAGAGAGAGAGAAAGAGAATCTTTAAAATCATCTATTCTAATGAATCATAATTACTGGAACTTTTTCTTTTTTTCATCAAAACTTAACATAAAATTTTAAATGATAAAAAGTTTTTGAGAAAGTTATGCCAAGAAATTTTTTCAAAAAAACTAATTAATAATGATACATTTGCCGGTCCAAAGTCTGTATGTGACTCGTCGTGTAACTTTTTTGTTTTTTTTAAAAAATTAAATTTTTTTTTTAAACAAGGTTTATAAAAATATCGCCGTTAACCATGCCATGGCCGGTCCCAAGCCCGGATGCGAAAATGGGAGGGGCGGCGATGTTGCTGTCATTCTAACACCGTTCTACGTGGGTCTACGGGTACGTGGGTCTACGGGTACGTGGGTCTACGGATTGCGTTCGAATCTTGTCGTATTGGGGTGCCGCTGGCTTTGACCATCACTACGTATAGGAGCCTGGGAACGGGTGCAAGAGCTTGTTTTACAGCAGACCCATTTACCAATAGATGTAGCCCTGGTAACAAAGTTAAGTATTCTACTTGATGTAGAATACGCTTGGTTTGTGGTTCCAAGCTAAGTCTGAATAGTTGTCGAGTTCGCAGCTTCGGCTCGGATGAGTGGCGCTGTCTATGATGAACGTCCCACAGTTACTGGGGTGGATGGCAGTGGCATAGTCGTAACCATGCCATGGCCGGTCCCAAGCCCGGATGAGAAAATGGGAGGGCGACTCGTCAACAAAAATTTAAATACAAAAAGTGATTTATTAAAAAAAATTTAACAATTAAAAAAAAAAATAGTACAAAATTTTAAGTCCAAAAAATCACCATTTTTTCGACCGGGTTACCCTCTTCTTACTTTTTTTTAAAATCAAGTAAAAAATATCCGTGAGTATGAATTGAAAAAGAAAAAATTCGAACCTAAAATGTTTTAAACAAAAAAAATTTTTTTAAGACCTTTGTTGAACTTGAAAGCTGCGTCTAAACAAACTCTCTTTCTTTTCAGTATTTTTATTAAGTAAATGTAGATTTTTTTCGTTAATTGATTCGTCTTTGACTTTAGTATCAAAAACACGATTGACACCTGTAGGAACATAGAACACTCTAACTCGTTTTTTAACGTTCTCTTTTTCGTCTTGATAATCATAATTTCTTTTCGTATTACTCTCTTCTAAACGTTTCATTTTTTCAGCTTTTTTCATTCGTTCCATTTCTTTTTTTTCAAGTTTATAAATTAACTTTTTTTCGAGTAAATTATCCATTATTTTGAATATAATATCCGGTATGAGAGACACAACTGTCGATAAAACAATATAAAACCAAAACGATCCCGTACCATACATGAAATTATAAATCCAATAGACTGTTTGTTCGTCTGTGACAGCTGAAAACGGTGGAGGCATTATAAACGAGTTTATAATAAAACAAAAAATAAAATAAAAAAAAATGCTCAAGCCAAAACCGACTAGTATAAAATAACTTTTGTAATGCCATTCGAGATAAAGTTTAATGTGAACTACAATTAAAACTTGAGTGAATATAATAGCACCAAAAACAGCCGAGCCAGCCATTTTACCATCTTGAGAAATTGGACCATCGTTGTTCAATAAGGCAAGTGCAAAAAAGAATGTAACTAGCGAATGCCACACCCCTGTTTATAAATTAAACGTATTTTTAATTTGATAATAAAAATTTTTATTTGGGAGTCTTACCTAGACAGTTCCATTTCATGAACTCATACCACCTTAAGAGTCGATTTCGTTTGATAGACCTAAAAGGAGCATTTTAAAATAATATTTTATAAAATTTAACACTAGAAAGCCCGCGGGTTTTTCAGATCAGTATCATTAAAAATGAGTTTTAATATATACCAACTCATCATTTAGGGTATCAATCGATAGCTTTAGACTCAAGCTGTTCAAATATCAATTATTAGGATAGTTTTTTGATTTCTGGTCCCAAGAAATCTGCGGAAAACCGCGAAAATTACAGGAAGCAAAATATCTATTTTATCACTAAATCAATTGTTCTTTCGTCAGAATAAAGAAATAAATCGAATATTTCCTTTTTATAGACCCATGGAGATAAGTCCAGTTCGATCATTGAAATTTTGAAGTATACCGGCATGAATTGATTCACACAGTGATAAATTTCAAAAGAAATTTTTCTTGGTACCCCACCCTCAAAAGTAAACCAAAAGTTTTAGAGCTTAATACTTTTGTACCAAAATACTTATCAACTAACTCACATAATTGCATTAACAGGGCCGGCGCTACGATGTGGCGACCGCCACAAAGACGACGGGAAAAAATTAATTAATTTTGTAATTTCAAGTCGAAAGGAGAGCGAAATTCTTTTTTTATGAAAGTTCAACATAAAGTTCGCTAACAAAAAATATATTTAAAAAACCTCTCCTTCTTTTATGAACATAAAATCCGCTAATTGATTCTTTTTCTCATGTGTTTTTTAAGAAGTCATTGATCACTCTCGAAGCTCTCCTTTTCTTAATTTAATAAATCGGTTATATTCAGAGATTAAATTTTTGACTAAAATTAAAAAGTTGAATTGCCCAATCAATAAAGAAAAATTTGCGTTTATCGATTTTTTTTGTTATAGAAAAAATTACTCATCAGGTCTTCTGGCAATGGATGATTGAAGAATCTGTCAGGAACTCGAGGCAAGTCACAAGAGAAAAATCTAAGGTACGCGTGGAGCAAAAGGTCCACAGTTTCCGAATATGTAGCTTAAGACATTATTTATGTAATATAAGACCCCAGATATCCAAAAACGCAATTTTTTTTACAGAATTAAAAGATAAAAATTTTAGGCGCGTCCCTCAGCTTTTTTCAACCGAAATGTCATTTTACTTTTTATAAACCTAAGATATGTTCGAAAGCCATAAAGTTACTTTTTACGCTTTGATCCAAATCGACTGGAAAAGAATTTTCAAAAAACCATATTCGGGCGAAAATGGTAAAAAAAGGACATTCTAAATCTATCTAGTCCCAGGAACCCAAATTCCAATTTTTTATGCATCTGCTTTAATAAGATATGATTCTCTACTACTCTAAGGATTCACTTTTGTAATTATTTTCCTTTTTTTACACTAGAGAACGAAAAAACTGTGTACCCCCCCTCCCGGGACCCTTCGCCATAAAGACCAAATCATCATGGCGCCGGCCCTGATTGCATATATTTACACAAATTCTTACAGCCCATAATTTCAGATACAAAACGGTGTATTTGGTTTCTCTTTTACCGAAAAAATTATTTTTGACCGAGATAATGCCGCGGAAACGGAAAATGTCATGCCTTTTTTCATTTTTTTGGTATTTAGTCCCTGATTTACCCCCGTACCCCAATTTTTCTATATAGATTCGAAAACTAGACTAAATTTCGAAATTACGATTTATAGAATACTTAAAAGTATTGTAATGGGTAACTTTATATGTAAAATTGGTAAGACGTTTTTGGCGTTGTATTCAACGTTGTACTCATGCTGTATTCAAGCTTAAAAAAACAATTCGAGTTATGGAGAAGTCTAGGGACATATTTTTCAGTAAAATCGAGTGCAAAATCGGCAGAACATTTAGAGATTTCGAACAATCTTTTGGTTTAATATGACTTTTAATTTTTCATTAGCTTGGATTTCTAATATTTTTCCGTCAAAGTTAGAATTTCCTAATTTTTGAGGTCTGATTGGCTTTTTTGGAATTTAGCTTTTTCCTACTGACAGAAGAGAAAAGTCATTATTTTTGTCATAAAGTAGCGTTAAAAGGGTTAATAGGTAAATTAAAAAAAAATGGAACAGAAGCACTCGTCGGGCGTTTTAGGGAAATTTTTTTTTACTCGTAAAACTTTAGATTTTAGTAGTAGTACAGCACGGCTAGTGAAAAAAAATACGCCCCGTACCGTTCAAACCTACCGTTCTGAGCAGTACTTAGCGAACCAAGCCGGACAAGCTCAAATTCTAATCGAATTTTAAATTATTTTTTCAAAAAGATCTTAAGCCTCATCTAGATCAGAAAATTTTCCTTTGCTTTTCCTTTACTTAATGCTTTTCAATTTTTAGAAATTCAAATAAATGGTATCGTAAGAAGTTTTGAGATTCAGAATTTCATCAAAATTTTCTGAAAAACTTATTCACGAGGAATACGATTCAACTTTAAACTCGGACTTGTTTCATTAAGTTTTTCGCGATACGCTTTTATGGTACGGTACGCTGAATGGTACTTCTTTTTTTCACTAACCATGCTGTATTACTATTACTAGATTTTAACAATTAAAAAAAATAAGATTCTTGTCTTGAATAGCGGTCCACATTACATACATACAAATCTTCTTAACATACATTAATATCTTTTTACCATACATAATTTTTTTCACAACATACATGGCTTTGTGAATTTTTAAACAAAAAACAATTTGTACAAAAAATAAATAGGATTTTTTCCAAATAATTCCAAAGCCATTAGGTTTATCAGAATTTAAAAAAAGCCATCAGGCGATACAATAGTTGTACCACAGTTTTATAAAATTTCAACTCATAAATATGATCAGAAAGAAGATTAAAGGATAGGATGTAATTATTTTTTGTACTATTTGTATTTCTGTCTAAACAATTCACAAAGCCCATACATACCTGATTAACATACAAATTTGCTGATTAACATACTAAATGCACTAAAACTATATGTTAATTTTTAACTGCTCCTCGTACTGGAAATACTTCTCCTGGAGCTTCCAGTATGGGAGCTTCTTGAACTGGAACTACATTTAATGAAGCTTCCTCTCATGGAGCTTCTAGTCCCTGAGCTACTTTTACTGGAAATACTTCTACTGGAGCTACTTGTACACGAGCTACATATTCTGCTGCTCCCGTACTGGAAACACTTCTAGTGGAGCTTATTCTACTGATGATTCAAGTATCGGAGCAACTAGTACAGGAGCTAGATGTTTTTGTGCTTCCAGTACCTGAGTTGCAAGTTCTTTGGATAGTCGTAATAGAGCTCGAGTACTAGAATCTTCAGGAGAAGAAGATTCACAGGAAGTATTTATTGTAAAAGGAGCTGCAGTACATGTAATTTGTACTCTTAAATATTCATTAGCCATAAGTATGTTTATCAGACTTGTGTATGTTTAATAGTATCGTGTATGTTTTTCAGCAATTTGTATGTTAAAACGGTAATGTATGCTTAATTTGAAAAACTTTTGTAAATTTTTTAGAAAGACATGAAAACGGGTCAGAAAGACTCCTCGGGATATCTAGTGTTAATAAAAATTTTCAATAGTTTTTACTTACTGGTATAAATAAGGACTTCTGTTTATTACTTTAATATTTATCTTTTGTTCAAATAGGCCATAGATAAGAGGTGGAAATGAGGTGTAGAGCACATTGTAGAAAGTCATTATAGATGAATCGTACAAGGTCTTTTTGGTAAGAAAAAATAAATTCTAAAATTAAATTTAAAATTACGAGCTTTGACTTACAGTGACAGAGAAAGCCGAAAAAATTGCGAAGTAAAATTGACAAATTGCAAATGTAAGATTCTTGAAAAAGAAAATTTAAAAAAAAGTTCTTAACTTGATAATAAATTTTTACTTTATAGAAAAAATATTGAACAAGATTAGCTCCTCTAGTGTAATACAAATAACCATGAACTAACAAAATTTTTCTTGTGAACTTAAACTTTGAAAATGCGAAATCGGCTGAACGTGCTGCGTTTCTTCCTTCTTTGCCGAAAATACCTAGACCAATGTTAGCTTCTTGGATCATTGATACATCGTTAGCGCCGTCTCCAATCGCGGCAGTCATTGGCTGTTCTTTACTTTTTTTAACCATCCTTACAACCTTTTTTAATTTTTTTAAAAATAGAGAAGATGATGAAAAAATATTTTAGAGTTTTACATTTGCTTTTTGGGCTGGTGTCATACGACAACAAAGTACAGCTTCACATTTCATACAAATATCTCTAAATTGATCTATTAAGTTATTCGAAAAAACAAGAGCTAAAGTTCCACCATCGATTATTAAAGCATAATCTTCGCTTGGAGCTTTACTCATCCTGAAAACAAAAACTTTGAATAATTTTTATTTATTTTTTAACAAATAATGAAATTACTTTTTTCTAAAATTAGACAATCTTTTTTTAATTTGTTCAACTTGTTTGATGTCAGTCATAAAAAGTTTTTCCATGTTATGCGAAAAATGTTTACATGAATGAGAAATATTGATGGCTGTTTCTCGTTTATCGCCTGTTAAAACCCAAATTTTAATACCTGCACGTCTTAACTCTTCAAGAGTGTAAGCAACATCTTCTTGAAGTTTGTCTTCAACAGCAGTGGCTCCGATTAGATTAAGTTTTGACTCGACTTCTTCAAAAGCTTCGGCTAATCGTTCTTTCCGGTTTATAATATCATTGTAAGCTCTTTTAAGAAGTTTATCAATCGATTCATATTCTTCTTGAGTCAAATATTTGTACGACAAAGCCAATGTTCTCCAACCTTGTTTGGCGAATGTTTTAATGTCACCATCACAGCTTTGTATGTTTCCACTGGCACAATTTTTGAATATTGAAGTCTCAGCTCCTTTGCAAAAAAGAATCAATCGATCCTCTTGTAAATCTTTGAGGATTATGCTCATTCGTTTTCGGTCTGAATCAAAGTCAAGAATTTCTTTTACTTGATACTTGTAAATTTTGTCATTGTATTTGACTTTTCGTATCATATCTGATGATTCAGGACACTTTTCTTCACCTTCATAGACAAGACCTAGTTGAGCACAAAATTTAACAAAACTGTACTCGTCGGGTGATGATGCTTGATATCTTTCATTAGACGAGTCATCAACATGGACTGTATGACACAAAGATAACACTTGAAATAGTTTCTTTATTTTTTCATTCTAAAAAATTAATTTTTTAAATGACTGGAATGGTCTAAATTTAAAAAAAAAATATTTACACTTAACATGTTAACAGGCTCTTTTGATCCTAATTTAAATAACTGACTACCAATATTTTCATAAATTTCACCATCTATTGAAAATTGTTTAAATTCCATTTGATTTTCAGTTAATGTCCCTGTTTTATCTGAAAATAAGTATTCGATTTGACCCAAGTCTTCGTTCAAATCGGACGTATTTGCTTTCGCTGGTTGATCATTTTTTTCATCATACAAACTTAAAATTAAAAGTTTTCTAAAAAATTCTTGAACAAGTTTTTTTTTCAAAAATTTTACTCTAAATCCCATTCCAAAAATTGAGAACCAACAAATCTTTGAAGCTCTTTAAAAAAAAATAGAAAAGTGTTAGACTGTTCAAATTAAAGATATTTAAAGGGCTCTTTTTTACGCTACCAACTGTAACATACAACGACAAAGGAATTATGTAATTATATATATTCATGTACAATATAAAAACAACAATATAAAAAATTGTTTTATTTGATTTGTAAAATCTAGGTTCACGACCATCCAAATACCAAACGTCATCGTACATATGACTGTATGCAAACGAACCACCGAAACAAGAAGACGTTAAAGCAATAAGTATACCAAGAAACACAAAAATATACGTGTTTAATCGTTTTTCAATACAAGAAAGTTTATTTGTTTTAAATTTTGTATTTTTTAACATTTTTGTTTCTTTACCAGTGTAAATGGCAGCACCGTAGACAATGGGTGCTATTTTTAAGTTACACCCTCTCAATAAGATGTTATCATTGATTATAGGGCTTGAAAACAAAAATTTAAATTTTCGATATTTTTTTAGTCTTAAGGACTTACTATTCCTTTCCATTGAATATTACTTTTCCATTAAAGTCGTACAAGTTTGCGTTTGGTTTATCACATTTTATTACACCTCGAAATTTCGATAGTTCTTCTTCGTTTGACAAAATTGGAAATTGGCTTGGTTTGCTTTTTAACTTAAACACCATTATTGTTAAGTCATAAATTTTTTGAATAATAAAATTTACTTTAAGATTGGTTTCACCGTCTAAATTGGCAGTTTTGATGTGACACATCAAATCTTCAGTGTGTGCATGAAGTAACAGTAAATCACATGGAAATGTTTGGTCAGCTAATACTTCAACAATATCTCCTACCTTAAAACAAATTTAGGTCATTCTCTTATGTTTTTTAAGTTAAACAAGTTACTTTTATGTGTTTCCATTTTTTGTCCTCGAACTTTCCGTTTCTTAAAATCCGTACAGGAGTATTGTTTATTTCCCGATCCATTCTATGTCTCAACACATCTTCATAACCCTTTTCATTAAATTTAGATGATTTTTTTAAGAAGATTAAGATATGATTGTCTACCTGTTTGACTGCACTAACAGCTAATACAAAAAGAATTGGTATAGCTCCTACATAAGGACTCATAGGAGCATCTGGAATGATAAACTTAAAAAAAAAGACGAACGTTTCTTGAAATGAATGATTTTTTCAAAAAATAAAGTACATACCGTTAAAAGAAGATTGAATAGATAATAAAAATTGGCAACACGTCTAAATTGTTCGAATAAATTTTTTGGCAAAAAATTCCAAAAAGTATACTTGAATAAAAATTGAAAAAATTTTCTTTATATTAAATTTAAGAATTGTTGGAAAGTTAAATTTTTTTTCAATTTTTAATCTATAAGGACCATGCAATCTAAAAATTAAGTGAGTAGATGCTGGCATTTTTTATCGTTAAAATATGCTTGCAAACTTTTTATAACGATTTTCCAAAGTCTTAAACGAGAACTCAACTTTAAAGTATCCTAAGTCAAAAACCATAGTATGAGATAAATGTATTAAAGATTGAAATTTGATATTCGGAATCAGCGAATAGGATAATCTTGTAATCATCTGATTTTTTTCCTTCTATGGCCAGAGAACTGTCGAATTTGAGCATCCTTAAGAGGATATACCATGGTAAACAGTTTCTAAATATGACATTTTCTTCATTAAACCTGAAAGCTAATAAAATTCTGAGCATAATAAAAAGGTTTTTAAAGCAAAAAAAGATGAAAATATTAAAAAAAATGCATTTTTTTAGCTTTTTTAATAGCAAATCACGAACGGTGAATAGGATTAGAGTTGCATGTGGTTAACCGAATTTTAGACGGTTAAATTTAGTTATTGCTTGATTAAATAGTCATCATCTTAAAAAAATCATTTCAGCTTGTTGAACTTAAAATTTTCTATCGGTTGATAGCATTTAGTCTAAAATTTTATAAAATCTTTGATGACTACTTAAGATTTTCTTGCATAAAAACATTCGGTTAACTTAACCGGTTAAAAAAAAACAGTTAAATTAAAATTTTGGATAGTCATGGAAAAAAATGACTTATAAAATAGAAGTCAATCGATAGAGAATTTTAAGCTCTACAGTCTGTTACCCTTTTGAGGGTATGGTTACTTCTCAGTTTTTAAAAAATTTAACTTTACTTAATTTAACCGGGTTAACCGTTAGCAACCCTAAATAGGATATTTCCAAAATATATTCTAGATTGAAGATCTGAATGTGTCTCATTATTATAGATATATGTAGCAATATGATGATTGGTTAATTTCGAGCTATAATACGATAATACGATTCCAATCAATAAAATATACTTTTAACAATATCTGATTTACAGATTTTTAATTAGTAGTAGTACTTTTTCTGTGCAGATCTAACATCTAGTAGAACAATCCTAGACTTTATAAGCTGCAGAAGCTGATTAGACTTCTTAGCCGGGTAGGCCATAACAGAATTTTTTTATACTCGCTACGTTTGCATCTTTCGACGCCCTTATTTTAAGTCACAGCGACTCGCGAGTCCCAATACGATGATTTTCAAAGTTGTTCTAGTATCAGGTCATCTAGAGAATGACTAGTCGATGACTCTAGTCGGATCGTTTCCAGGCAGCACAACACTAATGACACTCATCCATTTCCATCATTACTTTTTCTAAACGTTACAATTTTTTTGACTCGACCAGGATTTGAACTCGTGCCACTAGCTGCCAAAGCTGTTGTTTTACCCACTCGGCCACGACCCTCTAATTGTCACTTTTAGTAATTTTTGCGCTTTTTTGTGAATTATTCATGGTTAAAAAGGTATAGTATTGACTCTTTTTTTAAACAATAATTCGATTATGCACAATATTCGAAATTCGAGTTGCCAGCATCAAATTACACCATGTAATGGCCTTTGGAAATATGTTTACCTATACTTTATTTTTGCACAGGGGTGTGCAAATTTGAAAGTTGCTTGTTGTTTTCATAAGCATCTCAAAGAGTAAAAATGATATTGAAATCATGAGACTACCATTTAGTAGCTCTTTAAATTCTCTATCTAGTGATATGTAAAGGTGTTTTGGAGATGTGCAAGGGGTTTCGAAGTGGTGTGGACTTTAAAGTATTTTTTAAATTTTTCTTTGGGATCAATTCTCATGATATGGGTACCAAACGAAAGCTCTTAATGAGAGGAACATTTCTTTAATACCAATTTAAATATTGACCTAAAAATTAAGGATTTACAACCCTATGTGCTTTTTTTTTTAAAAATCCAAGGTGTTTTCTTTTTTCAGGTATCCAAACTTTTCAATATTAAAAATTGGAAAAATGATTTTTTTGACTATTAATATGACACAAGCAAAATTTTTCATAAATTTTCGGATCCCGAAAGTCAACGAAAATTTAAAAAAATTATGAAAAGGTCTCGAAAAGTTTGAACATTAGGACGAATTCAGATGAGCGTTAACTTTCATAAAAGGATTTGAACGTTCATTTTGGAACATGTTAACGACTAGTAATCTGCTGAAATAATAAAAAAAAAAAACAATGAAGATCATGATAATGATAACGACAATCAATCGAATTGATTCTCGAAAACGAGCTTGACAATGAGAATGGGTGTGCAAATTAGCAATTTATTCAAAACTGACCTGATGTCTTGGATAGAAGAACTTGGGAAAGAATGTTTTACTTGGTCAGTTTTTGCATAACTATCAAGTGAATGAAGATCTGTTCTATAAAATCAGCTGGACCTACAACATAAAATAAATCGCTTAATCTGGAAAAGATTTTGAAACTGGTTTTTATTTTTTAGGTAGACTCGTCTACTTGCTTATTTTTTAAAGCAAAGATCGTCTACCCACTTTTCTAAAACTGAGAGCACCTCTGGCCCTAGAGAAGCAAATATTAATCACTCTCTGCTTTGAAGACTATGAATCACCTAGTTATGTTTTTGTTTTGAAAATATTCTTAAACTGTAAGAAAAAGTCCCAACACGTGATTAAAATAAAAATATTATACTTTTGAAGTGACTATCTTATTTGATACATAATCTAAAGGTTCATCTGGCTCTGTGTAATCACTTGGTCGCTCATTGTTTATAAATATAGTTCTAAATTTTAGTTTTTTTTCTCGTTTATCTCGTAGTTTCTAAACAAAACAAATTTTACCAAAGCAAAAATATTTTTTGTTGATTTACATAAATAATTACCAAAAATAATAGACATTTGCTTATAAATTCATTATTGTCCACAAAATTTAAAAATCTATCTTTCAATCTTTGTTTCATATCACAACATTTAAAATCAAACTAATCTAAAATAGAAAATTTATAAAAAAAAAATAAGAGCTATATGAGTTGCCATCAAATGAAACAAAAAATCTCATCAAAAGAAGAATTTATTTTTATTTATTACGAAAAAATCTTTCTTTAATTATTTTTATGGTTTTGATCATATTTTTGTATCGCTCGTTTTCTCTCTCTCTCTCTCTGGTAGTTGATTTTAAAAAATTAGTTTGTGTTGTTTACGGAATTGTATACTACAAAAAAAAAATTCCAAAAGGCTCGAATATTCTTTTTAAATAATTTATACTTTGTAAACAACTGAAACATTTTTTTACCCAGACTTACGTAACTCTCAAGGAAAAAATTGTTTTTTAATTATATGAAAGAAACATTTTACCATTCGATGGTCGATACTTTACTGTAAAGAAGGGCAATGAAATCTTGTCAAGAAGTGTCTGGATTGTAACTTGAACAACAACAACAACAAAAAAGTTCTTACTAAAGATTACGATCAATTTTTTTTAAAAAAAAAAAAAAAATTTCTTCAAAGATTTGCAAATATTTTTGACAGTTTATAATTGAGCATGGTTGGATGAGTTTATGGTTAATAATTTTTTTTTTATTTTCAAAAAAGATAATTTATATGATTCATAGTGTAGCAACATTATGTAAAGAAACAATCAATGATGTTAAGAATTTTAATTTTATCTCGTGGCATGCCGAGATTGTCGAGGAAAAAAAATCAATTTTTTTTTCAATTATCGAAAACCGTTTAAAAAAGTAAATCTTATAGTTTGAAGTTTTGGATTTAAAACTTTTGTGCTATCTGAATTTTTCATTTTTGACACTAGAATCGTAATCTTGGACCTCTAAAACGTCAGAAAATCAAATTTTTCAAAGGCGTAAAAAATTTTACCAATACCCCTCGGCTTTTTACAGTCTAGTGATAAATTGCTTTGTTTAAACACTTAGGATCTCATTATTGGAAATATATATTTTTGATCTTAAGGGATGACCTGAAACCTAAAAAGCTACCACTTACGCTATGACCAAAATGGATGGAATTTTATATATATCCAGGGGTCTCCACTTTTTTTTTCAAATCGATTTGAAAAAAAATAATTTTCTGATGTTTTCGAGGTCGGAGATTAAGGCTCTGATAATAAAAAATGAAAAATTCAGATAGCACTAAAGTTTTGAATTTCGTGAATTTAACATTTTTGCATTCTCATCAGATCAAGTTCAATGTATTACAAAATTTCAAACTCTTAAAAATGACTAGTTCAATATTGAACAATTAACTGGTCGTCCACATGTTCCAAAAATGAACGTTCAAATCCTTTTATGAACATTCATGAACGTTCATGAACGTTTGAGTTCATCCGAATTCGCCCGAATGTTCAAAAGTTTTCAGAACCTTTCATATCCTTTCATAAATTTTCATAGCTTTTGGAGACCTTTGGTAACTCTTCGGGACGTTTTCATGATTTTTCGGAGCATTTCAAAATTTTTCAAAAATAATCGTGGACTTTGGTCCGAAAATTTATGAAAAATTTTGAAAGGCTCCGAAAAATCATGAAAAGGTCCCGAAAAGCTATGAGAGATAATGAAAATATATGAAAGGCTCTGAAAACTTTTGAACATTCGGACGTTCATGAGAGGATTTGAACGTTCATTTTTGGAACATGTGAACGACCAAGTTAGTACAAAGCTGAATCGTCATAAATTAAAAATTAACTATAAAAAAATCGAATCACATAATATTTGGAAAGTTAATTAAAAATATTTTCAGAGTTTGATATTTTTCTACAAAAACTATTAAGCTTTTAAATTTTGATTTTTTTTTAATTTTTGTTCATAAATGAAGTCAGTAGGCCATGAGTATGATACACACCCTTTTGATTATACTTGAAACTAAAAAAAACAAATATGAAAATACTGTAATTAAATATACGCATTTGAAAATAATTTTTTTTTTATTCTCTGTAAAATTGAGACTTCTCCAGTGGGCCACGATTGTTTAAAAGCAAGTTTTGTTTCATATTTTAAATTCATGACATAGATAATTGAGAGAAAAAGTTTATTGAAATAGTAAAAATAAACTTCTAATTAAATCCAAGTGATAAGATTTCTGACTTAAATTAACTTAAGTTCTTCAAATAATCAAATGAGTCACTTTGTTTGTAATTGGAAGCCAAATTGAAAATTGAAATTGTCTTTGTGTACAATTACTTCGTTACGATCAAATATTTTCTCACTCTAAATGAGCTTAATTCTTGGTGTTTGATTGTACCATACCCATGCTCTCAAATCATGTGAATTGAGTGGCTGTCTCTAAAACACGGATCCGGATCAAAATTAAAAGAAATTCAAAAAAATATCTGAGACAATTATTTAAAAAAATCACAAAGAGAATAATTTTTTTAGCGTCATAATTTTAGTAATTTTATTTTGAAGCCTTAGCTATAGCTTCCCCTACCTAAGAGTTAGTTAGTTAGTTAGTTTACACTGCGGTATAGACAAAGTCTATACCAACGCATTTAAGCGTTTAGCCTTTTTAAGTCTTTGGCAGTAATTGCTTCGTGACATTCCAAACACTTCTTCATCAATGAAACCCTTGAAACTATTTGTCGAAGTCGCTGACACTGCATTTTCAGATAAACCATTCCAAACTGAAGTTACTCGATTTGATAGAAAATTGTAGCGGTGTGACCCTTTTTTATTGATCTCACGTACTAATCGTTTGTTGTGCCTTCTTTTCAGATTGATTGTAGTTGCTTTAGCGTAATTAATACCATTTATCAAATTTATTTCTTCAAGACCATTAACTATTTTGTACATTTGTATCAGATCACCTCTTAGACGTCTGTCTTCTAGGCTAATCAAATTGAGTTCATGAAGACGGAGTTCGTACGGTTTGGTCTTTACCAACTTGGTTGCTCTTCTTTGTACTTTCTCTAAAATTTTTATGTCGGTCTTATAATGTGGGCACCACGTACTTACCGCGTATTTCAAATGTGGCCTCACCAAGGCTGTGTACAAAGGCTTTAGTGTCTCTTGACCCAAATATCTAAAAGAGCTTTTTATTTGACCCAACACTCTATTTGCCTTAAGAGGATAAAGATTTTTTAGTTACTTGACTTGATTTTGGTATAAAACAATCGTTTCATCAAAAATCAAAGCTTTCGTTACTGTTCGAGGTATTCCTCTTTTACTCTTTTTTCGTCGATGTGAAACTTCATAGCCATTCATCTCTCCCGGAAATGGGGTTAATTTTTTTTGTTAGGATTAGGTGTTTGAAAGATCTAAGGTACGGTTCTTAGCTTTCGTCTAAGTTTCTTTTTTTTAAATTTTTTTAATTTGAATCCGGATCCGTTTATTAGGGACAACCGAATTGGATGCACTGTTTTATGGCTCGACTGCATTGTTCCACGTTGGGATAAGAGAATTAAGCTAGGGGACTTAAGAGAACTTTGACTTTTATAAACACAAATATAGATTTCAATATGAGTTTTACTTTTTTAAATTAAATAATGTTAGCACAATTAGTGGCACATACAAAGTATTGTACCTGTGAATTGAAATTATTTAAGAGCTAAGGCTTCGATGTTTTACTCTATTTTACACCAATGGCATTTAAAAGCTTTTGCTAGTTTATTTGCTTCTTTGAAATAAAATAACGTAAAGGCGCGATTTCTACGACATGTCGTTAAAATCGAATTGAAAAAAAAAATCCCATCTTTTAACATTGGAGCGACATGTCGTTAAATTCGAAATTCGATTATAACAACATGTCGCAAAAATCGCGCCTTTCCGTTATGACCCGAGTGGGATTCGAGCTGACACTTAAGCTACCATTTCCATCAAACACATCGTCCTGTAATACAGAAACAGCCAGAAAATGTTCTCTCCTTGCGAGGATCGGACTCCAGACCCTCTGCTTCTCTCAAGACTAGCTCGCAAACCAATCGGCTATACGGGCTTTTAAATCATAAAGACATAAATAAATTGATGCAAAAGTTAATTTAGTTTGAAGCATGGGATAAGGAGTACAATGATTTCAACACGAGGCTGAGGGACTCACCATCTTGGCATGAAAGAAATTAGAAAACAAAAATCGTTTGAACATTCGCATAACCATATTCATCAATCATAGATTCTAAATAGGGTCCCTCTAGACTTTTCCCAGCCACGTGTAGAAAAAAAAAAAATTTTTTCATGCCCATCCTTCAAGGTAACAATTCGACAAAATTATGTTTTGAATCAATTTATTCCCTTGCTTTGTTTAAAAAAGGTTTGATCGACGTCCGTGATCACAGTCTTTTGAATCATCAATTTAATAGTGAAGCGTCAGATATTTTTAAAGAAAGTCTAAAATTTTCAATGTTGTTGAATGATTGACATTATCTTTGACTTGATCTAATTTGACAGATCTCCCGATTTAAATTAAAAATATTTTCAAAAAATATAAAAAAACTCAATTTCCACTAATTTATCCACAATGTGAACGAAATCAATAGAACAAAGGAAAAAAAAAGCGAACGGAAGATTAGATTTAAAATTCATGTTTTATAGATTTTTAAACAGAACAAAAAAGAAGAAAGAAAATAATTTGGATGAATTAATCCTATTACATAACGTAAAGGTAAAATTCTAAAAAAAAAAAAAAATTTTGACAAATTTATAACAATTCATTTAGTCTTTGTAAAAATAAAAAAAAAAACTCTAAATTATAATATATTTTAAAATTATTTTTTTTTACAATCTCATTTTCACACACATAAACATTTTATTTTATTTTTTTATAGCTTTGTTTGAGTCATGGGAAACAAAAAAAGCAAGCAAGTTGAAACTCGTGAATTAACCGAGGTAATATTGTGTACCTAATGTCCCCATGTAAAGAAAACTTTGTACTAGCATTGTGAAGTTTCGTTCAAAAAGTTCAAAAAGATCAGAAAAAAAATAAAAAAGCTGAATAATTTTTGATAGGAAGTGATGATGGGTATAAAAAATGTACCAAAAGGTGTAACAAAAATTGTTACATGACTAAGAATAAAGAAAAATCAAAAACAAAATTTGATCAATCGATTATTGATTTTTGAAAAAAAACGAGTGTTTTGTTAAGTTTATTATGTCATCATGAGATAAAAATTCAAAACTATCCCTTTATGATTTTTCAAGAAAATCGTAAAATATTCAACGCCGTAAGCGAGAGTTATTGCGATTTTATTGAAATAGTCCTAATTAATCATCTAATTATCACTTAATGTTTGTGGATAGGGTGTTGTACAAAACAAAATATAACTGTAATCTAAAAGTCTTGGGTTCGATCCCCGCTCAAACTTTAGAGGAGAGTGTTCAAACATTTTTTTGTTCCATTATTTCGGCTCTGAATAGGTAATTTTTCTATAGCTTAAGTATGGAATGGGTTTTGTTGGACACTGGATTCAATAATTCGAACAATTTTTGGCATATAATCGATTATTTAAAATTTTTATCTCATGATGACATAATAAACTTAACAAAACACTCGTTTTTTTTCAAAAATCAATAATCGATTGATCAAATTTTGTTTTTGATTTTTCTTTATTCTTAGTCATGTAACAATTTTTGTTACACCTTTTGGTACATTTTTTATACCCATCATCACTTCCTATCAAAAATTATTCAGCTTTTTTATTTTTTTTCTGATCTTTTTGAACTTTTTGAACGAAACTTCACAATGCTTTTGTACTTTGGTACTTATGATTAATACGTCTAGACTCGAAAGCTTTGAATGAAAAAAATAAATTTCAGATTTTTAAGACATGGAAGGAATTTATGAAAAAAAAATCTTAAATTTAATTTTTTTAAGAGAGAAATCGAATCAATATTGGAAAATACAGATTATAACAGAGAACAAATTACGGAATTTTATGGATTTTTTACGGTAAGTTTATAAAGCTTCATTTATAAAGCTTCGTAATTCACTCATATTGATTAATTTAACACGTACTAACCTGGTACAGCCCTAGTCATTCAAAGCTTCCAAAAATGAACATTCATGAACGTTCAAGGGACCCTGAATGTTCAATAGTCTTCAAATTTTTTCGAATTTTTTCTAAAATTTTCATTTTTGTTCAGATTTGAAAATATGAAAATTTAAAAAAAAAATTTGAAAATACTTGAAGACTTTTGAACATTCATGGTCCCTTGAAACTTCATGTATGTTCATTAATGTACATGAATGTTCTTTTTTGGAAGCTTTGAATGACCAGGGTTGTAGTTGAACGTTCATTGAATGTTCATGAAAGGATCCAAACGTTCATTTTTGGAACATCTGAACGACCAGGCATATTTTAAATTCTGAATATTCGATTGTGATCTTATAATTTCTTGTTTATGGAAATTATAATTTTCAAAGCAAAACTTTAACTTTTAGGGTTCCATTATTATTAGGTAAAAAAATTTTTGTTGAAAATTATGTGCTTTTCGACGAAGCATTTTTTCAAGCAGCATAATTAAGCATCTCTCTAGATTCTCTTAGAGCATAGACATTACATTATTGTCTCAAAAAATGGTCGAATAGAATGTTAGTGGTCAGAAGGAAGATCAAAAATATTTATTTTTTGTACTGTTTAGCTAGTAGAACAAGAAATTTTGAACAAAATTTCAGCTTTAGATTTTCAGAACAAACGGAGTATTAACTTTGTTTTGTTACTGTAGTTATAATTTACTTTGACCTCGTCATATTCGTAATATACGTGTATAAAAGCACTTTAATTTACATACCTTAAAATTTCTTAATAAAACATTTTCAAGACTTGTGGAAAAATTTTTTTAGCAGCGATCAAAAGATCCTAAAAGCATAATTATTTTTTCAAACGAACTCAGTCAAAAAAATATTCATTTAAATTCTATTGGTGGTGCCATGATCACTGGAATTTACAAAATATTAGGTAAATTCCGGTATATTTACCGTAAATCCTCGTTCAATGTTACATGTAACCAAACCTGAAACTCGGTTTTTATTCTTTTTTCTGATTGGCTAATTTTTTTTCTAACCAATCAGAAAAAAGAATAAAAACCGAGTTTCAGGTTTGGTTACATTTACGGTACTTAATCTTACTAAGATTGAAAAAGGGGTAATACCTTATTCTATAATACGTAATTCTAAATACGTAGTTTACATAAATTTGTCATATTTTAAAAAGCTTTAATTAAGTTTAGCAATAAAAACATTTTGATCATTTTTGCATTATTTTAAGAAATTTGAAAAAATTGTAAAATTTTAGTGAGGATTTGAACCTTCATTTATAGAAATTTTAAATGACCTAGGTTGTAGGTATTGACTTACAACCATAAATCATTTGAATAAATTTCAAAAATTCAAAGTTTTTTACGTAATTAAAGACATAGGTACCCATTATTTTTAAGGTATTAAGTGGATATGGGTTACCCCGAAATTTTGAATTTCAGGAATGGGTTGAGTAACCAATACCAATAAAATTTTGGTATTTTATTGTTTTGTTTTTAGGAGTAGTAGTAGTAGTTTATACTGCAACTTGGAAAATATCCAAGCTTAACTCAATTGAGCTGTAGCAGTCGCTTCACATTGTTTTGACATCAAGCATCAAACTTTGCTTTGAAACTATTCATGTTCTTTGCGCTCACCACGTCCTCCGGAAGTTTGTTCCAATCTTTCACAACTCTATTTTTAAAAAATTTATATCTAGGAAGACAATTTTTTACTTGTTCACTTGTTAAACATTGGCTGTTTCTTCTTAGATCGTATCTTCTAGATGCAGGCTTTGTGTTTAGACTGTAATTGATGCCGTTACTAAAATAAACATGTTCGTATTTGTTTGTTACCTTGAACATTTGGATCAGGTCACCACGTTTTCTTCTCGTTCTCAGATCAGTTTAATAATCGCTCCCAAGCTTGATAACCGCTGTGAATACTCCAAGTCATGCAATTCATTCATCTTTGTTACTCTGCGTTGTACCTTCTCTATCTCATTTATCTTTTCCAAATATTGACATCGTGAACTAAATGCGTACTCTAAATTATAGTTTTTGTTTGTTTCATTTTCGACAATAATTTAGTTTTTGATGTACAACCCTGGTAATTCAAAACCTTGAAGGTTCAAGGCTCGATTAGCATGCTAATGCAAAATTTTGGGATTACACATATCCACCCAATAACTTAAAATTATGTGGTACAAATGTCTACCGTAAATTTACGTTAATTTTTACATAAAATTAAGTAAATTTACTTTTTCTCCTCTTAGTAAAATTACGTAAATTCAGGTAATCATAGGTACTCTGTATGTTAATTTTTATGTATAAAAATCACGTCTAAGTCACGACTTGACTTGACTTTTTGGGGTAAAGAATTGGAAAAGCGCGACTTGAGGAACAACTCTTTACATACAGTGTATCCTCGATTTTGGTCACTCCGAATGTCAATTTTTGTTTTGGTCAGCGTTGTAAAAACACCGTTAAAAAAGATGCTTAGTCCCATTATAAATTAGTTCGAATTTGTCAACTCTTATTTTGTCAACTAAATTTTACACACTTATTAATCTGAATCCATTTCGATTTTGTTTTCATTCATTTTAATTCTGAATTTGTCATTGAAGATCAATTACAAAAATTTCAGAGTGTTTTAAAGGTTACTAGAACGAATCGAACGAAAAACAGCTTCAAGGTCTAAAAGACAGTCCCGGTTCTATCATCTAGCTTAGAGAGGAATATAGTCCTCGATCAGATCATAGGACAAATCATTCTCCAAGATCTGAGATAAAAATTTTTATCTTTTTTTAAAACACTGTGTAATGGTTTATATTAGAAAAGTGGATTAAAAAAATTAAAAGACTTACTTAAACACTATAAAACTATTAACTTGTTTTATTTTTTTCAATTAAATAAAAAGAAATTGTACCCATCAGGAATTTTGTTTCAAGATCAATTTAGTAAATTATACAAAGATCTATATCCGAACAAAAGTTGTGACAAATATTTGAATCAAATATTTCAAATGTTCGATACAGACAAAAATGGCATAGTCACGTTTAGCGAATTTATGATAACCGTATTTCTTCAAGGACGAAAAGAACCAGAAGAAAAATTAAGACTTGTTTTTCGAATGTACGATTACAATCGAAATGGTTACATTGAAAAAAAAGAACTAAACGCAATCTTAGAGAGTATAGCAATCAATTGTGATGAAATAACATACGATGAATTGACTGATTGGGATGCGGATGGCAGTGGTCAATTAAATGAAGAACAATTTACTAAATTTATTTTAAACAATCCTAAACTAAAAAAATTTTATTTAAATTTAATTAAAGTTAATGAATGAAAATCTTTGTAATTTTGATGTTTTTTTTTTAATAAAACAAAATTTTGATTATAAATTTTTCAAACCAATATCATCGAATTGTTCTAGGGTTCGACGAGAACGAGATGAAATTATTCTACTTATTGTTAGGACTATTGTTCCACTCATTAACACTATTATTAGACCAAAAACAACGAGAAACACTGTGTAAACCGGAAGATATTGAGATTTTTTAGTCGTTGAACTTGAGATTATTGAAGTAGTTTGACTTTGGGTTGAGGTTACTTTTTCTGTAGTCGTGTCATCTCGTATAAATGATTTACATTCATTCGGAAATAAAGGATCTTTTATTCTTCTGATTGTTATATCATCGAATGCTATGAATGACGAAGTGTTTGTGTCACAATCGTTTGTTGTTTCTATCCTAAGCTTTTGAAAAAAAAATTTTTACTGAAATTTAAAATAGCAGAATTGTTAGCCTTGGCAAGTACGTTCCAATTGTTAAAAAATTTAAAGATCTTTGGTGATCTTTTGTCTTTTTGAACTTTAAGCTCATACAGGTGAGTAAATGAATTATTCAATTATTGAGCTCACAACGGATAAATTTACAACTTTACCATAAAGTAAAGTAAAGAGTGCACCCCTAATTTACAACAACAGGCGAAATTTAATATAATCAGATGCGTTAAAGGTAAGATCTAAAACGATAAAAAACTTCGGTAGCAGAAAATAGATACCTAAAGTACATTTTGAAAACAACGACGACGAAGTTTGACATATTTTTGAGTTCGAGTCATTTTCATCGTCAATACAAAAATGGTTAGTTGAATTGTTGAAATTAAAAGGAATGGTACACTTTTCACCATTTGAAGTAGGTAAATCTAAAATATAAGAGATCAGATGATTTGGTTAAATTTAAAATGTCATGATTACTTATTGAAGAAAAATCAGTGATTTCTTTTGATTCATTTACAGTTGGTTTAAATTTAACAGTATTAGGTATCGAAAGGGTTCTGGCAATACCAGTTATAAGACTCATTTGATTCAATAACTCGTTTAAGTTAGTAATGTTATCAAAATTGAAATAAAATATCTGTTGATATGTAGCGTTAAACGGACTTGTCGACGTAAGCTCATTTGTTGTCTCAGTAAAACTTGAGTCTTAATTTTTTCTTTTAAATTTTGAATTTGTTTTTTTTATTTTTTTTAATTTACCTTGTGTTAGTGTCTCAGTCTGAGTTGTTTCAAGCTCGGATGTCAATAAAGTTGACTCGTCTTTTAATCAAAAATTAAAAATCTAATTGGTCGGTTAAAACATCAATAATTTACTTAAAGTGGTCTCAATAGTTGTCGGGTCATCTCGTATAAATGATTTACATTCAATAGACGAAGAATCTTGCTTCCTTTTACGAATAACTATCTCATCGAACGCTATGAATGAGACAAAATTTCCCTCGCAATCGTTTGTTGCTTCAATTCTAAGCTAATAAATATTTTTAAAGTTAAGACTAAAATTATAAGACGATGTAATGGAGTGAAAGAAATTTTCGGAACGATAGTTTAGATGTAAAATTTCTTTTTTAAGTATGCTTTGACCCTTCTCCTTGTACAGAATTTTGTCCTCTACTAGCCAATATATTTTGTTTATGTATTTCTTCATATTGGTCATTGTACAGACCCTGTCAAAGTGATTTTGGGGTAAATGGATAAAAATGGGGCAATTATGTGAGGGAATTTTTCACACAAAATGGTTTAACTTGTGATTTAAAAATGGTATATCTTTTTTTTTTGTTTTTCCTGGTTAAAAATGTATGGTCCATGACCAATATGAATAAGTACATAAACAAAATAAATTGGCTTGTAGAAGAATTAATTATCTATAAGCAGAGACGACACAAAATTGCGATCGCAATTTCGCAATTTTTCACAGTTATTTGCAGATACTGCCTTTTTAATTGCTTTTTTGTAGGGTTCGACATTTTTCTAATGAATTTTGTTTTAAAAGCTTAATTTTTTACAGTTTCTTACTTTTCTTTGGTGTTGATAAGCAACTTTGACCCAACTAAGCTAAAATCATAACCGTAACATTTTACACAGAAAACATATATGGATATTGTAGATCTCATGGCCTACTTCAAAATGAAATCGTGGTTGTCTTTATAAAACGGTTTCTTGAGGAGTAAATAAGGTTTGGTTGACCAAGAAAATTTCTTTAGAATTCAACTACAACACACTTACTCCCCAAGGAATCGTTCTATAAAGACAACCAGGGTATCATTTTGAAGCAAACTTTGAGATCTAAGCATCAATGGCAGCTTTTTAGCATTCTGCATTCTGATACCATTGAATTGAAAACAACTTTTTCGAATCATGAGTTCTTAAGTGTTTAAAAAAGGAAACTCTTGCTTGGCCGGAAAAAGCTGATTTTAAGTGTCAAATTCGAGAACAAAAATAGCTATAGATATGGAAAAAAGAACTCCAGATTCTAAAAGAGGACCTAAAAATATGCATTTTTCTGCATAAAAAATAGGGGGTGTATCAGTATAAAAGGGGGTGTACAGGGGGGTGTTTGTTTCTTGAAAATTAAAGCTCGTTTGAAAACATGAAAATAAATTGAGCAGATAGTTGTAAAGGGTGCCATTTTAAAGATTTTTCGATGCTGAATCTAATGATATTTTTTGATTTTAGAAAGCTTTCAAAATAAAGAAAAAACGCTTTTAGCGAAAAAGGGGGGTGTTATTTTTTCAGGGATCCCACTTTCCACAATTTTTCGCAATTTTGTAACAATTTTTTGAGAAAAAAAACGCAATTTTTTGTTGTCTTTGTCTATAAGCTAAGGAGTCTTTGTCTATCAACAAGCTTTATTCTAACTATATACCATTGTTCCAAACCCGGGTATTAAAAAACACGGCGCGTTGAACGTGTCCGTGGTTTCGTCGAAAAAACGCGGCGTAATTATCAAAATGCGTTTTAGAAACAAGAAACACGAAAACCCAATGTTTTTCTTTTCCAAAGAAAAGAAAAAAGAGTTGTTTCTTGTTTATTAGAAAAAGAAAAATGAACTAAATTAAAATAAGCTTATTATGTAAAATTTAAGTTTTTTTCATTTCTTTTGGTCGTCTCTCTTTTCCCCTTGGAAAGGCTAATCATTCAAAGCTATTTTTTTTATATTTCTGGTTTGAGAAATAAAAAAAACTTAAAAAATGACTTTTAAATTTTCTTTTTCTTGGAAAGAAGAAATAAAACTTGTAACTTTTCCTTTGTTTCTTGGATTTAGGAAAAGAAAAGTTAACTATCATGTACCCTAACTGTTGTTAAAAAATAAAACTCAACTTACTTTCATTTGAGGAATATTTGTATTAAAACAAACGTTTAGATCATTCCATCTGTCATTTAAAAATAATGTATCATTTTGAGTTTTAAAAATATTAAATCTTTCACTGCTCCACAAATCCACTCTAAAGTTGATTGTGTTATAACTTACATTACATGAAAATTGATTAACAATATATCTCAAGTTAAGTTCATAAAAAAATTCTTTTTCAAAATTTAATTCATTTTTGAATTCAATATTAAAGTCTGTAAAATTGACTCTTGGCGAATCGGATATATATAAAAATTTACCTTGGAACAAAAACGAAATTAATAATTTTTGTTTAAAAACTGACAAATAAAATATTTACCCAGTGTACAATTTGAAAAATTTAACGGTGATAAATTTGTAGCACATTTTTTCAAGGTATTGTTGATTTCATTATCAATACAAAAGTAATTTTGAGTATTATTGTACTCGAAAGGTATGACACATTTTTCTCCTTCAATAGTTGGCGAGTCTTAAAATATTACATTATTATTTAATCAGTATTTTCGAACGCGATTTAGAAGTAATCTTATAGCTTAAAATGGGACGATAATAATAAAAATTAGCGTCTAAAAATAATGGGTTTGACAACTTTGGAAGATCGTAGAAAAAGAGGTGATTAATTCAGTTTTACAAAATAGTCAATAAATTAGATTGGTTCCACCCAATCGCCCAAACCCCAAATTCTTCTTCTTCAGGCTCTACAGTTTTAACAAGAAGACAAAACAAATTGTACAATTGGTGAAATCTTGTGCGGCAAGACACAACTTTTTTACAAACAATGTTATTCCTCACTGGAACGAGTTGCTAGACGAAATAAAAAATGCTGAATCAGTCAACTCTATCAAGAACAGTCTCGAAAAATGGTCAAATACATCTGCCATAGCAGAGTAGCTCGATTATTATAGATGATTATTTTTTAAAATTTAATTACTTATGGACGAGAAATCAGTAATTACTAATTCGTTTGAGGTTTGTTTAAGCTTGATAAAAGTTTGAAGACTGATTATTCTAGCATTTGTGTTTATTAAATTGATTTGATTCAACAATTGGTTTAATGTGTCGAGACTATCAAAGTTATTAATCAATTGGCTTGAATGCTCAGTAATGGAATAAACTTTAAAAAATTAGTTTTAGATGGAATTTTGAATTTTTTTTAAATTTTTACCATTTAGTATTATTGATGTAAAACTCAAAATTTTAAGAATAAAACTATTCATTTTTTAAGAATTAGTTAATAATTTTTTTTTTATTTAAAAAAATTTTTCCTCTAAATAACTTGTTCTTGACTAGTTAATTGCTAAGTCAATCTTGTAACACTTATCTTTGATTCATACTTGTTGTTTTCTCTTAGATAAAGTTTTATGATCCATTATATAAATATATATTAAACTTTATTGTTAAATTTTTTTAATTAAGTATAAGTTTTATCTTGTTACCTACACAAATCATTTTTAATAATTAAGGCTTTTAAGAAGTTTGCTCGATTTTTTTTTCGAATTTTAAATATTTATGAATATTTTATTATTTATTCTCTTCCTTTCCAAAAGATTTTTTTAAACTCAAAGTTTTTTTTCAAAGAATTTTTAAAATAACTTCAATCCGAATAAATCAGTATGTCTTACAATGGATAATTCGAATGAAACTTGTCAAGAAAAAAATTGTATAAATGGTATTAGAATCAGCAGTGTTAGTGGTTTTGAATATTTAGGTCTTCCACTAGGTAACATTTTGTTTATCACTGATTTTATTGAAGAGAAATGGAAAAGTGTTGAAAGAAGCTTTTATTCGTTATATTGTCTAGGATGCAAGCCTTCGATTGCAAGTCCTAGATTGATCAGCTTCTTATTCAAACAATATTGTCAGTCAATCTTTAGACATATTTTGGACAATGTACTTATCTCGACTAATCTTTTGAAAGAACTTGACACAAGACAAAGCCTGTTGCTTAAGCGAATCATAGGTCTGAAGAAGTTTACTCATGTTACTCCCCTCTATGAAGCACTAAACTTAGAATCGGTTAGTGAAATCTATTACAAACACAAAATATACTTTTTGGTAGGGTTGTTAATACAAAATAGCCAAATTCAAAAGTATTTGATTATCCCGTTCAGGAATACAAATCACCGTTTCAAATTTCTAAGTTTGAAACGGCGATACTTTTGACTCATTAAATCAAAATTTTAGAAAATATTTGAAAGCAAAAGGGAATTTTATACTTAAAAATAAAACAAAAGAGCTAATCTTGAAATTCGTTTTCAAAAGTAAATGAATAGATGCGAATAATACGAATCTGGAAAAAACAATATATTTGCATGTTCAGTATTGAGAGTGAAATAACTAAATCTTGTTAAATGCGCCTTTAATTTTAAGTTCTACTCTTATGACATGTCTTAAGCTGGCAATAGAAAAATATAATGTAAAAAGATCCTCCTGTGCATTTGAGCCAATATTTAACATAGAATAAATTTCTAGTCAAGTTGTTGATTCTTGTGGAGCCTAATTTTTTTATGTTGAAGGGAAGCAGGCTAATTGCATTTTCCAAGCAAAAATTTTCAGTAACACACAAGCATGGTATTAGTATGTTCTTATTGTCAATCTCTAGTTTTCGTGAATTTATGATTCAATTTTGTTTTCTTATTAAAAAGCCTTTTGAGATAGGCATGTTTTCTTTTCAAAAAAACTAAAATTTTTCCATTTTGTTTTGAAAAATAAGAAAAATTTTTGTTTTGTTTTTTTAATCTAAAAATAAAAGTTTTGTGAAAAAAAAATTAATTTCGAAATAAATCTTTTCTTTCAAAATCTTAAATCCTTTTGTTTTAACAACCCTACTTTTTGGAACAACTGTTACGTTGCCCCTTGTGCAAAGAAGTGTTTTGCTATATGCGTAATTA
This sequence comes from Brachionus rubens, assembly GCA_022207745.1. Lineage (NCBI taxonomy): Eukaryota > Metazoa > Rotifera > Eurotatoria > Ploima > Brachionidae > Brachionus > Brachionus rubens. Next base: position 2,567,866 of record JAJVHD010000005.1, read on the forward strand.
GGTGACAAATAAGAAAAATACGTCGTTTGGTGCTCAACTTGATCGACTTTTTATAAATTGCCTAGATTATGTCAAAAAAATTGTGAAATCGTTGATTAAATTTAGTTTTAAAGGTTGTAACAACGGTCTAACTGACTCAGTTAAATTTGTTATTGAAAGAATTTCTTACTCTTTAGAGATGAACAATGAATTTTTTTGTTTGTATAAAATTTTAAACGATCTATTAAAGGTTAGATCACAAAATTTCTCTGAGTCTTCAAAAATTAATTTCTGTATCGGATTTGATTGACGAAAAAAATAAATTGAACATTTCGGAAATCCCTTGAGAAGTATCAGCTGTTTTTCCATTAAAGTTAAGTTCAGTCGGTAAGGTAGACTTTTGTGTTTTGTCTGATTTTATTTTTATTTGAGTCGAATAAAATTCCCAGAATTTCTTTGAATTTTTAAAATCAAACATTGTTTTTGTTTCGAAATAATTGATCATTTTCGATTCATATTGCCTAGAAAACTCTTTTTTCCAGTAGTAAAAGAGTGCGTATTTTAAACCATCTTGTTTATCCAGGACGTATGTTTTGTATGCTGAGCAGTGGCGGATCCAGAAATTGTTGAGAGGTGTGGCGAAAAATATTCTTTGTATGTGGAGGGGGGTATTGAAGGAAGGTTTAACAGGTATATAATTTTTAAGTTTAAGAAAACTACATTTTCAAAAATCGCACCTCTTTTCATTGCCGTTAATGTGTTTGAATCAAGCTTTGAAAAAAAAAGCGCAAAGTGGTTCTTATTCCTGAAAACTCCTGCTAAATTTTGCAAACAGATATATTTAACTACTGACTACTACTTGTTCGGGTGGTTGAAGATCTCTTGTAGGAAAAAGATGCGAAAATTCAGATTAACAGAAAATATGTCGCCCATGATGATCTCAAATCAGCAAGTTTGAAATAGATAGGCAGTAGTAAGAGAAGGAGTAATAAAAAATAACTGCGACCCGACTTAGTCGAGTAAAGCCGTGAGGCTGTGGCAGATTTTTGCCTTAGTACCATTTATTTGTTCTAAACCAGGCCTCAAGTTTCGCTTTGAATGAATAAATGTCCACAAAATTATTCAAGAAACTGTTCTAATCATTGACCACTCTGTTTGTAATTTAATTGTATCGTATCGGGCAATTTTTGATCGATCTAAAAGACGAATGTTTTTGATTTGAGACCCCTTAAATTATAATTATATTTTGCTGAACTATACCTGATACCATTCATTAAGTTGACAGCTTCTAACCCATTAACGATCTTGTAAAATTGAATCAAATCGCTCCTTCTTCTACTTCCCATTTAAGGACACTCTGAAATTACTCATCAAGATCCCTTTCAAAACTTTTAAAGAACATTGACTTAGTTCTTGTTGGTTCAACGTTGAAATTTATTAGCGAATGACTTGACAAAAATTGATTGAAATAGTTATTCGAAGAGCTCTCCATATTTAGGTCACCAATAATAAATAATGGAATATTTGAGTCTAGTGAAAAGATAAAATTGTCTAGTTGTTCAAGGTATTCTTCGCTTTTAAAATTTGGTGGTTTATAGCTCATTATCATATTTAATAGCTGACCCCGTACGTTTAGTTGAATATAAATAAATTAAAATAAAGTGGAACTGATTTTTTGTTTTTTAATCTTTATCCCATTTTTGATATAAGCGACTAAGCCACCACCAATGTTTTCACAAGGTCGATGATAAAAAATTTCGTTGTATTTTGTATTTTGAAATTGTTTGGTTGGTCGAACTGGATTTAATCTTGTTTCGCTAATGAAAAAAATATCAAAATTATCTTTGTTAAGTATTTGTTGTAAATCATAGCCTTTGTTCGTAAGAGAATTTATGTTTAAATGTAGTAGATTATAATCAGATGTCGAAAAATTGGTTAATGTTTCTAAATATTGCGAATTAAAAGATTGCGTAGAAATTTGGGATTGTCATATTTGTTTGTGTTCGAAGTCAATCATTCGTTTGGACAAAATTTCACTTTTCATATTACTTCTGTATTTGTTAATATCAGTAACTTTGAACGATATATTTTGATTAAAGCATAAAAATCTTGAATACAAACAGACAAAAACACCACAGTCTGTATTATTGTTTTGTTTTGGAAAAGTGCTTTGATTGGCCAATCTTTTATGTCTTTTAGCTGATCAATGGGAGATGAGAGAACGTCATTTGTTTGATCTATTACATATTTAGCCACAGAAATGCCTTGGCCGGTCCCAAGCCCGGGTGTGAAAATGGGAGGGGCGGCGATGTTTCTGTCATTCTAACACCGTTCTAAATGTGCTGTATTACGGGTACGTGAGTCTACGGATTGCGTTCGAATCTTGTTGTATTGGGGTGCCGCTGTCTTTGACCATCACAACGTATAGGATCCTGGGAACGGGCGCAAGAGCTTGTTTTACAGCAGACCCATTTAGCAATAGATGTAGCCCTGGTAACAAAGTTAAGTATTCTACTTGATGTAGAATACGCTTGGTTTGTGGTTCCAAGCTAAGTCTGAATAGTTGTAGAGTTCGCAGCTTCGGCTCGGATGAGTGGAGCTGTTTATGATGAACGTCCCACAGTTACTGGGGTGGATGGCAGTGGCATAGTCGTAACCATGCCATGGCCGGTCCCAAGCCCGGATGAAAAAATGGAAGGGCGACTCGTCAACAAAAATTTAAATGAATTTAGATGTCCATCAAAAAAATTTAAATTGTTAACTATCATTTTCCGGTAACGGAATGTTCAAAAAAGCTTCTATATCGTCCTTGAGTTAAATCCTTCCGATTGAAAAATCGATTAAAAAATATAGGTTAAAATTCATTTTTTAATGTTTTGCCATTTAGTTGATTGAATTTTTTTTGGAATAAATATATAGAAAAAATGCGCTCCACACATACGTCACATCAATATTTTAATTTAAGAGTGCTGATATTGATCTTAAGCGACAAAATTTAGATAGTCCCCTGTTTAACTATAATAGTTTAAGGGTCATATAAATCGAAATTTTGATGCGATCTTATTTTGGAATTTTAGACCCTTAAACTGCGATTTATGACCTTTAAAACCCGAGAAAATGTTTTGTTCATCATTTTAAGGAAATATTTTACGACTGCTCTGACTAATTTTGCATCGTATTGACAAGAGGTTTCATTTTAACATTTAAAAATTCATGATTGCAAAAACAAAAAATCAATCAATTTGAGAATATTACCTCGAAGCTAAAATGCTTAAGCACCCATAATAAAGGGGAATTTTTTTCCTAAACCCATAATGTGATGAAAACTAGCTTATTCTTTTCGACAATAAGAATTTAGAATTTTTTAATTTTACACATATTTTCTACCAAATTAGGCCAGAAAATACCGTAAATACCGTAACCTTGCATCCTACCCCGCCCTAATATCAAACTTTGAATGCTTGCAGATCTCGTCTTAACCAAGCAATAAGCTTTAACCATGTTTTTATATTATCTGTCTTTATGTTCACTTATATTGATGACCTATATCAGATTTTTTGAGTTCTTTCAATCGAAATTGTAGGACTTTAAAGTTTGAGATTAGACTGGGATAGAATAAAAGGTTTTACGTTTTTTACTTTGTAAAGTAAAAAAAAATCCAGTCCAAAAATCAATAAATTGATACTTTCATGAATCAGTTTTTCTCAAGAAATCGATAGAACACTAATTTCAGCAGAAGTTAGAAAGTCATCAGAGGAATGCAGACTAATCATACTCGGAACCCATTATCCTCAAATTATTGGCTACAACAATTTTGACGATCGAATTTATATCTTTAGCGTTTTAATTCCATTTTTTCCGTGGTTTAAGTGGTCTCAGTTCCAGATTTCATTTAGTTCCCAATCCCGATTTCTAGAAACAACCGATTATTGCTATTTTGTGCACAAAAAGGATTTTTGAGGCAAAAGTTAGGAAAATCTTTGCGATAAGAATTACTTTACAATTTTGAGACAATGATGAATCGTTCGATTCTCATATTCAACGCATAGTTGGTCCAACGGTACCAAAAAGATGGTCAAATTCATCCAATTCTTAATATCATGATGTTGTTGATCTATGATCTTTTTTAGTTCTCATTAAAGGTAATCGTTTACTTTAAAAAAAATGTCTTCTATTTGCCTGGAAACAGTTTTAGTAAAAAAATCAAAAAAATTAAAAAAAATTAATTTTCTAATAACTTAAAAACAACCACAAACACTTCAATTTTGATGTTAGTTGCAAAAACACTTTTAATGGAATAATTCTACATTTAAACATTTTTAGACTCCTCAATGAATATTTCAAATGCCTGTAAGAATTTAAATGTTTTTCTAAATGTTCTACCAATTTTCAAAAAGCATGTTTCTAGAAAACAACAACATTTACAGACGTGGATAGTTACCAAGGTCTTGTTTATTTACATTGTTATTGAAACATTGAGTTGGCAATATCCGAAATAAATATCCTTGACTCTTGACGCTCATCGTCTTAATTTTTATCAATATACTTATTATTTTTTCTAATTGATTCGCTTTAAGCTCTCAACAAAAAACAACAAAAAACATATTGATTAACAATAAAACATTTTCCGTTTATTATACAACGATTGAGTGGGATATAAAATAAGAGACTTGTTGAAATAATTTTATAAAGTTGAAGAAAATTGAAGACGATTTTTTAACGAAAATAAAAACTTGCTCGACACACTTAAAAGACCATTTCCTTTGAGTTTAAGGTCAAACAGAACAGATTTTTGAAACAAACCAAACTTTAAAACAAAATAATTCGAAAGATAAATATACATAACATGAGATATCTTGGAGGAAAAGCCTTTGTTATGAAGACTTTTTTGGAAAACAGGTCTATCTTCAAGATAAGAAAATGTTATCGTTACAAGTTATTCAATCTTTGTTGTTTTTTTAAGTGAATTTATTTTGATAAAAAAATATCATCGATAAACGCTTATCACTTATTTATTGTTTAACATTTTCAAGTCTCACTAATAAAACTTAATTATATAGATTTGTTTATTTAAATTATAATGGAATTATTTTGGTCATTATTTTTCTTTTTGATTTGTTGCCTGACACGTTCGGAAGGTAAAAATTGCTCCATAATCAATTCATTTTTAGGTTTTTTAAATTTAAAGCAGCTGGAGGAAGTGATACTGAATGGAACTACAAAGACAAGGGTCCAGATGCTTGGCCACATTTGTACAGTACTTGTAAAGGAGAAGAACAATCGCCAATAAATATAATAAAAAGTGGATTAAAATTTAAAGCTGGTTTATCTAAGATTAACTTTAACAATTATGACAAAATATTTAGCTGGAATTTGACTTATGATTCTCATTCTAGTAAATTTTATAAAATTTTTCTAAATAAAAAAGATATAATCATGTTGTTTTATGAAGTCAAGATGAGTCCAAATTATGATGGAAATACAAAAGCTTACATTGATGGAAGTGACTTTACGGAAACATATGAACTCATTCAATTTCATTTTCATTGGGGCTATAACATTTATCAAGGTTTTTTTTTTGTTTTTAGTTTAAATGAATTGAACAGCAGAGGGTCTAATGATTTCCGTTCTGTTTTTTGAAATCTCGGATAAATTAAAGTTTTTTTATAACACAGACCGAAAATTCCGTTCAAAAGAGAGTTTTGCGGCATTTTTTTATCAATTTCTCTATTTCTCGTGGATGAAAATTTTCAAAAAATAGAATTGCAGCTTTATGCAGAAAAAATTGCTGCATCCACTGGTAAAGTCTGCAAAAAATACTGCAAAAGGTCTGCAACTTTAATTGCCCGGTTAATTAAGATTTTTTTCAATGAAATTTGATAGTGCAAAATTTTGCAATTTTTGCAGAGTTGCAGACATTTGAAAAATGTCTTAATTAACTGGGCAATTAAAATTGCAGACCTTTTGCAGTATTTTTTGCAGACTTTACCAATGGATGCAGCAATTTTTTCTGCATAAAGCTGCAATTACATTTTTTGAAAATTTTCATCCACGAATATTTTATCCCATTTTCAAAGAAGCAAAAAATAGAGAAATAGATAAAAAAATTTAAGATGCCGAGTTTAGCTAGGAAATTTATGAAGATATTCATTTTAGAGCCCGAGAATGACCGCTGTACAGTTGTAAAACTTTTGTAGCAGTTATCGAAAATGACGGTGAAAATGTCTATTAAAATTAATGTTTTCTTCGTCCTTAAAGTCATTTATATGCATACAAAAGTTGGAAAGCGAGCTTTTTACATTTTTCCATGATACCGTTTTTCTAACGTTTTTTGAAGTAATTACCCACTAAAACAACCATGTTAATTTCTTGATGTAAATTATAACTAGTAAAACCGATATTTTTTTGAGTGCATTTTAATCGAGGGATCTAAAGAAAAGCAATTAGAATAAAATGAAATCAAGTGCTCAAAAAATTTTTCAATGAATCAAGTGTTATTGAAGCAGGATGACGTGAAGTTTATAATAATTTTCTCAAGCTTCTATTTTTATATTGTCTTAGTCAAATCAAAATTCGAGCAACAATTTCACAGATAGTTAAAGGTATCGCGAGATCTAAATCAAAGATAATCAATTCCTTTCCCTTTTTAAAGCATCTAATTAGAAACCGTTGCTTTAAAATATTTAACTTTGAAAACTCTAAAACATTTTAATTAGGAAGTGAACATTTGATTGATTATCTCAAGTTTCCATTAGAAGTTCATTTCGTACATAAATCATCATCTGGTCGACTTGCTGTTTTGGGCTTTGTTTTTTTGGTAAGAATTTATTATATTAATTACTAAATTTTTTTGATAAAATAATATGGAATCAAAAGCCGACAGATTCAAGCAGTGGTAACGCTCTTTTTGACGAGATTAGTGCTTTAAACAGTACTCAAAGTAACTAAATTTTGATAAAAAATAAATAGGCAGCTTATTTGATTGAATTAAGGTTTTCGAACTTTACAATTGTCATTGAACTCAATTGTTCCAATAAATGAAACGACTAAGCTAAGCAGTTATTATAGATATGCTGGATCGCTGACAACGCCTCCATGTTCCGAGAATGTTATATGGACTGTATTTGATCATAAACTAACAATATCTTCTCAATATGTAAGAGAAACTCAAAAATTTTTTGATTCAACTTAAACATAAAATCTTATCTTTTAAGTTGAAAAAATCATTTTATTCAAATTGGCCAGGAGTAAATTTTAGAGAAGCTCAACAAATAATGAAACGTAAAATTTACTCCAGTTTTTGTGTCAATGACCCGTGTCAATTGAATGGAGCAAAACAAGTCTTCATGAGTTTCCACTCGTTCATTTTGCTGGTTTCAGCAATTTTATTTTTTTGAAAAAAGTTATCATTTTCATGTACACTAGTCATAGTCTCAATCGGGACAGAAAATTCCAATCGAAATTCTCATTTTTTTTGTCGTTCTAATAAAAACCTGTCTAATTATTGTTGGGCTTGGTACAGTTCTGTAAATTAGTTAAATTTTCTAACATTTTTTTTTAATTAAACTTTTCCTTTCGAGATCTGTCTTTTTTTAATAAAAAAACATTATCTATCGACTAAAAAAATTGCTCCTTGATACTTTAGATGCACAAAATCTGTCTTTTAGACTCTTTATAAGTGTCTAAAAATCTAGACACATGGCTCTGAAAACAGTTAAAAGTGTCTAAGCCGTTGATTGTGCGTCTAACTTGGAAATGTGTGTCAAGGCGTGGCTACCTGTGACTTTACCTGAAAAGGTATGACCAAAAAGTGTGTTGTCTCTTTTTTTAACTTACCAAAAATCACTTCACTTTTTTTCACGCGTGTATAAAATTCCGAATATAGTGTAAATTTTTAATACGCACTTTTTTTCACTTGTACTTTTTTCACTCGATAAAATAAGTAATTACAGTCAAATTTCGTTAATCCGTCTTCCGAAACTACGGAATTTCTGCTTATCCGAAAAAATGTTTTGGTATCTTCAGTCTTAAAAAAATCAGTTCGTAAGACTAATCCCAAGCGGGAATGAAAGCGAAAAGTTTCGCTTTCATTGAAATTTCGAATAAAAAGCGAAATTTTTTCGAAAAAAATATCATTTTATTTTCTCAAATTCCACAAAAAAAAAGTCACACGTTGTTGGTTTAAAAAAAATCTTAATCGCAACGATTAAAAATTATTGAGGATGGATCTATTATTTTTTTTTTTATTTCACAGGCGGCTCCTGTCAGTCAATTATTCAATTAACATAAGAAATTACTTACTTTTTTTATTCTTCTTTATCTAGCATGATCTTCTTCAGAATACAGGGGTTGAACAATCGTTATTTCTTTAAATAATACCTTTGAAATTTCCCGCAAAATTTTAAAATGTTAAGACTTTTTCTAAATTTATTGCGAGGAACGAGCGGCGGTGACGAGCTTATTAACCACATAAGACCGTTCGGTTTTGGACTGAAAAAATCTGATTGGCTTCGAAACCCAAGTAATTGATTTGTTAAAACAAAAAGTATCAAAGATAATCGCAAATATAATTGGCTAATAAAAAAAATAAAATAAAAGACCAACCCAAAAACATATGTTAATTGCATATGTTAATTTTTATTTTTTAATAAAAATATAAGTCTCTTAGACTCACTCCTCTTAGACCCCCATGAGAAAATTTTTTTTTTTGAAAAAAAAAAATACCAAACCCATTTTTTGCTTTAAAAAAGCGGCAATTCAACTTTTAAATCTTAGAATACAAAAAAATTATGTTATCTGTGACAAAATACGTTAAAATTTTAATATTTAGTTGAAAATAGATTTGAAGGAGGGGGGAGGCGGGGTCCAAAATATCGTCTGCTTTGTCATTTTCTTACAAAGAGAGGCAGTATAACCATGATTTTTTCTTAAAATGGACCTTGTGTTGAAAATTTTTCTTACTGATACCCCTGGTTCTATGTATGAAAATAGGTTAAAATTTTAAAATACGAAGTTGCATATTGAATGTGCATACAAGCCCGTCTGAAGTTGCATTTGAGAAAAAAAAACTGTAAAAATTGTAATTAAAAAACGCGTACTGTCTCTCTTTGTTTAGAAAATCACCTCTTAATCCAAATCAATTGTATAAGTAATATTAAGTTTTGTAAAAAATAATGAAAAAAAGGGCCATGCCTTCCATACCAAATATGATCATGTAAGCAAGGTGAAATAATGTTTTAAGCATTATAGTTTTAATAGTCAAAACTGATAAGATAAAGCACAGCTTTCGGAGAATTCGACTAGAAAAAGGGCTTTCTTTTTAAAAAAGATTCAAAGTTAATATTTTCTTTTTATCATATTACTTCTTATAACTATTAGTTTATTTATAAACGTGATTATTGTAAATGTTTTTTACCATTGTTTGATCCTAAGCTCTCTGGATTTTAAAATTTTTTGTTTTTCAGATGTTGGAGCAATTTTAAACTAACGTTTCGTTACTAGCATATTTAAAGCTCTGCTTCGTGTATCTTATTTTTGACGACATTGAGAATTAAAATGATCTACATGTAGTTGGTTTTTTGCAAGTAGTTTTTAAAAGCTAAAAAACAGACCCAAACATCACCTCGTGTATCCAAAAAAATAAAAGAAATTTGTTTAGGATAAGTTCAATAGTAATTGAAATATATTACACTGTTAATTTTTAACGTATATAATCAAAATGCAATTTCCAAAAAAATATAATTTAATTTTAAAAAATTGCTAACAGCAAAAAATTACTAGCGGTAAATTAAAGTTAATTTCAATCCCACTTTACTAATCCTTATTTTTTTAAGTTTCACATCGGCTTATTACACACAAGATTAATGTTACTATCAAAAGACCTTCGCCGCTCTACTTTATTCAGATTAAGAAAATGAGAACTCTAATTATCATCGAAACTAGATGACAAATTCACTAAGTCAAACGACGCTTAAATTATTTTTGCGCATGAAGAACCATCATGTTTTTTATCTAACATACCTCTAACTGCGCAACAAGGAAATTTTTTTTTCAAATGTCTTCTTTGTTTTTTAAGGAATTTTTTTCTTAAAGTTCTTATAATAAAAATCCAATTAAAATATTTTTTTTAATATCATTTGGTTATGGACAAGTAGGCTTGGGATGCAATAACCTTAAATTTGTAGATCTATTCAACTGTCAATTCAACGGTTGTACCTAAAACACGGAATCCAATTACGGAACGCCGGAACGGAACGGAATTAGACCCTAAAATACGGAATCCATAAAACGGAAATTACTAAAATACGGAATTTTTTTTTACGGAACGCCTACTAAATTACGGAACACGGAATGAGCCTAAAATACGGATTTTTTTTTAAAAAAAATACGGAAATTCACAAAACTAAAATGCGGAATTTAACATTAATTACGGAAATGCTAAAATACGGAATTTTTTTACGGAATTCATACTAAAATGCGGAATAGGTACGGAACGGACATAAAAAAAAACTTGTTCAAATGCGAATTTTCGAAACTGATCTTTTAATGTTAACTGAAAAAAGCTATCTTGAACCGATTCTTAATCTTAACAAATACATTAAATAATCACGCTATTGTTTTTATATTTCAAATTTTATTTTGGCTTTGCGTTAAAAATGAATTTTGAAAAAAAGGTTTTCAAAAACGATATTAACCCAATCTCATCTTCTGAGGCTCACAATATTTTAAAAAAATTTGATCCACAGCTCCACGTCTACACTAGTAGAATCTCATCTCCTAAAGCGGGAGAAGTATACTTATTTTACCATGAAGATCCCATGTATTATGGTAGGTTTAATTCGTTCAGACCATATTTTCTACTTTTATCTAAATTTTTCCTCTTTAATAGACGATTGGTTGGCCGATGGTGTAAAATGGTTTAACCAAGGCGCTTTTAAACCACTTCCAAAAAATGGGCCACTCGTTTTGAGGTCATATTACCATTTAAACAAGAACGGTAAATCGAACAAAGCTTTTAATAAAGTGTATACAGTATTGCATAACGATGACCAAGACAAAACGAAGGTCCCTGCGTTAATTCAGTATCTTGGAGATGAATCTCTGCTTGAACATGAAAGCCACGGCAACAGTAAAAGAGAAGACGTACCATTTGAACGGTCTTTGCCGTCTACAACAAAACAAATACGTGACAAATCAAAAGATTCGAGACCCAGTCAAGTATATCGAGAAGCCCCAGTCCACAAAAGTGAATTAATTAACATGCATTTATTGCATCTTTCGATCGGGTTTGTCAGACATATTACAACAATTCCAGATATAAGAATCGTTTGCATTGACGATAAGCTTTTGTCTGAAACTAAAAAGATAATAAAGATGAATAACAATAAAAAGATATTTTTTTCGTATGATACAACGTTTAATTTGACCGGTTACTACGTTTCTGTTTTGGTTTATAAGCATCCGATTATTCAAAATTCAAAAAACGTTTCACCAGCCATACCGTTAGCCTATTTCTTTCATGAACGAAAGACAACTGAAGTTCACCTAGATTTTCTGAGATACATTAAAAAGGTTTTTCCAGAAATCGAACAATTTGGTTTCATTGTTACTGATGATGAGAGTGCTATTAGAAATTCTATAACTCAAGCTTTCCCGGATATTGCTTTATTGAGGTGCTGGAAACATCTTTGGAGTTCGATAGAAAGATGGGTGAGAACTAAAGGTGGTAAAATTGGTGATATATCATATTATATAGACAGTGTCCGAGAACTACTCCTGCAAACAAGCGATGATGCATATGAACGACTTAAACTCAAACTATCTAACGGTTACATCGATGAGTTCAATAACCAAGTGCCACCATGGGATAGTTCATTCAAAGATTATTTTGAGGAAAACATAGAAGTTGATAAAACCGCTTTGGCAGCTTGTTGCATCAAATCAGTCTGTGACGAGGCCTTTATGGATTGGACAGGAATCACAACAAATATTTCGGAAGGTTTGAACAGTTTGTTCAAAAGCATTTTACAACACAAAGATCTTCCAGTCGATACTGTTGCTTTAAGTTTGTTCAGATTGTCTGTATTTTATTGTAATGAAATACAACTTGGGTTTTGCCTCCGTGGGAATTACAAATTGAAACAAGATTTCATGAACCTAATTATAGACCCGGCCTTGATTGAACTACGTGAGGCTAAAAATCCTGAAGACATCATAAATGATATTTTGTCACAAGAACAAATTGAAGTATATAGGGATGAAAATCAAGGAACTGATCCAACTCAAAGTGACTCTTCAAGCTCCCAAAGTGATTCAATTCCTTCATCGTCTTCGGGGGAGACTTCATCAGAGACAACTCAAACTGTTTCACAACCGAGAGTATCAAATTATCAAAATTCAAAAATTTCGAGAGCGTTGTGGTTTTTTAACAATGATAAAGTTTCCCATAACTTAAAACTTGGGATATATAACGTTCAGGATGAGGACGGATCTATATTTCAAGTGAATCTTCATCCTCAAGCTAAATGTAGCTGTATTGAACTGAATTCTTGTGCACATATATTGGCGGTCCTAAAATCAAATGGTAAACAAATTGAAAACGAATACAGAACCCCTAATCTCGGACTATTAGTTAAAAGAAAAAACAATAACAAATTACAAGGTAGGAAGGCTCAAACACAAAGAAAAAACCTTAAAAATTCAATAATTACAAGAGGTTCACCTGAAACCGATTTAAATGAGGCTCCCGAAGAAGCTCAGTCTTCATTAGATCCATTGAGGGGTATCTTAAATTTAAAAATTATTTCTAAAAATTTTCCTAAAGTCAAAAATTTAAGTATTCTTAACAATGGTGCTTTTAAAAGACTACAACAATAGAATCGATGACATAATTAATAAAAAATTAATTGTTAATGAAGACATGATAGAGATTGATCCCGAAGCAACGACTGATAGTATTTTAAGTTATGATTTCGAGTCATTCTCTTCTTTTTTTTCTAGCGATGCCATTTTATGCTTGAACCAAACAATTAAAGTTAAAAGGAACAGAATGTGTTCAAAATGTGAAGCATTTATCACTCCAGAAACTAATTCTAATTGCTGTGAGGGGTGCAAAAGAAACTATCATGATTCATGCGTAGAAATGGATGCAAATCAAGTGGGTAAAAAATATTGGTACTGTCATGAATGTGCTGATCTTGGCCTTAAATCAAAAAGAGGGCGAAAGCCTAAAAATTTAATGAATGAATGAATGACTATTTTTTTTAAGACGTTTTTTTTTCCGTTAGTAATAAATAAACAATTTTTTTATATCCGTTCCGTACCTATTCCGCATTTTAGTACGAATTCCGTAAAAAAATTCCGTATTTTAGCATTTCCGTAATTAATGTTAAATTCCGCATTTTAGTTTTGTGAATTTCCGTATTTTTTTTAAAAAAAATCCGTATTTTAGGCTCATTCCGTGTTCCGTAATTTAGTAGGCGTTCCGTAAAAAAAAATTCCGTATTTTAGTAATTTCCGTTTTATGGATTCCGTATTTTAGGGTCTAATTCCGTTCCGTTCCGTTCCGGCGTTCCGTAATTGGATTCCGTGTTTTAGGTACAGCCAATTCAACTGTCCAAAGCTTGAATCGTAAACGTAGTTTTTTAGTGCCTTGTCTTTGGCCTAAGATTAGATTTTCCGTAGAATAAGAAATAGTGGGAAATCAAGATTGCTATCAAAATTGCTCACTAATTATGTCAACAACAAAGGCTAATACATTGACGTTTTTTATAGTATTTAATTAAATCAAAGCTTCTTTTGACTATCACCATGGCCGATTTTAGCTCTCTTTAAAACAACAAAAATGAAAATAATTTTCGAAATAAAAGCGAAAAACCTTCTTATATAATCTCGAAAAATAAACGAAAATTTTAACCAATATTCACGTTTTATTTTCGCGTTCGAAATTTCGCTAAGTTTTCATTTTTTTTTCGGAAAAATATTTGCTTGGGAATGATTTCATCGTTTATCAGGTTCCATAATTACGGTCGCTTAACACTATCCAAACGAATAGGTATGCTACGGTACGGTGAGAAACAATGGTACGGCAGGTAGAGTAGATTCGGTTCGCAAAGAATACAATTCGCTCCGCAGTATCAGCTAACCTCGACGACGACTGAGCGATTTGAAACAAATGTTTCGGATGTGAATCGCTAAATGCATTGGGAAACAAAAACTTAGTGCTTGTGGTTCAATTGACTGCATTGATTTATATCAACAGTACATGGTCATAAAAAATATCTCAATTTTCATGAAAGAACAACTCTAACTCAAATCGACTTTTCTATTTTTCAACAATTACTGAAATAATAATTCGCCATTCTGCGACATAAACAGCTTTTTAGAAAGCGATTCATACAAATTCCAAGGCTTAGAATTTCTGCGCAATTTACGGCATCGATACATACTGAGCTTTATTAACAATTCAATTGAACTTTTTTATTATCTTGTCCCTTGATTTTATAAAAGATGAATCTGATAACTTGCTTCCTATCTTTTCTTTTGATTTAAAATTTTCATGATTTAACATACCCTTTCAAGCATTTACCTAAAGGTGATTTTAAGCATAGTTTTTGTCTCGAATTAATAGATGTGTACTTTTAACATATCTCGAAAGAAATGAGAGATATTGTATCAATTTTTGATATATATTTGCAGTCGTCACTTTTTGAGAGATAAATGAGAGAATATGTGTCAATTTTGAGACATTTTTTTGACAGTGCATGACGGCTGAGACATAATAAGGTGCTAATAAAAACAACTTATTGTTGCGTTGAGTTTCAGCAAAAGTAAATATTTCGTATCTAAATTTTCTTTTGAAAAAAATCTTTAATAAATCAAAGGTTACAGTACAACGCTGAAATAAAGCAACAAAAAAACAAACAAAGTCTGAACAATGTTTATACATAAACAGAAAAATGTTTAAACATAAACAGAAAAATGTTTTTTATCAGACATGAACAAAAAAACATCTAATAAACAAAAAATGTTTTTTTATTTAAAGGGATAATTGATTATCAATTAAACCGCTTGTGAGAAAAAAATAAAAATAAAACTCCAATCCAAAAAAATCTCGAAAAAACAAAGAACATGTTTTTTTTTCTTTTTTAAAAACTGTCTTTTTGCTGTTTAAAAAATGTTCAATGTTTGAAATGTTTGAAATGTTTGTTTGTTTATTTTCAAACACGTGTTTAAAAAAAAACAAACATGCTGTTGCTTTATTTCAGCGTGGTACTGTAACACAAAAAAGTAAAAATTACGAATTGTTAATTTTTGAGTACATGTTGGAGTATTAAAGCGCCTTTATGATTAAAATTGTTAAGGTTCGCAGTATCATAAAAACAAACTATTCAAATTTTAAAATTTTTAATCTAATACTATTTTAACCCTATGTTTTGGGACCTCAGCTTTCATTTTTTACCGGAATCAACTCAAACTTTCTGGGACCATCCTAACTCCTATGGGTCAAATTATTGGGGGGTGTTTTGGGGCTAGGTGAAAAAAATATATATTTTTTGACTTATTATATCTAAGGGTAATCAGACCCGTTAAAAACGAAAATTTACTTATTTTCAGCCTTTTCCGCTTATTTAAAGTGACATTTTGACAATCTTAAGTCCTTTTTTTGGTATACTTGAGTTTTAACACTAGAAGCACCGAATAAGCTATTTTAGCGTATTTCCAAAAATTTAAACGCTCATTACTATTATAAAAAAAATTCGACCAAGACGATTTTTGATTATTGTGTAGCTTTTATTTCGAGCTTCAAAGTGAGCTCCCTTTTGAAATGTTATATTCTGTATTTAATGAAAAAATGTAGTTTGGAAAATCAACTAAAAATGGCCGGTGCTTCTAGTGTTAAGCGATATAATTTTTTAACCAAGCATCCAATATTAAATATCTATACGGATCTTTGTAGAGCATAAAATTTAGAAAATTTTGGTCTGATTAGATTTTTGAATTTTATTTTTTATTTTTCATAATTAGTCAGGTTAAACATTTTTTTAAGGGTTCCGGCAATTCAAAACTTTGACACTATCAAAACTTTGCTATTTCGATATCAGATTCGGAATCTGCACCCATAAAAAAAACCCACAAAAATGTATTTTTTTACTTTTCAATAAAAAAAAGTTTTTGAAACCCCCTCCCCATGTTTTATAAAAACAAGAGTAAGTTGGTAACCATTTCTGACCGGTATCTTAGTTATTTGACCATGAATCGTATACAATCGGCATATATTCTGAAAGCACATATTCTACTCTACAAGATGATGTGTTAAATGTTCCGGAAAAAAAAATCTTTCATGTTTGTATCTTAGGTAAAAAGCGGAAAATGTGCATTAACAAATAGGCATGAAGATTTCTTTTCCGGAACATTTAACACATGTTGAGTTGAGTTGATTTCGTTAAAAAATGAAAGCTGAGGTCCCAAAACATAAGGTTAAAATAGTATTAGATTAAAAAATTTAAAATTTGAATAGTTTGTTTTTATGATGCTGTGAACCTTACTATTCATCATAATTTTAAAAACCAATCTTTTTTGATAGACTCAATTCTAAATATATACATAAGTTTAAGGTTTGTTCGACCAGAGCTTTCTAACTCTTTGGTCAGTTTAAATGATTCGTGTGATAGAAACAAAAACTGTCGCCAAATTTAATTTATTTTGATGTAAGACCTAAAAGGTTTAATTTTTTAGCGAAGATTCATGAATAAAAGAAGCTTACTTTTTATTTGTCTCATTCTAGAAAAAAAAATAATTTTTAAGATTCGAACCATATGGTTAAATTACTCATTAATTGTATCCTATTCATTTGTTAAGTAACTGTAATTCTTGTTCCTACAATAATGAAAAATTTTAAACAGGTTTAGCGACGGCGTTTTTTACGCAATTTTTCTAAAAGACTTGTTCTGGAGATGATGATGAAAAAAAGAAAAAGAAAAGTGCTTTATTGTTTTTTTTCATTTCAAAATCTGGATCTCTATTCAACTAAAAATTTTGGTAGAATATTTAGAAAATTTAAAAAGTGACTGAGCAATATTGTTAAATAAATAGCACTCGAATGAACATTATTATTAACAAAATAAAATTTAAAATGAATTACTTTTTGTTAGTTCTAGCTAATTTTTTAGCAAGTAACTTTTAAACGCCAAATATTAAGAAAAGAAAAATAATTTATTTAAATTGTTTTCAAAGTTGTAAAAAGTAGTGATTGGAATTATCAAGGACATGGACCTGATGTTTGGATACATGAATATCCATCATGTGCTGGGCGACTTCAATCACCAATAAACATTGAACATTCAAGTGCTGTTTATGATTCAAAATTGTCTAATTTTAATTTTCATAATTATGATCAAATTTTATTTTGGAATGTATCTAACAATGGACATACGAGTATGTTTTGTTTTTAAAGAAAAAAAATTTCAAGTTTTTATCAAAATTTTGTCTATTCAAGTTATTTCAACACAAATCTACAATGAGTCTTTAACACCGTACATCACTGGAAGCGACTTTGATCCGGGTTTAAAATATCACTTAAAACAGTTTCATTTTCATTGGGGTTTCAACATCTATCAGGGTAGCGAGCATCACATTAATGGACACAAATTTCCACTTGAAGTAGCCCAAAATTAATTTTGTAAAGGGTTGTTCCTAAAATACGGACCCGCGACAACGGAATCGGAATTTCAGGTCCCTAAATTACGTAATAAGATATACGAAATGAAAAGAAAATGTAATCAAATTTTTTTGTTAAGGTTCGCCAAATTCTTAACTTCCACGCTATCTAAATTTAAAATTCGGGAGGGGGGTTATAAATTTTAATTTTTACTTTTTTTTGATTCTTTATAACTTATTCCGTAATTTAGGTACCTGAAATTCCGATTCCGTAATTTAGGAACAACCTTTTTAAAACAATTAAGTAATTTTTGAACTATTTTCTTAGGTTCATTTGGTACATGTGTCGAATGTAACTGGTGAAACAGCCGTCGTTGCTTTTATGTTCCAGGTTAGTATTTTTTAAAACTGTTAAACGAAAAAAACGTTATATAACTAGAAAAATTAGATATTGAAACCTTATTAAATAACGCTTGTATGTTTTAAGGCTTTCTACCTTTAAGAAATTTAAAATGTTGCGTTTTTATTTAAAAAAATAGATAAGCGAAAAAAACAACACTAACATAGACCCGTTGATGTTAGAAGTTGGCCAAGATGTGACAGAAAAAGATTTTCATATAATTAAACTTTCACTCAAATCAATGGTGCCTGATGGAGAAATTCTTAAATCGGACGGTTATTATCGGTATTTAGGGAGTTTAACAACACCACCTTGTACAGAGGGTGTTAAATGGACTATATTTAGGACCAAAATCAACATCTCAAAATTACAAGTAAATTTACAAAACTTAGAAAAGTTTCACACAACTTTTATTTTTATGTTTTATAAAGATGGAACAATTTTATAAAAATGAAATTGAATTTAATGATCGAGATGTACAAGAACTTAATAATAGAACATTATTAATAAGTGTAATGGAAAATAATATTCCGAAACCAGCTGATAACAGTGACTCATCGAATATAATTATTACATTAATTTTAAATTTGTTAAGTTTAATATTTAAACTCTTATCAATGCTTAATTCGAAAGCTTAATTTTTGTAATATAATGTAGTCTTGATTATTTTTAAATTAACTTTAAATTTTTTTCTCTATTTTACTGTTAGATCAATGTAATTTCGAATTTACAATTAAATTATTTATTTTTTAAATATTTTGTTTAAATTCGTTGAACCCTTTATGAGTGAATTGACATTTCCCATTCGGTCTGGTTGATTTTGTCTTCTGGTTGAGTTGGTTGAGTCAGATGATCTTGAATTTGGAAGCTGACCGATTGGGTGAAACCAATCATTGTTGATGTTTCTTCTGAAATTAAAAAAGCTGTATTCCTTTTAACCGATGTCACTACAGATTTCAAGTTATCTCAGCCTTTCTTCGTAATTTGCTTGTTTCGGATCAAAAAAAACGATCTTGGTTGCTCTATGACATAGAGCGTTGAACGATCAGGTTAGTACATACATAGAGTCTATGTGCAAGCCTGGTCGTTCACATGTTAGAAAAAGGAACGTTCGCGTTTATTCGAATTCGTTCGATTTCATAAGTTTTCAGAACCTTGCATAAGTTTTGCCTTAGGAAGTTTTTGAATGAAAGTTTCTAAGATCATCTTTTTCCAAACTTCTCTGTTGAATTCGGGAAATCCATACGGAATGCAAATTGACAACTGTATCCCTTGCAGAAAACTTATCAAGCTTGAGATCAGAGAGCTTGATTTTCCAATCATCAGGCGTTTCCCTTCCTCCAAAAACAGCTTTTAGCTCATTTTTTAGCTTCAGCATTGCATGGATCTCAGGATCGGGTGATTGGTCTAAGATCATTGTTGCATTGCCCTTAATGTTCATCTACCTTGATCCAAATATTAATGTATTCATTCTCTTCATCAGAAAAACTAGAAAAGGGCCAGGTCTGATTAAACCAACTAGTTTCAATAAATTATCATCAAATTTAACAACATTGTTTACAAGAGGTTCTTGGCATTGTTATGATTTAGAGTCTAAGAAGATATGATGAAGAGTATATTAGTTTTAGAAAGTTCTTTATAAAACAAGAGTAGAATAAAACTGAAATATATAAACTACAATATTTTTCGGAGATTTTAATAAATATTAGAGGACGTTCCGAGACCGAAAATCTATGGAAAATTTTGAAAGTATCCGAAAAATCATTAATATCGTCCGAAATTTTATGAAAGGTCTCAAACATTTTTGAAAGGTTATGAAAACTTTTAAACTTCTGGACGAATTCGTATTAACGCGAACATTCATTTTTGGAACATGTGAACGACCAGGTTAGTAGAAAATTTTTTAATTATTTTATATCCTTCTTAAGAATGGAGACCAGGCCGGGTAACCGTATTCAAAAATTGGACGAACATACGTTGAAAAAAAATTTTCTAGAACCATTATTTCTTGAATTGTTATTTGAGATTTTTTTTTGGATTAAATTAATATTACTACAGTCCCGGAAATTAACTTGTCACATGATATCAAATGATATCAGCTGACCTCATCTGATGTCATCTGGTATCATTTGATATCAGTTTCCGTCAGTATTTGTTAGCAATTCATAATGTTTGTAATTCTCTTAATGATATCATCTGATATCATGTGACAAATTAATTCCCGGGACTGTATTATAAGGGTTAAATGGTTTAGATGAATTATTTTTAGGCAGGGCCGGCGCCAGCCTCATTCTTTCAATAGGACAAGATGTGATGTGTAAGGCTTCAGTAGACTTGAGAAATAGAAAAATTTTCTTTAAAATCTGAAAAACAAAGTTGACAAAAAAGAAACCTACATGATTTGTTTTTCTTATACAACTTTAAGCTGGCTTATTGAGACATTGAATACGCAAATTTAGAGAGGGAAACTGTAAGTTATGGAGGTCGAATGGTGTGATCAGACTTGTGATCAGTATTGAAAAAATCAGTATCAGTCAGTATCAGTATTTAGGGGAATCAGTAACAGTCAGTATCAGTACTAGGACCATCAGTATCAGTCAGTATTCAGTATTAATTTACCGAATCAGTATCGAGGAAATCAGTATCAGTATTTAGCCAATCAGTATTTTCTTAAGTTAAAAAACATTTTACACATGATATAATGTTACCTTCACTGTATACAGAGATCTCTCAAATGAACCCCTTAAGGAAATGGAAACAAATAAGCAGAAACTTGATTTGATATAAGAAAGGAATTTAATCACAACTTGTTTAACGTTGTTTTTATAATATTCTAAGTTAATTTATTTACATAAAATATATCATTTCGTTCTATTAAGGGATTATTAAAGGAAAATATTAAAAGGAAGACCGATAAATAAAAAAAGACTCACCCCTCAAAAAAATTATTTTCTCAAACACAAGCGGTAAAAAAAATTTCAATTGAATAAAAAACAAGGGATAGTAGCAATAGTTTCTCCAAATTAATTTTTTTTAATATTCCAAGTTTTTTTTTTATAAAATCTTACTTATTCGGCTGAAATTAATAAAAAAAAGTATCACGAATAAAATTTTCAGTATTAAACAGTATTACTGAAATACTGATTTTGCACTCTATTCAGTATCAGTATTTTTAAAATCAGTATCAGTGACAGTATCAGTAATACTGAATACTGAAATTTACTGATACTGATCAGTAAAATACTGACAGTATCACAACTCTGGGTGTGATAAATATTCAAAGGTTCGACGGAAAATTGGGCAGTTTTGTCTCCACTTTCGTTGAGATGACGGAGGGGGAGGATATTTTTTTCTTGCCAACTTAAAAGAACTTTTTTCTATGTTTTAACAAGGATGAGGTGAACTCTTGAGTTGAAAAACTAAAGATTTTTTTAGTTCAAGGGTTCAGTTTTTTATTAACAGGTGAAAAAACCGGGAGGTTTAGAAGGGGAGGGGGGTTCGTATTCTAATATGGAAAAAGATTTTTTGACAGTGGGAAAGTGGGTTTTATTTTACTTTTCAATGTTTTAAAATAAAAAAGTTTGTATCACAACCAGGGCCTCGGTTTTAAGCATGTAAAAATTTCTAAATAAGTCTAGTGTTCGGAATTTTTTTTTCAAGTAATTCATGCTTGGACCCCCTTTAAAAAAAAATTACAAAACTTTCAAACCTGTGAGAATATTTTGCTTATCATGCATGTATCACGAATGACAAAAGTAAAGAAAAATTTGATTTCTTGTCTTAGTTTCAAAGGTCTCACTGGGGCGGCGCCATACCCCGCCCTACCGTGGCGCCGGCCCTGTTTTTAGGGTCAATTAAAAGTTGTTATTATTTTGGGAAAATAATTTTTTACTATTACTATGCGGAAAAATTGTCTTATTTGAAACAAAATAATTTAGTCCGACCCATAAATGGACAAGACCTTGACGACTCTCATGTTGCGGATACCATATCTGTAACCGCAGCTCTCTTCAAGGCTGCTGATTTATCGTTCTTCTGGTTAATCAATCCGTTTGTAATGACTCTGTCCGCTAGAGTTCATAAAAGTTTTGTCATACAAGAATTAAAAGTTAAATTCAAGTGTTTTGTAAAGGTTCGAAAGACAGGGAGAAGGGGTTTAAGAGTGTGTAAAAATTCAAAATTGACAAAAGTAAAGAAAAATAGTGTTCAGAATTTTTTTATAAATTTTTCTTTCAAATCATTTTCAATATATTTAAATTGACTGTCTGGATAAACTTATAATTCGATTAAAGCTTTAAAAAAAACACATAAATTGTTTTGGCTAAATTTAAATAAATTCTATTGGATAAGAAAAATGGCACGTTTGAATTGATGTGATGATCGTTGAATCCTCGATTTTTCATTTGAAATTAGTTGTCTCGGTAATTAAAAAAAATTCAAGCAAAAAATTTATGAATAAATTAATATGAATACTCAAACTTATGACGTCAAAATTTTATTTTAACTTATTTTTTCGTCAAACAAATTTCATTATTTACATCATAAGAATAAATTTGGTAATTTTGTTAATGTTTCAGATTCTATAAAAGTTTGTATTCGTATAGAAAAATATACAAAACATTCGATTTTAAAATGATGGATGATTCTTTTGGTAATAATTCACCACCTTCATATCACGAAATCTATCATGATCTTTCACACACAGTTGAAAATTCATTTGAGGATTTAATTAATCGTTACGAAATTAGTCACGAGAATTCGAATAAAATCAATTTATTAAACATGTTCAAAATAGTTTTTGTATTTGATGATTCGGGCTCAATGAATCAAACCCTAAATGAATCGCCTTTAAATAAAAACAATTTTAAAGTTACTCGTTGGGATGAACTGCAATATTTTTCCAAAATAGCTTTAGATTTGGCAAATATTAACAACCAAAATGGTACAGATGTATACTTTTTGAATCGTCCCATGGCTAAAAATGTTTCTAATCATGAACAATTAGAGTCTTGTTTTAAAAATAAACCCTCAGGTTTTACACCTCTTACGAGAGTTATGAACACAGTCTTATTGGACAATAGACCAGATGACCAACTAAGAAGAAGACTTTTAATTGTTGTTGTAACCGATGGAGAACCTACTGATGATTTAGGAAAAATAGACATAAAGTCGTTTAAACGAGTAATAAAATCACGTAACAAAGACACTTATACGACTATAGTTTCCTGTACTGACGAACACGAAACAATGAGATACCTGAATGAGTGGGATAGATACATTCCAAGGTTAGATGTGATTGACGATTACACAAGTGAAAAGCGTGAGGTAATGAAACGAAAAGGTAAAAATATATCGTTTGGTGATTATGTTTTCAAGTCATTAATAGGAAGTATCGATCCCAAATATGACAAAATGGATGAACGAAAAAAGCGAATAAAAAAATGCATAGTTAGCTAAAATTAGAATAAAATTTTGTTTAACAAATTTTTTTAAGTTGTAAAAAAAATGAAAATCTCGTCCCCATTTAGCACCCTCTGGAATGAAAACAATGACCGTCAACTAAATTTCCCATTTTCCCAAAACTAATTTTAACCTTAAGCATTAAAAGAGTCAAAAACATTTTTGACCCAGGCCTCGGAGGTAGTTTACGACCGTTTACGGTATTTATAAATTTTACTGATCCCTTTGGGATGAAGCTTTGAGAAACGGAACAGGAGCAATTTTAACATTTTTTTCTAAAGCCTCAATGACGTAAATTAAAATTATGTTAATTGAAACCAAATTTGTTCAACCTTAACTCAACGTCTGTAAAAACTCTTCAAATTTAATGGAGCGTAATTTTAAAATAAAATGTAGATTTTTTATTTTCGTTTTTTTATTAAAAGATAAAAAGACGATTTTCTTTTTGTGGAAGATTTTTCCTTTTTGAACAGACCTGTAATTTTAATCTTGTTAACCAAAAAGCAGCTATTTAAATGGAGGCAAATTGCTTCGTCATAAAATTTAGTAAATGTACCATAGGTAATATTTATCAATCTATGATCATAAATAAAATACCAACAATCACCTTCATTGCTTGAATCAGGTTTCTGTATATTTTTCAATTCTTGTGCTTGATTTCTGCGACACCATAAACAGGTTAAGTCAAAACTTAAATTTAAATCTTAAAAAGCATGTTCGACGCGAAAGGACACTTTTATCAGAGGCTGTAAGTCGCTCTCCAACAAACAGAGCGACAAAATTCCGACAAACAATCAACTACCACGACAGGTCCCTAAATATTTTTAACATCATTTTAATATCATCGAATAAAAATTTGAAGATTTGAATCATCTTAGTGGATCAAGGAAAAATGTATAGTCGCTTAACTCTTGTTATACAACCCTGGTCATTCAAAGCTTCCAAAAATGAACGTTCAAGGGACGCTGAATGTTCAAAATTCTTCAAAGTCTTCAAAAGTCTTAAAATATTTGAAAAATTTTGAAGACTTTGAAGAATTTTGAACATTCAGCGTCCCTTGAACGTTCATTTTTGGAAGCTTTGAATGACCAGGATTGTACCTTCTCAAAGTTTATTAAAGTTTAGGAAATTCAAAACCTAAGTGCTATCTGAATTTTTCATTTTTGACATCAGAACCGCAATCTACGAGTCCGAAAACCCCAAAAAATCAAGTTTTTCATGGGGATAAAAAATCAAAAATTTTACTCCTACCCCTCAACTTTTTGCACCGTAATGATAAAGTGCTTACCTTAAACATTTAAAAACTCATGATTTAAAAAACATATTTTTGACCTGGAGGTACCACCTGAAAGCTAAATAGCCTACGTTGACGCCGGTACCAAAGTCGGCAGAAGAAAAAAATTCCCGAAAGTCGCCTCGGTCGAAAACGGTAAAAAATGGCCAGGGGTCACTTTTAACCCCACTAATTTTTTTTTAAGTTAAACAAGATAAAATTCTGAACAAATCTATGGTTTTACTTTTTAATTTTTAGCTTTATTTCATTTAAAAATGATGATAAATTTGATTCTTTCTGACCAAAAAATCGAAATTCTCGTGTATGAAAACCCTTAAAAACATAAAAGTGATTCTTTCAGTTTCCTAAAAAGGAACTTAATTTGTACCGTTTTCAGCAAAAAAAGACTCTTATATGGAAAGCTTTTTAGGGTTTTCATACACGGAAAATCGATTTTTTTGGGTATTCGTGGTCGTAGATTACGGGTCAAAGATGACAAATTCAGATAGCACTTAGGTTTTGAATTTCCTGAACTCTATCTAAAATTTTTTTGTACTAATCTCAATGTCTATGAACTAATTTAAAGACCATAATCAAAGAGGTAAACAAAATTAATAACCATAAAATTTAGAAATTCTAATTAAACTGATCAATTTTATGTCGCCTGTGGAATAATATAAAAATAAATTTCGTTAAATTTTGTCTAAATTTTTTATTATTCAAATACTTGACTACTTTTTTTGAAAAAAAAATAAAGGTAAACTTAAAACTCGACACAAAATTTCTAAATAAATAGACATAGCTTAAATTTTTTTTAAATTCATAATATAAAGATTTTTACCCTTTGAAAAAAATTTTTAAAAATTTCTCTTTTAAGAAAATGAATAATCCCAAAAATTTTGAAATTCCACATGATTCACCACCTGCGTATAATGAAATTTACCATAGTGCCTCAAATAATAATCAATTCAAAGGCATCAATTTAAATGATGTAATTAATCGTTACGAAATTAATTATGATTACGCAAACAAATTAAATTTTTTAAACACTTTTAAAATTGTTTTCGTATTTGATGATTCAGGTTCTATGAATGCTGTTCTTAAACAATCACCATTGAACACACGAAATTATAGAGCAACTCGTTGGGATGAGTTACAATATTTTTCTCGAATAGCTTTAGACATAGCCAATGTGTTCAACCAAAATGGAACGGATATTCATTTTCTTAATCGTCCAATGCTTAAAAATGTTATTAACATAGACCAACTGACTCCATGTTTTCAAATTAAACCTGCTGGGTATACCCCGATTTCAAGAGTTTTACATAATGTTTTATCCATGAACGGTCCTGACGAGTTGAGAGGTAGAAATCTTTTAGTAATAATTGTTACTGACGGAGAGCCCACTGATGATTACGGTAGAGTTGATATTCAAACATTTAAACGAGTCTTACAGTCTAGAAATAATGGAACTTACACAACAATTGTGTCATGCACTGATGAGGTTGGAACAATGAACTACTTGAACAATTGGGATCGAACTATTCCTAGACTTGATGTTATTGATGATTATTCAAGTGAAAGACAAGAGATTTTACGCTACAAAGGTTATCAATATCGATTTTCATTTGGAGATTATGTAGTAAAGTCATTAATTGGAAGTATTGATCCTGAATTGGATTTTATGGATGAACCGCATCATCAAAAGAATGAAATTTGCAAAATAATCTAAAAAGTTACACTTTTTTTTTTAATGTAAATAAAAGAGTTATTTAGTAAAAAAATTTGCAAGTATTTTGAACACGCAAGCAAACATATACAGTCCTGGTTATTCCCAGGTTCCTCTTGGGAACGTTCATGAACGTTCACATTTAAATTGTTCCCCAACGTTCACCAATGTTCCCAAAGTTTCCCAAATTTTTAAAAGTTACCTTGAAAAAATTTTAAATTTTAAATTTTTTCAAAATAATTTGAAGCAACAAAAAATTAAATTTAGGTGTTTTGTTAAGAATTAATGGAGATATAAATAAATTATCGTTTCTACTTGCATAACACTGCGTTAATGTGCAACCGAAAACGGTCACAAAAGAGTTATAGTTAAAAAAGCCTAGTTTTCAGAAAATCCCAGACTGAGGGTTCTTCGAACTGTTCTAGCACTACACTTAAGATTCAACTTTTTTGCAATCTCGTGAGATGATGTTTCTCTTTTTTTCAAAACTTATTCATTAATTGCAATTATTTCTTCGTCGATTAATATTATTTTTTTTGAGTTTTCTTGTTTGGGAAACTTTTGATCCAACCTTTCCTAAATAAAAAGTATCATGATTTTTTTTCCACTGAATAAGTCTTAAAGTCTTTCTTAAGAAATACAATTTCAAATCATGTTTATTTAAAACAAGGTTTGGATCGGTCATTGACCACTGTCACGACCTAAAGATCAACCGAAACTCAGAATTGAGAAAAAAGCGATTATTTTTAATACAAGATGCAGGTAAGAAAAATTTTGCCTGTGATATCTCTTAACAATTTTCTGGATTGTTTTTGCCGAAACTTTACTATTTTGTGAATTTGGCAAATGAGATATTTTTTCGTTAGTCCGTTTAACCTCCTTAGGAAATGTATAATTAATTTAGAGAATTTTCATTTTTTCATAAATATTTAGCATCGTTAAAAATTTTTTATAATTCAAACATGATATAATTTTTCAACTTCGAATTATATCACTTCTCCTTATGCAAACGGAAAAAATCGTTTGACGCATAAAAAAAACTTATAGAATAAAGAAATTACTTTTATAGAATAAAAGAAATTTTTTCAAAAAAATCAAAAATTTTACAATATATAAATTGGGAATTTAATCAGAAAATTAAAATATGACCTCTTCTAGGTATACACTCGTTTTCTTAACCAACTCATTAGGCTATTTCACTTTAGAAGCATTCGCCAATCTTTAAATATTGGAAAGCTTTTGGGTTCAATGGATGAGTAAAAGCTACCTTTACAACTTTCCCGAAGAAAAAAAAAATAAGCCAACATTAAAAACTTGTAATTTTTTTGAAAAAGTTTTTTTTTTTTATTTTTACTTTTTTAAATTTTTTACGAAAAACTAAATTCCCTTTTTTCTTATTTCAAATTATTTTGAAAAAAGTTAAAAAAATTAAAATTTTTTAAAGAAACTTTTATAAAATTTTGGAAACTTTCGGAAATTTTGGGAAACTTTGGGAAAACTTGGGAAACTTTGGTGAACGTTGGGGAACAATTTAAATGTGAACGTTCATGAACGTTCATGAAAGGAACCTGGTAATGACCAGGACTGTAGATTTACTTGACTTGGCTTTAGGAATAAAAGTCTTAAGGACTCAATTTTAAACTCGAAACTTTAACTTCGGTTGCCTGATTTTTTACAGTAGCTTTGATAATCTACAGTCAACTCGCCATTATTTCCCGACACAATTATATCCCCTTTTGCTTTAATCCCCTAAAATTCGCAGAACCGATTTCCTTCAATTTAATATTGTCCCATTGAATTTTCCCCATTTCTTACTGCACTTCCATTGAATTAATGGCGTACCCGTACCGTACCGAACCGAATCTTCAAATTGACCTATCTATTCAAGTTTGACTCGCTGAAGAAATAACTCTCAGGGTTTTTATTCTATATTTTGTTCATTTTAAGATTTAATATTTAGTACTTAATACTGCAAAAAGCGGAGGGGTAGGGGAAAAAAATGATTTTTTTAGGTTTTCGGGGTCGTAGATTGCGGTTCCGATTACAAAAATGACAAACTCAGTTAGCACTAAAGTTTTGAATTTCATGAACTTTAAAACACTTAATAATTCAAAATTAATCATATAAAATCAAAACTTTGCTCCGATAACTTTTTTCTAAATTTAATTTCCTACATTTTGGTACCAATATTATGAACCGCAATTAGGGTGTTTGGGGTAAACATAGGCCTTAAACCCCTCAGCCCTAAAAAACCATACTTTTGATGAGGTCAGTTCAAAAAAATTATTCATCCATCTGAAAATATGTTTACTAACGTATTTTGTGGTGCTGAATTCGTATATCTAGAAAAAAAACGATATGTCTACAAATTTTTAAAATGTTGTTATTAGACGGGTTTAAAGAAGTCTATTTTGGGTACTAAAGGCGAGGGGTATGAAGTAGAAACGAGGTCTCGATTTTTGCACTTTGCTAGGGTAATTTTTTGTGCTGAACAATGTGGTATAGTTTGTTTTTTTAAATTTTGTTACCTAAAGGCGTGAAGATTTATGATGCGTTCGCCTTTAGACGACCAACTAAAAAAGCGAATTCAGCTTCAATGTTTTTTTTGTGAAAAAAGTCACTAAAAGACAAGGGTCGATAAATTTTAGGACATTTTGATATTTAAAAAAATTCACGTAAGTTTACCTAAAATTATCATTTTTTTCCGTCAAAATTAGTAAATTTATCTGATTTTACCTAATAAATAGTAAATTTACAATAACTAGCCGACTTTTCCCGCAAAACTAGCGGGATTTCTTAAAATCTTTTTTATTTTATCTTGTAATTTCGAAAAAGAAATTGCTTTTTCAAGGGTTCAATAATTTTCCGTAATAATTCTCTAAAAATGAAAATCGATCAAGCTATTTAAATGTTTTTATGAAATATTTTTGAGAAATTTTGAGAAACAATCAAGATAAAATTAAGTCTTTGATTTTTTGGGTTCATTTCTTCCTATTTCTCTGACCTATTTCTCTGTTCATTGATATCTTCGACTCGTTCGACCTATTTTTAGGTAATATATCGATAAAACAATTTTTGTTATTCCATATCTACTTTAGATTAAAAGACCCTATCATTCGTGCTGGTTCGTCATAAGCCATATGAATACAGTGTCTTATAAAACTTAGCTTTTTTTTCTAATCTGCCATAATTGGTTGCTGGTTAGAGAAGTCGATATTAGAGCTCGATCGGTTAATCATTTGACAGTCGAAACCACTTAACTTTTTGAATTTTCGTAAAATGAAAAAAAATAGTTTTGAAATGCATTTACTGAAATATTTTTCATAATTTAAACCTCTCAAAATTCTTGTTACATAAAGTTGTCGATGATAATATTTTGAGAAGGCAATTGATAGATTTACAATTTGGCCTTAATTAAGTAGACAAAAGGCTTGCTTTAACTTAGTAACTTTATTTAAGAGTTTAAATTTAACCTTATTCTAACTCTAATTTATTATACAGTGCCTTATTGAGACAATGCTTTAACTTAGTAACTTTAAAATAAAACTTTTAAACGTTAGTTTAACTTTATTTTATTAGACGATCCCCTTTTTATATATTACTAGCCGACTTGTCCCGCAAAACTTGCGGGATTTCTTAAAATCTTTGTTGCTTAATTTTTTCTTGTTATTTCGAAAAAGAAATTGCTTTCTCAAGGATTCCATAATTTTTCTATGATAATTCTCTAAAAATAAATTCGACCAAGCTATTAAAATAAAATGTTTATTACGAAATATTTCAATTTTAAGATACAATCAAGATAAAATAAAGTCTTTGAATTTTATGAATACAGCCTAATCTCCCGGTTGTTGGTTGACTAAGTTTTAAAGGTTAAAATTGGCCATGTAAGTTTGAGATGCTCAAACTCTGAGAATTATTCAAAAGGTTTTTCTGATGAAAAAAACAAATTTCGACGCAAGATCTTTTATGAATGTTCTTGATTCACATCAATACAGAAAGATTAAAATAAATGACTTTAAAAAATTTCCTTCTAAATTGTAATTGAAGTTTGTTTGAGACCAACTTTTCAATTTCTTGCATTGGTACTCTTGTAAGTAGAAAAAACAAAAGTTCCAAAATGCTTGAATCGTCAAAGCTGTTAAGCTTTTTTCATTACAATTTAATTTTGAAATTTGATTCTTCGTTCAGCACCATCTATTTGATATACTCCTTGCACATAAGTAACCCAACATTTGCGTTTTTTTTTCACCAAGACATACTTAAAGTCGATATAAAGTACCACTCTTTCTTGGGAATTTGCTACATTAATACGACTAAAATATGACTAAAACATATCAATAGAGCATTAACTTTGCTTTGAAAAACTCGTGCTGTGATCAGTAAGTAATTTGACAGTACACTTTCGAAGATCACTTAACTTTTTGTTTTTCCGTAAAATGAAAAAAAAAATTTTTGAAATGCATTTAATGAAATATTTTCCAAAATTTAAACATCTCAAAAAGGTCAATCTAGGTACATAAAGTATTTCATGATAATGTTTTTATATTTACTGAAAAACAGATGATAGTATGACTGTGCTGATTTAATTTTCTAATTTCTTTTTATTTACTTTATTTTGAAATAAACGAATGAAACCTTTTTGTTTTCGAATAAATCATGCTAAAAGAATTTAATGGAATATTGGGAGTTGAAAGGCTAATTATTTTTTAAAAGCAATTGATCGATTTACAAGTTAGCCTTAATAACGTTTATTATATTTAGCCGTAATTTTGTAGATAAAAGCTTTTCAAGGCTTGCTTTAACATAGTAACTTTATTTAAGGAGTTATTTTTAACTTTATTATAACTCTTATTTATTAGAAAGTGTCATACTAAGACAATCCTTAAAGTTAGTAACTTTATTTTATAACTTTTAAACGTTAGTCTAACTTTATTTTATTAGACGATCCCCTTTTTATATATTATATAGATTTTGTAGATAAAAGCTTTTCAAGGCTTGCTTTAACATAGTAACTTTATTTAAGGAGTTATTTTTAACTTTATTATAACTCTTATTTATTAGAAAGTGTCATACTAAGACAATCCTTAAAGTTAGTAACTTTATTTTATAACTTTTAAACGTTAGTCTAACTTTATTTTATTAGACGATCCCCTTTTTATATATTATATAGATTTTGTAGATAAAAGCTTTTCAAGGCTTGCTTTAACATAGTAACTTTATTTAAGGAGTTATTTTTAACTTTATTATAACTCTTATTTATTAGAAAGTGTCATACTAAGACAATCCTTAAAGTTAGTAACTTTATTTTATAACTTTTAAACGTTAGTCTAACTTTATTTTATTAGACGATCCCCTTTTTATATATTATATAGATTTTGTAGATAAAAGCTTTTCAAGGCTTGCTTTAACATAGTAACTTTATTTAAGGAGTTATTTTTAACTTTATTATAACTCTTATTTATTAGAAAGTGTCATACTAAGACAATCCTTAAAGTTAGTAACTTTATTTTATAACTTTTAAACGTTAGTCTAACTTTATTTTATTAGACGATCCCCTTTTTATATATTATATAGATTTTGTAGATAAAAGCTTTTCAAGGCTTGCTTTAACATAGTAACTTTATTTAAGGAGTTATTTTTAACTTTATTATAACTCTTATTTATTAGAAAGTGTCATACTAAGACAATCCTTAAAGTTAGTAACTTTATTTTATAACTTTTAAACGTTAGTCTAACTTTATTTTATTAGACGATCCCCTTTTTATATATTATATAGATTTTGTAGATAAAAGCTTTTCAAGGCTTGCTTTAACATAGTAACTTTATTTAAGGAGTTATTTTTAACTTTATTATAACTCTTATTTATTAGAAAGTGTCATACTAAGACAATCCTTAAAGTTAGTAACTTTATTTTATAACTTTTAAACGTTAGTCTAACTTTATTTTATTAGACGATCCCCTTTTTATATATTATATAGATTTATTATACAGTGCCTTATTGAGACAATGCTTTAACTTAGTAACTTTAAAATAAAACTTTTAAACGTTAGTCTAACTTTATTTTATTAGACAATCCCCTTTTTATATATTATATAGATATATAGATTTACGTAAAATTTTGTAAAAAACAAATATCATAGCACCACTTTACATTATAACGTTTTTCAATTAAAATTTTTTTTCTTTTAAAAATTAAGTTTTTACTTAAAAAATCAAATATCAAAATGTTATCTAAATTATTTTGTTACGAAATAGTTGTTGGTTCAATAAATAAATTTGTCATATTCACGTCGTATTCGATGCTTTTAATAAAGGCATTTATAAATATTGTAATATTGATAATACGTTCTTTAAAAATTGAAAACTTAATAGTTTAATTTCAAAAAAAAAAAAAATTTCAATTTCTTACCCAGTCCAATAACTACTAGTAGTGTAATATTTGCAATAAAGACCATATCCTTGCTCACATTGACAACTATATGAACAGTCACTCCAATAAGTAAGCCTAGGTGCTATAAATTATTTTGAAATTAAATCATTAAAAAAATATTAATTTTAAATTGACAAAATCTTACAGCAACTAGATCCAGTCCAATAGTAATTTGCAGGACATTGACATTTATATCCAGTATAAGCGGTTATACACGAATAATGATCAGTATAGACATGAGTTCTGCAGCTAAGTAATAAATCTTCTCTGCACACACAAGAAGTACCATTACATGTTAAATCATTTGAAATTTTAAACTCTTTAATTAAATTATTATAGTTTAATTTTAAAAATAATTTGAGTAACTCTTACGACATCGAGTTCCATCCCAGTATTGATCGAAAGGACAAACACATTTATTCCCAAGAAAGCTATTACAAGTGTTTGACTGATCTCTACAAACAAGACCTTTTGAATCGTCACATTGACAACTTGTTGTACAGGTTGTCAAAAGTGGATACTTGAGAGCTTTTGATTTTTTAAAAAAAAAAAACATTTATTTTATGGATTATTTTATGTTTTTAAAATGGTTCAATTACCACATCTTCCCAATGAAGTATCCCAATAATGTGTTGTTGGACAGTTACATTGTAAAATTGTTGATGCATATCTACACTCAGACGACATGTAAAAGGCACTACACACTAGGCCCAAATCTTGTCTACAAGTACAGTCATTAGTACATCCTGCGTTTACACCACCTCTCAACACTAACAATATTTATTTTTCAAAAAAATCAATTACTAACTTAAAAGAAAACTTTAATTACTGCAACCACTTGTAGCATCAAGCCAATAATAATTAAATGCACAAACACATGCATACGCAGAATAGGCACTAATGCAAGAATAATGTTCATTGTAATTGTAAATTCGACAACTTAAGAGCTTGTCTTCTCTACATTCACAAGAATCACCACTGCACGCCTGCAAATGCCAGTATTTGTTGACTTGAATAAATTAAAAAAACTAGACTTTTGTGATGCTTAAAAAGAGTTAATTATTAATTCTTACGACAAGTTGTACCAGTCCACCATTGAGTTACAGGTTCGCACAAGCACATTTTTCCAGTACCAAAATTTGTGTAACAAGAATACCCAATAGAATATGCACGACATTTAAGTAATAAATTTTCTTTGCATTGACAGTCTGTCACGCAATAATCATGCTCTGTTAATTTATTAACACATTTTTCTCCACTCCAATACTGAATACTTGAGCAAGCGCATTGATTATTTGGTGAAGTATTCGTATAACATGTGTATGTAGCATCGTAAACTCGACTCAAAAGACCTAGATCTTGTCTACATTCGCAATCAACGTTGCTTACAACGCCGTCTTTTTTCTTTGAAACACACATTGTCCCATTCCAATAATCGGTGTTAATGCAAGAACATTTTGTTCCAGTAAAACCAGTTAAACAAGATGTACTTTCTGAACTTGAAATGCACACAAGTTTTTTTGAATAATCACAAGGTACTTTCCATCCATCACATACCTCATTATAAGTTTTCACAATAGCTTAAAATAAAAATATCAAAAATTTCCTTTTTTTTTCTGGACAGATGACTCACCACACGTTGTCCCGTCCCAGTAAGTACCCGTTGCACACCTTTAAAACAAAATAAATCCTTTGTGAATTCGATTAATTCAATTGATACTTACTGACAAATAAAGTTTCCAGCTGCTATTCCCTGGCATGTGAGACCCGTTTTACAAATGTAGGTCGTACCATCACAGTATTGATTTATATCAACATAGTTTTCTAAAAGATAAAATTAATCAAATTCAATTGAAAATAAAATATTCCTTTAAACACACGGCATTTGTTGATGAGCCAAAATTGAGTTGAACTACATCTAAAAAAATCATGAAATTAGACTAGTGATGAAAGGGTTCGAATTTGAATAAATACTGGCATGTTCCAGTGTTACATGTCAATCCAGCATAATCTTGACAAGCAGGATTTGTTCCACTACATGCAACTGTATTTGACACTTTGAATTCACATCTTAGACCCGACCAATACATTAAAGGCATGCAATTACAATAACCATTTACACATGTTACACCCAAGTAATTATTCAGACATTGTTCGTCTGCAGTGCATGCAATTCCATTATTAAATTTATTTGCTTACGAATTATAATTAGATGTTTTCATTAAATAAAGTGGAAAGTGTTTTATGAGATTACTGCAAGTAGCTCCATTCCAATATTGGGTTTTGGCACATCTTGCATTAAATTTTAGATTTGAAAATTTCGGAAAATTAAAATTTTAATTTATATACCTGCATGTTCCGTAGCATGCAAGGCCGTTGTAATGATAACACTCAGCATCACTAGTGCAAGCAATTCCGTAAGAATATTTGTTAACTAAATAAAACATTAAAATACTGTAGGGCTTAATACTATTATTTTATTACCGCATTGACTTCCATTCCAAAAACGCTGATAGTCGCATCTTTAAAATAGTGTTAAAATTAACTATATAGAAAAAATTAATCAAAGCTTTCAAAAATTACTCGCATGTTAATTGTCCTACGATACTTATACAGGTCAAACCATTGTAGTCTTCACATTGATAAGTTTGACTGCATAAAGTATTTATACTTTGTTTACGTACTTTACAAAAGTTAAAAATTGAAATGGAATTGAAAACTTATAGAAATAATACCACAAGTCGAGCCAGACCAATAATGATACTGAGCGCATCTATGAAAAAACTTGATTTATTTTTTAAAGAGAATAAGGGAGAGGGACTTACGAGCATCGATTCGAAGAACAACTCAATCCATTTTGAGTCTGACATTGATGGGTTTGAGTGCACCAAGTACCGTTGATTTCTTTCATTCCTTTGATGTTAAAATCAGCTAAGATTAAAGTAAATTTGGATTTTTAGTTTAAAAAATAATTCACTGCAAGTTAATCCAGTCCAATAATGTGTAGACTCGCAACTTAAATAAATTTTTAAGATAATCAATTTGTTTTAATCCTTTTGGGCCCAGGTAATTTACACAGAAAAGACAAGTAAATTTTACTGAGTATTTTTTACGTGAATTGCAAAAAAAATTTTTTTGATATTGATAAGGTTTAATTATTTTTAAAATTTTAAATTCCAGTTTATCTGGTCGACAGAGAGCGTGTCCGTCTAAACTAAGTTGCTTTCGATGGAACTTTTCTGCTCTCGATTTGTTCTTAACTTTTCTATAAAATTCTTAATTTTTAACCTTTTTCAACGGTTTAACACCCAGACACATTCTGTAGCAGATTGCCGCGAAGCTATTAAGTATATTCTCTACAGCAAAATTTACTTTATTTTCGTTGGCCATGGGTCTCAAAAGGTTAAAACATTCAAGAAATAAAATTTACATGCAGAGATTGTAAGATATATCACATATTAAACCAAGTGATGAATCACATGTGTATGAATTGTTACAACTAATTCCGGATGTGATGGGAGGAACTTTTAAAAAATTTTCATTATTTTCAAAGAGTCAAAATCAAATTTTAAATTTAATTACCGCAATATGTTCCATTCCAAAAGTTACTAGAAGTACATACACAATAATTGTTTACACAAGATAATAGAGTGGTTGTATCGCAAAGAAGTGTAGCATCACAATACTCTCCATAATTGTTTCTTTTTACTTTAAAAATTTAAATTTAAATTTTTTTTGTACCAATGTAGACAGTGGTTAATTTGAAGATTACTGCAAGTGTTTGCTAACCAGTAATAGTTAGATGGACATCTACATGTATAAGAAGATGATGGATCACAAAAAAGACCAGTGTCACTTTTACATTGACTTGTTGTCGCACAGGATTCAGTATTTATCTTTTGAACGAGGCAAATACTTTGTGTTGAATCCCAATAAAAGTATGGTTGACATACACACTTATAAGGTGCTTGTTCCGTAATGTTACAAACTAACCCTTGTGTCTGATTACAACCTGCTGATATTTTGCATATTCCTTGATAACTTTGCAATGTATCACAGTACGTTCCATTCCAAAAGTACATGTTTGAGTTTGTACAAGCACATCTAGTGTTAACACAAAATAAATTTGTGTTTAAAGAGCATTCACTTGTTGAAGAGCATGTTTCATTGTAATACGATCTCCTTTCTTAATATTTTTATTAGAGAGTTAAATAATTTAAGAGAGAAAGAAGTAACTTACTACAAATTGAAGTTGAACTATTCCAAAGTCTATCTGTTGGACAGGAACATAATTTTGAAGTTCCATTTTGAATACATTTAAGATCACAACAGCATTCATTATCGTTTAAACATGTTTCTGAATTCAAATTTTTGGCAACGCAGGTTAGCTTTGTTGAATTGTAATAAGACGTAGTTGAACAATTACATATACCATCTTGGCATTTAAAATTGAAAGCCAGATTACACTCGATATCGAACTTACAATGTTCACCGTAAAGACTTTTTGTTTTAACGAAGATTCCAATCCAGTATCCAATAGCCGCAAGTAAGAGTAAGATAACCAGGTTTGTAACTAAAGCACATAGTAAAGGACTAAATAAGAATTTATTTGAATATGGCATGTTTGATGTTTTTTGTGGCATTATTATGTCATACTTTTAGACAGAAGTTAATACTCTTAATTTGATAAATTCAATAAATAATATACCTGATATAAGACATCTTTTAGAGGAACTTTTTCTTCTTCAAAGTGCTCTATTTCTTCTTCAAGAGGCTCTTTTTCTTCTTCGATATCCTCAACTTTTTCCATCTAATAATTTTTTTAGAAATTATTACATTCGTTTAAAATTATATAATTTTTATTAATCGACCCAGACTATCGTACCTTAAAAGACGGATACAATTTAAAGACTTTTGATTGATAAAACTCGGACCCAGGTCTAGTTTGTAATATTTATAACCTTGGGAAAGTAAGGATCAAATCCAAGTTTTTGTTTCAGATATCAAAAATCTGTAATAACGTAAAAGCTCGATATTTATGACACAAATATCGATCTTTTACGTTAGATACTAACCTGGTCGTTCACATGTTCCAAAGTTTTCAGAACCTTTCATATCCTTTCATAAACTTTGATTGCTTTTCGGGACCTTTTTATAATTTTTCGTAGCCTTTCAAAATTTTTCATAAATTTTCGGATCCCGAAAGTCCACGAAAATTTTTCAAAATCTCCGAAAAATTATGAAAAGGTCCTGAATAGTTATGAAAGGATATGAAAGGTTCTGAAAACTTTTGAACATTCGGGCGAATTCGGATGAACGCGAACGTTCATGAATGTTCATGAAAGGAATTGAACGTTCATTTTTGGAACATGTGAACGACCAGGTTAGTATGCTGCGGAAATCATTTCATAGCAATCTTCACTTCAAAGAATATCATTAGCTAAATCTAAAAGACAGTTCGAAAGTTAATAACAGCAGTTTTTAAGACAGAATAATTAATTAAAATGTAACGTCACTTTGGAAACCGGTTGTCGTAATTCTGTATGTATTGGGAAATATTTTTAAATTTAACTTAATGCGCCAATAGCCTTAAGTCAAAAATTTTGACTTTAGCCTCCACATTTAAATACAATAAATACATAAATAAATACAATTGGTTTAAATTAAATATAAATAGATCATATTACTGATTTCAACGTATTCTAGTATCTGCGAGTATCGAAGATCCATCACATATGATCCAACGGTCGGTTAAGGGTTAAACCAATTATCTGCACTTCTAACGAACTTTTGCTGGCAAGCGACGAATTGTAACCAAAAGTTCGGTATAAGTGCAGTATTTGAATTGACTTTAGAATCCACAATCAAGGAGTGATGGAGACTACTTTTACTAAGTGCAACTCATCCGAGAGAAAGGGGTAGTCTTCCTTTGACATCCTTAAAGTTAAATTCTTTCCGACACCCTAAGATATGAAAAATCAAAACCATAGGTCAAAGCAAGTTGCAGTCGAACCTGCTAATTGGGAACGATGAAAAAATTGTTAGTTACGTATTAAAATCTTTCATAAAAAAACTCAAAAAAACGAGAGTTTAAGCGAAATAGAAAAGCTTATAATTGTTTATTGATGTTACGAAAGTATATTTTCAATACTTTTTTATTTAAAAAAAATACTTTTTAAAATATTTCGTGTAACAAGACAAGCTTCATTTTGTTTATTTAATTGAATTAAAATTACTTTTTTTTGTTTCTAAACTAATTAATTAAATGTTTAAAATATTTGTTTTCTGTAAAGAAAATAAACAAAATGGCTTTCCATGGCTTAGAATTTAAATGTGCTTTTAAAATAGTCCAAAAAAGGGACTTCATTCGTGATTTAAATGGTTTAAAATTTGAGGAAAACTCAGTCGATCTATTTACAAAGGACAGTCTTGGTCATAAAATGGTATTATTTTAAGCTTAAGTATATTTATTGAGATATTAAAAATTATCAAAAAAAAAATTAGATGTTTAGTTGATTAATAAATCATCTTTGCATTTAACATTCCAGTAAAAGTGAAACCCATCTGCAGATTTATGCCATGTGTATACGTCCCGTCTTACATCGTCTTTTGATAACCGTTCCGATGCATAAAGCGGTTCATTGTATTTAACATTAAAAATGTTATAAGACCCCTTAGTGTTTTGTTGTTCAAATCTCCACATAAAAGACTCGTCTAAAGATCCTTCTTTTTTTTGTGTATGAACAAGACGATAATTTGTTTTCATGAATAAAACCCTAGCCGCGTCACCAGCGTACAAATACTCTTCATAGCGTAAATTTTTTAAATAGAAAACATTTTTACGTGCTTGTACAGGCTCGAATACCCATACACCTTTACGATCGTCATCTTTAAAATCAAAATTTCTTCCATTTTTAAGAGAATAAAAAATTCCTAAAGGAAAAGTGTAAACAGCACGTTTGAATCGTTTCGAAAACATGAAATTA
Source organism: Brachionus rubens (assembly GCA_022207745.1). Taxonomy (NCBI): domain Eukaryota; kingdom Metazoa; phylum Rotifera; class Eurotatoria; order Ploima; family Brachionidae; genus Brachionus; species Brachionus rubens. Next base: position 2,607,781 of record JAJVHD010000005.1, read on the forward strand.
GCTGCATAAAAATACTCTTGATAACGTTCACTGTAGATAACGCATTGAAAATCATGATTACGTTGAGACGATACTTTGGTTAATAAAAAAGCTAACGTGATCAATAATGCAATCGACTTCATTTTTTGTGTTAAGAACAAACTCAAATGAGAAGTTTGATTGAATAAATATATTAAATAAATACGCAATTTGTATTATTTCAATAATCGAATATAATTTGTTTGTTATGTTAAGATTAAATTAAAAAGGTTTATTTTAACACCCTTACAAGATATTGATTTTTACCCATTAACTTGTTTTTTTAAGGTTCTTTTTCAGTTTAATTAAAAAAAGGAATAAAATTAAAAAACACTATGAGTTATCGCTTAACTTGAAGTTTGTTTGGAAATGTTTAAAACTTACTTCTTAAAAACATGCAACTTTATCGTTCTTATGCAATCTGCAAGCAATTATTGAGAATATTTAAAATAAACCACATGACCAAGTGAGTAGAGTCCTATGAAGCCAGGGTCGAATTGGTATAATTCTCGATTGATAAAATTTTGGTAAAAAGCAACTTATGGTCGTCCCTGTTACACTCCACCAATGTTACAGTATGTCAAACTTAATTTCAAAAATAAATTTTTATTTTTATTACAATTTTACATCAAGCGCATTTCAGTGTTATTCTTTTAAATGGTGAATCTGAGACGAACCCAAGAGAAAAAAATATTCCTTTCTTTGATGAATTTTATTTTTTGAAAAATAAAATTTATCACATAATATCATTAAGGACACACTTTAACTCTTATCCGTCCAAAAGTGGGTCAAAAATTACCAAAGTTGGGACCTATTGTCAATGACTAGTTGGACTTTATACAGTTTATCCTATCCCTTTCCATGTATTTTAAAAACCAGCATAGAAACTTTATATCATTTTTAAGTAAAACTCTTAGACCCCCTTGGACTTTATGCATTTTAATTACTGTAAAGTCCTTTTAAATCCTTGTTAAATCCTGACCTTAAACTTAACCTTACCCTAAACCCTCCCTCTCAGTAGGCGGCCATAGATCCAAATAAATCTAACCCTAAAATTAGCCCTAATTAGCCCATTTCTTTGATATGGTTTCTGGTGTAAAAATACAAATTGCTATTAAATATCATAAAGACCCATAAAGGTTGCATACGGGTTCCTTTGATTTAATCGATACCTTTCTTTAAAGTACATAAAGTGCATAAAATCTGGGTTAGGCGCCATTTTACATAAAGACCCATAAAGGTTGCATATGGATACATAAAGAGCATAAAATTCAAATGAGTCTTTTGTATAGGAAAGAATTAACATAAAGTTATAAAAGGTTCCATAAGTGATTTTTATGCAGTCATTGACAATAGATGAAAGTTGGTCATTTTTGACCCAATTCAAAAGCAAAATCCAACTTTTTTTTTATAAAAAAAACCTGTACAAAATTGTCTTTCACAATTTTTGGTATTATTTGGTCTAACATTATTAAACGTTAATGAAATGAACAAATTCAATTCTAAATTTTGAATCATAATGTCTGCTTTAATTTAATTAGCAAAAAATTTGTTGTTGTCTGTTGACGAGATCGCGAAAGGGCAGCACAAAATCGGATAGCGGAAAACACTAGTGGTCGCGTGTTTAATTAATGTTGAGTGATCACATTTTAAAAAGATTCCCGAATGATGCTGATTATTCGTTTTGTCATATTTCAAACCAAAAATACAATCTTAATCATTCTAAGTCTTAATAGTTTTTTAAAAAAAGTTCTTTAATTTTGTGTTTCTATTGTTCTTTTTAAGTAAAACAGTCTAATGAATCTAACAAGTCTTTTTTTCGTGTTTAAAAAAAATAACAATGATCATGCAATATTTTTTGTCAAAAATCCTTTCATCTAAACGGTCCAATTCAGGATCAATACTTCCAATCAATAATTTAACAACATAATCACCAAATGAAAATTTAAATTTACTACCTTGAGCTCGTTGAATCTCTTGTCTCTCTGTTCTATAATCATCAATAACATCTAGTCTTGGAATAGTTTGATCCCAGTTGTTCAAATAATTCATCGTTTCATCCTCATCAGTGCATGAAACAATTGTTGTGTAAGTTCCATTATTTCTAGACTGTAGGACTCTTTTAAATGTTTGAATATCAACTCGACCGTAATCATCAGTTGGTTCACCATCAGTTATAATAATAACTAAAAGTTTTTTACCTCTCAACTCATCTGGACCATTCATTGCTAAAACATTCTGTAACACCCTCGATATCGGTGTATACCCAGCAGGCTTGATATTAAAACAAGGTGTCAATTGGTCTTTGTGATAAATATTTCTAAGCATTGGACGATTGAGAAAGTGAATATCAGTTCCATTTTGATTAAAAACATTCGCCAAGTCTATAGCTATTTTGGAAAAATATTGTAATTCATCCCAACGTGTTGCTTTAAAATGTCCATTGTTCAATGGTGAATCATTTAGAACTGCGTTCATAGAACCTGAATCATCGAAAATAAAAACAATTTAAACTCATTTAGTCTTTGAAGTTTGTTCGCAAAATAATGACTAATTTCGTAAGTGCTTATTATTTGATCAAAACTTTGTTTCGGTGCTTGGTAAGGAATGTCTTTATGGTATGGCGGTGGTTGTTCGAATTCTTGAGGCCCTGATGGAAAAACATGGTTTTGTTGGTCAAACATTTGAAAAAGATTTTATATCCTTTATACTGATTGTAAGTTTTCAAACTGTCGATAAAGATTTTAAGAGTACATTTTGAAAATACTTGGGTGGTATGAATGCTAAAGTTTGTAGGAGTTTTAGTTGTTGGCGTAGATTCTCGTTATCAGGATAAACTTGTTTCAAACCAACGTGCGCCACATGGACTGCTCGAAGTAAAAACAGCATTCTTAAAATCTAAAAACCTTGTTGGAGGCGTTTATAAAAGTTCATTCAAAATCGCTTGATATCGATAAAGACTAATTGTGCCCAACACTTTTAATGCAAGTTGCATGAGAAGAATTACAATTCGGAATTACACATCTCCAGTTGTATACAACTGTAAAGGTAAAGGAAAGTATACTTTCCTTTACTACTTGGTTTACCATTTACTCTATAATTGTAATCTCATCGACTGAATTCAAATCTAAATTAAGCTCAAAATCAAACAAAAGCTACAGAAAATATTACACTAGAAGACTGACTAAACTACCGTAAACTCGCGAGGCATCTTGCGGGGGTAAAAAGTGAACACTCGGTTTTATTCAATTTTCTGATTGGTTGAAAAAAAATTTGACCAATCAGAAAATTGAATAAAACCGAGTGTTCGCTTTTTAACCCCGCAGTTGTTTGTCCGAGTTTACGGTAGTTTAAATTGTATTTTTTTCAAATTAGCCTATTTTTTGCCGCCTAGCTATTTTGAATTAGAGATTTTAGATTTAGCTATTCTAAGATAGAGCCTAATCAGAGCTGATTTTTAGAAAAAAAATTTAGCATTGTGAAGTTTCGTTCAAAAAGTTCAGTTCAAAATTTAAAAATTGAATATTTTTTTATAGGAAATGAAGATGTGGTTACGAAAATAGTGTAACACGGTGTAACACGGTGTAACAAAAAATGTTACACAACATGCAATAAAAAAGGATTAAAAACAAAATTTGATCAATCGATTATTGATTTTCGTAAAAAAAAACGGGTGTTATGTTAAGTTTATTTTGACATCATGAGATAAAAACTTCAAATAATCGACCTATGTGATTTTTTTTCTAACTTCTAACAAATTCTACGTTCTAACTAAATTAGTTAGAATGAGAAAAAGTTCTATTCGAACTTTACATTTTTGTTAGAATGGCGCGAAATTTTGACGAATTCTATCTTCTGAATGATTTCTAACTTTCTAACTTTAACGTTTTTTATTCTCATTCTTCATGATTTATTCTTACCTTTCTCAAAAAATGATTCTAACTTCTGAAATGGTTCTTCAAGGAAATTTATCCGAAATGATTATTAAACATTTGAGATTCATAATTTTAAAAAAGAGATTAATTCCTTTCTTGATATTTCGATTTGATCATTATGTCACTCATTTTACATTGCCTTAAATTTGCTAAAACACTAAAAATTGTATAGAAAATTTTTCTTTCAATTAACTTTCCTAATTCCGATCGCGAAATTAAACTGAAATTAAACTCGAGGAATTTTTTTATGTTCACAGAATATTGAAGATAAAACTTCTAAGTATTTTTTACCAAGAAATTTTTTAGTCCATTTCTGATTAATAATGGATAAAAATACCATCTAGACTCAGTTGTTTACTAAAATTGGACACTAGAGAATAGAGTTTTATGCCTTAATTTTCAATGTAGATTTTTACTCATTCGATAATAAAATAATAAACGATTCAATATTTTTTTCATTTAATCAGGATGGATAAACTGCAATATATTTTGAAAAAAAGAGAGAGCTTATACTTTTAATGTATTTATGATTTGAATTTTCGAAATTTTATTTTTGTGAAATATTTTGCATTTATCTAGACCTTCACAAAATCGAGGTCGCACTGTATCATATGATATCATGGGACAAATTAATTTCCACAACTGTATTTGTTACGAAAATTGCTCTTTTTTAACTTTACAAAGAGGAACCGAGGTACTTCTAGCCAAATGTTATTCAAGTATTAGATGCAAATTTTACATTAAACTCAATTTATTTTTTGTAAACCAAGTTATTTTGTCTTAATCTTTAAGAAGTTAGATTATAGGGATAGTGAATATTACATATAAGTAAGTGGATTAATCTCTTTTTCAAAAGTTAGAATCATATTTTAAGAAATTTTGTAAGAATAAATCATGTAGAATGAGAATAAAAAACGTTAAAGTTAGAAAGTTAGAAATCATTCAGAAGATAGAATTCGTCAAAATTTCGCGCCATTCTAACAAAAATGTAAAGTTAGAATAGAACTTTTTCTCATTCTTACTAATTTAGTTAGAACGTAGAATTTGTTACTTGTGTGAAGTTTCAAACCAGTTTTCCAAAAAACCAAAAAAACAGTTTTAAAACTGTCTCAACTGAAACAAAAAACTGGATTATAAAACTGGATTGTTAAACCAGTTTCCAACAAGATGATGACAAATATTTTGACTTGCGAATAAAATATTTTATAACAAAAGGACCTGATTCTTGGACAATCAAATACATTTTTGAACATATGATTTAAACTGATCGGAGCTTATAGGAGATGATACAACAATGATCATAAATTCTGAAACCAACTGATATCAGCTGATATGATTTAATAATAATATAATAAATGTTAAGGCTTTAGAAAAAAGAGGATTATTCATTCTCCTTATTCATAGCCTGTAAAATCTTTTTTATGTGTTTTCATATGAATGTCAAGTTTATTTTTAAAGCTGTTAATTGTTTTTTGTTCAACCACTTCACTCGGTAAATTGTTCCTTATATTGACCACCCTGTTCGTGAAAAAATTCAACCTGAGGTTGCAGTTGCGGACTATTTGTTTTTCGAAACCATAGCGGTAACTTCTAGCCATGTAATGAACTGAATTTTCTTTCAGGGGATGATGCCAATCAACCTTTTCAAAGTTATTAATAATTTTAAACTGTTCTATTAAATCTGATTCTTCAGTCTTCTAGAGTAGTTAAGTTTAACTTGTCCAATTGTTCTTCATAACTTAAGTCACGTAATTCGCCGATTATCTTGGTTGCCCTTCTTTGAACTCCTTCGATACTCATGATGTCTTTCCTTAAATACGGGCTCCATACTTGGATATCATTTTTTTTAATCAATAAAAGTTTTGTCTACTAATATTTTTTTTAACTTGATCTCCTTTTCGAAAAAAAAAATCAAGGTAGATTGTTAAGATAATAATGAACACGAATCACTAAAATAAAAAACTGGAAAAAATCTGTTTTTAAAAACCAAATATTTTGAAAAATTTTGAGACAGTTTTAAAACTGTTTTTTTGGTTTTTTGGAAAACTGGTTTGAAACTTCACACAAGTGAATTTGTTAGAAGTTAGAAAAAAAATCACATACAGTCAAAATTCGATTATATGTAAATGAGATTTTTTTTGCTCTGAATATAATCGAAGTTTACATATAATCGAAGTGGAATGAAGACGAAAAATTTGTCTTATTTTTAATAAAACATTTATTGAAAAAAAATTTTTTATTTTAACCAAAAAATGACACAAAAAGAAGTAGCAGGTAGTGGAAAGAAAAGAAAACAATAATTAAGCTAAACAGAAACGCAGCGACGAAAATTAGAAATTAAGATTTCTTTTAGTAATTTGAATTGAACTTGTGTTGATTTGTGAATAGGTTGAAATTTGAATTATTTCAGACGATAATGTTGTTTCCATGGCTGTTGGCTTTTGTGTTGGTGTTATTGTTAGGTCGACGTGTTGCTTTGATATAGGCTTTACTTCGAAAAACCGACTGATCAAACTTTGTTTTTGCTTCTTTTCACCATTAATCTTTATTTGTTGTTTGATTGAATTCAATGAGTCATAATCCATATCATTCTCAATGCAATATTGTATTAGGCCATCAACCAATAACTCAGCTGTCCCAGTTGAAATTTGTTTCTTTTGTTCGATTTGCTCAACTTCGTCTTCCGACTCTTCGTCTGATATTTCCTCTGATTCTTCATTTGAAAACAAGTCCTTTGTTGCTTGAATTATTTCATCGTCTGAAAGTAAGCAAAACCCGGGATCGTCAATGTCAGTATCAAGCCATTCATTTATTTCAAAATCATTAAAATCAAGCCCAAAAGTTTTAAGGTCTAATCGAATGCTCGATATTTCATGATCAATTAACGCGAGGGGGATGTTCAAGTTGATGTTTAACTTGTGCCAACTTGATCTTAAAAACTCACTAGGCATAGAGTTCCAAATGTCAGCAACAATTTCAGTAACATCATTGATATTTAGCTTTTTTACTGCTTGCTGAATATTAACCATCCCAGTATTTACCAAAAAATGCAATAAATTTTTACGGTATTTTCGTTTGAGCCATGATATCGGTCCTTGATCCGTTGAATTAATGAAGTCGAATTGGGTGGTAAAAAGATGGACTTGATTTTTCCATCTGAAGATTCCAGTGCCAACGGATGAGCAGGACAATTGTTTAAAAATAAAATTGCTTTCGGTTCAACATTTTTTTCGGTCAAAAATGCCGTTACTCTCGGAACAAACTCTTTTTGAAACCATTTTTCGAAGATGTCTTGAGTCATCCAAGCATTTTTAGATGATGTGTAATAAACGGGTAATTTATTTTTAATCGAACGCTTGCAAGGTCCGATTGTAAAACACCGCGGGTTTTCATATTTGTGAATAAAAACCAAAGGTAGTCTATGTTCACCGCTGGCATTTGCACATGTCATAAGTGTGACCCTTTCTTTGTTTGATTTGTAGCCATTTAGACGTTTTTCCATTGATCCGATGAGACTTGTTGTTGGAAGGCAATGATAATTTAAACCACATTCGTCCGCATTGTAAATTTGGTCTGTTCTGTAACCATTTAAAATTTGTGGTAATTCTTTTAAAAAGTCATCAGTCGCTTGGTGATCCGCTGATAAACTCTCTCCGTGTGCTTTGCCGGAACGTATGTTGTTACGCGAACAAAATTTTTGAATATAACCGATTGAGGCTTTGAAGGACTTTGGGTTTGGGACGTCGGCATTCAATGAGTCGTAGAACTCTTTGGCTTTTATTGACAAAATTTGTTGGGAAATGAGTGTGTTCCGAGATCGTTCTTGGTAAAACCACATTTTCAAGGCTTGGTCAACTTCTGGAAAGTCTGATGTTTTGAAAATTTTTCGTAACGGGCTGTTCGGATTTTCTTCGCGGTGTTTTGCGAGCTCATCTTTCTTCATTCGCACAAGTGCATAAACTGTTGACACAGAAATATCATAATTGGCTGCCAATTTTTCATGACTGTAACCGAGACCAATTTTTTTTATTACCTCCTCTTTTTGAAGGAAATTCAAAACATTGTTGGTGTACTAGGCTTCGGTGTCGTTTCAGAAACGACGTTTTTGGCATTGGTTCTAAGTCTTTTATTTAGGTACATTTTTGATGGACTGTTTTTAGATTTTTTTTTATTTTATACTATACAGTCAATTTTCGATTATCGAGACTCGTTTGGGAAACATAAATTCGAGTCTCGATAATTTTGTCTCTATCTTCGATTATCGAGACTTGTACCATTTTAACGAAAAGTCTCGAAAATTTAAGTCAAAAATTTATTTTCAAAAAAAAATAAAAAATTACAATAATAAAATATTTAGTTGTTTATGTTTATGTACAAATTATTATTTACCCTCAAAATTAAAAAATTAAGTTATCAATTTTTGTGATTTGTTAGATTCTTTCAAATTTTCTAACCTGATTTTAATCGCAGCAAGATGGTCTAAATCAGTTTCGTACGATTCAGATTCAGACGACTGTGTTTCGAAATAACTAAATAATTTTTCATAGCATTCAATGGCTTCTTTATTTGAAACAACTCTTACTTGATCTTCACTTGTGCTTGGGCTTGTGCATAATGAACTATTTCTATTTTTTGTGAAATATTTAATCGTTTATTATCTAGATTCATTTTGATAATTGATTTTATTTTTTAATTTTTTTATTATGTAAACACAACATTTATTTTAATTTATACATAATATACTGTAATAATAAAAATTTTGGCATTGGACATAATTTTAGTCTCGAAAAAAAAGTAAATTCTACATTTAAAGTCTCAATTTTATTTAAAAAAGAGTCTCGATAATAGAAAAATTATCGAGACCCGAGTCTCGATAATCGAATTTTTTTAACATGTAAAGAGATTTGAAAAATTTGGGAAACAAAAATTTGCTTAAAAAGTCTCATGTCTCGATAATCGTGGGTCTCGATAATCGAAAATTCACTGTATTCAGGTTCAAGAGTTTGAATGTACTTTGAAGACAAGGGAATTAACAGAGAAAGACAAGGAAAGTTCGTTTCTTTTTATTTTACTTTTAACACTTCCGTACTGACGTTTAATTTAAATTAATAATAATAAGGTAATTAGAGAGAGTCGCTCCTTGTGAAAAAGCTTAGTCGTTAAATCAGATCTATTATCAGTAAAATAAACAAGTTTCTTTCAATTTTTTTTTATTAAGACTAATTATTAGACAATTCATTTTTTCGTAATTACATATAATCGAATTTATATATATGTTATAGGAATTTTTGAAAACACGTAAAAATTAAATATTACGTGTCTGTACGTAAATTTTTAAATAAAATTAATAATCTAAATTTACTGTTTTTTTTTCTTTTTTAGTAAAATTCTAAAAAATAAAAGAATTTTTTGAAATTTCCTGCTTTTAATAGATTTCATTTAAAGTTTCTGTCAAAAAGAAGAAAATTATTAAAGTTATTTATTTTTACATCTTGAATTTCCACCGTGACATCTTGAGTTACAAAGCAAGTTCGACTTTCGACAACCACATCGCGCTGTTCTACACTCGCTTGTACAATTACATCGTGCCATACCTTGTCCACCTCCCAAAGAAAGTTCATTGACCGCTTGTCTTAAACTCTTTATCTTCTTGTCAGTTCTGATCTCAACCTCAACCAAACAATCTTTAATCAATTGAAAGCCATTTCTGGCATATTTGTCCTCAAAAACACCTGCTTCACATGCAAGTTCATATAAATTAGTCTCAGGATTAAAGTCAACGACTCTACATAAAATATTTTGAGATTCTGTTAAGCCTCTGTCAACATCAGGAATAGAAACATTAACATAATCACCCACATTTACGTCTGGTAAGTATTTTTTGCTTCGCGTTCTCATTGTTTCAGCTTGTTTGGCTTGATTTTGACGTACACTCTCGCGAATACCCAACAGCTGGTTAGCTGCAACTTCTATATCGACTGGTGCTGATTCAATTACCGGTTCAACAACTGAAGTTTGGACTTCATCTACAGACTGGACTACTTCAGTAACTTGACATTCAATTAATTCATTTAGACCATCGTATTCACTTGGGTTAAACACATCGTCTTCAACTTCAACTTCGTCATCACCATCGATTACATCTGGACTAAATTCATATCCTACCGCCTCAAAAAGTTCTTTAGCGGTATCTAGTTTAGACCACTCCTCTACAGGAACTGCAGTTGAGGATAGACCTAACGGAGTATCGATTCCAAAGACGGCTTTGTATGGAGAACACTTGTTACCTGTATGATACGAATGGTTCTTTTTTAACTGTACAAATTTGATACCAATCGACCATTTTAATGATTTCGATTCTCTCATACACGTCGCTAACATCTTTTTTATATCAGCATTAGCTCTCTGAACGCTTCCTTGCGATTGTGGATGACGAGCTCTTCCATTTACTAATTTGAGGTCGGACCACATAGCTTGTAACACTGTAATCATTTGATTTCGGAACTCTCTACCATTGTCTGACTGTAGAAGATAAGGGACGCCGAGTATTGAAAAGATGTCTATTAGAGCGTTTGTGACTTCGACTGCAGATTTAGCTCTTAAAGCTCTCAAAAGTATAAATTTCGTGAAGTGGTCTTGATACACCATGATCCATTTAAAATCACCGTCTGGGAGTGTTTGAAAATCGATCAAATCCATCTGAGAACGACTGTTGAATTGTTGACTTAAAATAGGTTTAACAGTTAATCCAGTTGTTTTTCACGTTTACGATTAATTGTACATTGATGACATGAGTCGAGAAGCACTTTAATTGATTAATTAATTATTTACCTGTAAAAAATTTACCTGTAATTATTTTAAATTTACCTCTGATCATATCTACAGTCAGGTTGATATGACTTTTTTTACATGCTGGTAACATAACATCACGTCCTTTGTGTCCGACTTGATTATGTATCAGATAAATAGTGTCAAATAAATGTTCATAAGGCACCAAGAATCGAATATTGTCTGAATCGTTTTTTTTTCTTTTTATTATTTTTTTTGTTTCATTAACAACCAATAAGTCATAACTACGTAAAAGATTGCAATTATTAGTTGTTGGTACTCTTCGAGTGTTGTAAACGTTCGAAATTTTTTTTTGTTCGATGCTTCACCGTTTTGTAGCTGCTCTTCGATACGTAGAGCTTCGATACCTGCGTAAAACTTTTGCTTATGTTGTCGGATATTCTCTGTTTCGATTACGGCTGTTTCGATGTCATTAACCATCGAGAACAAAAGAATTACCAAAAGGGTTTTAAATTTTTTTAAATTGAGCACTTTTTTTGTAATAATTTTTTTAAATTTTACTGGAAAATGTTTAAATTTTATTTAGTCATTTACTAGATTAAAAGAGTCATCAAAAGAAATTTTTTAAAATTACGATAGCAAACGTAACTTTCCAAATATTCTAAGAAAAAATTGAAAAGAGAAAAAATTTTAGTATTTTTTCAATATTTCCTTTTGAACACGTATTTTTGTAAAGTTACGTGTTTTCAAAAATTCCTATAACATATAAGCGAATTATATATAATCGAATTTTGACTGTAGGTAAATAATGGATTATTTACGATGAATTGTTCGAATTTTTGAAGTCAGTGTCCAAGAAACCCCATTCCATTATTAAATTAAAATTAAGTTGACATTTAAGCCCGCAAATCTTGGAACTTAAATATTCCAGAACTCTCTCCTCTAAAGTTTGACCGGGGATCGAACCCGAGATGCTTGGATCACATTTAAATTTCGTTTTGTACAATACTCTAATCACATAAATTAAGTGATAATAAAATTGTTGATTAGGAATATATCAAGAAAACCGCAATAAAACTCTGTTAAGGCCTTGAATATTAAATGAATTACTTGATATAACTTGGAGATATAAACTCAAATTTTTATCTCATGATGTCAAAATAAACTTAACATAACACCCGTTTTTTTTTACGAAAATCAATAATCGATTGATCAAATTTTGTTTTTAATCCTTTTTTATTGCATGTTGTGTAACATTTTTTGTTACACCGTGTTACACTATTTTCGTAACCACATCTTCATTTCCTCTAAAAAATATTCAATTTTTAAATTTTGAACTGAACTTTTTGAACGAAACTTCACAATGCTAAAAAATTTGAATTACATGACAAAACCTATTTGCTTTAATTAAACGACACTTTGTTAAAAGTCTACTTCACCTTATGGTCATTTTTCACATATGTCGATCATGGTTTTTTAATTAAAGCTTGTATTTAAATACTTAAGTTAACATTGAAATTAGTTCAAATAAATAACTATTTCCATGAGTTTATGGTGTGTTTAAGTATCATGGTTCGGTCGGAGCAAGCGTCCACACTATCTGAATACGTCATTTTTGACTTTATAACGTTAATCTACGACCTAGAAAACCCCAAAAAATCAATTTTTTCATGGGGGTGAAAAATCGAAAATTTTGACTTTACCCTCCCGCTTTTTGTGGGAGTCAGCCTAACGTAAAGGTGCTTTATTTAAAAAATTTAGTAAACATGATTGGAAGAAGTTATAACTGATGTAAAGATATGTTCTGAAAGCTAAAAAGCTATCATTGACGCTGGAACCATTGTCGATGGGGGAAAAAGTTCCCTAAAGCAATACACAGGTGAAAACAGCAACAATAAGGGAATTTTTCAGTCAAACCGCAAAATCTAGAAGAGCCGCAATACCCAATTTTTTGCAAAAAGCGGGTTAGGAAAAATTTTCGATTTTTTACCCCCATGAAAAAATAGATTTTTTGGGGTTTTCTAAGTCGTATTCAGAAAACCCCAAAAAATGACGTATTCAGATAGTGTGGACGTTTTGCTCCAACCGAACCTTACTTGTCAAACTATGGTGGAATTTAAAATTACATCTTTTTTCAATCATAATTTCTAAAATGTTAAAAGCACTAAGCATTTTTTTACACTAGTTTTTAATTTAATTAAAATTTCAGACTGTTATTTATTCAATTCAAATGATTTTTTTTTAAAAAAAACAAGATCTTATATTTCTGGAGCATTCGCTTTGATGGTGAGACCTTTAGTAGTTCCTTTCTGCTAAGTGCCCCCAAAATCGACACTTTGTTCGAAAAAATAATAATTATGCAAATAGATTTTTTGGTTCATTTGGATTAGTTTTGATAGAACTCAATGCGCTTTATCTGATCACTATCTGAAGTGAAAGTGACTTAATGTTCGTCTATAAAAAAGGGGGTTTAGGGGGGAGGGGGCGCTTATAAGCAAGGAAATACGGTACAACATGAGCTTTCAACAAAAAAAATGCTGAGTCAATCTGGTCATTCAGTTTTCGAAATATTTTTTTATTTGAAAAGTAAATAATTCTGAAACAAACTAAATTCAAAAGCTGCTGGTCTTAAAAAACTGAAAATTTAAATAAAATAATTCGAAAATTTTTTAAAATTCTCATTTATTTCTTTAAAAATTGAACAAACATCCACAAGTAGGCACAAAATGCCTTGATTAATTTTAAAAATTAATTCAAGCAAAATTAATGGTCTTATTTTAATTAAATTTTTCCAATTAAGGTGCAACGAAACTGTAAACAACAAAAATAAATGAAATAACTGTTTATTTTTATCAAACAGGCTTTTTCACCCTTAAATTTCAAAAATAATTATTTTTTGGTAATTTTGAGTAAAAATGAGTAAAGCTAAAAAAGTAGTGATCTATGTATTGAGTATTGTAGGAGGAATTGTGATTGTGCTTGGTTCAATCGCAATCGGAATTACAGGCTCAAGTGAGATCATTTCCATTTTTTTTTTTTTCATTGTCTCTTCAAGGGTTTTCATTTGAAGACCTTATTTAAAGCAAAACAAAATTTTTTTATTTTAAAAATCTTTTGGACTTCTAAAATGACCAGTAGGCTCAAAAAAGTTCATTTAGATTGGAGGGATGCCTCTCTCACTTTCACTCCTACCCGTTTTTACACAAAAGGTCTTTCAAAACTCAAATAATAAACTGATTTTGAAACTGTTTCAAGTGCCTTGTTTGTACACAACGTGTCATCCAAATGCAACATGCACTAATCAAGCATTCTATGCCGATTGTGAGTGTCTTCCAGGTTTCAATGGAAATGGAAAAGATCACTGCGATGGTAAAGTTTAATTTAGAAAGATTCGACAAAAACGAATAAATTATTTTTTAAAATAGAATGTGGTTTGACATTTTATGAACACAATGCTAAATATACATCAAGCCGTGTTGTACCTTACAGTTGGCCTGCAACTGTAAGCATTCAAATAAGCTATACTGACTTTGAGACATTCGATAACTTTAGTACAGTGGTGTATACATCGGGTGTTTGTGCTGGAGTTTTGATAAACCGAAGAACTGGTAAGAATTTTAGATTTGGCGTTGAGATTTAGATTTATTAAAGATAAATTCTCTACAATTAATAAAAGTAATCACAACTTCAAACTGTTTTAGAACAAGTTTTCTATATTATGATGCGCGTGTCAGAAAGATATACACAGTCCAAATAGTTCCAAATGAATTCTCACCTGACTTAAGATCTATTTATCAATTGTTCATGGGTGTTGATAGTTATGTTTATTATAATCAAGATTTAGAACATGTTTTTCATTCAGGAGTTGAAAATATCATTCAAGTAAAATTTAAATTAATTTCTTTCCGAAGATCTGAATTTTTTTTCTCAGCATCCAGAATACAATAATAAAACTCTTGAAAACAGTTTGGTTATTGTAAAATTAAAGCAGACAGTTCCTCTTAGCAAACAAATACAAGTGGCTTGTTTGCCTCCTGCTAGATCATCGACTTATCCCGATGAAAGCCTCAAAGTAGGTTACATTGCGGGATTCAGCACATCAGGAAGTACAAGCGGTTCGTGGACACTTCAAAATGTAGAATTGGATTTGTTCAATTCATCAATGTGTAATAATGTTAGACCAAATAATACAAAAAATTGGGAAAGACAATTTTGTGCAGGTTTTTTATAAAAAAAAAGTTGAAGAATAAAAATTAGTTTTTTTTAAAGTGTTTATGATTTAGGTGAATATAATTTGCATGGTAATACCACTGGATTTTGTCATGGTGATTACGGATCAGCGCTTTACGTTTTAGATTCAATTAATGGAGTAGAAAAGTACACAGCTACAGGTTTATTGTCTTATGATGTTCCATGTAGTACATTACACTCGCCAGCGTAATATTTTTTAAAATAAAACTTATTTTTTAATCAAACTATTAAATGAATATTTTAAGTATATTTACGAGGCTAAGTTATTATGCTGATTGGATAAGAAAAAATTCAAAATATTAATTTCATTTTTTTATCACAAATTTTTTATGAGATCTTACAAAATAAAATTTTCAGTATTAATTTTTTTCTTTTTTAAAATGAAAGTGAGTCGATTCAAGTGGATTACTTGACCAGATATAAATTGGAACGCACCATAAACCCAAATTCATCGAAATATATATTTTTTTGGACTAAATTCGATGAATACTTATGTTTTAAGGTACAAGGTTTTTTAATGTCTTGTGCCAAAAAGATGATTATTTTTCATTCTTAATAAAGTTTGGCATATAAAAAGACCTAAGAGAGCAAATTTTTAACCGATCATGAAATATAACAAAAAATAGTTTTTTAAAAGGTGCTTGCAAACTCGGCTAATGATCTCCGACAAGAAATATTTTCGGATGTGATATATGGGTATTAAAATATAGGAAATTCAATTTAGAAACTTATTATTGAGGCACTTTTTTGGAAAAAAATTTAATTTTTCTAAAACAATGCGAAAACAAAAAATTTCATTTTTCAATCGTTGTAATCCAGTGTTTTGCATCAAAAAAGAAAAACTGCGTTTTGGGTTAAGATACCCAACCTAAACCTATACCCAAAAATTTTAGGTATTTATCGAGAAAAATTTGTTAAACAAGCCCTATAAAAATGCTTAATAATGGATCAGCTTAATCAAGAGGCAATTCTCTACATATCTCAGGAATTCATTTTTTTTTTATTTTTGATTTTGTATACGAGTGGATGAAAAAAGTCAAAAAAATGTAAAACGAAAAAAGGGAATTTACCACTTTTTAACTTAAAATACGGAATTTTCGTAGAAACCCAAATACAAGCCTATGTATTTTTATAGTAAATTAATCCCTTTAATTTTTAAAAAATCCGGTCTTTTTGAACCTATTGATTTTTTGGAGTAAATGATGCTGCTTTGTATTTTAGCAATTTGTAGCTTAATTTTCGCTGATTTTTAATTCGTTTTCTGTAGCCTAAAAGAAAAAAGAAAGAGAAAAAAGGACTGCAGATTCTGAAAGAGCATCAAAAATAATGTATTTCTGTGCAAAAATAATAGGGGGTGTATAAAAAAAATGGGGGATGTAAATGGGGGTGTTTATTTCTTGAAATTTTAAAATCGTTTGTAATCATGTAAAATAAGCGACCAGAGGGTTAATGGAGGTACCATTTTGAAAAAATTTTGATGATGAACATCCTAGAATATTTTGTTTAAAGCTAGCTTTCAAAATAAAGATATTACACCCGGGTGTATACATTTAGACAAAAGGGGGTTATTGCTTATTCAAGGATCCATTTTTAATCAATATCTTGATTTAGCTCTTTAATTATTTCAAAATTAGCCTTGAGTAAGCACCTGCCAACCATCAACTTGGTATCCATATTTTGATTCAATTTATTTGAGCCGAAACCTTGATGACCACCGCAGTCTTTTAAATAAGACTCACTAACTTGGTCAAAAAGCAAAATGTTGAGTAATTTGATTGCAAGTCGAGAACATAAATGGGTTAAGTGCTTATCGATTAATCGATCATGACAGAATACTTACAAAAGCCTTATACTTTTCAAAAGACTAATGGTCGGTATTTAGATCTAATTGGTTACCTAATAACGCCTTTTAGTTCATCTTGCTCATCAATCAACATTTAAAATTTTTTTGTAATTTACTAACTTGGTATACAGGTGAATTTAGCTCGTACTCAAACTTGTTTTTATGTGTTTTAATCAACAATCTCGCTAAACGTATCGGCATTAAGGTTTAGTCCTTAAAGGTGTTTATGTATTTTAAAACTTCCCAAGATATTATTTAGTGCAGAAAAAACATTAAAGAAATGAATTGATTCAAGCTACCTATTACTACGTCTGCGATCGAAGAATAAACAAATTTTAAATGTATGCCGGTTTAAGTACTTTCAAATAAGTCTCAACTGTGTTTCTTCTGACCGGAAACTTGAGTTCTGGAACTTGACGATTAAAAGTTTCTTGTCGTAAGCTCTTTTAACCGAAAACAAACCATGTACCCAGATGACCATCGAGTTACATTGTCCAAGCTTAAACGGACTTTGTTGACTCGCAAATATCTATTCAAATTTATACGGTTTATACGAAGTATTTTTTTTTACTCGAAAGGAAGGGGTTTCAGTAAAAAAAATTTTCAACACAAGGTCCATTTCAAAAAAATTTCATAGTTATATCCCCTTCCCTATGTAAGAAAATTACAGAGGAGCCTAAATTTTGGACACCCACCCCGATATTTTCAACAAAATATTAAAATTTTAACGTTTTTTGTCACATATAACATAATTATTTTTTTTACTAAGATTTTTTTATTTTTTGTCTAAAAGTATTTCCTAAAAAAAGTCATACCGTAGACTCACATTTACATAAACATAAGCAGAGCTTAAGAGATTTAGTTATTTGGCCGAAAACCCCCGAGGTGAAACGGTCCAAATTAAAAAAAAATTAGTTATTTAGTCAAAATAAGCTTATCGATTTTAGGTTTCACCAAAATATTCAAAAGGAAGCTTGCATCGAAACTACGTCTTTTGTTGGGAAAGAATATTTCTTGTGAATGGTATTATGCGAACAAGTAAATAATTAAAGGTTGCTGTCTTCCGATTACATGTTTACACACAATATTCTGGACGATTTAGTTTTGATCTTAGTTTCCACCTGTCCCAATGAGCATGTTACATCTACATATCAAACCATTTTATTTCTTTTCAAAAAGTGAAATAAAGTTAAGTTGTGCAGGTAAGTGGTTAAAAAAGCTTAGGAAAGAAAACGATCATTAGATCACTAAGAAGAGAATAAAGTGGTTCTGGTTTACACAACATAAGAAATAATTTTGCAAGCAAGATTTAGGCACTCGTTAAAGTGATTCAGCTTCCACTTTATTGTTTAATTTTTATTTAAATTAGATTGAGAGTTTAAATTTGAAATCGTATGAAAATTAAAATTTATTGGGACAAGCAATGCTAATAATAATTCATAAAGAACACGAATTCTGTTCCTTAGTTATTTCAATTTTTTGCGTTTTAAGTCCATCAAATAAATCATCAGACTAGTTGTAATGTTCATGTATATAAGACAAGTACATAATTTGAAAGATAAGATTTTCTTATCTGTCTAAAATATTATGCTAATGGAAACCCTTAAATTTCAAAATTAATTTTTTTTAAAATCTCTTGTTAAAAAAAAAATTCAAGATTAAACAATTAATTATAAATAATGTCGTATCAAACGAGTAATGTTTATCCATCAGCACCTCAAGGTTTTGAACAACCTCCGCCATACCATAAAGACATTCCTTACCAAGCACCGAAACAAAGTTTTGATCAAATAATAAGCACTTACGAAATTAGTCATTATTTTGCGAACAAACTTCAAAGACTAAATGAGTTTAAAATTGTTTTTATTTTCGATGATTCAGGTTCTATGAACGCAGTTCTAAATGATTCACCATTGAACAATGGACATTTTAAAGCAACACGTTGGGATGAATTACAATATTTTTCCAAAATAGCTATAGACTTGGCGAATGTTTTTAATCAAAATGGAACTGATATTCACTTTCTCAATCGTCCAATGCTTAGAAATATTTATCACAAAGATCAATTGACACCTTGTTTTAATATCAAGCCTGCTGGGTATACACCGATATCGAGGGTGTTACAGAATGTTTTAGCAATGAATGGTCCAGATGAGTTGAGAGGTAAAAAACTTTTAGTTATTATTATAACTGATGGTGAACCAACTGATGATTACGGTCGAGTTGATATTCAAACATTTAAAAGAGTCCTACAGTCTAGAAACAATGGAACTTACACAACAATTGTTTCATGCACTGATGAGGATGAAACGATGAATTATTTGAACAACTGGGATCAAACTATTCCAAGACTAGATGTTATTGATGATTATAGAACAGAGAGACAAGAGATTCAACGAGCTCAAGGTAGTAAATTTAAATTTTCATTTGGTGATTATGTTGTTAAATCATTGATTGGAAGTATTGATCCTGATTTGGACCGTTTAGATGAGAGACCAACAAACCAGGAGTGTTGTTTGATCAGTTAATTTTTTTTTTAAATTCTTAAATTAAAATTTTTACCCTTTACTTAAATAAAAACTTAAAAATTTTTTTTTTAAAGAATCTCTATACTGATCATCTTTTTAATTTGAGCGTGGTATGAGTAACCAATGAGAAATTTCGAGATTCACCTAACTTGGTATTCAAATCTTGCCAGTTCAAAGCATCATTTTTACAAATTTTTTCAATTTGAATTTTTTTTTTAATCTAAAAAAATTTTTAAATTTTAAGCAAAACTCTTTGGTTGATTAATGGATATTTTATGAATTTTTATTTAGACAACAGCATATACAAAAAAGAGAATAATACTTTACCGTAAACCCCCTCCATTTGTATCCAATAGTTTTATCAAAATATTACGATAGGTAAAGTATTCTTTCAAAATCTCATACCTTTAGTTTATAGACTAAGTTGAGGGGGTTAGAATGAGGTATATTCCAGCCATTGATATTTCCATTTTATATTCTCTACACCCTTTATGTAATTTTTTTCCTTTTACTTTTTTTAAGCCTTTATAATTTGGGCAATGTATTGGCGAGGGTGAGACATATAGGGGTTCATAAAGGTTAAAAAAAGTAAAAGAACAAAAAGGACTCCAAATTCGTAAAAAATTACCATTTAAATTAACGTAAAGGCGCGATTTCTACGACATGTCGTTAAAATCGAATTGAAAAAAAAAATCCCATCTTTTAACATTGGAGCGACATGTCGTTAAATTCGAAATTCGATTATAACGACATGTCGCAAAAATCGCGCCTTTACATTATTTATGAATTGCAAAATATTAGTTGCAAAAATATTAGTGTTGGTTTTTTTTACACAAGGATTTTAAGTCAAAAAGCCAAAATCAACGTTTTGTGAAGAATTTTCTGTTACAGAAGCTTAGCAGTATGTGTTTGGCATTCCTACGGATGTCAAAAAACTAAAAAAATTTCCTTTTTTCGTTCTGAGCCATTGTAAAGCCACTTTTGGAACAATTTTTTATTCTTAAAAATAAATTTAGCTTTGGTTTTATTAGTGCTCTATCATAATCTTTATCATAAATATAATTTAGTATTGATTTGAAATGGTAAGATGCCCCAAATCATAAACGTTACTTAGTTTTTCGGGCTACTTACTAACATCCTTTCAAACCAAACACATTGAAAATTAATATGTAAAAAACAAAAATGAACACAATAATCATTTTTAAACATGCTGTTAAGTTATTTCAGCTTTGTACTGTATGGGAAATACACTAATGAAGTCAGATTTCATAAATTCAAATAGGCGTAGGACGAACTTTTTAAAAACACAAAAAAAAATTTTATTTTAAAAAATTTATTTTTCAATGAAATAAATATTGAAAGTACATTGCAGAATTGTTGAAACTCTGAAACATGAACGATTAACCCAACAAGAGTTAGTGAAAAGTAATTCAACGACTTTTTTTCGGCAAGTGAATCTTAAAATAACAAATATACTTAAAAATTGATTCATAAACACCTCTAAACTTTTTATCAAATACCAAAAAAATAATTAAATTAATAGACATTGAAAAAAACATAAAAGTATCAGACAATATAAGGACATACATAAATGATGAATTTTCAAGACACGTATAACCAGTAGAACGTCTATCATCTTTATTCTTTATTGAACATTTTATCAAATAGAGTATGTTTGGTACACGTGCAATTATAAGCAAAATATTCAATAATGTAACCATGAGAATTTTTTTTTCTCTTTCCGAATCACATTTTGACTTACGATAAACAATAAAACTATCATTATGTTTTCTAGTCATAGGCCATTCTTGAACTTTAACCATATTACGTTCCATATCAATTTTACGTAAATAACCTTGTCTCTTTTTGTTCGTAATAGACCTCAGTGTGAACAATAAAATATTAATCCATGTGATTGGAAACACGATCAAAAATATGTTTATTACAAAATTAATTGTTCGCATTAGATATGTGTAGAATTTTTTCTCGAACAAATCTCTACTAGCCAGCTGAAACATTTTTGATATTTTTTTTCCGTATAGTCTTGGACCAGGGACTAGTTTATGGATTTGTTTAGTACTTAGAGAATTTCCAATGTTCTCGTAATAGTAAACACTGTCCGTATTAGCCGAGGCTACTTTGTATTGAATTAGTATGGGCAGGAAACATACAAAACTGAATATAATAATGGACATTATTGATATGAAAAAACTTTTTGAAAAGTCAAGTCTCTTTAGTTCGATGTAACGTTCGATTAGAGTAAACACAATTATTAAGACTGAGCATAAGAGGCTAAATGAGATGAGAATATTTTTGACATAGAGTTCATAAATGACCTCTTGTTTTGATCCTATAATGTTTTCTTTTGTCGAAAGTACCATTGCTGGTAGGGTTATGCTTAACATAAATGTAATTGAATTAAAAATAGAGAACGCAAAAAGATACTTGTGTAAGTTGTCTTTGTTCTTCATTTTTAAAAAAACAATAATACAAACAAAATTAGTGCATAGACCGAATAGACTTATAGATGGTATGACGTATGTGTAATTGATGAATTCAATGAGAATACTTGTTTTATTATTACAACATGTAGATGATGATGTATAGTTCATTTTATTATCTGATGGTTCGTCTAATAGATTCATTTTTTTTGTTGGTTTGGTTTGTCAAATCGATTTTTTTGATGAATTAAAAATTTTTAATTTTATTTTATTTTTTTTATAAAAAAAAAAGGTACGTTCGAAAAAATTTTTCTTTTTTTTTTTTCTCACTGGTATTTTGATATCTGTAATTTAATATTTTGGTTGATATTTTGATGATAAATGACTGATTAATATTTTTGTTGTTTTCATTTCGATTAAAAAAGATTACGACGCTTTTAATAAACATCACACATAGGTCTCAAGCGAAAAGGACCGCGTCAAGCTTTTATTTAAACGATTTGAGTTAAAATGACATAAAAATATCCCAGATATCAATAGTGTTTTGGTCCTATAATTTGGTCAACTTTTAGTTTCAATTGACAGTTGTAGTATACCGTGTTGATGTTATAGTATTAACCAAAAACGACTTACAGTGATTGTGAAGATAATTTAATGATTAACTTTTTATTTAAAAATGGAATCTGTTATCTGTGAGTTAAAGGTTTAAATACTAAAAATAAATGTGACTTGAACTGCAGAGAGTAATTGTGAATGTTGAACATGCCTTCCCCTCGAATGAGAAGTGATTAGTCCTCTTGAGAAAATGGTAATAAACGAAATAATGAAAAAAAACAAAGAAGCTTTAAAATTCAAAATCTTTATTCCCAATTCTCCTCGACGACATGTTGGAAAAACTTGATGGCGTCCATTGGGCTTTTATCTCTCCCGACATCTCTTGCACAGGTGGTGCCTACAGAATAAGGCGACACTAACCCACCATCGAGATTCAAGACACACCGGACAGCTTACAACGTTACTCATAGAGGATGAGAGCTGTTTTTGTCGATTTTCCTTTTGCACCTGGTGAAGTTTTATGTCCTTTTCGGTGAGTTCATGTCGGAAGTCATCGAGTTGTGATTCGAGTTGTCGATTGTGTTCTCGTAACTGTTCATTTTGTACAACCAAGACCCCGCACTCCATTTGTAACTGTTCATTCAACCGTTTTACCTCCGAAATTTCTTTCTTCAATTCTTCAATACCATCATGCTGATAAAATAAGAATTGTTGTTTCTCGATTAAACTTTTGTTTAATTGATTGAGTTAAAGAGAGTTTTTTGTTCGTCACTTTTTAGCGAATTTTCTTTAAGATTAGGCTCCCATATGGTACTCGAGTTAAAGATTTTTAAAAATTGAGAACACGGAACCTTTTTTATTGAATTGTGCATCCGGTATTTTGGCACTTCAAAGTAATGCGAGCTGTTAAGAACCCAAGCTTGAGTCTCTTTTGCATTTGTTGACATTTTTTATGTTACCTTTAAGCTTCAATTTGCTTTAAAAAATGAAAATTTGCCGGGTGAGTACTTTTGAAAGCAGAAATAAAGAATTTATTAAAATTAGACTTGAACTTTTTTCCACATCTTAATATTTAAAAATACAGCGATATTTTTTTTCAATGGAGCCAATCGTTTAACATGTTGTGAAAAAGTTAGCTAACTATAAAGAAAAAAAAATTCAAACGAACAGTTAATTCGCTACTTTCTGTAGTTAATAGTTTCTACTTCTGACTTAGGCGGTAATAAATAAGCTTACGTAATCTAACCAGTCACTGGCAATTCAAACAAGATTTCAATGTTTCTCAGCAAAAATACATTCGATTGTGGCGTTTTCTTATGTAAAATTGCCCATGATATGGATAATTACCGAAAAAATATTATGCTTTCAATTTTTTTAGATAGAACTAGTGGCACCCGTTGCTTCGCTGCCGGAAAATATTATTACCCGGTAGACTCCCTTTAATTTACTAGCTAAATTAATTGTTTCATGCAAAATGCCGATGGGAACGTTACGAAAACAAAGATACAGTTTAGTCCGATGCAACACATTTGGTTAATTACATCACTGTTTTTTTGGTCTATTTATCCAAAAATAGAGGATTGAAGAAAAGAACTAAATAAAGAATGTTTTTTTAGGTGGGAAATCACTTAGTTAGTTTAGTATTTACTCTTAAGACCTACTCGTAAGACCTTTTACTTTAAATAAATAGAATTAACTTTAAATAAATAGTTATTTGAGCTAACTTTTCCAAGTCTCTAATCCCGTTTTCAATACTAACCAATTAAAACTTTGTATATAATTCGAACCTATTGGTTTTCTGGAAGGGAAGTGGAGTTTTCTTTCTTCAAAAGAAAAAAATCTTTTATCATTACAGTAAGCCATGACTTCTTAAATGAAAGAAAGAAAATTTATATTCAGGAACTGTCGCCTAAAAGCTTAGTTTATTTAAAAGCATAGATGATTCCTGAAAAAAGATGTCAAAACGCTTTATTAATTACATTTACAGTGGATAACGGTTAGATAAAAATATAAAAAATTTTGAGAATTAAAAATGTTTTGAAACCTCTCCTTAAAGAACAGTTTGAAAAACATTAACTTATAAACTTTTCATAGAGTAATAAGGTAATAAGGTAACACTATCAAAAAGTATCTGACTAAGCCACTTTTTGCATTGGATTAGAATTAAGTCTTAAAAATTGAAACCAATTAGTAAATTGAAGTCATTTAAAATGCCCTTTCGATTATTTTAACTGAAAGAATAAAATGTTTAGTTTTTATCTATTTCATTGATTAATTAGCGAATTAATTAAATCATTTAAATTAATATATTTTTTTATTTCTTTTAACCTTCACATTGTAAAAATCGACCTTGACTACGAATCGAAAATTGACTATCCCCCTGTTCCCCAGTTTATTGACATTTATTTTAACAGAATTCTTAATCATTTTTTTTATTGAATAAAATAAACAAAGATTAAAAAATCGTTGTCCCTAAAGTGCGGAAGTGGAAACGCTGTAGTAGTTTTAGAATTGGTTTAATAGACATGAGGTGTTATATTAGTAAGTAAAAAAAAGGGTAAATTTTGCCCTTTTTCCTTAATTTGATCTTCTAACTAATCTTCAAAATATATATCATTATGCTCTATGGTCTTAAGCCATCTATCAGCAAGAAATTCGATACCTCTCTTGGAAATGGAAATGACCCATAGAGTGGAAACGATGATAATCAGAACGCCTCTGGACACGATACAGAACGCTGAAGTCTTCAAGATGGTGAGCATTAAGCCAGTAACTGAAAAGTTACAGACCAGACAGCTAAGCTGGGCGGGTCACGTGCTAAGAAGACTAGAAAGCAAGCCCGCCAAGACTTTTGTGTTATGTGAACCCATAAGTGGACTCTTTAAGAACGAACTAAGTCCTTAATCAAAAAGCTGGCAACTTAAAAATTTTAATCAATTTTCAATTTTCTAATTTTAAAATTTTGTAAATCGCTTCGTAAGTATTTTGGAAAAATAAAATTGCAGCAAAATTTGCTGAATCTCTTGGTAAAGTCTGCTAACAGCGCTGAATAGCACATATGTGAATTAGGTCGAGATTTGTTAGTTTTAGTTATTTAATCATATTGTGCCCTTAAATAAGTAGCCCTGATGTATCTCTGCATTTAAACTAGGCTTTTTTCACATCTGTGCAATTGAGAATCTCGCAAGTGACCACAGGCTCTGGAAAAAACGTGTCGCCGAATGCTGTAAAACAGTGTCAGAATTAAGAAGAAGATTATAGGTCTAAAATTAAAAAATCTTATTATTTGCTATTGGAGATAAATATTGGGCGTAATTACAGTCCGAAAAAATAGGTTAACAATTTTAACTGTTTTTGACTTATTCATGGTACATTGATCTTGAACTAATTCAGATCAGTAATGATGTTCGTTTTAGTTGAAACCTATGATTAATTTTAATTTTTAAAAAAAAAAAACCCTATTAAAAAAAAAGCTTATCAGTGTCAAAAAAAACAAAAACAAAACAAATTTTTCATTATCTTTAAAAAAATTTAAAGAGATTATTAATATTTCAAAGTTTAAGTTTACTTTTGTCAAACAAAAAAAAACAACAATACATTAATTATTTTAAAGCTTTGCATTCATCGAACCCAACAAGTTATTTTTTTTTTATTTCACAAAATTAATTTTTCATAAAATTTGAAATATCAATTTTTTTAAAAAACAACAACAACAACTAATGGGTGTCTTATTTGGAACAATTAAATTTTTATTCTATTTTTATTTTTTTGTCTATGGTCTATTCCATTTGTTGGTATATACATCACCAACATTGGCTCCTTACCTTATCTTTCAAAACACAGGTATTTTATTTTATTTTACTCAAAACCCTTTTTTTGATTTAACTTTTTTGTTAAAGTACGATGGCCATTTGCTAATTACACTCATCCAGTTACTTATGGTCTTACAAATGTACACAACTTTTATTTCAATACGAACGATGGTGTTCGAATTGGTGTTTGGCATTATTTACCAAAAGGTCATGCATACGATCATACAAAACACGCTTCAAGATCGAATAACGAACATTTAAAATCGTTCTTATCGACATCGAAAACCCCGGTAATAATTTATGTCCATGGTAATGATAGAGACCGTGCCACTCCATTTCGAGTTCAATTATGTAAAAATTTAGTCAATTTAGGCGCTCATGTATTCGCTTTGGATTATAGAGGTTACGGTGATTCAACAGGTTGGCCAACAGAGTTAGGTGTTGTATCCGATGTTTTAGATTTATATAAATTGATTTTGTCTTATCAACCAGAGAGTAAAGTTTATTTGTATGGACACTCTTTGGGAACAGCTATTGTATGTCATGCTTCAAAATTAATTTCCGGTATGAAAAGTAGATTGGACGGTGTTATACTTGAAGCACCAATATTGAATGCTAGTCGTGCTGGTAAAGATTATCATCTTTCACTTGCGTTGAATAATAATCGATGGATACAACAAAAAGTCGATGAAGCCCTTGAAATTAGTAGCATTTATTTCAACAGTGATAGACAGTAATTTTTAAGCTTTTTTTTAGATATCTTTAAAAGAGTTTCAAAGTGAGTTAAAAAAGCTAGGGTATAAAAAATGATTAGTTTTAAAAAATGATAAAAAATATACAGAGAGATAAAATCCCTTTTTATGGCATAATGTGTTCTTAGACTTGCCAAAGATAGAAATTTTCTTTTGTCACGCTTTCTAAATCAATGAAATTTAACTTCATAAGTGTGTTCTCCATAAAGGAAAATTACTTGTTGTTCGTCTGTTTTAAACATTCAAGAACTAACGATTGAGAAAAGACGTAAATCTAAAAGATTGCGATTGACGCTGGGACCCTATTCGATATGAATAAAAGCTTACTTAAAGTCTTTCTCGGGTGAAAACGGTAAAAAAGAGAATTCAGTAAAATCTTTGGGAGGGCGAAAATATTTGTACTGCACGGCTCCTTAAAAAAAGCGTACCCCGTACTGAACCGGAGCGTACCGTATCATACTATCCAGTCGTACTATACCATCGTACCAGTTTTTTATTAATTTTATTTTCCGTTTCGGTACGGTTGGATGATACGCCTTATTTTCAGAAGCCGTGCAGTATTAAAAAAAGACACATACTGCAACTCTGCCGAATTTTTGGTGCGAAGTCTAGCAACAAGAAGGCGAACGTACCCGTACCGTACTAAATCTACCAAAGCGTACCGTACAAACAATTTTTTTTTGAAATTTTTCAATTTCCATAAAAAATAAAAAAAAAAGTTTTTGGGGAAGTACGGTACTTTTACTATGTTTGGTACAGGGACGCTTCACTACGGTGTGGGTACGCCACCAAAAGTTCGGTAGAAGTGAAGTATTAGGAAAAATACATGAATCAAATTATTTGGACTTAAGTTTCCTTTAGCTACAGGTGTCCCAATCCTTATCTTAATGCTTGATTTTATGAAAAACAGCCTGTTGTTATTTTCTGACTACGTCCCTGATTCCATCGAACTCCGGTTATTTTCAAAATATGTGTTCCTGCTCCGCCACTGCATTTAGTTTAACTATTCTTTTCTTTAAAACCAGAGCTTGAGGTTGCCATTTCTAAAAAGGGAATTGGCCTGAAAATACAAAAATAGTTATTCTATATTCAACATGAGTAGATCTCAAAATTTGCAGTTAAGACTGTCCTTCTTAAAAACAGAATCAAAACTATTTTCATTCACATTAAACTCTATTTAAATTTTTGATCTAGACCTTCCGTCTGCAAAATATATCCAAATTTTTTTTCAAAAGTATCCAAGAGATTAATTCAGAGATTTTAATAATGCATGCCAAAGATGACACATTTGTACCATACAATCATGGCGAGTCATTGTACAAGTTAGCCAAAAGCGCAAACAGAAAAGTAAAATTTGTTAGCTTAGAAAAAGACTTAGGTCTTGGTCACTTTTTACAATCTCATTTACCTATTTACGATCATATCAAGTAAGTCTTTTGAGCCATCATCATTTTTGAATCAAGTTAACTTATGTCAACTTAGTTCAGAAATGAAATGTATCAAAATAAATCTCTAAAAAAAAAATTTTTTTTTCTAAAGGGAAATGATCAGAAAGTGATTTTTTTAATTTTAGGATTTTTACAATTTTTAAAAAAATAATTTAGGAACAAGTTTAGAAAAAAAAATGTATTTCTATTTTTACAATTTTTTATTTTTAGGAATAATAAAATAGTTTTTAAGCAAAAAGTTTGTTATTCTTCTTTTTTGACCCTTGTCTTAGACCGTGATCTAAGCTCTTCTTTGTCGCTTATATCACCCTTGATTATTTCAGCTTGGCCTTCTGTGGTTTCTTGTGACGGTGGTGTTGTTTTAGAAAGTCTTAACTTTGCTTCAAAAACAGTTGCTAGCTCGTTTTTTAAAGTAACATTTTCTGCTCTAGTCGAATCCAAATCTTGTATTAAATCAGCTGTTGTTGTCAATAAAACAATTAAACGTTTTATTACAAACATTAAAAACAAAGACATTCCAGTAATGTATAAATTACGTTGTGAACGAAATTCTTTAATAGCTTCGATATTTGTTACAGCGTCTTTAGGAATTTTTACAGTTGTTTTTATTTGACCACCACTTTCTGAGTATTTGATCATGTCACGTGCGGCATCGAATAACAAAATTACGAGACATACTATCAAAAAGTTGAAAAATACATTCGATTTTGTACGCACACGTCGTATGAATCTTGAATTGAAGACTTCTTTCCATCTTTAAAAAAAAACGGGATTTTACAACATGATGGAGATTAGACAACAACTACAAAAAATAAATTACTTGATAGGCGAGATTACTGGAACTAGTAAGAATAGAACAAATAAAATTTCACTGTACAAAAAACCAGCGGCTAAACACCATTGTAAAGACATTTTTTTGAATAAATAAAAGAAAGATTTCTTTTTGAATCCAAGTCTTAAGTGTTTTATACAAAAAAAGAATATTCGAAGTATTTTAAAAACGAGAATTAGAAGAAAATTCTTCTAAACCTAAATATAATTTTGGGATTGTTTTTCAAAATAAAAATGTATATTTAGAAATTAAAAAAAAAAAGTGGATAATTTATAACAAAATTTTGTAATTGTGTAATTATTTTTTTAATCCAATCGTAAAATGACTGGTTTTGTTTTGCTTTAAAGACACCTCAGATAAATTTTTAAGTACTGACGTGTACTTTCAATTTTTAAATGAAAAACTGAATTTTTCAATAGAATGATTCATATATCGAAATGACGATATAGATTTTTGCTTAATCAGAAAATTTTATTATTCTGTAAAAATTTGGAAAGTGAAAAACTGCGATTAGTTAGGCAAACGGACAGGAGATGAAACACCTTGAATATAAGAGACCATGTTCTAACTTCCTTTTATTTTGTGGTAATATTGCTGAGCTGTTGAATTGTTGAAAAAAATTTTTAAAAGACAGAAAACATATTTATTCATAGGGGCAAGAAATCAAGCCTACCCCTCAGCTTTTTGCATCCAAATGCATAAGTGTTGTATTAAACTTTCAAGAACTAACGATTGGGAAAAGACATGATTAATATGCTTGATTCTTATTATTTAAAACTGGTTTGATATTTCCAAAAAATTAGATCATTTAGCCTTGCTAAATCGTGCTAATCTTTAATAAACAGCTCAAACCAGACATAGATTTTTTATAACATCACTTCCCAGGAAACTATTCCTGATAAGATCCTAAAACAGATCTCTTAACGAATCTTTTCGGGAATCCTACTCATTTCTTGATTAAATTCCTATCCAGGACGGTACACGTTCTTGATGAAGGACGGTATCTGATCCTACAAGTCCTAAATAAGAAAAAACAAGATACCACAAGATAAATAAGATTCTTTAGTAAATCTGATGATCAAATTATTTTTCGAATCTTCTAGGAAAATTTGTTTTTAAGAATAATAAAGATTATTAAATTTCTTTTAAAATCTGAGACCAAGTTTTTTGAATTAGCTTTAGAATTTTTAGGAAAGATTCAAGAAAAGCTCAGGTCATAATAATTCCATAATTAAGTTTTTCCAAGTTCTTTTAAGAAAAGGATAATTTTTATAAAAGGTTGGTATAATTGTTAGGGAAAAATTTGAGCTTTTATAAGAGCACTCGGATACTGAATTTTAATAGGGAATGAATAAAAAATTTAAAAAATTTAATTTTAGCTTTTATTGGAACAAAAATAAGGAAAAAAAAGAGACAAGTCAAAACAAAGGGAGGAACAAATCAAAAAAAGAAGGTTTAATTCAAAAAAAGAGGGACAAATCAAAAAAAAGAGGAAGAAGTCAGACCATAGGAATGACAAGCAACCAAAAAAGTTAAAAAGTTTTAGTGATGACTTTGTTAATAAAATGAAATAGAAATATTCTTTATTTCACTCTTCCCTCATGGAAATTACACCATATACATCTTCTTCACCGTCGTCATTACTGCTACCATCATCAATTTTGTCAGCGTCTTGTGGATCTTAAAAGAGAAAGAGAGAATTAAAAAAAGATATTTTTTTAATTTTTTCTAAATAAATTATACTTACTTAATTTTAAATACTTTTTGGAATCGAGACACTTTTGCCTAAGTGATTTTAAAATGCTTGGCCAATGGTCAACAAAATTCTCCAAGGTTCGAAGTTTTCTTATGTAGCAAACTTAAAAGAAAAAATTAGACTTTAAAATCAGTTAAAAAAATTATAATTAAAAAATCTTACTTTTTATCATATCAATTCTGTGCTGATCGAGAGGTGGGGCTTTACTCTTCATTGGTTCAACCGTCCCATTTGCCAATTCAGATTTCTTGAATAGACGTCCAAGCAGTTTAGTTCCGTAGATGTTGATGTTATTTCTATTAAACGGAACTAGACTTAATAAATTCTTGCCATCGTATACCTAATCGAAATATGAAAAAACCTAGCAACAAAAATTTACGAAAAATAAAAAAAGCTCACTAAATCCATAGTTAAATCCAGACCGAGTTGATCACGTAAGATTTACCATTCAACGAGTTATACAAGAGTTGGAAACAATAAAATTAGCCATATTATAAAATACAAAATCGACAACGGTTTTCATTTTGGAGTAATTCAGTATTTTTTACAAGTTGAAAATTTTTACTATGTGGCAATAAGTCCTTTTGAAATTTTGACTAATTCCTTGTTAGAATGTGTGAAGACAAGATTGCCAAAAGAACTAGATAATCTAAAAAAAGAAAACTATTTTGAAAATATTTTTTTTTCTTGTAAAAAAACGAATAATTTAGTTCTAATTAATAGTTTTAACATAATTGGAAAATGCATTTTATTCAGAAATAATAGTGAAAATTTTTTTGTTTGTGAGTATGAAAACGAGAATGAACATGTTCATATGTTTCCTAAAAGTCTTATGTTTCCTAGCCCTTTCTTATTTGCCTAAGAATACTAAGATCAGATCTTAACAGGATTCTTTTTTTAAATTTTAATTTTTTTTCCTATGTTTCCTAAAAAATCCTAAACTAGAACTTTAAAAATCATAACAAGTCCTTATAGTAGGATCTTATTAGGCTTTTCATAATAATCCTACCCAAGATCCTAATTTTACCTAAGGGTTCTCATAATTTAGAAAACGTCTGATAATTCACTAAGATTCCTACTTAATTTCCTAGTCATTCCTAAAAAATCTGAATTTTTTAAGAAAAGCAATGATTTTTTTTACAGATCTTGGAAGAGCCTTATAAGATTCCTGAGTCTTAAATATCTTAAAGACTCCTAAAGAATCCTATTAAGAATTGTTTCCTGGGTTAGAGTTCACTTCTTACATTTTAGTTTTACGTTTCTAGTAAGGTGAGGTCTTATACTTCCATTTCTATTGCATCATCAAATCTAAAAAAGATTAAGCTTTTGAATGCTAGTTTAAATAAAATTAGTTACAAACTATATTCTTGAACGTGCCCTTTACTAAGACTAATGTTTATCATCATTAGAATTAAAAAACTCATATTCGGAAAAAATACTGTTTTTTGACTTAAGTCAAATGACTCAAGTCAGACTCATGAGTCATGACTCGGACTCAGACTCGTGAGTCATTAATTAAAAACTGACTGACTCGGACTCAAATCACCACGAAATCATCGAGTCTTGTACCTGGTAAATCATGTAATACAAATTTGATTGAGTTTATTGACAGAGTAATATATGAGATCGAGAGAGAAAATCTGATTGATATCATCTACACAGACTTCTCGAAAGCATTTGATAAAGTCTCACACAGAAAACTTTTAAGAAAGCTCAGAACATATGACATTTTCAACGAACCAGATGAATAGATTAAATCTTTTCTATTCGAAAGAAAGAAAAAATAGTTCTTGGTGATATAGTAACAAGTGGTGTTCCTCAATGATCGGTATTAGGGCCTATTTTGATTGTTTTTTACATAAATGATCTATTTGACTCAATTCAAAGCCCGTTTTTGTCTACACGACTTGAAGATGTTAGGAGTGTTTATTAAGAACACTTCTAATAGGACTCGTTATACAGTTCCAATCTCAGATGGTGAGGTTATCTTAAAGGAAACTTTTGAAGAAAAGGATCTTCGAGTAGTTGTTTCCAATTACTGTAACAAATCTGCGGCTTCTAAAGCCAATAGAATATTGGGCCAAATTAAGAACTCGTTCGCATGTTTAAGCATCTGGTAACCCTTTAACGAACGCTTACATAAGTATTTTTGAAAGAATCTAAAGAAGAGCGACGAAGCTAGTCAAAAGTCTGAAAGAGAGGCCGTATCAAGAAATACTAATTCATTTGGATTTAACGAGCTTTGAAGACCCGAGAACAAGAGGTGGCCTTATCAAAATGTTTAAAATAGTCAACGGTTATGAGAAGATCAATCTTATGAATGGAGTGAACCTATCCAAAAGTTTGAAGCTAATCCTAAAAAGAAAACACGACATGAAACTACACAGACAAGAAATTAGCAAGTGTGGTTCATTCAGATACAACTTTTTGGCAAACAGAGTGGTCTCAAAGTGGAATGTTTTGCCACAGAGTGTTGTCAATGCAAAAACAGTCAATGGTTTCAAAGCGGTCATTGACAGAGAAGTGTTTGGCATGGGACATAGGAAGAGAAGAAAGACTTGACTTGTTGAGAAGAAGATGCCATATGATCCCATCATTAAACTGTTAATTTTAATGAGATTAAATTTTTTAAAAAATTAACTTTTTATTGAAAAAAAAGATTAAATAAAAGTGTAAAAGTGAGAATCAACAATTAACTTTAAAAAAAATCTTAAACTAAACTTTTTTATTTAAAACATCATATTGTAATTTTGTAAATAAATCTTTTTGCGCTATACGTTTACTATCCAATGCCATTCTTAAGGCATAATACTTAACCTCATTTGCATTAGCATCATTTTCATTTACCGTCATATTATCATACCATATATTCAATCAATTTCTAAAAAAAAAATGAGTACATGCAAATTCAAAATTTCAAAAAAAATTTCAAAAAATTTACATAATTATGAAAGTGATAATTCTAACGATATTTTATCTGGTTTGAGTGATAACTGGATAAAGTTTTTGAATCAATATGTTTCCTCTTTAAACACTAGTACTCAAAGTCAATTTATTTATCAATTCACTCAACTTATTTGTCAAAAATATTCGATTTCATTCGATTCGTTTCAGCCCATTTTGAGTCTGTCCGATTTTCAAATAAGTTTTGATCGTTTTAGAAAGAGCCTTCCAAAGAGTGGCAAATGCCAAATATGCTTAAAAACATTTGAAGGTCTCAAAATTCATTTTTTGTCATGTTTCAATCGAATGTTTGAACAATTTACTCGAAACTTCGATTTTTCAAATCTGAAACAATTTAACGAAATTTTAAACGTTAACGAATGTCTACCTTTTTTTTGTACAAGTGATAACGATTTGAATGCGTTGCTCAAATCAGATGATTTTGCAATACCAGTACTTTTGCCAAACTACGATAGCTATTTTAGTCAGTTGGCAAAGTTTAGTGACCCAAGAAACCTCAACATTTTACATTTGAATGTAAATAGTGTTGAACACAAGTTGGTTAATTTGGATGATATTTTATCGGCAAACCTTTTTGATGTTGTTGCTATCTCTGAGTCTAAATTGGACAGTTTAACTACCAAAAACTTTGGTAAAGGTTACGGGTATCAAATCATAAGGAGAGATAGAAATTCTCATGGTGGAGGACTACTGATTTTTGTCAATAGTAAACTTAAGATTGGCTTTACTCACAATTCACCAGATTTTGAGCTTATTCATTTTCAAGTATCGACAGCTGAGACCCCAATAAATATAATTTGTACGTACAAACCACCGAATAAATCTGAAAATGATGCGTTTTTCACTAACCTAGAGGACTATCTGTTTATGCTTGATCCGAATATTCCGCTATTAATAATTGGAGATTTAAACGAAGATCTATTGTCAAACAAAGGCTCAGATTTGTTAAAATTTATGACTGAGAATGATCTTAAAAATTGTATTAACAAACCAACACGAATAGCCTCAAGTTCAACTATTGATGGTCAAAAGTTATCCAAAACTTTAATCGACGTATGTCTTCATAATGATTTAGATAATCATGGTATTTCAATTTTCAGTGAAGTAATTGGTTGTCCTTTTAGTGACCATTGCTTCATTTGTGTATCACTCAATGCTGCCTGTGAAACTGAAAATAGTGAAGTTATCTATGGTCGAAATTTGTGCCCTCAAAATGTTGATCGTATAGTAAGTGATCTTAAAAATGTTAACTTTTATGAAGCGTTAAAGTTCAAAGAGACCTATCGTCAATGGGGTTGGTTAAAAAACAAAATTTTATCGGTAATAAACAAAATATCTCCTATTAGACGTCTGAAGAAAAAGAAGTTCAAAAATAAATACCCTTGGTATGATAAAGAGCTTGCTCTTGTTAAACGGCAGCGAGACTTTTTGTACACCGTAGCTACAGCCTCAAAGTCGATAAATGATTGGACCAACTATCAGGAATATCGAAAAAAATTCGAATCGCTAAATAGGTCTAAAATGTGTGATTTTTTCAAGAATAAATCGATTAAAGACTTTAAAAATTCAAAATTATTTTGGAAATTTTACTCAAGTTCAATCAAAACGAGAAATTCTGACAGTGAAACCATTTTCCCCGATTCTCTAATCGATGATGATAAGAGTACAAAAGAAAAATCTGAGATGCCGAATGTTTTTAATTCGTTTTTTACATCCGTTTTATCAAATTCTCAAGTCGAACATACTGACTGTACAAGATTCATAGACAAAACTTTTGCCAATCTCAAAAGGACCAAAAAGGTAAATACTCCTGGTTTTTCTTTTAAACTAGTTGATAGATTTGAGGTCGACAAAGCGATCAAAGAGCTTTCTAAAACAAGTTCACCAGGTGTTAGTGCTATCCCAACGCAGATTTTAAAGGAAATTAGTCCTTGTTTATCACCTGTTTTAGCACAGATTTTCAACAATTGTATAACTTCTGGGATTATTCCGGATGAATGGAAGACAGCAGTGGTAACGCCCCTCTATAAAAATAAGGGTTCAATCAATGACCCAAATAATTACAGAGGAATTTCTGTACTTCCCCCGGTAAACAAAATTTTTGAAACGCTCATAGCACATCAAATTCGATTCTATTTTGAGTCAAATTCAATTTTTTCGGCCGCTCAGCATGGTTTCAGAAAGAACTTTTCTTGTGAAACCGCACTCCATGAACTTTTGAGTGATATTAACTTGATTCGTGATCGTAACTTGATAGCCATCCTTCTATTCATTGATTTCAGGAAGGCGTTTGACACGTTAGAAGCTGAATTGTTTATTCGGAAGCTATTCCACTATGGTTTTGACAATCAATCATTATCACTTATTCGTAATTATTTTTTCAATCGTAAACAAATAGTCAAGATGGGAAGGTTTGTTTCGAATTTTAAAAAAATTAAGCTTGGAGTACCCCAAGGGTCAGTTCTTGGACCACTTTTTTTCCTCATATTTATAAATGATCTTCCCTTGTGTCTAGATCAGATCAAATGTAAACTATTTGCTGACGACACAACCCTATCCCATCAAGGAGACGACTTTGATGCACTTGTTGTTAGTTTCAAGAGTCTGCTTAAACCATTTTTCAATTGGTGTAATCATAACCGACTTGAAATCAACTGGTCAAAGACCTTCGTTATGGTTATAACTAATAAACGGATCAAGAATCTAAAAGACTTAAAGACATTAGATCTTGATGTTGCAAAAGTTGAAATTGTCGATAAATTTAAACTGTTGGGTGTGACAATTGACTCAAAACTTGATTTTGAATATTACGTTAGTTCATTAAGATTACAAGTAAACCGTAAACTTTACTCGATAAAAAGGTTATTTTATTTATCATTCAATGTAAAAATTCAATTTTTTAAAACGTTCATTTTACCGTACTTCGACTATTGTGCATCGTTGGTAATATATTTTTCAAAGAGAGCAATACAAAAATTGGCCAATTGTTATTATTTATGTATATATAAATTATTCAAAATAACGATTAATTCGGATGATTTGAATATTGTTAATTCGCAACTAAGGTGTATGGGACTTTTTAATCTGCACCATAGGTTAGTTAAAAAGCTGTCAAATTTTGTAACAAAAATATTTATCTTTAAAAATCCACCGAATTTGTTGAATGAACTCAAATTTAATCATGAAAGAAATATTCCTTACAATCTACGGAACAAAAATATGCTTACTCAACCGATAATCAAAAGAAGAACAGGTGAAAAAACTTTTGGATTTTTTTTCACAAATTTTATAAACAAACTTTTTATAAATTTCTATAAAATAAAATTTACTTTTAAAGACTTTAAATTATATTTGTCAAAAAATTTGAATGAATTTGTAAATATTTGTGTGAATCAATTTGATAATTTAAACTTTTTTATTAAGAATTCGTATCTGTTTTATTAGTTTTTATTTTCTTATTTTTATTTATTTTTTACTTTTTGTATCAATTTTTGTAAAATTTGAGCAGGTCCCAATGGCTTGCTCAAATAGGAATTAGAAAACTAACTATCAAATTATCCAGATAATTTGATAGATAGACAGTTGTCTTATTTAGTTTTTGTTTAATAATAAATAAAAAAATAAAAATAAAATAAAATAGAAAATATTTTTTTTTCTTGTAAAAAAACGA
Source organism: Brachionus rubens (assembly GCA_022207745.1). Taxonomy (NCBI): domain Eukaryota; kingdom Metazoa; phylum Rotifera; class Eurotatoria; order Ploima; family Brachionidae; genus Brachionus; species Brachionus rubens. Next base: position 2,645,375 of record JAJVHD010000005.1, read on the forward strand.
ATAATTTAGTTCTAATTAATAGTTTTAACATAATTGGAAAATGCATTTTATTCAGAAATAATAGTGAAAATTTTTTTGTTTGTGAGTATGAAAACGAGAATGAACATGTTCATATGTTTCCTAAAAGTCTTATGTTTCCTAGCCCTTTCTTATTTGCCTAAGAATACTAAGATCAGATCTTAACAGGATTCTTTTTTTAAATTTTAATTTTTTTTCCTATGTTTCCTAAAAAATCCTAAACTAGAACTTTAAAAATCATAACAAGTCCTTATAGTAGGATCTTATTAGGCTTTTCATAATAATCCTACCCAAGATCCTAATTTTACCTAAGGGTTCTCATAATTTAGAAAACGTCTGATAATTCACTAAGATTCCTACTTAATTTCCTAGTCATTCCTAAAAAATCTGAATTTTTTAAGAAAAGCAATGATTTTTTTTACAGATCTTGGAAGAGCCTTATAAGATTCCTGAGTCTTAAATATCTTAAAGACTCCTAAAGAATCCTATTAAGAATTGTTTCCTGGGTTAGAGTTCACTTCTTACATTTTAGTTTTACGTTTCTAGTAAGGTGAGGTCTTATACTTCCATTTCTATTGCATCATCAAATCTAAAAAAGATTAAGCTTTTGAATGCTAGTTTAAATAAAATTAGTTACAAACTATATTCTTGAACGTGCCCTTTACTAAGACTAATGTTTATCATCATTAGAATTAAAAAACTCATATTCGGAAAAAATACTGTTTTTTGACTTAAGTCAAATGACTCAAGTCAGACTCATGAGTCATGACTCGGACTCAGACTCGTGAGTCATTAATTAAAAACTGACTGACTCGGACTCAAATCACCACGAAATCATCGAGTCACTTGGACTGGTATGGTCTTTTACCTGGTAAATCATGTAATACAAATTTGATTGAGTTTATTGACAGAGTAATATATGAGATCGAGAGAGAAAATCTGATTGATATCATCTACACAGACTTCTCGAAAGCATTTGATAAAGTCTCACACAGAAAACTTTTAAGAAAGCTCAGAACATATGACATTTTCAACGAACCAGATGAATAGATTAAATCTTTTCTATTCGAAAGAAAGAAAAAATAGTTCTTGGTGATATAGTAACAAGTGGTGTTCCTCAATGATCGGTATTAGGGCCTATTTTGATTGTTTTTTACATAAATGATCTATTTGACTCAATTCAAAGCCCGTTTTTGTCTACACGACTTGAAGATGTTAGGAGTGTTTATTAAGAACACTTCTAATAGGACTCGTTATACAGTTCCAATCTCAGATGGTGAGGTTATCTTAAAGGAAACTTTTGAAGAAAAGGATCTTCGAGTAGTTGTTTCCAATTACTGTAACAAATCTGCGGCTTCTAAAGCCAATAGAATATTGGGCCAAATTAAGAACTCGTTCGCATGTTTAAGCATCTGGTAACCCTTTAACGAACGCTTACATAAGTATTTTTGAAAGAATCTAAAGAAGAGCGACGAAGCTAGTCAAAAGTCTGAAAGAGAGGCCGTATCAAGAAATACTAATTCATTTGGATTTAACGAGCTTTGAAGACCCGAGAACAAGAGGTGGCCTTATCAAAATGTTTAAAATAGTCAACGGTTATGAGAAGATCAATCTTATGAATGGAGTGAACCTATCCAAAAGTTTGAAGCTAATCCTAAAAAGAAAACACGACATGAAACTACACAGACAAGAAATTAGCAAGTGTGGTTCATTCAGATACAACTTTTTGGCAAACAGAGTGGTCTCAAAGTGGAATGTTTTGCCACAGAGTGTTGTCAATGCAAAAACAGTCAATGGTTTCAAAGCGGTCATTGACAGAGAAGTGTTTGGCATGGGACATAGGAAGAGAAGAAAGACTTGACTTGTTGAGAAGAAGATGCCATATGATCCCATCATTAAACTGTTAATTTTAATGAGATTAAATTTTTTAAAAAATTAACTTTTTATTGAAAAAAAAGATTAAATAAAAGTGTAAAAGTGAGAATCAACAATTAACTTTAAAAAAAATCTTAAACTAAACTTTTTTATTTAAAACATCATATTGTAATTTTGTAAATAAATCTTTTTGCGCTATACGTTTACTATCCAATGCCATTCTTAAGGCATAATACTTAACCTCATTTGCATTAGCATCATTTTCATTTACCGTCATATTATCATACCGACCCATTGTAAACAAAAATTTCGAAAACAAATCTTCACCATGATACACATGTAAATGCAATTTGTTAAATACTGACTGTGAATTTGCTGTTGGATAATCAATGAGTTCACTTAGTTTAATTATAGACACTTGTTTGGAGCCTATCAAATGGTTCAATGCAATATTTTGACCGTACAGTAAAAGCACACCGTAATGCCAATCAGGCCATAGAATGACCCCTACTTTACCTTGACGCTCTGGTTCCGAAAATTCTTCATTGGCCAAGTACCCCATTCCGAACAACGTTAAATACGAAACAAGTCTAAATTGGTCTGGTGTCGAGTACCATGTTGATCCAAGACCCCCTGCATCTGGATAATTCAAACCCAAATTATGAGCGATTCTTCGAAACCGTTTACGATTAAACTCCGAACTGTACCCGCCACCACCGACTACAAAATCATTACAGTGCACAGGTAACCATTTAGCAAACATCGGGGTCAAAAAAGTGTCCATATCACTTCGAATCAAATAATCATAACCGGCTGATTTTAAGTACGCATAACCCTCAAAAGCCATTAGAATCGAATCCAAATAGTTATAATCCAACAAATTAGCGTTTAACAACGAGTAAAACTCTTTAAGTTGTTCTTTATCATCCGAGTAAATATCGACTTTATCTAAAAGATAATTGTAATCGAATGGTTTATTAACTCTTGGTAATTTACGTGCCGCAAGTGATTTATAATTGACCAAAGTACACATTGGTTTATCTTCTGGCTTTGTTCGAATATTTTCAAATTTACAATTTAAATCGTTAAAAAAACTCTGTTTGCCAAAATTTTCGTTTTCTTTATCAACAAAAATAATTAAATCAGTCCGCCATCTTTCGGGTTCATAAGTCTGCATGTTAATCCAACTACGGTACAACCATTTTAACTCATGTTGAAATCCTTGGGCTTTTTCAATTGGAAAATAGAGTAAAACACCACGTGTTATACGAACTTGATGAGTTTCATTAGGCGCTAGACTATTGTACTTAATAGGATCATATTTATTTAAACTACCATCGGGTACCCAGGGGTTGAGTTTATTTTTACAATCGAGAAAAAATTTATACCGAGATAAGTAATCGTGTGATGGTTTAGTTACTTGAATATCCGAATTTTCGGGTTTAGGTTGATCATCTTGTTTCACTTCCTGTTGTTGATGTTGTTGTTGAACGGCTTGGCTTTCGTCTAATTTTAAATTAACTTCGTTTAATTTTGATTTTAAACCGTTTAGTTCTTTGAATAAAGATTCTTTAAGAAATAAACGTTCGTTATCGATTTCGGGTTTGACATAATTTTTGAATATTATAGAATTAAGAATAGATACTAAAGTTATGAAAGCAATATAGAATGCAACAAGACCAAGTAGAATAAATGTGAATTTTTTCATGATGACTCGATCATTTAGTTAAAATTTTGATTCGATTTTTTTTTTGTCAAGTTTTTTTTTAATATACTCGAATACCATAGAAACTAGAAATTTATTTATTTTTCTAAAATAAAAAAAAAAATCAATTTAAATTTAGAATAACATTTTTTTTATGATCAATAGAATAACTCTATCGAACTGAGTGCTTACATTAAAATGAATTTTTTTTATCTTGGTCTTCTTGGAAAAAATCATCTGAATTTTCGGCTGTAAAATACGACCCCAAAATCCCATGAAAATCATCTACTTCATATATTAAACATTTAAGGACTCATATATCTAGTTGATGCTGGTACTGGTTATTATGGAAAAGTGATAAAGGCTGCACCATGCTAAACTCTCACGCTATCTGAAATTAAAAATATGACAACATATCCATGTTCCTAGTGTATGAAAACATAGGATTCCATTATTTATACGGGATCGAAATTTTTTTTTAATTTTTACCCTGAGAGCTGCTAACTGGGTGACCTTAGAAAGAGGCTGTTTTAGTTAACCGTCAGTACTAACCTGGTCGTTCAGATGTTCAGAAAATGTACGTTAAAATCCTTTCATGAATTTTCATGAACGTTTGCGTTCATCCGAATTCGCCCGAATGTTCAAAAGTTTTCAGAACTTTCAAATCCATTCATAAACTTTCATAGCTTTTCGAGACCATTTTCATGAATTTCCGGAGCCTTTCAAAGTTTTTCATAAATTTTCGGATCCCGAAAGTCCACGAAAAGTTACTAAAAGTCCCGAAAAGCAATGAAAGTTTTTGAAAGGATATGAAAGGTACTTAAAACTTTTGAACATTTGGGCGAATTTAGATGGACACGAACGTTCATGAATATTCATGAAAGCATTTGAACGTTAATTTTTGGAACATGGGTTGTACAACCCTGGTCATTCAAAGCTCTTAGTAGAATAGAATGTCCCTAAAAAGGTGCTGAAAATCAAGGATGAAAGAATTTACATTTTTTGACCAGAAATTCGTGATCCTCATAAAAAAATCATAGAAAACAATTAAATTTATTCATATAAACGATTCCTTCGATTTTCGGGTCTCATCTATTATGTGACCAATTGGTCACCTAATACGTGACCAAAACATTTTTAAACGAAAGGTGACCAACCTTGGTCACATGACCAAGGTTGAAAATTGTTGACCAAAAAATATTTAGAAAATGAATTTTTTGTTCACATAATTTAAACTATGGTCACATAAATTAAACTTTGATCACATAATTTAAAGTTTGGTCACATAATTTTAATTGCATTATAATGTTTCAACTTTCAGACATAAAACCATAAATCAATGAATCCCTTTTCTCCAAAACCTCACACATTAAACACGAATTCGTTATTAAATTTAACACATTTACCCTTCAAAATGTAAAATTATATTTCTGTGCATTATAAACAGACGCTGAACTGATTCCATCCCAAGGTTCAAAGCAAAGCAGAAATAGATACCCCAAATGAAGGCGCATGCTATTCTACACAGTTGTCACAAGTTGGCTCAGAGAAAAAATCCGCTACTGAGCCCTTAAGTCGTTAAAGAAAAAAGATCGGTCACATAAACTACCGTAAATTCTCGAAACTTAGTACATGTAATTAAATCTGATTTTTTAAGTTGTTCTCTCGCCGTATCGTACCATCTCGCCCATGTTATAACTCCTTCGAATTTAGTTACCTACCACTGTCACGGTAATAACTGGTCACGTAATTTAGACTATGTTCACATAAAATTTTTTTTAGCCACTTAAAAAAATTCTTGGTCACGTATTTTATATAGTTTTAAATTCAAAATAAATTTGGTCACCAATTTTTTTCTCACATGTCATGTGACCAAGGTTGGTCACCTATCGTTTAAAAATGTTTTGGTCACATAATAGATAAGACCCCGATTTTCAAAAAAATCCACCTTTTTAGCCTCATAGTTTCTATGTGGTTTCTTCAGAAGCTCCTTTTTTTTTATTTTCGTTATCATGAAATTTCATTACGGTCAGACTTTATTTAAACTTAATGAGTGAAAATCCTCATTTAGCCCTCCATCAAGGGCCAGATAAGTGTTTTTTAAGACGGCTTTTTTTAAAGTCAATCAAACAGGCAATTAGGATTAGATATATCTTTCACTTACTAATCACAGAGGTAATCCCAAAGTCATGAAGTTGCGGATTGAAATAATGAATTAAATGAGGGATTTGAGTCATAATGCAACACTTCTACTAAAAAAATTATGTTTTCTGACACGTTGTTACCATTACCACTATGGATTAAATTTCAAAAATTAAAATTTTCAAAATATTAATTACAACATTTAAATCTTTCAAGTTCAAAAAAAATTTACATTAGGTAAAAAAATACGATTAAATTTTCTTCTTTTTCTAAAGAAAAAAAACTCAATGATTCGTCATCATTTGTTACATTTTTTATCTTTATTAAAAATGTAATTGACTCGAGAATACATCTTTTATTTTTTTCTAAAGACAGATCTACAAAAATTGAGATCGACCGCTGATCTTTGGGTTTGAGTAAACACTGCTACGGAATCTTTGAAACGACTAATAAATTTGACATAATTTAGAATCGTTAGAATATTTTTATCAAATAAACTACTGAGTGCTACTCAAATTTCGGTTAAAATTTTTAAACTTATTTTCTCGTGAAAAAAAAAAAAACCTATTAAAATTTAGACACGTCGAATCTTAAAAATGAATCAAAAACTTTTTTTTATTAAAATCTTAAAAAATTTAAGAAACCCGCATAAAACACGACTACAACAACAACAATAAAATTACGCGCATAATTCCGCCACAAAAAAAACTCTTGAATTTTGAAATCATAATTGAGTTAAATATTAAAGAGAGATAGCAAAGTAGTTTTTTTTGTTAAATTAAGTATTCCACTAGAGAAAAAAAAATGATGATGACTTAATGGTTAGAGATAATTTTTTTTCTAATCAAACTAAAAAAAAGTTAATCTTAACTTTAAAAAAAAAATTTAGGTCCAAACAAATTTTGATGAATAAGTGTAAAGATTTATGATTAGATAAAGATTAAAAATATTTCTTAATGTCAAAAATCATTGTTAAGACTTGGTGATCAAATAAAAATGTTATGTTAACAAAAATGATACAGTGTGGTTCAATGTCTTGTATCAAATGGTGGAAAACAAATGCTAAAAAAGTTCAGTTTTCATTAAATACTGCACTTCCACCGAATTAATGGCGTACCCGTACAGAACCGTACCCATACCGTACTCGTACCCGAACCGTACTCAAAGCGTACCCTTACCTAGACCCGTATTTTCGAAAAATAGAAAAAAAATTTTACTTTTGGAATTTTTTTTTATTAAATGACATAGTAGGAGTACGGTATGGGTACGGGTACGGTACGGGTACGCCATTAATTCGGTGGAAGTGCAGTAATTAAAAATCAACATTGCAATGTATTTTTTGTTTGCCAAGAATGATGTAAATAAAGTTGGTTATACATAATTTATGGTGACATTGGGTGAAAAAAAAGTTTTAATGGAAGTTTAATTTTATTTTAATTAACATAGAGTTTGAAACCAACAAAAAAAAAATTAAAATTTTAACTGGTTAGATTTGCGAAATTTAAAAAAAAATTTATAACGTAAAATTGATGACATGGCATTGTTTCAAACAGCGTTAATTTTTCTGAAAAAGTCGAGATTTAAGCATTTTTTTTTGGTTTTCAAAAATTGTTTGACTTAAGTGTTTACTTTGCATTTTATTTTTCAGGAGAAAAAATTAAAATTTTAAATTACATTATTACAGCATAATTGATCTCCGAATGTTGATGTTATTTTTTTTTTTGGTTAAATTCAAAGACATGTGAGTGCTAAAAACGACGCCTCAAGTTCATCAAGTTTATGACTGTTGCCCGACCCTACAAGAAAATATTCGACCCGTAATGGACTTCTACACATTTTTACCCATTAAATCCCAATCATACAACTGACTTGAATCATTTTGTAACCTCAAACTATCTTAGGACTTTATTAAATTTGTCATACAAAATTATTCCAATTACTCTTTGATTATCAACTCAGAGTCTGTGGCTCTTTCTTAGAAGCATTCATTTTTTTGCCAAGGAGTTCCAAACATAGAATGAAACAAACATACCGAATTCACTCCACCTATCTATTTGTTGATTGAATCTCAATGGACTTATCATGGGCTGTTTTTTCCTCATTTGTCGATCTCCGATCGACTCTTTCATTAAAACTAATGTCTGTTTTAAATTAAGGACACCATGTACTTACCATATACAGTGGTTCTTGCGAAAATGTAACGTTCCGTTTTGAACGCGTTCAGAACGGTCTTTTAAAACAGTTCCGTTCTCGTTCGAAACGTTTCCCAAAAGAGTTTCGTTTCCGTTCCTAGACTCGTTTCTTTCTGAAGAAGAACGATAAAACGGGTGGAACTTTTTGGAAAAATTCTGGAACGAGAACGGAACTGTTTTTACAGACCGTTCTGAACGCGTTCAAAACAGAACGTTACATTTTCGCAACAAACACTGTATACCAGATGTGGTCTAGATATAAAGTGCATTTTTCAAGGATCTATTTTAGCCTATCCTCTTTGTTATTATTACCAATGATTTACCAGACAATGTACGTAACATATGTTAACTTTTTGCAGACCACACCAAAATCATCAGTTCAGTGGGAAATTTTGAAGATAGTTTGAGGTTACAAAATGATAAATGCCAGTTGTATGGTTGGTCGAAAGAATGATTTATGAAATTCAATGAGCAAAAATGTGTAGTAGTCCATTATGGGTCAAATAATCCTAAGTGTAAATATTTTCTTGGAGGGTCGGGCACCAGTCATAAACTTGGCGTCGTTTTTAGTAATGATTTGAAACCGTCAACACTCTTGAAGAAAAATTTCAGAAAAAATTTATAGTTTATCAAAAGACAGACCTATTTTGAGCGTTAAGAAGGGATCTTGCCAGCTCGTTTTATGAAAGAACGAATGAATTATTTTCTCTAATAAATTTACATTCTTGTAATTTATCTGGAACGGAACTGTAATTTGGAACAGAACCTCTACTTGGAGGGCAACCCTTTTAAATGGTCTTTATAATGCACTTTACAACGGAACAATTGTTACTCTTTAAGATACGAAAACCAATTTTTAACTTGGTCTTTATTTGCTTTTGCGACGCTTTCAAAAAAAAACACTCCATTTAAAAAATTTTATATTTACATTTTTTATTAAAAAATTGTTTTGGCTTTTTTTAAGTTTAAAAATGCTTTCATAAAAAAAAATGAGCTTGAAAATTAAATAAATAAGACTAGACTTCAACAAAAATTAAGAAAAAAAAAACACTGTTAACAAGTCCTAATTTGCACTTTACATTCATGACTCAATCCAGCTTGCCAATACTTTAAAGCCAATTCATCATTACTTGTCAAATTTAACATCTTCAAAACCGTTTCACAGCTAATTGAATTTTTAACATTGGGACTGAGCAAATATTTATAAAAAACTTTGGTTTTACTTTAGTACAAACAAAAAAGAGATTATTCAAATAATCATTTAGATGTTAAAATCTTACTTTAGCAATTCCTCTTTGGCCAAACGAACAAGTGACTCTATACTTTTATCATCCAAGTCTTCATTTGATAAATAACCCTCTATCTTATTCAATATACTGGGAACTTTTCAAAACAAGATTTAAAACCTTCGAAATAAACAAAATTTACGCTTTAAAGTACCCTGAGTAATCTCATTTACGTTTGTAAACACTTTAAAATTAATTTTAAATTGAAAATTTTCTTCATTTTGTGTTGGTTCATTTAAATTAATCAATAGAAATTCGTTTAAATCATCGAGTACGTGCGTCTCAGTCGAATTGGTGAATAAATTTATTTTATCACTTAGACCAAGTAGTTTACATTCATATGATTTCAAGTATTTGTGAGAAAAACGAACTGGTTTACAACAACCTAAGGGCACTAGTTCTTCTAAAACTCGGACTATTGAGTTGACTAGTTGCTCGCATTTTCCGCGTATTATTACTTGATTGCCTATTATTACATTATACGCTATTTGATGAAATTTTTCAGCTCCTACAAGCTTTAAATAAAATTAAAATTTTTTTTTATTTTGACCCAAGACTTAGGGCTTACTTGATAAAAATGTCGAAGACTCTCAACCTTCGGGAGAGTAGATTCAAAATCATCGTTTTCAAAGACATGCTTGAACCCGTTTATTTGCATCGAAAACTCTTTAAGTTTTTCATTTTCACATTTAACTTGAGAGTCTTCAGTTAACGGTCCGTGCATAAACTCCTCGCTAATTTGACACGAACTCATTCTCAATATCCATGTAAACCACATGTGAAGCTTGGCAAAAATCATGGGATCATCAGTTAACTCGATTAAACCACGCGCTTGTTTGCTCGTTTTTTTAAAGTTTAAAAATTGACTTCCGTTTGACAAAGAGCCTGGAGGTGGACTCAAACCTTTTTCAAGCATGTCTTTTTGAAATTTTTTCTCAGCCTCAACTTTAATGTTATTAGCGATCAAAGACATTTGTTGCGATAAAAAAGACCATAAATGTTGAAGATAAATTCGATCTTTCATTATTATGAGTAATGAATATGACCTCTGTACACCACGGCCTTCAATATCTTTTACATTAAACTCATAACCAATTACACTACCATTTTTATCATCATCAAAATAAATCGGATCCTCAAATACTTCACAATGTAATGTTCTCAAACAAGCTTTTCTAACTAACGAAAACACCTCGGAATCATTCGGATTCGACTGGCTTATGTAACATATTTGATTTGATGAATTATCTAAACAACTAGTCTCATCATAACTTATATAATGATGAAAACTTTTTTCAAATACACGACAGGCTTTACAATTAGAAGTGGGACTGTATGATAAATCGTTAGGCGATGATGATAAATTAGGAATTTTGGTTATATTTGGAGATTGTGATGGTGGTGCCGAATCAAGTAAAAGTATGCCATCGTCTTGTTTGTTTGTGTTTAATTGTTGATAATCCGAGTATTTAAAAGCTTGGGTACAAAATAGAGTAGTAGGTCCGTGATAGTCGCAAAAGTGGCATAGTGCAATGATTGCGTTCATTAAAAATAAACAACAAAATTCTCTAATAAATAAACTAAATGTGAATATTTTATAAAAAAAAAATATTGAAAAATAAAACCGGTGCTTAAAAAAATATATATACACGAAATATTGAAAAATAAAAAGTAAATTTTTTTTTTGAAACATAAATTTTAATAAAATGTTTTAGAACTCGTTTTTTTTTTTTGATGTGAATAAATTTTACTATTTTGTTAGAGTAATTTCAACAATAAAAATGAGAAATTTTAATTTTTTTTTTTTGATCAATTATAATATAGTTTGAAAAATGATAGTAAAAAATAAAATTTATTTGATTATGTAAGTTTCACAAACGTACATGCAAAATTAAGTTCGATTTGTTTGCTATTTAAAGCTATTGAGTAAAAAAAATTTCGTATCTCATTTACAAAGAGAATTTCGATGCTGTTACGTTCGATGATGAGGGCGAGATTTGAAAACTTCTGAAAAAACGACTTTTCAGTCGAAATTTGCGTCCAATGGTTAAAAATTATAAAAATGAGAACTTATTAAGGTGCGCGCGGAGTAAAACTTCCACACTATCATTTTCGCAGCAATTATTTTCGACATGATTGCTGTAATCCACGATCCAACTAAACCCCAGTTTTGCACGAGGATTTCAAATTTTTAGTCAAAACTTTTCGAATTCCATATCTTTACAAAATTTTAAAAATATCCCTTTTTGCACCCCTTAGTACACCATAATTAAAAAAAAAATGGCAAAAGTACCCCCATAGATTTATGCAGAATTGTCTCTTGTTGATGCTAGATTTTAGAAAAATATGGGAATCGGAGGTTTCCTTGGACTAGATACGATTAAACTGAAAAAATGCTTCTATTTTTACCGATTTTACCCGATTGTAAATTGACGGAATTTTATCACCGGAACGATTTTGGTCTTGGTATCAATGGTAGCTTTTTAGCTTTCGTTTAGTACCTTCATGGAAAGAATATCTTTTACCATTCATGAGATCTTGACTGTTTAAATATAGCACCTTTACACTTGGTACCAAAAAGCGAAGGGGTAGGGGTAAAATCTTGATTTTTCACCCCTATCAAAAAATTGATTTCTTGGGTTTTTTTAGGTCGTAGATGTCGAAAATGATAAATTCAGATAGTGTAGAAGTTTTGCTCCGCGCGAATCTAACACAGAAAACATAAATTGATGCTTTAGATCTCATTTTCTGTGTCAAAATGATCGTTGACTTTAAAAGCGTTGGATCCAAACATGATCTAAAAGCTGAAAGCCTTCTGTTAACGTTGAAATCTAAATTTAAAAAAAAAAATCATTAAATCCTTTAGAGTGGATCTTGCGAAAATGTAAATTTCCGTTCGGTCTTTAAAAAACAGCTCCGTTCTCGTTCGAAACGTTATCAAAATTTTTTTGTTTCCGTTTCTAAACTCATTTTTTTCTAAGGAAAAACGAGAAACAGGATGGGTCTACCTACTACCCACAATAAAATAACTGTAAACGACAGTCGAAAAACTGTTACACACATCAAAAAATTTTCAAAATTGAAAACTTTAAAACACAAATTTTTTCTGAAACTTTGAAAGTAAAAGTAACATTAAGCGTTTTTCTTCTTTTCTTCTAAAATTAATTTCGAATTCAAATTCAGTGAATTACAGTTTTCATTAGTTTAACGATTTTATCTTTTAACAGGTAGAGTGGGTCGTGTATGCTTTAGGATGTTTTATGACTATAAACTGGAAAAAGTCAATTTCAAGCCGAAATAGCTAACCTATTGTCAAAAAGGATCCTAAAATGCTATTGATATTTTTTTAAAAGAATCCATCTGTAAAAAAATTACTTTTGCAATAATGAACAGTTTTCTTCCTCTTACCTACCCCCTTGTTACAATTAAAATAATGCACGGCTCCTGAAAAAAAGACGTACCGTACCATACTATCCAACCGTCCCGTACCACCGTATCATTTTACCGTACCAGTCCATCGTACCGTACTGGAAAATAAAATTTAAAAAAAAACTTAGGTCCTTCATTTTTAGTTAAAATTTCAAAAACGGTACGGCGGTATGGTACGATGGTACGGGGGACGCCTTTTTTTTAAGAATCATACAGTAATTAGCCTCAAAAGATAACTCCTGGAGATGGTTTAAATAACTTCGTTTAAAAATTGCATCTGGGTGCAAGTATAAAATTTTCCTAGACGTTAGTTCCAACCCCAATACACACCTCCTTATAAGTCTTACTTAAACCATTCTTCTTTGTCTCTTACTTTTGTATATTTAAAAAAAAAAATTTTAAAAATGAGGATTTTCCAATTTGAGATTGTTGTAGACTTGAGAAAATCAAACGACAAAAAGGCTTGGCAATGAAATCAACAACAAAAGTTCATTTATATACGGCTCTATTCGGCTAAGCTTTACTGCAAAATTTTTAGAAAAACATTTCACAAGTCAAGTTATTTTGATTAGCGTTAAGTAACGGCAAAGCGGCCAACTGAACAGTCATTATTTCAATCTGCAAACACACTTAAAAGTTTCTTGAGAGTGAACCCGAACTCGAAAAGTTATCGTTTTGTTTATAAAACCAGTGGTTTAGAAGAAAACAACGGCTTAAATTTTTTTACTTGAACAAATCGTTTAGCCGAACATTTATATTTTTCAAGAGAATAGTTGTTAATGAATCATGGTTATAAAAAAATGTAAAATTACACTCCATTCATTTTTTTCAATTGATTTTTTTGTTTTTCTCCTTCTCTCTCTTGCTATTTCAAATAGAGACTTTTCTATCAATGTTTATAAAAAACATTGTAAAGCGTGCTTGATAGAAAAAAGAATTCAACTATTTTTAACACTCTTTCTATCCAAGTCTTAAACAAATAAAATGAACATACCCCTAGATTATAAAACAAAAATTAAAAATTCAAAACTTTTTCTTTTCATTTTTTGTTTTTTTATTTAATTTTTGTTCAAAAAATGATGGATGTTGAAATATTAGTTCGAGCCGATACATCAGCTCTAACAAGTCATGCTTTAAATGACATTGAGGTTACATACGAAGATGATTCATCACTCAAACATTGTCTTTGGAAGTATTCAAGATTTAAAATAATCAAAAATTTGTTTATCGTTTCACTTTGTTCATTGATAATACAATCTACTAGACCGTACAAAATTTATCCAGATTATCGTATTACCGAATTGTTATCCGCTAATACTTTCTTTCAAAATCATGACTCGAATGTCTTAATAGCGTTAAATGTGTGTCTCTTATTAGTCAATTGTTTGATGATACCTCAAATTTTAATTACATTATTCGATTCAAAAAAGACAATTTTGATCTCATTTATGTCTTTTCTTTTACTTAATCTATCAAAATTGTCTAGTTCAAACGGATTCTCTTATTTTGGTAAGTCTTTATTTCATGATTCTATTATCTACCTAAACCATGACTTAAAAATGACCACACAGACTCCGAGAAAATATGTCAAACTTGATAAATTTACACTACAAAAGGGGCGGGGTGTTTTAGAAGACGGACTATTAAATTTTTTTGTTGTCTCGAACAAAGAGGGAGTGTAAACTTAAAGGCGAAAATATTGGTTAAATCGTCCGATTTTTGCATTGCCATTAATTGGACTTCCATGAGGATTGGAACAAAAAGAAACACACCCAAAAATAATTTCTGACTTTACCACTGTCTCATCATGAAGGTTGCAGCGATCTACAGTTCTTATAAGAGAAATTTACCCTTTCAAAAAGCGATTGAAACTATTCCAACCAACTTTTATTTTAACTCATAACGTAGCGCTTCCATTTTTGAAATCCAAGATAAATTTTTTAAATTTTTTTTCATTAAAATATTTTAGCAATCGGTTGTAATGAAAGTATGATATTAAATCAAATTCTTCAACCTTGTAAATTAAAACTAATTTTATTTAAAAGTTTTAGGCAACTCGTTTATCATTGGTTCATTAGTCTATGTAAAACAAATGAGCACTGTTTATTCAAGACACACCTATGAAAGTGACATTAAAATAAGTTTCGTATTTTTTTCAACATACTTCTTGACCAACTCAACAAGTAATATTCCGTCAACAAAATCTAAAACCAATTTTATTTTTTCAAATTAAAAAAAAAAAGGTTACTTATGGAACGATCTAAAATTTTTAGTATTCACAAAATTATGGCCTAGAGTGATAATTATGAAAATTATTCTTACCACTTTGTCTATCCTATTAGCCTTTTTTATGAATAACATTGTAGATCAAGGTGAAAAAAAGACAAAATTTTTTTCCACCAACTTTTTTCAATTATTTAACAAATCTCAGTTGCTTATCCTACCGTTAACACTATTCACTGGTTTATTGTACAAGTTTTTGTTCAGTAACATCTCAAGTTATGTCTATAGCCCGACAAATACTTTAATTTCAGTCATATTAACCATGTCCGGTTTAATTATATTTGTAACAATTGGAAAAGTTTTGAGTCAAAATTTGACTTTTATGTTCGCGTGTTTGCTTAACTTTTCAGCTATGGTGGTTATGGTTATGTTCAAAGATTGTCAATTATTGGACAGTTACTTGTACTTTTGTCAATTTTATAGAAGTAAGTGCTTTTTTTTCATAAAAATAAGAAGAAGGGGATGTTTAAACATTTTTGAAGTTTTGTTAAACGTGGCGTTGATTTCATTGGAGATATGTTTGTCAGTGTTCTATGCGAATACATTTTCTAAAAATTCAGCTGTGAGCTTTTCACATTATTTTTTTTGGTAAGGATTTTTTTAAGAGAATTTTCAATCAATTTTTTTTTAATTTTTATTTGTTTAAGGAAGTTGATAGGAAGTTTGATTTTAAGTTGTGTAAATTATGCGTTTTTTAATGAATTGTTTTTTATACTTACTGTTTTGGTTGTTGGTTTTATATTTTTAATTGTTAGACTTTTTTATGTGAATCAAGAATCATTTTAATAAAAAATTGAAAAAAAAACAACAACTTTTCATTCTATTTGCTAGCTTCACCATTTTCTTGTCAATTGGAATGAAACTATTATCATATTGAGACTAAAATGTAAAATATATTCTTATCCATCTTAATTTTGGATTTTCGCCTCGATTTTCTTATTATTCATACCCGAAAACCTAGGGTTAGCCAAAATTATATGCGGGGTCCAAAAATATTTTTTTTGGACCAGGCGTGTCCGAAGTTTAGCTACCCTTAAAGAAGTATGTCATTTTAAAACGCTTCACTTGAATCGAAAATAAAACCTATATTAAAAGTGACCATATTTTTCGGATGGAGAGTCGAATTTCCTACACATTAAGAGAAAAAAAGTCGAAAAAAATAAATATTTCCGCGGAATATTCCGGGAAAACAGCAAATTTTTAGCCGTTTTTTCAGTTTTTTTTGGATCTACTTTTTTGTTTACCCATAAAGCATAGAATTTCTATACAGATTCTGAAATCAGACAAAATTTTGACCAAAATATAGGCTTTACATTTTGCAATTTATTTTTACTTTTTGTATAATCAAAAAATCAAAAATCCCTAAGATGATGGATTTTCATATTTTTGACCATAAATTCGTAATCCTTATGTAGGAAAACGCCCAGAAAACATGAAAATCATAATCAAGAACATGATTTTTAGAATATTAGATTTTTAGGTGCTTAAAATGGTAATTTTTTGAAAAATTGAATACTTCTTTAAGGGTAGCTAAACTTCGGACCCAAGTTTTTGGGTATTGAAAATAAGAAAATCGAGGTGTTCTTTTTAAACATTTAAGAACTCAAGATTGGAAAAATATATTGTTGATCTGAAGGCATTTTTTTTCGGAAAATTTTTGGAACTGCGGTCAACCTTTGACTGAAGAAAGTCTTTTTTACCGTTTTCATCCGAGTATGACTTCGGGGAAATTATTTTTCCGATTAATATCTGATCCAGTGCCAATTGGAGCTTTTTAGCTTATCATGAGTTCTTCGGCATCTGACTATAATAAACGGTAGGGCAGGGATAAAATTTTCGATTTTATGTAACTTCAAGGTAAAAAAATGTTTTTCGGTGTTTTTTTTTTCGGTCGTAAAACAGAATATAAAAAATGTTAAATTCGAACGGTGTGTAAGTTTTGCTACACCTGAACCTTAGGAAAAAAAATTCGACGAGGAAGGGATTCGAACCCTCGCGTGCAAAACACAATGGATTAGCAGTCCATCGCCTTAACCACTCGGCCACCTCGTCTTATTTTAAATAACGATATATAAAACATTCTAAGCTTACTAAGTCCAGCTATTTCTAACAAAATTCCATTTACATAAATGAGACAAGAAATTTGCTCACTTTAAAATTATTTGTATTAAATTTCTTTTAAGAATTAGAGTGAAAAGTATCCTACATTTTATTTATAATTTCAAAATTATGCTCAAACAGCCTAAATAGAATAGAACAAATTAGATTCTAAAAAAAATATTTTGAAACAAAAATTTGAGATTAAATAAATATTTCAACAAAAAAAATGCATAATGAAACAAAAACTTGTCAATCAGATTTTCCTTGGTTTGGCATGGACATAGGTGGTACTTTGGTCAAGTTAGTCTATTTTGAGCCACTTGATTTAACTGATGAAGAAGAAATTAAAGAAGGAGAAATCTTACGAACCATACGTTATTATCTAGTTGGTAATACAGCATATGGTGAAACGGGTGTACGCGATGTTGATCTCGAAATAAAATCAACTAGAATAGGAAATCGTTTAGGTAATTTACATTTTATTCGTTTTCCAACAAGCAAAATGGTTAAATTTGTCGAATTATGTGTCAAAAAAAATTTACATCAACTTACATTTCAAGTTTATGCAACAGGAGGTGGTGCTTATAAATTTGAAAAATTAGTTTCAGAGAGTCTAAAAATAGAATGGATTAAATGTGATGAATTGGAAATGTTAACACACGGTGTCGAGTTTATGAATCATTTAAACGTTGAAAATGAGTGTCATTATTTCAAAATTCTACCCGATGAGGCTTCTGTGAAATATAAGAACTTCGAATCTGATTTCGAATATTCTGGAATTCCTTTACATAAATCCTCGTTTATTGAACAAAATTTTGAGTTTACGAATACATATCCGTACATTTTGGTGAACATAGGAAGTGGTGTAAGCATTTTACTAGTCAAATCTGATACTGATTTTAAAAGAGTGTCGGGTTCAAGTATTGGAGGAGGGACTTTTTTAGGTCTATGTTGTCTTCTAACTGGATGTAGTACGTACGAAGAAGCAATTGATCTAGCAACTAGAGGTGATAACACAAAGGTTGATAAGTTAGTACAAAATATATACGGTGGTGATTATTCTCGATTCGGTTTGACCGCAGACATAGTTGCGTCTAGTTTTGGTCTAATGAATTTAAAAGAAAAACGAGAGAAAGCAAATAGAGAAGACTTGGCAAAAGCAACTTTATTGACTGTGTTGAATAACATTGGTCTTCTAGCCAGAGAAACAGCTCTCAATTATGTAATTTTATAAAGCGAAAAAATTTTATTTGTAATTTTTAAAATTGCGTTTAGAACTGTGAAAAGGTTTTATTTGTGGGAAACTTTTTAAAACATAATAATTTATCTAAACATCTATTGACACATGCATTGGATTATTGGACTAAAGGTGCTATAAAAGCATTGTTTCTTAAACATGAAGTAAGGTTAATTTTTTTTTTATATTTTTTAAAGTTTTTTTAAAATTTTTGTTTCAAAAAGGGCTATTTTGCTGCATTGGGATGCTTAAAAAAATTTGTTTGTCCTTTACAATAAACTTTACAATATAAATTTACAGGATATTTTTTTTTCATACTGCGGATACCTGAAAAAGACATGGGTGTAAAACCTTTATTTTGAGGCCAATATTCAAACTGATAGTAAAGTAAGGTTCACAGCATCATAAAAACAAACTATTCAAATTTTAAAATTTTTGACCCAAAAGTATTTTAACCTTATGTTTTGGGATCTCAGCTTTCATTTTTTACCGGAATCAACTCAAACTTTCTGGGACCATCCCGACTCCTATGGGTCCAATTATTAGGGTGTGTTTTAGGGCTAGGTGAAAAAAAAAAATATTTTTTGACTTTCTGACCATTTTAGGATAATCAGACCCGTTAAAAACAAAAATTTACTTATTTTCAGCCTTTTCCGCTTATTTAAAGTGACATTTTGACAATCTTTAGTCCTTTTTTTGGTATACTTGTGTTTTAAGCGATATAACTTTTTAACCAAGCATCCATTAAATATCTATACAGATTCTTGTAGAGCATGAAATTTAGAAAATTTTGGTCTGATTAGATTTTTGAATTTTATTTTTTATTTTTCATAATAAATTGAATTCTCTATCTATTGATTTGTAAAAATAAAGAGTAGGTTGGTGATGTGCAGGGGGCATGATATAGGTACCAAACGAAAGCACTTGACGAGAGGAAGATTTCTATACTATCAATTTGAATATTGATTTCTAAATAAAGGTTTTACACCCCTATGTGCTTTTTTCAGGTATCCTATACTGCTCCGATTTTATTACTTTTAATTTGTTCTACTACCACAAGTGGTAGAAGAAAACTGGGCCTTTTTTCGGAGCAAAGTATTTTATTCGAAGTCGAAAGTTCTAAAGGCTTCTGTCTTCTTTCAACTCACTAATAATTAGAGACGACTGCCAATTGTTTAGCAATAGTCTTGAAGAACCTTTGTCCTAAGCCACTAAAAGACGTTGATTTACCATGACCCACAATTGTTTAACAAGACTTCCTTGCTCAAAAAATATCAGGTAAGCTTAAATCTGAACTGTGCTGATTTTCATTAAAATTCTACTCTTATCAATTATAACTTAGAATATTGGAAGCCCATTTAACGGTAATATTACTGTTGCCTTCCCAAGCGAGTTCGACTGAAATTTTTGTATCAACTCACTGTCTAAGATACCTTAGATAAATTAGATTGGCAATATTTCAGTACTCAGTCATGTTTTTAAGTTACATGTCAGGCGGAATGCTAAAATACAGATAAAATAAGTTGATAAAATACAGATTAACATTTTTTTTATATAAAAAGTAACTTTCAATCAAGTGAGTTAAATCTAATTTAATTGTTGCGTGTTTGCAGGCGGATAAGAATGATAATCAATTGTTTTTAATTAGAAAAATATTCATTCATTTTGTAAGCTTAAAATTAAAAGCTCGTAGATTTCAGATGGAATTTAACATTCAATTCGCTCCTTAAATAATGCATTATGTCATATCCACCTTCAATATTCTTTAACACAATTACTAAATCGTGTCAGTACCCTACATGACTGTTAATTATAGTTAAATGTTTTTGAGTAAAATCATATCACGACTTTTCCACTTTGTCTTAAAACACATACTCTTAATTAGAACATGAACAATATAGCTAAATGGAATATTAAATTAGATTCAAATTTTGTTGATATCGAAAAATTTTTTTTATTTTTTCCATTCTCAATAGGGCAATAAATAATTCAAAGCTACATATTTTGTTGTTTTTTTGTTATGATAAACATAAAAAACAACAATCGTTATCCAAATGCTAAAGAGAGAAAGAGAGGGAAGTTACTAAACTAAAAAAAAAACAGGAAATAGAGCTCATTTTCAACAAAACAAAAAAAATTTTTTATCAATTTGACTGAAAGTTTTTCCTTTGGAGAGAAAAAGAGAGAGAAGGGGGTGAATGAATCCTACCACCTTTACACAACCAAAAAAAATTATGAAGCATCATGCAAAAAATGATTGTTATTGTTTTTGATTTTCAACTCATAAATTTTTTTTCAAAATATTTTCTAAACAATCAAATAATTTTAATATTTAGTGATTTTCGTTTTTTTTTTAGTTAAAAGTCATTTATCATTTTCTTTTTTTTTTAAAGAAATGGTTGTTGAAGTACGAAGCGAAGAAGAATTTAATCGTTTAATAAACGATGGATCATTTAATGTGACTATAGTTGATTTTACAGCATCTTGGTGTCCACCATGTCGAGCTATTAAACCTTATTTTGAAGATTTGTCTAAAATTTACACAGATGTACAATTTTTAAAAGTAGACGTTGATGAGTTACCAGATGTTTCGGGCAGAGCTGGTGTTAGATCGATGCCAACGTTTGTAATTTATAAAAATGGAGTTAAAAGTAATGAAAAACTTGAGGGTGCTAATCGAGATGGTCTAGTTAAAATGATAAGCAGAAATTCAAATAAAACTGGTGATAATCAACAACAACATCAGCCTCACAGTCAACAACAAAGACGTTCTTCGTCGTCGTCACAGGTCTTTGGATTTTTCAAAAAGTGTACTATTTTATAATACTATTCAATACATTTGATTTTTATTTATTTTTTTCTGTTTGAATAAAAAAATTTAAATTTTTTAAATAACTCTTTTCCTTTTATGTCAATTTATTTCTAAAAATAAGTTGCTGAGTACATAAAAATTATATAATTCCTCTGGGAATAATAAAAATAAATTAATTTAAAATGGAACGAATGGTTATGCGATGAATGTGCGTTTAATTAGTTATTTTTGTAATAAAATGTTTAATCATTGACGCACCATAATCAAAACACGAGAGAGGCTTTGAAAATAAACGGGAGGTAGAACAACCTACTGTTTACAAAGGGGAATATTTTCTCCCCAAAAACTAACGACTGTTCACCACAAACAAAATTTTCACAAAAAAATTCTTTCAAATATCAGTCTGTACTTCATTACAGTCAATTAAAATTGGGATTTTGTAAGTGATGATTAAAAGATTAGACCATCCAGAGACAGGCTATCTGAATTTGAAAAATCTGATCAAATATGCGTGTTTCTCGTATATGAAAACCTAGGATTCCCAAATTTTTAGGGGGTCGGATACATTTTAATTTTTGCCATTAGATTTCCTAACAGAGTGAACTAAGAAAAAGGGTGCTTTAGTAAATCGCTAGTATGTATGTTAACTAACAGCAAATATGGTATTTATGATACAGATTCTAAAAAAACGTAAAATTTTGCAAATGGAAATTTGATTATTACGCTTAAAAAATTTACAACCCTGGTCATTCAAAACTTCCAAAAATGAACGTTCATGAACATTCGTGAACATTCATGAACGTTCAAGGGACGCTGAATGTTCAAAAGTATTCAAAAGTCTTCAAATGTTTTCATTATTTTTTCAAAAATTTTCATTTTTTTCAAATATTTTCATTTTTTTTTCTAAAATTTTCATAATTTCAAATCTGAAAAAAAAATGAAAATTATAGAAAATATTTGAAAAATTTTCAAGACTTTGAACATTCAGGGTCCCTTGAACGTTCATTTTTGGAAGCTTTGAATGACCAGGGTTGTATATCAATAAAGATATTCTAATGTGCACGCTGAGCAAAACTTCCACACTATCTGAATCTGTCATAGCTGAAAAATCAAGATTTTACCCCTAACCCTGCGCTTTTTGGTTCCAAGTGTAATGGTGCTATATCTAAACAGTCAAGATTTCGTGAATGGTAAAAGATATTCTTGCCCTGAAGGTACTAAACGAAAGCTAAAAAGCTACCATTGATGCCAGGACCAAAATCGTTCCGGTGAAAAAGTTCCGTAAATTTAAAATCTTTTACCATTCATGAGATCTTGACTGTTTAAATATAGCACCTTTACACTAGGTGAATATGACTCAAATTCAGATAGCCTGGAAGTTTTGCATGACGCGAATCTTATCACAACGATTAAAAAATTCGTCTCAAATTTTTGATATTTTTTTACGAGGGCATTTTTCGAAAAATCGATTTTTAAATAAAGATATAAGACTTACAGTTGTGGTCATTCACGTGTTCCTCTTGTGAACTTTTATGAACTATTGATTTCGAAAAGCTACCATTGATTTAGAGGTATCAAATGAAAGCTAATTTTACAAGCTTCAACTAGTGCTTTTTAGCTTTCATTTGATACCTCTAAATCAATGGTAGCTTTTCGAAATCAATAGTTCATGAAAGTTCACAAGAGGAACACGTGAATGACCACAACTGTATTTTGCTTTTTTTTTGTTCTCAAATCAATTACTTGCATTAATATTTTCAACTAAATAAATGTCTTAAAGTAGGCTCAAGCAGCTTATTATTAATCTATAATTATTTTCTTTTGTTTCGGAAAAGATTTGCTGTTAGATTTTCCTATATTAAGTCAGTTCACATTTATGTCACCTAGGCATATGTACTCATCAATTTTAGTAATTTGAAGTTCCATTTTGGTAATATCAATTCAAAAAGATCAATTCGGTCATTTCAAATTAAAACTTTAATAGAAATCAAAGTAATATAGAAATGGCTTTGCAGAGATACATTTTTGGATGTGACAAAGCATGTCACATTTGAACATAACTTCTGCAAAAAGTCTGCAAAAAATGAAGCAGTTAAAAATATATCATTTTAATGAGTGATCTGCAATGCGCATTTTGATAATTGAAGAAGCTTTTTCTAAATGTGACATGCTTTGTAAAATCCAAAAATTTATGGGTATACCCTAACTGAACCCTGAATTTACCTTTAGTTCAACGTTTTGCAGACGTTTTCCAGTTATCTGAATTTGGTGATTGGTGATGTTTAATGAGATAAGGAAATGTAAATTGACTTTTCACCCATCATACCGTATTTCCTTGCTTAGAAGCGACTAAAAATCGTCACTTTGAGACCAAAAATCATGCTAAAGGCGATTGAATATTAATTTCTCTTATGTTGCTTTGAGTAGAGTTAAGTCAGGCCTATCAAAGGATGGTGAACTTAAAACTAACACGATGCCCGTTCGTCCAAAAAAAGGGGGTTTAGGGGGGCACTTATTCGCAAGGAAATACGGTAGTACTACTAATAAAGAATTTTTTTTTTAATATCTAAAATGGGTAAGTACATGAGCGGATCCACAGTATGGCGAACTATGGCGATCGCCATGCCTTATAATTTTGAAGTATGGCGCCGCCATACTAAATTTTTAAAGATAATTCAAATATTTGATAAGAAAATAATGATAGGTTTTTTATTTAAAAAAAAAGGTTTTTTCAAACAAGCCGAATAAATGCATTCAGTGTAAATAGACCCCTATTTCGCCATACCACCTTTCAACTTCTGGGACCGCCCCTAAGTAAATGACCACTCCTAAATTAATTCAAAAAATTATCTTTTCACGCGATTTTTTCTGCTTCAAAATAGGCCAGAGGAAACATTTATGCCATTTGGATTCCGGCATCAATAAGAGCTTTTTAGCGTTTCAAATTTTATGTCAAAATTTCGAAGGTCTAAATTGTAATTTGAGATTTTAAGCGGGACTAAAAATAAGGCGTCCCCGTACCATACCATAAAACTTTCAAAAAATTTCAACATTTTTAAAATTTAGGGTTGGTACATTAGAACGGTACGTTATGATGATACGGTACGGTAAGCCTTTTTTTCGGGATAACTAAAAGTTAATTAAAAACCTCCCTTTAGAACAATTTTATATTAACAAAAGAGAACATCTGTCTGAAGTCAACATGTTCAAGTAATTTGCTTTAATTTAGAATCTGGTACACATGAGGATGATATCTGAAATAGACGATAACTTCTCTTCTTTTATTTTTTCGGTTTACAATATTTTAATTGAATTTTGTAGCGTTGGGAACAAATAAAGAACAGAAGTTGTTTTTTTTTTAATTATTTAAGCGTATCAATAACAATTTCCTAGAGAAAATTATTTCTGTTTGAATATGACGTTTATTCAGTTTAAATTCTGTAACTTAAGCAAAATTTTGTTTACCTCTGACTTTCAAATTAACTCGAAGATTAAAAGTTAAATGTTTACGGTGTTATTTAAATTTTTCTAAACAAAAAACTCAACAGAAAGAGAGAGATAAATTCCATCAAAAGAACATCATGAATCAGACGTATGCTAATCATCATAGGTCTCTATTTAA
This sequence comes from Brachionus rubens, assembly GCA_022207745.1. Classification (NCBI taxonomy): domain Eukaryota; kingdom Metazoa; phylum Rotifera; class Eurotatoria; order Ploima; family Brachionidae; genus Brachionus; species Brachionus rubens. The sequence goes on from JAJVHD010000005.1 coordinate 2,670,076, forward strand.
GAAACAAATTTTAATTTTAGATTTTTTAATCAAAAAAACAAAATTGAAAACCTGGTATAAAAATAACAGTAAAATAAAAAAAAAGCCTTCATTAATAAAACAAGCACCACAACTCGAAAACGATAAAAAAAATTTCTAAAAAATTAAAATAAATAAACATGATTATTTTACGTAAATAACATCATCATCGGCTAAAGGGCATAAATTATTTATAAATATATTCAAGGTAAATTCGATGATGATAGATTTCAAACGTGTTTAAAACAAAAAAAAAAAGAAAGAAAAAACTGCTAACTTTCTCGAAAACTATCTCTGTTACGAAATTTAATTATTCAAATATCAAACTCAAGATAACAACAACAAAAATCAATACATTTTTTTTTCTAATAAAAATTAATGTAATTTAATTAAATTTTAATTAATTTTATACTGGTTACAGCGTCGTATATATAAACTCTGTGAATTTATTCTGAATCTTTTTTTTTTTGGAAAATTTTCTCATGATTTTCCGAGCATGATAAGCGAAAAAATATTAATACTCAAAATTTTTCTAATCGCTTGTACGGCTGTACTAAACGGTCTTATCATTTACATATTTACATTCAAACTTAAACGTCGTACCTTTTCGGATTATGTTTATTTGTCCATTGGTCTATCGGATTTTATAATTGGTTTTTTTAGTATGAGTACACAAAGTATTTTGGATCAATATGAAACATGGCCATTCGATAGTTTAACTTGTTTTTTAAGTATTTATTTACAATATGCCATTCCAGATACAACTGTCATGGCTTTATTAGTCTTGGCAATTCACATTTATATACAAGTAACATCGCGTACACGAGTTACTGAGAATATAAGTCTCATTAATTTTTTAAAATTAACGTTTCCATGGGTAATTGCAACCCTCTTTTGGATCGTTTCACTCCTTTACTTTTTTCTTACCCACAAGTATTGTACCAACAAGTGCAATATTTTACCAAATTTTGAATTCAAACTAATCAAAGTAATCGTATTCGGATTTCTACCGATTGTTTTAATAATTTCAATTAATATTTTATCAATTCATGAGCTTAATAATAAGAGTAAGAAGTTATTTTGTAATTCAGCTGATACATCAAGGCGTTTATTAGTTCGTAAAGCGAGTCAAAATGTTGCATACTCGCTAGCCGATTCATCAACAAGTGTTAAATTATCTCTTAAAGCAAAAACTTACTTGGATTGGATACCGAGTATATTCAAAAATGTAGAGACAGATAGTGTCGAAACGACACCAGTGGGAAGTTTGAGTAAAAAAAATTTTCTCGAAATAAAACGTAATCGATACAAAAAAATAGTTTTGTGCATATTTGCGTTAACAGTTTCAATTACATTTACACAAATAGTTTATTTAGTGAGTTGGCCTTTTTATGAGTCAGGTATGAAAGAGTCAACAATTGGCAAAATGTATCAAGTAGGCGTATGGTTGTCTTATTTGACATCGTTGTTTAATCCAATTTTATTGTTCATTTTTAATGAGAAAATAAAACGAAATTTTAAAAAAATGATTGGTCTTAATCGAAAAACGCCAATTGCAAATCAATAAAATGTTGCTGTTGTTGTTGTTTAAATTAGAATGTAGCTTTATGAAAGATGGTTGAAACCTTTCTCTGGGTTTTAGCCTTATATTTTTAGTATAATTTTTTTGTTAAGCATTTTAATTTTTTTTTTATAAAATAAAATTTTATTGTAGTTTTTCAAAAATTATTTTCAAGTGATTCAATGATGATCTCAAAAAGCTTGAATTGACCATAGTACCAAAATCGAAGGGAAAATCACATATTTGATCCCCCACGCCCATATTTATGCATCCGCTTAAAGTAGATTTTTGCAATGTAGGTCGAACAAAGCAATAAAACTCAAAAATTGGAAATATTAAAACTTTGACTTGAAAATCGTTCTTCAAATAACGACCTAATTAGCACCCTCCTAAGCGCCCAAAATCAAATTTTTTTCTGTAAGATGTTTAAATATTTCTATATGAAAAATTAATATTCAATAATTTAATTAATTCCAGTATAATCTGTTAAACAAAATTTGGTTTGTTTAAATTAAGTTTTTGTTAAATTTGCAAAATCAAAAAACATCATAAGCATTCAAAAAAGGAAGTGATAAACACAAAAAATAATAAATTATTAAAGATGTGTTTTTAAGTAAAATTTTAATTAGAAACCTTTAAAAGGTTGGTTGATGTTTTCTTTTAGTAGTTTCAAATAAATTTGAAAAATGAAACCCTAAGACTATCTGAAGAACTTACGGGCCTAAAACCCTTTATGTGACATATTCTTTTGAATCCCAAATATCATTTTACCGTAAACTCTCGTTCACAATTAAATGTAAATTTAGTTGAAATCTCTACAATAATTGCAATCTAAATCCATAGAGATTAAACCGTAAACGTTCGATTGCAATTGTGATCGAAAGTTTACGGTATTTTTATCAGAAGGGGTGAACTAACATACATTCGTACCTCAGTTATATCATCCTATTTGTCCGTGGGGGTCAAACATGATATAAGTGAAACTTGATACAAGTGAAAATGTCCATTTGAGAATAAGCAATGTTTAGGGTTACCAATCAAATTGAAATACTAAAGATAAATGTTATTTCTTGAATTAAAAAACTAAATCTACAGTAACGTTCAGTTTGGAACGCGTTCAGAAAGGTCTTTAAAAACGGTTCGGTTCTGGTCCCAAACAATTTTCAAAAGAGTTTCATTTCCGTTTCTAGACTCATTCGTTTCTAAGGAAAAACGAGAAACAGGAGGGAACCTTTTTGAGAAATATTTGGAACGAGAAATGGACTGTTTTCAAAGACAGTTCTGAACGCGTTCCAAACGGAACGTTACATTTTCGCAAGAACTACTGTATACAAATTAAATGTAAATACAGTCATAGGACTATAAAACTGTCTTTTAGTGAAAGTTCAAAGGTAATTTTTTTGTTTTGTAATAACCTTGCAATGAATTATTAACTTTTTGTCTTATTACACAAAAATTTCTAGAGGCATAAATGATATAAACGGATTAATTTATAATGAGATTGAAATCAAAGAATTCTTCGGAGCATACCTGAATTGCTCATTTTGGACTACATTACCGTAATTTACAATTTTTGTTATGAAAAAAAAAATCAAAAATTCTACCATTACCATTCCACTTTTTGGCTTTAAACTAGTGTTGTGAGTCGACTAGTAAATCCTAAAGTCGACTGTAATCGACTATTTTTTTTCACAGTCGACTAAAGTCGATTAAAGTCGACTTTTTTTCGACTAATGTGTTTAACATCAGGACTGTCGCTACCATGCAAGGTAAAATCTCAATAGAACAAATTTGAAAAAATCAACTTTTTTTATAATAATTATTTTGAGCGTTCGACTCACAACACTACTTTAAACTAAGAATCGCCAAATTTAAAAACATTTTCGAACTAATCTCTTGTAAAAAAAGATTATTAAAATGATCTGAAAGCTTAAAAAGCTCTGACGCTGGTATCAATATCGTTGGAAAATGTTATCCATCTGCGACTGAAAACTGTAAAAAAATGGATGACTCGAGTCAATCTATTTATAAATCATGACTCACGAGTGTGACTTAGAGTAATCTGATTCGATAAAAAATTATACAACTTATGTTCCACTCAAATTTATAACGGCTTTAAAACTGTTCGGCTTAGTTAAAAGAAAAGAAAATGTCCTCCACTTTATCAAATTTAGGGCCACATTCGATCATCCCAAACACCTACAGTTACTCTCTCTATAGATATTGTCCAACCAAATGTTTAAATCTAGCATACATCGGCTCATCGATTTCTACTATACGTCCAAAGCAACCTAATTTTCGATTATTTTTATCGAGTGACAAAGTCTTTGTTCTCTCAAAACAACTACACTGCCAGAACAACCAACTATTTATGGCGTCTTTGCTTCGTTTTTTTTAAAAATGGAGCCAATCTCTGATTAAGTTTTTAGCTTGAAATATTTTTACAACAACGTTCTGAATACACAGGCCTTTTTCTTTTACTCTTGACTTTTTGTGCATTATCTCAACACATCATATGAGACTGGTTTGTAACGAGACGTCTTTTGCAGAAACTTTGTGACATATTGTTCAATTATGTAACTTACCCGACTTCTTAATGGCCGACTATATCGAGTCTTAAATCGACTGAATTCATCGATGGTGGCTTCCATTTTAATATAAATTTTATCGACCACATTCTTAAGGCTTAACAAAAATCATTTAAAATTTTTTTTGAAAGGTGACTTAACGGGTTACCTCATCGATATAAGACGAAATGATCTGAATCATTCTACTTTTAATCACATGACTTTAAAATGAGAATTGGTTGTGTATAACCACTGGGATAAATAAGTTTCCAGGTTTTTCCATAGAATGTCTACTTGAAACTCAGTGGGGGTACCTCGCGGGGTTTTACAGTACTTACAAAAATAAGCCTATTGAAAAAAAATTAGTTCAATTTTACAAGTAATTTGATAATGCCTAAAAAATAAGTTTATTTTTTAAACATAAACGCCAATTTGATTTTAAAAAAAAATCAAAATTCATCAAAATTTTATTTACTCAAGGATCAATTCTGTAAAAATGAATCGCAAAAATTCTAAATTTAATTTTACGACTACCATAGTCGTACATTTGCTCAAGAATGAAAAAGTAAAAGCAAATACATTTTTACTCGAATTACACAGAAAAAGGCGTCGTGATAAAGCAGCAACATTTTTGATGAAAAATCAAATCAAAAATTAAAAAAACAAAATGAAAATTTTAGCTTTAACAATTTTATTGACCGTGTGTGCTTCCTGCGTTTGGTCAAAACAACATGAAAAATGGGAACAATATAAACTGAAACATGGCAGAAATATTAATCCAAAAAATGAGCAAAAAAGAATGGAAAAATTTTTCGAAAAATTGTCAAAAATTGAACAACAAAATGAAAACTTTATGAACGGAAAATCAAAATATTTCGCTGATGTTAACGATTTGACTGATTTGGATGAGAACGAATTGAAACGTAAGACTGGTTTTATACCGTCTAAACCACTCAGATTAAAACGTGCCATTAGCACTAACCGATATGCTTTTGGTGCAAATAGACCTGTTTTTAGAATGTATTCAGCTGATAATGGAACTGCTCTTCCAACTAGCGTCAGTAAGTTTGTCACTGAAAATTTTAGTTTAAGCAATAAATTTAAAGTTTGATTAAAGACTGGGCTGCTTCTGGTTGGACCGAGCCTGTTTGGGATCAACAAGACTGCGGATCTTGTTGGGCATTCTCAGCAGCTAGTATTGTATCAGCTCAATTATGGATCAAAAATAAAATAAATGTAAACATTTCACAACAAGATTTTGTCGATTGTTCAGGTTATTTGTCAACAAATGGTTGTGACGGTGGTAGTCCAGCTAATGCTTTGGAATACACTATTCTCAACAAGACTTCAGTAGCCGGTGTTTATAAATATATAAACGGACAAGTAACAAAACAAAAAAAAAAACGTTTGTAAGAGACAAGTCTTAAAAAATATGTTTTTTGTTTCTAGCAAGAATGTCAAAGTTCGCTTAGAAAAGCCAGTCCATTGTACAACATTACATCATTTTATCAATTGGAATCAAGTCATGACACATTGAAACAAGCTGTTGCTCTTCTTGGACCAATCAGTGTTTCAATTAATGTCGAAGATGGTTTTTTTAGTTATAAGGGTGGTATTTATGATGGTAAATTAAATGGTGTTATGGAATGTAGTGCTGATGCTATTAATCATGCTGTAACTGTTGTTGGCTATGGAACAGATACCACAACTAAGACTGACTATTGGTTAATCAAGTTAATATTTTTTATCAAAAAGAATTTTTTAATAGATAAAAAAATATGATTTTATTTTAAAAGAAACACATGGAATAAAACATGGGGTGAAAATGGGTATGTTAGAATGTTAAGAACCAAAGAAAATTTGTGTGGTATTTATACATATATGTATTCACCAGTTATCGCTTGAAGTTATATTGTGAATTTAAGAAAAACATTTTTAGATAATTGAATAAAATTTTTTTGAAATTGAATTTTAAATTTTTCCTTTGGTTAAAAAATTCTCTTAGGTTTCTAACCCAAACTTATCGAAATAATTAATTTTTTGAACTAAGATTATTGTTTACTTATGTTTTAGATACCGGCTTTCATTTAAACCTAAAATAGACATATTTGAAAAATTAACCTATGGTCAAACAGACTGCAACAGTAAGGGTTGAAAATTTTTTTTTTGATAATCCAAGCGTTTTGCATTTTCAGGGACACTGAAAACGAATATATGCAAATTTTCAGACTACAATGACCTTTTTTGGATTTATACTCGGTAAAAAATGCCTTTTTTAGCTATGGTTGTCTTTGCCGCAATTTTCAGCCGAATATGCCAAGACACTTAACAGTTCCATAGGGGAGTAAGATAAGTAAGACCGGTCTCAAGTCTGGCACCATTCTAAATGTGCTGTATTACGGGTACGTGGGTCTACGAATCGCGTTCCGGTGCCGCTGGCTTTGACCATCACAACGTATAGGAGCTTGGGAACGGTCGCAAGAACTTGTTTTACAGTATACCCACTTAGCTATAGATGTAGCACTGGTGTCAAAGTTAAGTATTTTCCTTGATGTAGAATACGCTTGGTTTGTGGTTCCAAGCTAAGTCTGGATAGTTGTCGAGTTCGCAGTTTCGGCTTGGATGAGTGACACTGTTTTTGATGAACGTCCCTCAGTTTCTAGGGTGGATGACAGTAGCATAGTCGTAACCATGCCTGGTCGGTCCCAACTCCGGATGTTAAAATGGGAGGGCGACTAGTCGCTGTAAAATTTATTTATTCAACTTTATAACATCTATTACTAATCAAATGTTCTTACATGCTTAAGTAAGTGAACTCAACATATGGGTTTGAAAAGCATTAGGATAGGTTAAAATTTTTAAGCAACTAGATTTTTCATCCTTCAAGTGTTGATCGAAAAGTAATCTTAATTTTGTTTCTTCAAAAATTAACCAAAAAAAAACATAAACGAAAGTGAATAAATTTCACAATTATTAAAATATATTTTATTTTTTGTTTTGAAATTGAAAAACAAAATTTTCCTCAATAAACACCTTTTAGACAAAATTTTCACCTCATTTTTTTTTTTACAAACAATTGTAAAATATGTCTAAGAGACCATTTGATCCATTACAATTGCCAAACAGATGGCTCAATTGTCCCAGAAAATCAAACACACTCATTGGTTTGTCTCATCTAAAATATTTTTTTTCTTTTCCATTCTAATTTTGTTTCATCAAAGTCGATAAATTTGTCGCTTTCAAAGTCCCATTGGCGACTAAATTCAACTCTAATGTCCCTATCGATTGTCGCTTCAATGTACAAATGCTCTTAGACTCGGTGAAAAAAAATTTTAATGTAACAAAAATTTTCCTCTTTTTTTTTTACTGTCGCTGAGAGATTGATTAAACTTATTTGATAGAAAAAAATCGGTTTAATCATCGATTTGACAAACACGAATCGTTTCTATGACGCTGATGTTGAAGTTAAACAACAAGGTATTAAATATGTTAAAATACAATGTCGAGGTCACGGTGAAACACCAACTAGAGAACACACTGATTTGTTTTTACGTGTTGTTGAATCGTTTATAAGTAAAAATCCAACTGATCTTGTTGGGGTTCATTGTACACATGGGTTTAATCGAACCGGATTTTTAATATGTTCGTATTTAGTTGAAAAATTGGATTATAGTGTTGATTTTGCTGTTTCAATATTTGGTGAAGCACGTCCGCCTGGTATTTATAAACAAGACTATTTGAATGAGTTGTTTAAACGTTATGACGCGGGTGCTGATGTACCGGTAGCTCCACCATTGCCCGATTGGGACTCGGGAAAAGAAGATAGATCGAATGGAAAAGCAGGGAGCCTATCAGATGATGAAGACTTTAACTATGAACCAGAAGGTAATGCCCCAAAGAGGGGAAAATTTCAAAATAAAAAAGGACCTAGACGCGAAGAGACAAAAGTGAATCCGTTGTTTGCTGATCCGGAGCTTGAGGGTGTTGAACCGTGTAGTGATCCGGATGAAATTTCACGTGTTCGTATAGAAACACAGAGTATTTGTAATTGGAATGGTGCTGGTTTTCCTGGCGCTCAACCGGTTTCAATGGATCAAAAGAATATTCTTTTGTTTTTTCAAAAAAAGTATCGTGTTAGCTGGAAAGCTGACGGAACAAGGCAAGATTTTAATTCTTTGAAAAACTATAGGTCCACCTTTCGAAAACGTTTAAATTTAAATGCTTTATGACTCTTATTTTGAGAAGCATTATAGATCTTAAAGGTTCATCCTTCGTAAAACGTCCAAGTTATTTGAATTTATGAAATCTGACGCCACATTCTTCATATATGAAACCCCAAAATTATCTAAATCTTAGGGGTCGAAAATTTTTTTTAATTTTGACGGGTCCAAATTTGACGCCCCTTGATGGAGTTGACCTCAATAAACAGTTGACTATTATTTCAAATTAACACATATTATGAAACAGTAATTATGAAACAGAATCTGATAGAGCACAGAATTTTATGCATGAAAAAAAATTTCATGAGTGTCTTTTCAAGGGTGAAAAAAAAAGCGCATTATTTCAGGTTTTTTCACATCTCTTTCCAGAGAAGTCAAATAATACATATTTTTTTACTTCTCAGTTTGTAGACCAGAAAATTTTGAGCAAATTTTTTGATGTAAAATGTATTCTTTAACCTATGGGATAATAGCTAACTGCCGAAAAAAAGGCGCTTAAAAAATAAATTAAGAAATTTTTGACCAGAATTTCTAACGGTTTTGGGCGCTATTCCTTTGGGAACTCGACCTAAAAAAAAATTTTTCATTGCTCTTGTTTTAATTGAACGCGTTCATTAACAGATATCTGATGTATATAAACGGAAGAGGTCGTATTTACATGCTAGACAGAGACAATTCAGTTTTTATGGTTCATAATTTATCGTTTCCAGATCGTAAAGATCTTGACCGTCATTTGACATCAACTCTTATAGACGGAGTAAGTTTTGATATTTTAAACTCTTCATCTGACTTAATAAAATAAAATTTGTATTAGGAATTTGTTGTAGATCACGATCCAATATCAAATCAAAAAATCCCACGTTTTTTAATCTATGACGTAGTTAAATTCGAAAGCGAAGCAATGGGTCAACAAAATTTTGACATTCGAATGCAATGTATAGATAAAGAAATAGTTCAACCGAGATACGAAGCCATACGTATGGGCAAAATAAATCGTCAAATTGAACCGTTTAGTGTTAGGAAAAAAGATTTCTTTCCGATTATGGAAACAAGAAAATTGTTAAGTCCTGATTTTGCTCGTAAACTCTCACATGGTATTGATGGTCTAATATACCAGCCTGTCGATGAGGTAACACATTTTGTCACCTTTCCAAAAAAAATTTAATTTTTAACATGGTTTTTATGAAGCCTTATAAATGTGGTCGATGCGATTTTATATTAAAATGGAAACCACCATCGATGAATTCAGTCGATTTTAGGCTGGATATAGTCGATCATCAAGAAGTCGGGTAAATAAATTTTGTCTTAGTACAAGATACCAGAAGAAATTGTAATATTTTATCTTAGAGGCTTGCCAGAGAAAATAGGATATCTTTATGTAAATGGTTATCATGAACCATTTTCAAAAATAAAAGTAACAAGAGCTATCAAAGATCTAAATGGTAAAATAATTGAATGTAGATGGTTCGAGAATCGATGGGATTTTATGAGAGAACGTGTTGACAAATCGTATCCAAATCATTTCAATACAGCAATGGGTATTTATAAGCATTGAATTTATTTAAATCAAAATTTTTTTTATTTTTTTTTTTTATTATTTCTAGCTGTTTGTGAAAGTATAAAACATCCGATTACTGAAGAACGACTTATGGAGACTATACACGAAGTAGAGAGGCGAAAGATGTTACCACCGCCTATGAACTATCAACAACCGCCTGGTGCTGGTTATAATCGTTAAAAAAACAACAAAAATTATTTATGAGTGAATTTTTTTTCTCTTCTTTTTTTTTGCTTTAAATTTTTAATATTTGTAATTTCGAAGAAAATTATTAAAAAAAATAATGTTACTTGAATAAAAAATTATATCTCACTTTAAATTGTCCTTCACATTTTTTTATGCGGACTTGGGACCTGATTTTGACCATCCCTTTATAATACAAATTGATGCATGTGATGAAGGTTTGGGGGCTGTATTGTCACAGATAATTCATGGCGCTTTACGTTAGTAGAACCCTTCAGTTTTGAATGGAGTGTGCGTGAAAAAGAAGCATTAGCAATTATTTGAGAGGTGGCCCTAAGGCTGTCGGAATTCGACTTTGAAATACGTCATAGAAAAGGATTTAAAAACAAAAATGATGATGCTTTATCACGATTAGCTTCTAATGAGATAAATAGTGAAGAATTGTCCGAAGAGTTGAATAATTACTTTCTCAATGAAAAAGTTAGTTAGCCGCTTAAATGGACCAATTATATCGATACCTACAATTTCGAATGGAGAAGACACCTTAATCGGTTGTAATTAACCATTCTTAGTTGGCTGAAGTCTTTTGTGTCGACAGCATTGAATACAGGCCTTAACCCATCGCCTTATATCCTCATACATATTTGGCCGATAATATCGTTTTTGAAGAACCTTGAACATCTTGTCCCTACCAACATGTGCGGCACTCCGCACGTTATGATATTCAATCAACTGTTCAGGAATTATTAATAATCGCTCAGACTTGCTTTTTTAGAAGAGGACAGAATCGTTTAGTTCAAAATCAGTTGAAAATTTGGTCTCATTCGACAATAAATTTTTTAAAACCATCCTGATGAAGGTATCCTTTCTCTGTTCTTTTACCATGTCATATTCTTTTGCAAGATTTTTTTGTAAAGCCTCCAGTGCAAACAAGTAATCAAGGTATGGCTACGACAAAACAATTTTAGAAAAATTATAAATTAAATTAAAATTTTTGATATTTAAGTATTAAGAGGTTGCTGTGATAAATTTAAGAGTTTAAAATAAAATTTTTTTTATTACTTTTATGTTTGTCTAAATTTTAGATAAAAGCCTTAATTAATTTTTTTGTATAAATTAAAATTTTTGCTTCCTATTCGATATGCTATTTCTACAATTATAAAACAAGCTTTTTTTATTTTGAAAGCAGTTTCGATTTTTTTGCAACTAGCTAAAATCAAGTTTTTTGCGAAAGGTTGAGAAAATATTCATTTAGAATTCTAAGTTTAAGATAATGTCAACATAAATGTTTCCTTAAAATGGTTTAGGTTAACCAGTATTTACGCGTAGCTTTGATATTAAACATACAGTTACTGCATCCTAAGTTTAATAATCCTCATATCTCCTTATTCAGCCATTCTCATCAACATGAGGATGTGTTACAATTTAGTTGAACTAACTGTAATCATATTCGTCATTATTTTGGGACTCTCAGACACCCCCACCTCATTTTTTATATACAGTAATTTTAATGATTTTTTTACTTTTTTTGACTACAGTTACTACAGTAGGTAACCACAGTTTCAAAAGTTGTTTCTAGTGATATTATTCTTTATTGTCCAACATTTAGTTTTCTTTATCGTAGAATTAGCCAAAAACATTGGAATTTGAAAAATCGGCTCTACGGCAAAAATGGATGCAAATATTAAATTTTTAACACGGTAAAATTTTCTAACATAAAATGTTAGGTAATGTTACGGTCTCAAAAGTATGGGCTGTAGGGCTAGAAATGAACTGTTAAGATGCTAAGTTGCTGAATCGATAAAAACTTAAAATTGCCATCAATCGACAATGAAAATTTCCCTAAATTGGAGCATTTAGCTTTCAGGTGGTATCTCCAGATTCAAAACATCTTTTTCCAATTAGAGTTCTTGAATGTTTAAGTTAAGCATCTTGTCATTAGGCTGCAAAAGGCGGAGAAGTAGGGATATCATTTTTTATTTTTTACCATCAGAACCAATTTTTTCATGAATAGGGTAAGGTTCCCGCATTATATGTTAAATTAGCTAGACGATTTTGGCGCTGCATTCAAGCCTATAAAAACAACGCTAGTTTTGGTGCAGTTTTAAGGACATACTTTTCAGATTCTTATCATGTGACTTAAATTTTTTTTCCAAGAATGGGTACTTGTGGTCACCATTTTATTCAGAATTTTGTCTAGTTTTAGAATTTGTTTACGAAATGGGGGTTAGGAAGGTAAACCAGTAACAAAATGCATTATCTCATAGCCTTTTAGACATTATCTACACCGATTTTTCAAAAGCATTTGACAAAGTTCACCACAGAAAACTTTTATCCAAACTTAAATCGTACGGTATTACAGGCGAGGCTTTAAAATGGTTTGAATCGTTTTTGATTGGCCGAAAACAGAGAGTGGTTATGGGGAATACATTTTCAAATTGGGAACAAGTGAGTAGTGGGGTTCCGCAAGGATCAGTCCTTGGACCGATTCTGTTCGTTATTTACATCAATGATTTATTGGAAGAGCTTAAAAGTTTTGGCTTAGGTTACGCAGATGATCTAAAGCTTATTGGAATTTCAAGTCAAGATCACAAGTCATTAGAATTGCAAGAGGATTTAAACCTGCTAATGGAATGGGCTGACCTATGGTCAACTGAATTGAACCTGGCTAAGTGTAAAGTCATGTATGTAGGTAAAAGAAACGAAAGATACCCATACGAAATGGTGAACTCTATAGTCAATCATGTTCTGAGTGAATCAGGTCAAGAAAGAGATCTTGGAGTCCTGGTTTTCAATGAAATGAAATGGAATAAACAATGTTCTCTTGCGGCTGCAAAGGCAAATAGAGTGTTGGGTCAAATAAAAAGCTCTTTTAGATATTTGGGTCAAGAGACATTAAAGCCCTAGTGAGGCCACATTTGGAATACGCGGTAAGTACGTGGTGTCCACATTATAAGACCGACATAAAAATTTTAGAGAAAGTACAAAGAAGAGCAACCAAGTTGGTCAAGTCGATAAAGACCAAACCGTACGAACTCCGTCTTCATGAACTCAATTTGATTAGCCTAGAAGACAGACGTCTAAGAGGTGATCTGATACAAATGTACAAAATAGTTAATGGTCTTGAAGAAATAAATTTGATAAATGGTATTAATTACGCTAAAGCAACTACAATCAATCTGAGAAGAAGGCACAACAAACGATTAGTACGTGAGATCAATAAAAAAGGGTCACACCGCTACAATTTTCTATCAAATCGAGTAACTTCAGTTTAAATGCGTTGGTATAGACTTTGTCTATACCGCAGTGTAAACTAACTAACTAACTCTCAGTGGAAGCTTTTTTTCTACAAAGTAAATACATCATTTGTAGCTGAAAATACAAGCTTTAAGAATTATTATAAACCTAAGCAATAACGTCTGTAAGTTGAGAAGATTTTTGATCCAAAGGGATACAGCTCTAAAAATTCAGGTTTATCGTTGATACGAGGTACCCCAAAATTATTTTTTACAACAACCCTTAAAAATTAGCTTTTCTAGGTTTTCGTATATATAGAAATTGGAATTTGGGATCGCAAGTGTGTATCATTTCATTTATTTGTGTTTCTTTCTCACTTCGTGTACTCACAGTCGGGTGTAATCTGCAAAAGCAATTATTTTTCAACCGTCAAATTAATTTCTTTTTCAAAATATTTTAATTTCGTTTCGTTAAAAGAGAGAAATTATCAAGGTCTGGCCATGTATTAGTTTTGAGAGACATAAACATCACAATAAACTGATTAATTTACTGTGAAATCTTACACTTGAATTTCTTCGAGTGAGACAGGGAGCTTAATCGTCTGGTGACTTTCAGATAAAAACTTTAAAGTACCTTTTTTGTTATCAGTTTTTGATAAAGATCATTCAAAAAAAGAGTTTTCAAGTTAAATTTTCCTTAATTATAATAAAATGATAATTTAAAAACAAGCATTCAACAAACACTACAAATGAAACAAAGAGAAAAAAAAACGAAATTTTTTGCGAATAATTTATTTAGAATTTATGCTATTTTTTTTTTTTAAAATTTCAATTTTTTTTCGACTTTGGTTGCAAATACTTGTACTGGTTGCACAAGTCTAAGGCTAAAAACAAAAATTTTAACAAAACTATGTCTGAATCACGACTAACTTTTTTCATTTTTTTTAATTAACTTTTAATAGATAAGAATATGTTGACGACTTTTTAAAAACAAAAAAAAAATAAAAATTATTTTATGATTTATTTTTTTTGTTTGTGCTTGTACTTGAACAACCCGCGATCAAAATGAAATTTGCCGAACGTTTAGCAGCTCATATAACACCAGAATGGAATTCTCAATACATCAAATACGATGTAAGATTTTCTTAATCCCAGGGGTGAATTTCAAAAATTTTTAATTTAAGGAAATGAAAGAGTTCCTTTACGAGTACGAAAATAACGCTCCAGTTCAAGATGGTGTGTTTTTTTTTTCAATTTTTAAAAAAAAACTCTGGGCTCAAATATTTTTTTGTTTTAAGATGAACATTTATTGCAACGTTATTTTGCACGAGCAGATGAAATATTTTTTCAATTTTGTGATAAGGAACTCATTAAAATAAACACATTTTTTGCCGGTAAGTTTAAACGGGTCCTACTAAAAAAGCCGACACCCATTTTTCGTGATATTTTTGACCCCTGAAAAAAACGGAAAATATTATTTATTTTTTGAAAATCTAAACCTTCTAGGCCATACAAAACTTCAAAAGCTTTCTAGTTATCATATTGGTTTTTTAAAAAAATATTTTTTTCCACTTAAATTTCAAATTTTCGATTTTTTTGAGCTTTGATGCCCTGTTACCCCCAAATTTGACGCCCAAACGATACCCGATTTTCTGATAGAAGAGTCTTCGACCTCTCAGCTTTATTAGTTTTCGAGATATTTTGGTTTGAAAATAAAGTTGCCTCAAAGCGGCAAAATTTCTAAAAGCCACGGTCAGACAATTGCACCCAAGTTTTTACCGGTTTTGGGTTTCGGGTTGGGTATGTGCACCCAAACCCGATACCCATACCTGAATACCCATTTTTTTTGGGTTTGTACCTGACCCGATACCTGAAATACCCAAAAAAAATGGGTTTGGATTTTAATTTATTTTTAAATAAAAAAAGAGAAATCTCTTAAAATATTTATTTTAATTTTCTATTGTCATAATAAAATGTTTATTTTTTGTTTTCTTCTTCAAATAAGCTGATTTAGCTCTTTAATGATTTCAAAATTTGCTTTCAAAATACATCTCATCTCAAATAAGTCATCACTAATATTTTGCCTATTTTTTTGGCTTATAAAACCACAAACACTAAAAAAGCGCTCTATACAAGAACTGGATGAATTGATAATCAGTAAAATTTCAGCTAATCTGTAAAGATTTGGCAATGATTTCTTATGGTTCAGCCAAAATTCTCTTGTCGATTCGATCGAATGAATAGCTGCAAAGTTATCTTTTCTCAATAAATTTTTAAATTTGGTAATTTCATTTTCCAAATCAGTTCTAAACTCTTCCAACTCAATGTTTCGACCATAACTGAAGTGTTTTTTTGAAAAAAAGTTTTTATAAAATAAATTCGGACTTTTAGCAGTCGATTGATTATTTGATTGAACTTGTGAAGAACCTGATCTTTGTGGATCAGAAGACGACGAACTTCTTGGATTCGAATCACCGTTTGTCTCTGACGTATGTTGAGTTGCCTGGTTTTGTGTTTGCGGTCTTGAAGAGTTTGCTGAAACATCTGTCTCATTAGTTTTATCAAAGATAAAATCTTCCGCAATAATACTCAAAGCTTGAAATCCTTTAGAAAAGTAACCCGACGACCATGACTCGCCTAACCAATGCTTTATGCCTGAAACCTTTAGAATGCATGCAGCCTTTCAAATTCAAAAGATTTAAAAAAGTAATTTTTAAAGTTAAAATCGTTATTTTTGTTTATACTTGGTAAATTGGAGATTTTAACTCGTAACTGAATTTTTTTCTCAAAGCAGCAACAATCAAGTTACATAAATTTTTAGGCACAGCAGTCACGTCCATTCTTTCGTAAGTGTCTATAAGCTTTAAAATGCCTAAATCACAAGGAATTATGATAAATAAATGTTTACGATCATAAAAAAAACTTAAATCACCCATTATTGTGTCCCCAATTGATGAATGTTCTGATTGAAAAAAGACATTTAACAAGTACGCTGGTTTCAATATTTGTAGATAGAGTTCTATTGTTTCTATACGAACTTGACTGCCGATATCATCAAAAGCACCTCGATCGTATGCTTTTTTTATTGATTCCAGCATCAAAAAACCGGAAGACCATCTAGTGGCATTTTCAAGGCGTAGTCTACATTTTTTATTTCTAAAGGGTTGACTCTCGGCTACTGATCTTCTAACCGAAGAGCTGAGATTATTTAAATTTCTTACAACACTACACACAGTTTTTTGTGAATCCATTGCATGTCTTATGCACAAATTTAATTTGTGATTAGCGCAAGAGAATCTGGGTAATTCAGTTGACCCAATAACAATATTTAAATCTTTTATAGGTTGACCCTTTGATGAATCATAATACTTATCAAAATCGAAAACAAACTCTTCGTTATTGATATGTGGTGTTTCTAGATAACCGATTTCTGATGTAAATTGAATTTCGTTGACTTCATTGCTAATTTCCTCAACCTCTGTAGCCACCGTTTCAAATTCGAACTCGAAATCATTCTGGTCAATTGGGTCAGAATTAGCACCAGTATCAGCTAATTCATCAATTATAGACATCTCTAAAATATGTTCAGCATTAGATAACTATTAAAAAGAAAAGAAAATATATAACACTCAACTAAAGGTCCTTAAGCCAACTGAACTAAGAGAAAAACAATTATTTACCCTGATTATTATCATCACCAGAGACATGTTCATACAACAACTCGCCAAAAAGTCTTACTAGACCACTTCCTTCATCACTGACCACAGCTTGGTAATAAAAAATTAAACAAATCATCTGAATAAGAAAACAACACAATTAAATACCTTTAATTTTAGATTTATCAAAAGTGTATCTATTCACGATCGTTTCGGTGACAACTTTTATATTCTCTGCACTGTGACCACCTTCGAATTTTTCCATCCCCAAAATTATAAAATCATGGTCTAAAAATGAGTCACCCAATTTTGCTCCCAAACCTTAAACAACATTTGTATCTTTTGCTACCAGTGAAGGCTAAGTTATAATTACCTAAAAATTCTTTGCTATTATCATTCCAACAATCAGGGATTAAAATGACAACTTGAGCGTTTTGAAGTTTTTTTTCTATATGAAGACGTATTTTATCAAAAATCGTTGGTAAAATGTCATAACGAAAAGTGTATTTCGATGGACATTTGAATTTTTCTAGAAGTACAGCTCTTAAAAATGGGTTATCCAGCTGTTCGAGGCTTGTGTTGCTTGAAATGATGTATTTGACTAGATTTAGCATATCATCGGTGAAATATGATTTTTCATCAGAGCCAATTCTTTTTTTGTACAGATTGTACCATTCACGACTAACGTTGTGAATTTTCAAATGTTTGTTTAAATTTGTGGCTGCCCCTAATTTAGCACTTTCGACACAATTTCCAATCTAAAACAACAAAATAATTAGAAACATAATTTAGTTTAAAAATTTTAGTAACTTACTTTGCATGTAAATTTTACTTTTTCAGTGGGTCGCACTGGAAATCTCGTTATCGAATCAAAAAAGTGCAAAACTGGAGTATATTTTTTAAGCTGTGATCCAAATTTAAATACTTTTTTAGGAAATTTATTCGTCTTAGCCAACCTTAGCATTCTTTCAACACTAAAGTCATTAAGATCATCCATCAACTCTGCTTCGTCATCATCATCTCCATTTGAATGCTGGATATTATTATTTTCAGTCTGCTCTGGAATACTTGCATTATTATCTTCATTCGAATTGTTATTCAGAGCGTTTTCATTCGTGTATGAATCAGAATCATTTAGTTGATCTCTGTTTAAAATACGACTAGGACGATTTTCAGTTGAATTATTGATCGGTTCAATAGTGATTCGAGAATAATTTGAACCAGCGTTAATAGGATCAAGACTAGAAACTGCATTTGAATTTTGTGAGACAGCCATTGACCTGGTTATTCGCCTGTTCCTACTCAACAGTTCCTCGTCTACAATTAGGACACTCAATCTATTATCAGCTTTTCTCTTGTCTCTCATTTTTTTCAGAGTATAAATAATAAATCAAATTTAAAAAAAAATTAAATGCTTTAAAAAAATAAGGAACACTTATGTAATAGAAATATTATGTTACAAAACTTTCTTAACTGTGTTAATATTTTTTAGAACAGACTTAAATTTTGTATTTCAATTTCGAAACCCAATTTTTTTTGGGTATTTCAGGTATCGGGTCAGGTACAAACCCAAAAAAAAATGGGTATTCAGGTATGGGTATCGGGTTTGGGTGCACATACCCAACCCGAAACCCAAAACCGGTAAAAAATGAGTGTAATTGTCTGCCACGGTGAACCGAATATTCAAAATCTGACTTCATAGGCATGTTCCCCATGATAATAAGGTTAAAAATTTTGCCAGAGTGGGGGTCTTTGTTAGCTAGCCCTCTAGTAGGGTGACTTAACTAAAAAGTTAGTTTCAATCACTAAATTTATTTTAAACAAATCATATAGTAGTAGTAGTAGTTTAACTGCGACTCGATAAATCGAGTAGAGCCTTACGGCTATAGCAGTTTTTTTGCAAGCCCATGTGACTTGCCCTTCCACCATTCATCTAATTTAGCCTTGAAATTTTCAGTTGTAGTTGCTTCGATTACTCTTTGTGGCAAACTATTCTCGATTTGTGAAAAAATTAAAACGAACTGCACAGTTCTTAACCAATTCTCTATTAATGCCCATTGTGTGACCCCTTAAATTGTATGACTCTTGGCCAACTCTTGATGGAATTCCATTAATAAAATCAACCTTCTCAAAATTATTAACTATTTTAAAGAACTGGATTAAATCACCTCTTCGTCGTGTCCAAATCTGTCATGTTGAATCTCATAAGTCTTTCATCGTACGTTAGTTTTGAATAACCTGAAACCAATCTCGTTGCCCGGCGCTGCACCTTTTCAATTTCTTGTTTATCTTTCTCCAGAAATGGACTCCACACACTAACACCGTAGTCTAAATGAGGTCTTTCAAGTGAACCGTATAACAATCTCATAACGTTTAGATCTAGGTATTTGAAATTATTTCGAATAACTCCAAGGATTCTATTAGCACGTCCATAACAGTGTCTTATGTGTATATGATATAGATTCTGGGAACAGGGGTTCAAAGCTCCAATCGAAAAATTGAAATTTAAGAGGAGAAAATACATTTTTTTAAAAAACAAATTTGATAACTTTGAGGGGGGGGGGTCAAAAATTTCACAAAAAATGGGGATCTTTTTCAAAATTAGACACTTTTAATTTTTTTAAAAAAGAAAAATTGGCCGAAGCTCAACGTAAATTTGAAAACTTAAAAAGTGAGTTAAAAGACAACGCAATTTTGGTAAACAAAAAAAAAGATCGTTTTAAATCGTCTAAATTAACAATTGACGAAGACGATGAAGATGATGTTAAAACAAAATTAATTGATGATACAGCGTTAAGTGGTTCACAAAATATTGGCACACCATCTAAAGAGTCTTTACGTAACCGTGGCCCGAAACAATCGGTCATTTCGAATGTCCTTAACAACACAGGCGCACAAGCAATTACACAACGTCTTATCGAAAAAAATCGACAACGTCAACTTAAAAATAAACAATTTCGTAAAGAACATGATCTTAAACTTGCGTTTAGCGAGTTTTATTTATCATTGATTTTGTTACAAAATTATCAAACGCTTAACTTTACTGGATTTCGTAAGATCTTGAAAAAACATGATAAAATATTCAAGACTGACCGTGGTGCTGATTGGCATAAGACTTTTGTCGAAACAGCGCCATTTTATATGACCAAAAAAGTTGATACTTTTATCAATGAAGTTGTCAATTTGTTCACACAATATTTGGAAAATGGTGATCGTGAACGAGCTATGAAACGTTTAAGAGTACCACCGTTTGAAGAAAAACAAAGCCCATGGACAACGTTTCGTCTTGGTTTGAATATTGGAATGATTTTTGTGTTATGTCCACTTGTGTTTTTGTTACGTAAGCTATCCCCCGAAACCAAAAAAAAAGGCAAAAATTTTTCTCAAAAATTTTTTTCTTTTTAAAGTTGCTTTTACTTATGCTAATTTGAATGAGCTATCGTTTAATTGGAAAATAGCGATTAAACTTTATCGTAGTCCATTTTTTATAATAATGCATATTTTTTTTATTGGTATAAACTCGTATGGTTGGAGTAGATCAGGTGTTAATCATGTTCTTATATTTGAGATTGATCCTAGAAACCATTTGACGTACCAACAACTTCTTGAAGTAAGTTTTTTTTCAATTTAGTCTTAATTTTGAGACTGTAATAGTAAAATATTCTGGATTTTTTTGTCACAAAATCGAAAGAGAGAAGAGAACTTTCTTTTCTAGAGAAATTTCCCGGCAAAAATTTTGAACAAAATCTTAAATTACATCTGTAAAAGGGTTTATTAATGGACTCTTTTTTGGTGTTGTGGATCATGAGGGTTTTCGCTCGATCGATCGCGCTTGACACCATATTTCGGTCGTCGATCGGATCCGCTCGCCAAAAAAAGCGATTGTCGACTAAACGACGTAAAATTCTTCAAAACTAAATTTCTAGACTTTATTGCAATCGGAAATAGTTGATAAACTCGTCGCTCACTATCGGATCGTCGAGCGGAATTTTGGATCGAGCGCAGTGATAAAAAGATCATGAACGACGAGTGCCGCTAGATCCAAAATACTACTTGTTTTTCAGATTAGCTTAGGGGTAGCCATATTCGGGTGAAAACGCAAAGGACATTTTTCAGTCAAATCCATCTTTTTTTACTTTATTTAAACTAAAAGCCGTAAAAAAGCATCTAACCCGAATGAATATTTTATAAGGGTAGTAGTAGTACTTTTTCTGTGAACATCTAGTAGAACAATCCTAGACTTTATTAGCTGCAGAAGCTGATTAGACTTCTTAGCCGTGTAGGCCGCTACGTTTGGATCTTTCGACGCCCTTATTTTAAGTCACAGTGACTCTCGAGTCCCAATACGATGATTTTCAAAGTTGTTCTAGTATCAGGCCATCTAGAGAATGACTAGTCGATGATTCTAGTCGGATCGTTTCCTAGCAGCACATCACTAATCACACTCATCCATTTCCATCATTATTTTTTTCTAAACGTTACATTTTTTTGACCTGAACTCGGAGGTTTGATCTTGACAGTTAAATTTCTGACTGTTTCTGTTGTATAGGACGAGGATGTTTAACCATTCATTTCTACAAAAATTTTACGACTTTGATCTGGAAGAAACTGTCAGTCGGCTTTCAGATGGATAAATCTTTCTCTACTTAAATAAAAATCATATTAGCCCGTACTTGGCCGTCTCGGATTATATTTTTAGTATCAAGTTATAACAGCTAGTCCTAATTGTTTTCGCGTCTTAGACTTATAAGGCTAGACTTTTCGCTTTCATTAAAAAGTTAAATTTTAAATGAAATTATTAAATTTTATTTTTTTTTACAAAAGCTTGGTTCGTTTTTGGGTACAATTTGGTTTGTGAGTTTAATAATGTTTATAATAAGTGCATACTATAACATAGACTATTACATCTATCCGTTAGTATTTGTCGTATTTTTAGTCGTATTCCTAATGAATCCGATACCAAAGTTTCAATTTTCATCACGTTCATGGTTAATGAGTATCCTATGGAAAATATTTGCAGCCCCATTTTATCCAGTCGCGTTCGCTCACTTTTGGCTAGCCGATCAATTAACAAGCTTCGAATTTTTGTTTATTGACATGCAATTTTTTGTCTGTTGGT
Source organism: Brachionus rubens (assembly GCA_022207745.1). Classification (NCBI taxonomy): domain Eukaryota; kingdom Metazoa; phylum Rotifera; class Eurotatoria; order Ploima; family Brachionidae; genus Brachionus; species Brachionus rubens. The sequence continues at coordinate 2,692,194 of JAJVHD010000005.1, forward strand.
TCCTATTTCAAGCTCAATGGGCACCTTTACGAAGTAAAAAAAAAAATTCATAAAAAATTTTATTGAAAAAAATTATTTTTTTAAAGGTTTTTTTCCCGATTCACCATGTATACCTTCGAACAACCGTGATCTAGGAACTCTTTTCAATATAATATCACTATTATTAATGTGCCTTCCATCTTGGCTTCGTTTTCTTCAGTGTTTACGTCGTTTCAAAGACACTTCAAATGCTTTTCCACATTTAGCGAATGCTTTAAAATATGCAACTACATTTTTTGACGTTGGAGCGTTGTCTTTAAAATACCATTTTTCCTACATGTACAAATCGGATTGGGAGAGTCCATTTTTTTACATATGGTTAATCGTTAAATTTATAGCTACTTGTTACAAACTTGTTTGGGACTTAAAAATGGACTGGGGTTTTTTTGACAAAAATGCTGGTGAAAATAAATTCTTACGTGAAGTCATTGTTTACTCGTCTAAAGGTTATTACTATTTTGGTATTGTACAAAATGTAATCTTAAGATTCCTATGGCTAGTACGTTTGTATGACATTGGCCTCAAAGGTGAGACATACAAAGACCTAGTTACTACAATGTTAGGTTTTCTTGAAGTTTTCCGTCGTTTTGTATGGAATTTTTTTCGCCTCGAAAACGAACATTTAAACAATTGTGGTCAATTTAGAGCTGTAAGAGATATTTCTATAAGTCCTATACAAATGACTGATTTGAGTGTTATTGAAAAAATGATGGACGATGATGATGGTGTTGCCAATCGTCAACATACACTCAACATGAACACTAAACAAAATAATGTCCAATTGACCATCACTAAAAGGTAAGAAGAAAAAAACAACAACTTTCCTATTGGAATAAAGATTTTTAAAACCTATTACAGTAGACGTAAAAAATCTTTATTTTGGCCACTTTTGGAAGAAATAGACAGACCTGATTATAGACACTACACCGATTTTAATTCATCACAACAAACTAGTCAAATCTTTGATAGATCGACTAATAAATTTATTCTATAAAAAAAGGTTCCATTTGTAATTTTTTGACTTTCTAACCCTACTAATAAAGCATTATATTTTTTTGTGTTGATAGTTAACTTTTTTACTAATCCTTGTTCTCAAGCGTATTGAATTAATGTTTTGTTTATTTCGAAGGTTTATTAACAAACATCCAAATTTGATGAATATAACAAGAAGGTTTAACACATTCAATCCGACATCGAATGAACACGAATAAAATGTCTTCCGGGTTCAGAGGCCTATAACAAAACAAAAAAAACAGTTTTATGTTGATTTTTTTTTACTTAAAAATTAGAGTTTTATATTTTTTGAAACTACCGAATTATACGGAAAAAGTTCTGTTCTTTTGTTGGGACCAGATTAAAAAGCATAGCAGATGTATTATTTTTTATTTGATTGATTAATAAAACTATTGCCAATTTTTGTACATTAATTTTCTCGATTTAGAAGTCTTAAAATTTTTTTTTTAAATATAATTTTTTTTACGAGTGTTTATTTTTAGTTTTAAATTTTGGTGAGGTTTGGTGTTTTTTTTGTTGTAAAAAGACAATAAAACGTTACTTTTAATAATTGAAAGTTAATTTATTTTTGAAACCAAAAATTTAGTTTGCACGCGGAGCATTTCTATGTATTTTTTATGCTAGTGGACTCAAGGTTGCATCGGGACGTAATATTATTTGCTGCGACGGACCCATCACATCTCGCCATCAGTGTCAAAGCCAAAAAGGCTCTTAGACCCTCCTATTTGATGCATAAATAAGGTCTTTTTTGCAACTTTAAATTTCGACGATGTGACATGTGATGATACATGACATTTCATCATGTGACCTGATGTTCAGAATATTTGTTACGTAACATTACGCCAGGCTTAACAAAATTACACTAAATTTCTCTCGTTTACAACCTATTACGTTCGGAGATGATCTGAGGCAAACTGAAGTTTGTGGCGTTCGCTCTATTCAAATTTGAATAGAAAAAATTAGTTCTGCAAAACAATATTTTTTTTCAATTGAAAAGAACGTATTGAGCGAACGCCACAAACTTCAGTTTGTCATGCTCTGAGACAATTCGTTTTTAGAAACACCTTAGTTACACTTTGTTACGCCGTGTTACTCGTTATGATATCTAATTTCTGAAAAATACGAAGAATTATCGTAATATACGTACAGTTACTCGATGTTACCCAAGATCTTGATTTAAAGAATGAGTTACGAGAATTAAATACATGATTCTGTAATTTTTTGCTACCGTAAACCCCCTCTATTTGTATCCAGTAGTTTTCTTTAAATATTTTGAAAGGTAAAGTATTGTTTCAAAATCTCATACCTTTAGTTTATTGACTAGGTTAAGGGGGTTAGAATGAGTTATTTCCGAGCCATTGATATCAAGAAATCTTAAGTAATTGACGTAATGTTACGTAACGATACGTAAAGAAAAGTTATAACATCATGTCGCATGAGGTATTGTTACATCTCACCATTTTTTACAAAAAAGTGTTTTTTGGGTAATTTGATGCCATGTTACGTTGCTTTACGTACGAATACGTAGCGATGCGTCCAATGTATAGCATGAAGAGATGTGAATGGCTAGTCTCGGCTAGGTATATTACGCAAGAAATAATAGGAATATTTTTTTGAAGATTTGGACCTTGAGACGATGTAATACATTAAAATATCTAGTGTCTAGTTGATTTTCATGAATTCGAATAAAAAAATTTATTAACTACTTTTATGCCGATTAAAATCGGGTTTAAAACAAATCCTATTTATTAATAATGGAAATTGTTACTACTGAATATGTTCCTAGATAGAATATCTTTATAAATGGAATAAGTTACTATCTGATTACAAAATGAATGATTAATAAAAGAAGATTTTTTTAGAAATTTTATTTGGATCGCTTCTCAACCTCTTGCTAAGATCAAATTGTAGTATCTGTTCTCATCAGTTTAATATCTGATGAGGGTTCAGGGGTCCCTGCGTTTAAAATTTAAAAAAAAGCCCGTATAGCCGAGTGGCTTATAATCAGAGAGTCGGAGGCTCAATCCCCTTAAGATGAGAAAATTTTCTAACTGTTTCTGTATTACGGCGCGATGTGTTTGATGAGAATGGTAGCTCCGTTGGTATCGTCGGTTGATCAATGCTTCACGAAAGTATCAGTTCGAATCCCGCCCGGATCAAATTTGTTTCAAAGAAGCAAAGCAACTAGCAAGGCTTTTAAGAAAAATATAAACAATGAGTAATCGAAGCAACTTCATCAGAAAATTCCAAGGCAAAATAAGATGAATAGTGGAAGGGCAAGTCACTGCATAAAAACTGCTATAGACGTAAGGCTCTACTCGATTTTATTGAGCCGCAGTTAAACTACTACTACTAAAATATGGAAAAAATTTAAAGCTTAATCTATCACGATTAAGCTATATATCTTTATATTTTCATCGCAAGGTAGAATTCATAGCATGGTGTTTTTTGTAGCAGGTTAATTTGTAGCATGTCAATTTTCATAGCAAGTGATTTGACAGAATGTTTTTGATTAAAAACTTTAACAACATAAATTTTATAATTATTTATCTTTTTTTTCCAGACCGGACGACTTTTTTTCTATAAACTTCACCAGCTCTCACTTCGATCCTGTTTTGTTCCAGACTCGGTTGTTCAACCCTTAACTTCTCAACTAAAAGAGGTAAATAGTTCGTATTAAATTTCATTATTGCATAGCCGAGCGGATAACGGTCTTTTTATTTTAATATGATCTTAAATTTAATCTTAGTAACAATTTCCGATGGGAACTTTGTTTAATTTATAATCTAGTGATAGTTTCTTAAATTAAGGATTTAGTAACAGTTTCCTTATTTTAACATTTAGTAACAGTTTAATATTCGTAATAAATTATAGTAAATCAAATTTCTTCAATAATCTTTTAAGACTCCAATAAAAAAATACGGTTCAGGTTCTGATTAATTTTTAATTAGAATCTTCCGGTGCAATGGCTCTTTAAGTCTGGTTGTTCATTCAAGATAACCCTCAGTTACAAGTTATAACTCTTCATGGTTCATAAGACTTCCACGTACTCAATCTTTCGGATTGACTTAGAGATTGAAATAGAAATAGTCCGCATTGAATAACTAAAACGTTTATATAAAGAATTGGTGATAACTATACTCTTCTTAAGAAGGTGCAAAATTTTTTCCATATTTTTTCCATAAGACTAATCTAGTTATTGCTACAACACGGACCGATACCCGTTCAACTAAAGATCGAATAGCTTTTTCTAACCGACATTCTTGTCCATTTTTTGAGTTCTTTCTTGCGGACCAAGTGTTTAAGCTCGGTCTACAAGCTCGTTAAAAAAAGAAAACACCTAAAAACTGACCACAACTTTTTCGTCGACCTAAAGGTCTGTCAGATTCCGGACTACGATTTCTGATGGAAAATTTAATTTTCTTTCTCGCAAAATTTAAAGCTAAGGTCTAGAACATTCGATTAGGGGTACAGACTCTTAAAAGCTCTTAGAAGTGTAAAAAGACCTGAAAATTCCAGAATATTGAAAATTTTTTGACCATCATTATTGCGGAAAATGATGATCAGACCACTTTGCCACCGAACTAAAAGCCCCGTAGTTACGAATACCGATTTTCTGGTAGAACTTTTAGTGCTCTTTCTTGCTATATAGATGCCTTTTTTTCTAAAGGCTTAAGTTTACTGTGGCAGATCAGAAAATACTTTCATGTCTTCAAAAGAAGCTGTGACTCAAATCGAAGCTTTTAGATAAAAGACATCAATAAAGCAAGAGCACTAAAGAGTTCTGCCAGGAAAAGATAATCGAATGTTTGAGCAGTCGAAAGTCAGATATTCTTGGACTCAATGGGAAAACACTGTTAAATTAGCTGGATTAAAAGTTCAATAAAAATTCCATGACTTTTTATTTACAAAAAAAAAGTAAATTTTTACAATATTCTAGGTACTAAAGGACGTTTAGAAGGAATTTTAATAATTTTTTAATTAAATACTTTGTTCATTTACAAAATTTATTTTAAAAATCTTTTAACATGTAACAGACGTTGAATTCGTGTGTACTCTATTCAATTGACAATTAATTTTTAAAAAATTTCTAGCTATTGAATTTAGCGTTATCAAAAAGTAAACAATTAACAAAAACATGAGAAAAAAAAACATAAATGTTATTAAACTGCACATAAATCTTGACTTGTCTATTTTATGTTTTTTAATCATTTCACTTTGTTTAACTATGAGCTTTACATTATCAATAAACTCTTGGTCAATTAAAATTTTGCCATTATTAAAATGAAGACTACTGGTCGATTTGTTAAGATTCGAATTGCTTTGACCATTTATAATGTTTGACAAAGCGTCGAAAACTTTATCTGTTTTGTTCAAGTTGAGATTCGATTTTTGTAGAGTATTTGATGTAAAGTTCGAATGAAAAGTTGTGTTTAACACAGGTTCATCATCATAATTTTTATGATTTAAATTAGGTGACAACTTGAAACTCTCGTTTAAAAAAGTATTCGAACAAAATATTTCTGAGACATTTGTTTTAGACGTGTGACTAGACGATCGAAAAAGAGACATAAAACTTTCGGGTATATTTATTTTTTGACTTGAACGTTTACGAAAGTTATGACCATCACTATTCATACTTTTAGTCTCAAAATCGGATTCTTTTAGAGTTGAACTACGCTGAGAGTTTGTAAGACTAGTAGACGATTTAATCGAGTTTACACTCTTATTCGAACCGCCATGATGTTTTATTTTGTTTAACTGTTTTATGAAGAAAGCGTTTGTGAGAGGTGTGATGGTGTCTTGACCCTCTGATTCACGATGCACTTGTTTTTCCACATCATAAAATTCATTTGACATATTGTTAGTTTATTGTTGTTGAAGCTTGTTTTCGAATAAAATGATTTGAAATTTATGTTTTTTAATTCGTTTCCCTTACGTCTTTAACATAATTTATTTTTATAGCTGGTTGAAATTTTATTGTTTTATTGTAACTTGCTTGTACCGGTTCTAAACATAAATTGCAATAATCATGATAAAAGTTTTGTTTTATATGAAAGAAAAAATGAACTATTTCAGCATGGGTCGTAATACTTTCGATTTCTTAGAAAAAAATTTTTTAAACTGTATTGAGACCCCCCCAGCATCATTGAGCTTAACAATATCGTGTTTGAAGATCTTTTTGAAAAATCAAAATAGCTAAATTGAGGCTTTTAGAGCCTCAATGCCTAAAATCCAAAAACATTTTCTGTTGATAAACAAATTGTAGGAAAAAAATAATTTCAAAATTCTTTGAGAGGGCAATTTGAAGTTCAGTATTTTCGTACCGTACTATTTTCGTACTATTCTATTTAAATTAAAAATTTTAAAAATTTAGATAGATTAATATATTTTTCTGACTCTTATCAGAGATGTATAGGGCATTTTGCTGATATTCATGTTAGATAATTTTATAGTATTATCGGTCGAAGAAAAGAATGTATTTTTTTCTAATTTCAGCTCAATCATAGAAAAAATAGAAAGAAATATTCTTTGAATAAAGAGAGATTAAACTTGTACACATTTTGTCATTTTCAGAGTTAGAAAATAAATTCCTAACTTTTTTTTTTTAAAATACAGGGGTGATTGGCTGACAGTAAACGACGGGTAGCGACTGAGATGGTAACACAAATCAAAAGTGCCATTGTACAAATCAAAAGGGCTGTTGAAATGACGTCGCAGTTTTGCTGAGAGCTAAACGACGCTAAAAGTTTATTTCTTTTAAGATTTGATCTTTGAATTCGGCCAAATGATTTACTAAATAACCGACAAACGTTTTTTTACAATTTCACATTAAAACCCCTTAAGATCATTGTTACTGGAAACACATTTACAAAAAAAGTACAAACAAAAAACAATTTTTTGTTGGACTTAATGAAGGAAGGATGAATGAAGAAAACTGTCGTTACCACTAGTGATAACTTTAGCCCTACAAAATTCAATTCCGCTAAATTAATGATTTCTGGCCTATTTATTTAACAATTATGTGAATCTTTCTTTTGAATTTATTTAGAGCTTATTGAATTTTAGTACCGTAATAAATCGTACTTTTCTGAATTTTTCGTAAAAAAATAGAAAAAATTACGTTACTAATATTAAAGGTGTACAAATGGGTGGAAAATAAAAAGCTATTATAGTACTGTGCATTTTCCGTGAAACACCTAAAAAATTCATTGATTAGTGCTTTTTGGATTGTATCGTAATATTTAAAGGTCCAGTCAAGTTTCATCTTCTAAAACAAGCATGTCTCAATAGCTTTTGAAAAAGTACACCCACGAAAAAAATCTTGGGACTCTATCCTTTTTTCTTCATAAAAAGTACGATAGTACGATTGTACGAAAATACTGAACTTCAAATTGTCCTTTGAGAGTTAATAGTAATATCAACTTATATAAGTGATATATTTTTTCATTTACTGTACTTCTATCGAACTTTTTGTGGACATCGAACCTAAGCGTAAAAAAAAATTTTAAATTTATTGTTCAGCGCTTAAATCTTTAAAAAGTTTTGTAAAAAAGGCATCTATATATCAAGAAAGAGCACTAAATAGACTAAATCGGTATCCGTTAACTACTGGGCTTTTGGTTCGGCGGTAAAGTGCTGGTCCGTTGAAATTTTCTAGTGATTTTATCGTGTAGCCCGAAATAAAGGTTTCAGTACGGTACGGTTCAGCTTTTATCCTATATTAATCTAAGGTTCCTGAAATGTAAAACGTCCACACTATTTGAGAAAGTGATTTCTGACCAAAAAATCGTATGAAAACCTTGAAATGACAATTTTTTAGAGGATGTCCGGATAATTTTTTCAGACCATAGGGTCTTAAGTATCAAGACCCCTCAAAAACCATTCTTTATTTTTTAACCTACAATTTTTGTATCAATCCATCAACCTCGTATATACAATATTCTGAAAGAACGTAAAATTTACTACAGGATTTTCGTATTCTGAAGGCTAGTTGAATTATTTGAAGGGTGCAAATTCACCAATTTTGACAGTTTTTGAAAAATTGTAAAAAATTCATAATCATTTCTAGGAGGCTCATAGATAAGGAATACGAATTTTTGCCCAAAAAATTCAAATTCCATCATCTTGGTGATTTTTAATTTTTTTGACTTTGTGACGAATTCGAGGTCGAAAATCAATTTTAAAATTTGTGGACGTTTTGCATTCCCGGAGTCTTTGAAGGACATGGATGAAAATGTACAAACGATCTCGTTAAATCTATCTCTCAATCTATTTTGATTAAAAAGCAAACAAGTAATAAATTCATAAAAAAATTAATCTGTCTTTCTAGATTTCATTTAAAATAGAAAGGCTCTTAGACCTTTAAGTATGAAAACCATTAAAAAGCGTTCTCTACTTATTTAAAATTTATTCTGAACTAAAATGCAAATGATATTTGATAAAAAAAAACTCTAATTATGTTTTAATTACATTCATTGCAAAGTAATCGCATTTTTCTTTTAATCTTAGCTTGGTATTATTAGAATTTTTATTAACAGACCATAAAATTAACCTATCGATGACCTAGACAAAACAAATCATTTGACAGAATTTAAAACAAGCGTTTTGCTTAGTTGTTGTGAGTAAATCTTAAGCAAATTTTGTTTTAAGCAAAGTCATTGTTTGATAATCAAATGTTACTCTCTAAGATAAAAAATAGGAAAAAAATGAATATTTGCTCTTTTAAAAATTTTATTTCTTTGAAAAAAAACATAATTCAAAAATTTTAACAAAAATGTCGTCAACTAATATACCTTCGATAAAATTATCTAATGGCTCTCAAATGCCTTTATTAGGTCTTGGAACTTATGATTCGAATGATGAAAAAGAACTTTCAAATGCTGTTAAAGCGGCCATTCAAGCTGGTTACAGACACTTTGACTGTGGTACTCTAAAACTCTTCCATTAATCCAACAAATTGAATACAATTTTTTTTTATCTCAAGCTTATTTTTATCAAAACGAAGACATAATTGGTAAAGCTATTCACGAGTCTATAGCTGAATCAAATGGTTCTCTTAAACGTGAAGATTTTTACATTGTAAGCAAATGTTGGAACACGTTTCACTCAAAAGAAAAAGTCGGTGAGTGTTTAGAAATGACTTTAAAACGTTTTGGTTTCGACTATCTTGATTTATATCTAATCCATTGGCCGATGGGATTCAAAGTAAACTTTTATAACAGTCTTTGTAAACCATTTCAGTCATTATTTTTTGTAGGAAGGAGGAGATGATATTCCGTTCGATGAGAACGGTAAAATGATTGAATCGGATATACATTACACAGAGACATGGAAAGCAATGGAAGATTTAGTTGACCAAGGTAAAGTCAAATCGATCGGTATCAGTAACTTTACAATTGAACAGACTAAAGAAATATTGGAAATTTGTCGAATTAGACCTGTTTGTAATCAAGTCGAAGTGAATCCATATTTTCAAAATAGAGAGCTTGTTGATTTTAGTCATAGTGAAAATATTAAAATTGTAGCCTATGCTCCATTGAGGTCTACCACTTATACCCCATTACAAAATTGGTAATTTCTTTTGTTATCAACTCGGAATGTTTCTTGACTATGATTTTTAAAGGATCAAGCCAGAAAATTTGGTTCCCCAAGAAAATCCACACGTTGTTTCATTATCTACAAAATACAATAAAACACCAGCGCAAATAATTTTGAGATGGTTGATACAAAGAGACATAGTTGTCATACCAAAAAGTGTAACTCCATCTCGTATAGTCCAAAACTCACAAGTAAATAAATTTGTAAGTTTTTTTGAAATTCTAATTTATTTTTTTTCTAGATATTTGATTTTGAATTAAGTAATGAAGATATGGAAGTATTTAAAACAATGAAAACCGGTTCAAGAATTAACCATTTTGAAGGGTAATTTTTTAATACCCTCTCTATGACAAGCTTAATTTTTTTGTTTTCTTTAATTTAGATCAAGGCATCATTTGAGATATCCGTTTAAAAATGATTAAAATAAAATTTAAATTTTAAATTTTGGAGATCAAGTATTTTAGGTTTTTGACCAGAAGAGATTTAATAAAATTTTTGAAAAAAAAAATATGAAATTTTTAACTTTAACTTTAATTTTGTCAAAAATTGTCGGATTTTTGAGCTGTCCACAAAAATGCTCTTGTACTGAAACTCAATTGAGCTGTTCTAACTTTGAGACTTTCAATGATTTAAACTTTCAACAGATCAAAAACGAAGTATACGAGACTCTAGAACTTAGACCGATCAAAAAACAAGTCCTCGATAACACACTTAATCTTAATTGTGTTCAAATAACAAAACAAGTCATCATTTATAATTTACTTGGATTTAAATCAAATCCTTTTCGAGGTCTTAAACGATTAGAACTTAAACTTTATGATTCGAATTTTGAGTTCCTAGAAGAATGTAAACTCGATAACTTCAATGAGACAATATTTGATACATTTTCAAGACTAACTCTATCAGACAATGTTAAATATAGTCCAAACGTGTGTCCTTATGTATTTCGCAATGCAACGATAGATCAAATTTTAGCTTTTTCAGTCAACACTACAAATCAATTGGGGTTCAAAAAATATGAACTTTCAAGCGAGCTCATACCTAAAACTAATCAACTGTTTATGTACAATTTAAATGTGGATGTTCTAGACGAAAGTTTACTTGATCGTAATGTGTTTTATAATCTAAAAGCTATTCAAATATTTGGCCGTGTTAACGTTGTTCAAGATAAATTATTTTCGCTATTTCCGAATTTAAAGTATTTATCGTTTGAAATGTCAAATTTTGAAAAATTCGTAAAAAATTTGACATGGCTCTATTCGTTGCCTAGAGGTTTGATTTTGAACTTGAATGATCGCAAACAAGTTTATGAGTTTGATGATAAAGACTTTTGTTTATTTAAACATTTTCCGCAAGAAAGACAAATAGTGGTTGTTTTGAAAGGAAAAGTTGTGACTCAATGTACATGCAGTATGTTGTGGTTAATCAAGAATTCATTTTCGAATAGTCTTATTCGAACCCCATTGACTGAAAAATGTCTTAATGATAAAGATTTGTTTGACAAAAAAGTTGTGGAATGTAACTTTGAAAAACGTATTGAGAGTTGTAGTAGTGAAGTTTTAATGACTTATGCGACCAAACCTGTTAGCGAAAGTTATAACACTAGTAAACGAGATATTACATCGACTAATACAAATAAACAAGATCCTGAAACAAAAAGTAATTCAGTAATTAAAAGTATGGTTTATATTATTGGGTCAGTTGGATTTGTAACTATAAGTGCAATTATGGGTTTATTTCTTTTTATTGTTAGATAATTTTGGAATTTTTTAAAATAAATTCTATTTTAAAAATTTCGGCAATTTTTTTATGCACTTAATTTTGATCATAGTGATTGCAACTTAAAATAACGTCAATAAACATGGAGTTAAATGTCTCAAAAAAATTTTTTGGATTTGATAAAAATCCAAGTTGTAAGAACGATGTTTTTTTAATATTAATTTAACTCTGTGTCATGACTATGATTGACTTAGGTTAAGAAGTCTTTTTTATTATTTTAGGAATTAATCAAACTTGACTTAATTGTAAGTTCAACATGTTCGTCCTCCACAAACAAATCCAATCAATTGTGATGCAGCCAGGGAACAAAAACTCAAAACATAAATTTTAACTTCGAGGAAATATTACTAGCAAGAATATCAGCAAGACTAGACGAAATCGTAGCAAATCAAAATCGAAACCTAAACGATGTTGCAAACCAACGTCAAGCGTTCACGTTTACGTCTTCAGGAGAAATCAAAAAGGATTATAATTATTCTGCTTGAGGTATTTATTTTGATCGATAATATTGTTTGTTTTAGGCTAAAATCGAATTTTAGTAAACTTTCGTCTAGAACATCCAAATTTAAATTGTACATAAACAGTTGATTAGTTTTCACAATTAAATTTTTCAATAAAATCTTTATTCTCACGTTAAGTCACCATGAGTCATGGAAAGTTCCATTTTTTAATATCACAGCTTTTCCTTATCTAGTCACACCTTGTCACGACAGTATTCGATGTCACACTTAATCACATTTTGTCTAATGGGTCCAATAGGTAAAGGTAGGGACAAAGGTTTACTGTGTGTTATCGCCTCAGTCGCTACCTGTCGGTTACTGTCAACCAATCCCCTATGCATTAAATATTATTTTTCCTTTAAGCTTTTAAAAAATATTTTTTTGGCATTATTTTAGACTCCTGGTGAAGCCTTAGGGCGAAGCGCATTCAATTTTTTTTTAAATTTATTTATTAAATAAAATTATTAAACCATTTATATTATTTCCTTGACCCAGAGATTGGTATTTAAAGCAAAATGAATGAAAACTTATTACAAAAATTCAACTGAATTGTTACAATCTAATACATAAAATAATATGATAAAGCGCAAGCTTGCTTGATCAAAAGAAACCTTGGTTTGTCGAAATATGCCAGATCAACCACCCTCCTGGTTGCGTTCAGGATCAACTGCATTAGTAAGCTTTATTATAAATTCAAAATTCTCTTCTTGAACCAATTGAAGAAAACTTGCATGACATATGAGTTGTTTGTGTATCCTAAGAGTTACTATCAAAATAACAATTGTCCGAAACAATCATTTATTAGCCAAGTTCAGCAAACTGACCAGGTATTGGGTGTTGATTTTAGTAGAGGTGACACAAAGCAGCATCTTGGCTTGCTAGATCAAATTTTCTCTCCAAAAGGATACCTCGTTGAAGTAAGTGAGCTATCCATGAAAATAATCAACCTATGTCGTCTAATTTCAAGAGATCAAATGAACTCTTTGTATTATAGAAACATTCTTTACAATGTCCTTAACGGTAATTCCGCTGAATGACATTTTATACGATTTTATTTTTTTTATTCTGAATTTTTGTATTTTTTGTTTTTTTTTCTTTTTATTTTAAGCACACGTGAGGTATGTTTTTTGTTGAATAAATTGAATACATAAAATAGAGATAACAAAATTTCCTGGAACAGAATATAGTTAAAGGTGTGCACCTATTCGATCGGAGGATAATAATTAACAAATCGAATTGGTTAAAAATTTAGTTAAAAATTTAAGATAAATTCTAAAACAGTATTGTGATTTCAAAAGTTCATAATCATCATTTCACGTTTTGTTATAAGAAGGAAAAAGAGATTTAGTAGAAAATTCCCCACTTTATTTTTCCCCATCATAACTTTCCCCTCTTTTTTTTTTCCTGTTTGTAAATTTTCCTATGTAGAAAAATCCCCACTCAATAAAATACCCTTGTATAATATGCCCTTGTAGAAAATTTCCCATTCTCAATAAGAAATTATTCAACCAATCAAAATTTAGAAGAGAAAAAAAAAACTCAATTACTAAAACCAATGCTGATTAAAATACCTTGACCGCTTCCTTGATTGCTTTAATTCTTTATTGTCCACATGTCGTTATAATCGAATTTATGAATTTAACGACATGTCGTAGAAATCATCTTTCATGAAAAAAACTTGCATACTTTACATTACTTACTTCCATTACAGCACTCGATTAGCTCAGAAACATCGTCTACCAGGGTTTAAACTGGGTAAAACGATTTTAACCGGTTATGGTCCGTTGGTAATTTACCTTTATTACTTTAATTTTTTTTAATTATTTTGATTGGATAATAAATTTTAAAAAAAAATTTTTTTTTTTAGCTCCTCCTTTTTTGTGGGGAAAATTACAAACAGATGAAATTCTTAATGGGAATATTTGGACGTGGGGGAAAAAAAAAGAAGGAAAAATTCAAGTGGGGATTTTTCTACAATCATTGAGTGGGGATTTTTCGTATTTACCGGAAAAAGAAATGCTTATTGAAATCTTCAATTCATTTCTAAGTCAGAATAAACTTAACTGCTAAAAATAACTTAATTTCCAGTCAACACTAATTAAGATGAAAAAGCTCCTTATTTTTACTGTTTTTAATATACTCGAGATAATTTTACGCTAAATTTATTAAAATTTACAAGTGAGAAATTTAAATTTTTTTTATTAATCATCTTTTAAACTTGCCCAAATGACAAACGAACAATAAGTCAAAAATCCAAATAAAAATATAATCGTATCAAAAAACGAACTTATTGTTTCGTTATCTTCTTCGTAAGGATCAATAATGTCATATATATCACATTGATCCAATTCTAAATTACACACTGAATAGTCAATACTCTTTTTTGACGAATTTTTATGCAAATTCTTGTACAATATTTTTTGATCAAACTCAACTAACTCGACTCTTTGTAACAAGCCTTCATTTAAGGCTTTTTCCAAATCCTTTAGTTGTCCTCTTGACAAGTTATCAGCTAAAAAATTAGAATAAAAAATTGCACACGGACACTCGAATTTGATTTTATCATTCAAAAAGACATAACAAAGTCTAAACGTTAATTTAATGATATTTTCTTGATGAAAAAAATTTTCGTCTATTACAATTTTGTATCTAAACGGTCGGCATACTTTATCCTCATAAATTGACATGTAGAACTCGCGTGAATAGGACAATTCGGAATCGATTGAAAACAACGGTTCAGTAGCTAGACCAGACGGTAAATTTTTATTATCCGATTCTTTTAAATTCGAGTAGTATATTTCAATATTATTGCTAACAACTATGTAAGTAATAGACGGTTTGACAAAATCACCGTTCAATTCATTAAACGCTTTTTTTAACATTTGAAGTTCTTGTTTATGTGTTATTAGCTTATCGTCTTTTAAGTTGTCCCCATTGCGGTAATAAACAATACATTTTGGTACAAATCCATTTTTTTCTTTAAAAAATCTAAATATTTCCAAAGTCATTTCTTTCAATCTCGTAATCTTAAGATTCGTTTTAGACTCATCATCCTCTTTGTTCGATTTGTCTATAACAGAGTAATGGGTCAAAAAATTTAGGTCTATTGTCCCTGTTAGGACGCTTATGATATCCCGTGTAGACTCGTTGTAGAGAACAGAAGCGGCCAAAAAGAGAGCGTCCTGTTTAGCGCTTACTTTAATGAGTCGTTTTAAAAAATCAATATTTTCGACTTTTTCTAACAAGTAGGCTTGCTCGACGGTCTTGTAACCATTCGGATACTTGACTCTTATAAAAAGTGTCTTTTTTAAAGTCATTTTGTAACCAAAAACTGAAAAATTAAAATTAAATATTTCGAAAAATTTTATTTTTTGAACTTAATTAAAAAAAGAAGCCATGTTCTACTTTCTTGCGTAATATTTGATATAATTTGTTAGGCTTTGATAATCAGCACCAGTGAATTCGTGTACTTTGCGACCATTTTGAAAAAAAAATAAATGTAGGTAAACCACGAACTTGATTCGATTGACAAAGATGAGGAAGTTGGGTGGTTTCGACTTTTAAACACTGAATACTCGGATTTTGTTTTGCTAGGTTCTCGTAACAAGGGGTTATTTGTTTACATGGACCACAATAATTAGCAGAAAACATGACAACTGTTGTTCGATATCGTTTAGACATAAGACGATAACGGTAATCTGAATCGGACTTTACATAAACTAAGGACATCTCTGAAACACAAACAACAAAAGATTTTTGTCTTAAAGATTTTTTTTCACTTGATTTTATTCAGTCAGATTTAATTCAATTTCTTTTCAGCTTAATCAAATCAAGATGCAAATTTAATTCAAAAAGGTCGCTTGTTATCATTCAGACTGGTTCATTTTAATTCTCTTGCTAGGACGAGTTTATCCAGGAAACATTTTATTTCTAAAATCAATCCATGGATCAAAAAGAATTATTACTTAACTAAAAAAAAAGCTA
The DNA here is from genome assembly GCA_022207745.1 of Brachionus rubens. Taxonomy (NCBI): domain Eukaryota; kingdom Metazoa; phylum Rotifera; class Eurotatoria; order Ploima; family Brachionidae; genus Brachionus; species Brachionus rubens. The sequence continues at coordinate 2,708,111 of JAJVHD010000005.1, forward strand.
TGAAACCCAATAAAAATCAAATGAGCTCTTGTCACACGGGGTAGTTGAAAAAAAAATTCCGAACACTAGGCCTATTTAGAAATTATTACATGCTTAAACATTCTCCACCCTGTCAAAAGTTCCTTTCCCATTTAAGATTATGGAATCTTCCAACTCAAGAGTTAACTTTTAAATTTAGAGCTGCTTTGGTTTTTGTGTCAAATTCCATTAAATTTTAAGAAACGAAATCAAATTTATACAGTACAAAACTGAAATAAGTTAACGATAAACAGAACAAAAACAGAACATTGTCTAAACAGAAAACAAACACTGTTTGAACAAAAAACAAACATCCTTTAAACAAAAACAAAACATGTTTGTTAAAAAACAAAAAAAAAACACATGTTTAAACATAAAAAACAAAAAACATGGTTGATCATTTAAACAATTAAAATGCAAAAATTGAAGAGTCTGAATAATTGAACTGCACATCAGGGGGTATCAGTAAGAAAAATTTCATACACATGGTCCATTTTAAAAAAAAAATCATGGTTATACCCCCCTCCCCATGTAAGAAAATTACACAGGAGCCGAAATTTTGGAACCCCTACAAAGCTATTTTCAACAAAATATTAAAATTCTAACGTATTTTGTCACAGATAACATAATTTTTTTGTTTAATAAGATTTAAAAGTTGAATTGTCGCTTCGTTAAAAAAAATCTGGGATTAAACAATCGCTTTTATTTTTTTTTAAAAAAAAATTTTCTCATTTGGTCTTGAAGGGTAGGTCTATGATTTATGAAAGTTAAAAAAAATTTTTGATTTCAATTTTTTTCTCGTCATATATTGTTTGTTTAATTTTGGTTATGTTGTTTAATTTTTAAACACATGTTCAATGTTTAAACAGAAAAACATCTAAAAATTTTTTTTTTGTTTAATAAACATGTTTGAATATGTTCAAACACATGTTCGAAAATAATTTCAACACGTGTTCGGAAATGTTCAAACACATGTTTGAATATGTTTCAACACGTGTTTGAATATGTTTAAACATGCTGTTAACTTATTTCAGTTTTGTACTGTATGGATATTTGATGTTAACTTTCGACCTCCATAATTTGAAGTTGCATATGATAAAAAAATCATGTAAGTTTCATTTTCGCCAATTTACAGTGGTTCTTGCGAAAATGTAACGTTCGCAGCCGTTCGAAGAACGGAACGGTAATTTAAAAAGGTTCCGTTCCGTTCCAGTTATCAGTACCGTTCCAGATAACCGTTCCGTTCTTATAAGACCAAAGACCCGAAAAATGATCCGTGGGTGCATTGACAATTTTTTAATTGTAAAATGTAATTTTTTTGTTCCAATGTTATGAAATGGAATAAACAATGTTCTCTTGCGGCTGCAAAGGCAAATAGCGTGTTGGGTCAAATAAAAAGCTCTTTTAGATATTTGGGTCAAGAGACACTAAAGCCTTTGTACACAGCCCTAGTGAGGCCACATTTGGAATACGCGGAGACCGACATAAAAATTTTAGAGAAAGTACAAAGAAGAGCAACCAAGTTGGTAAAGACCAAACCGTACGAACTCCGTCTTCATGAACTAAATTTGATAAGCCTAGAAGACAGACGTCTAAGAGGTGATCTGATACAAATAGTGTTGGCAGTCGACTGGAGTCGACTGGAAATTTTCGAGTTGAGAGTACAATTTACTATTCTAGTACTAGTAATAATCGAGTAAAAATTTTATTCTATTATCAAAATCAATTAAAATTATTAGTCTAATATCAAAATCAATTAAAATTTTTAGTCTATTATCAAAATCAATTAAAATTTTTAGTCTACTATCAAAATCTATTAAAATTTTAAGTCTATTGTGAAAGTCGGTATAAAACTTTTTTCATTTTTTAAAATCGATTCGATTGAAATTATTTTTATACCGTATTTCAGTGAGGTTGTATGAGACCAATGTATTGTTAAAAGTTAGATCATTTAATACGCTAATAGAATACGGTATTAGCGTCTGGAGTCCATACTATGAGGGTGAGAAGAAGCAATTGGAAAAAGTCCAACGTAGAGCGACAAGAATGATCCCGGGTTTCAAAAAAATTGAATACGAAGAACGGTTAGCAAGGATGGATCTTATGTCACTTGAAACAAGAAGAAGAAGAGGCGATTTGATTCAATTTTACAAGATCGTTAATGGGTTAGAAGATGTCAACTTAATGAATGGTATCAGGTATAGTTCAGCAAAGAATAATTATAATTTAAGGGGTCACTCCGAAGTGGTTTCAAGAGAGCTTATCAAAAATTGCCCGATACGATACAATTACATTACAAACAGAGTGGTCAATGATTGGAACAGCTTACCGATGAGTGTTGTGAACACAACTTCATTAAATTCATTCAAAGCGAAACTTGATGATTGGTTTAGAACAAATGAACGGTCGAATGGTGCTAATGCAAAGAACTGCCACAGCCTCACGGCTTAACTCGACTTAGTCGGGTCGCAGTTATTTTTACTACTACTACTACTACTACTACTACTACTATTTCTTTTTCTAACTGCTGCTCAAAAGACTGCTTAAAATTTAAATTTTTGAGATATGATATTTCCACTTTTAAATGTTATATCCAATCATGAGAAAGAAGAATCCTCTTATAAATCAAAAAACAATTTATTTCAATTTTTATTTGTTGTGCTTTAAATTTCGTGAGTAAAGACCGTCTTTCTTTCAAAGAAATGCTGTAAAAGTCTATTATTAAGATAATCGAATTAAAATTTTTACCTTTTTAAGTAAATTTAAACCGATTTTAAAACTAGAATTAAATTTTTAACCTATTCTAATAATTGAATATAAATATTATTCTATTCCTGAAATAAAATATTAATTTTAATCTAATTTAAAAGTAGAATAAAAATTTTATTCTATTCCTGAAGTCGAATATTAATTTTAATCTAATCCAAAAGTTAAATAAAAAAATTATTCTGTTTTTTATAGTCGAATAAAATCTTCGTTCAACTCGATAAAAATTCGATTCCGTATTCGAATATTAAAAGTCGACTGCCAACACTAGATACAAATGTACAAAATAGTTAATGGTCTTGAAGAAATAAATTTGATAAATGGTATTAATTACGCTAAAACAACTACAATCAATCTGAGAAGAAGGCACAACAAACGATTAGTACGTGAGATCAATAAAAAAGGGTCACACTGCTACAATTTTCTATCAAATCGAGTAACTACAGTTTGGAATGGTTTATCTGAAAATGCAGTGTCAGCGACTTCGACAAATAGTTTCAAGGGTTTCATCGATGAAGAAGTGTTTGGAATGTCACGAAGCAATTACTGCCAAAGCCTTAAAACTAAACGCTTAAATGCGTTGGTATAGACTTTGTCTATACCGCAGTGTAAACTAACTAACTAACTTAGTTGTTTTGTTTTAATTTAATGATTTTCAAAAAAAAAGAAATTTTATTCAATATAGGTACCAGAGTTAACAGGAGTTTTTTAGCTGTAAGATCATGTTTCCAAGCCTCCTGTTTATCTGTTCTACTTTATGGAAGCGAGACATGGATTTTGGATCAAAAACATCTCAGCGAACTTGATAGTTTTGCAACCAGCTGTTACAGACACATGCTGGAAAAAAGAGATTAGACAAAATACCGAACGAACAGTGTACAAAATCGTTGATCAAATTCCAATTTCACTGAAACTTGCAAAAAGAAAACTGACTTGGGTTGAACATATGCTTCGTCGACAAACAGATGAACCAATAAGAACATATAGTCTGTATGAACCGAGTTAGCAAATGGGAAAACCAAGACAAGGAAGACAAGAATTACGCTAGATACATAGCAAATCTAATAAGTAAAAACATCCCCCTGTCTGTTGAAGAGATCGAGAGGGCAGCACAAAATCGGAAAGAGTGGAAAACTTGTGGTCGCGTGTACTACCAAGGTCGAGTGATTGGCTCTTGTAAAAACGCCTGAATGATGATGATGAAGATAATGTCTTCAAAATTAATATTCCAAACGTGAGTTCTTAAATGTTTCGTTAATGCACCTTTACAATCGGTTTTAAAAGCTTGGTAAAAAAGTGGAATCCGTAATTAAAATTTGAAAGTTGAATAATGGTAACGACGAGTCGTATGATTCGGCATTATAAATGATTGCGTGTTGATGCTTTAATTTTAGGGTTAAAAATTTGTTGACTTTTAATCTGCATTTTAGTCAAAATAAAGCTTGAACTCAAACGAATTTTTTTTGTAGAACAAAGCAGATAGACAACCTTTAGCAAAACACTGATATTTTAATTTAGATTTTACAGAATGTCTAAAATTTAATTTTTAAAATAAAATGTTTTTATTACAGTAAAAACCTTTTAATTAATCTAAGTAAATTTACGACAGACGAGATATAACGAGGTAATTTTTATTTGAAAAAAAACATGCTATAAATTACTAATGAACAATTAGATTTTAATTTTTTTTTTTTAAAACTTGAGGGAAAAAAAACGATATCTTTTTGTTTCAAGCGAAATTTTGCCAACCGAACCAAAAAATAGGTCATACAATTTTAAGCATAACTCATATGACTAAGGATAAAATAAAACTCCCGAAACGGATGATTAATTTTATTGTATTGGGTTCTCAAAATTTTATGAAATTAAAATTATTCATTACAAATGCTAACTAGGAAAAAATTTCGAGTCATATGTATTGTGCTTGCTCCACTTTTATTGTTAAAACTTTATTTTTTTTTAAACAATTCCGATACTTGTGAGGGAACCGATTGTCAACTTAAACGAGTCCAATTGATAACTGGTCGCTTTGTTGATTCGAATTGGCATTTTGAAAAACTTGGTCGTACACCGTTCGAAAATTGTCCTGAAAGTCGGTGTTACGCATTTAGATCAACTAGACTATTGCATATACCTGATGAAAAAAGCGATGCCGTTGTTGTTCATGGTCCTGACTTGTGGTACGCACCATCGAAACGTTATAACAGAGACCCTAAACAGTTATGGATGTTTTATACAATGGAACCTCAACGTTTGAGTCACTGTTCGAGTCTTTATGACCTTAAAGATTTAGACGATTGGTTTAATTTGACAGCAACGTTTAAAAAAGACAGTGATATACCTCTTGATTATAGAGATTTTAAACAATGGTCAGATTTAGAGCTCGATAAAAATTTTATTGAAAAATATAAAACAGTCAAAAAATCCCAAAATGTTATCGATGACATAAAGAATGTCGATTCAAAGATTAAAAAGCCTTCAATAGTTTGGTTCGTAAGCCATTGTTACACCCATTCAAAAAGAGAGGATTATGTCAAAGAGTTAATGAAGTATATAGACGTAGATGTTTACGGTAAATGTTCAGGGAATTTTCATCCCAGAGCTAAAAAAGATCCGTGTCAAAACAGCCTTGATCCTCAATGTTTTAAAAAAATTTTAAACAGTTACAAATTTTATTTATCGTTTGAGAATAGTCTATGTGATGATTATATAACAGAAAAATTCTATCGATTGTATTCAAGAGATTTTTTGTTCGAAGTTCACACTATTCCACTAGTACGTGGTGCTAGAAAAGAAAACTACGAACGGGAAATACCATTTAATCGACTGTTTATAAACACAGAAAATTTTATAAGTCCAAAAAAATTAGCTGAATATTTAATCTATTTAGAAAAGAATCAGACAGCTTACATGGAATATTTTGATTGGAAAATCGAGTTGATTAATCGAATTGAACGGAACATAGACATTGAGAATAAAGGTGTTAATGTATTTCGATCAAATTTAGATTTAAATAATATGGTTAAAGAACCGTTGTGTAAATTATGTGAATATCTTTACAATGAAACTTATTTGAATAATCACCTGTCGAATCGTCGTTGGAAGTTGAGTGAATGGTTTGGTCATGTGACTAATTGTCGAGATACTGAGGAAAAGAATTTTTATATTGAAAAAATTACGAAATTATTTGGATTTTGTATATGAAAAGTTTTATACTTCAAATACATGTTTTTAAGGAGATCCAAAAATTGTAAATTGAATTCGGCAGATTTTAAAATTTTGGAATCTTGAGCCTAATGATCTGGAAGGTGTGATGTCGTTACATTACGCGTTAGAATCCTATTTTGGAAGTTTCATTTAATCTTAAGTTTTTCATTTTTGCAAAGTTATATTTAGTTGTTAGAGAAACTTGTTAGAGAAAATCATTTCTGCAAATTGTATCAGCTGATACAAAGACTGTATCACCAAATTACCAGTTCTGCAAAAAGTCTGCAAATTAATTGCGCATTTAATTTCCGTATCTTTGAATGGTCTGTATTTTACAAAATTATTTCCGAGATTTTGCAGAACTGGTAATATGGTGATACAGTCTTTTTATCAGCTAATACAATTTGCAGAAATGATTTTCCATCAGTAGAAAAAAAAATATGCCCAATCATTATTTTTTATTTAAGCTAATTTCCGGTCTTCAGACGGTCGTTTCTATTTGTTTCGATAAATTTAATAAATTTATTTAATACACCAATACTCTCTTTTTACTAAATCCTACCAACACAACAGAAGGCAAAGCATGTTTCCCCGGAGCTAAAATTTAAAATTTTTATTGTATCTGTTTTTTCAGTTTCGTCGAGTTAACACTTCCCTCATTTAAATACTCTTTGCTAAGATATTCGACAATTAAAGGGACAAGCCTGCTCAAGCGTTTATTTTTGTTAAAATAATAAAGTTTAAAAAAACGAATCTTCTTTATGTTTTTTCTATACTATACGAGAATAACTTATTTCGTGTCAAAAAATGCAGATTCTTTAGTGTTGGGAATCGACACAACCGGCTAGGTGTCGACACTTTTTTTTTGTCTCTACACGTCACTACACTCTTCGACCTTTGTGTCGACAAGTGTCGAAAAAAAATACTAATCGTGACGACTACTAACGACTATAATAACTATAATAACGACTAACTAAAGCAGTCCGTTTGGTAACCGGAAAAATTAAAATTTTTATCAAACCTCTAAAAATTAGCGAATCCTAGGTTTCATGAGGAACAGTAGTAATAGAAATAATTCTCGCGTTCAGCAAAATTGTAAATAATGCTCATTTTCTTAGACCCTGAGGTATCATTAAAGGTTTTTAAAGGCAGTATTTGTAGATGTTCAAAAATGACGAAAAACTTTCCATGTTGTTAATTATTTAAAGGTTTTAATCAAATTTTGAGCCATTCAGTAGTTTTTAAAATGATAAAATTCGCAAAAGCTCTTGCAGTGAAAATTTAGACCATACCATTGAATAAGAAAAAATGATGACAATAAATACAGCTCAATTTAAAACAAAGTTAACAAAAACCTGATCAATGCTTGCAAATTTTACAAACATATTACAGGTCTTCACCAAATTTCTGATAACACAAGATGTGTCAATTTAAAATACAGTCAAGTCCCACTTATATCACCACACACTTAAGTCACTATTACACTTATATCACTGGAGAGATTAAGACAAAAGGGTTACTTTTAATGCAAATCGATTCCAGTTAAGTCACATTTCATTTTTATCACTGCAAAATGGCTTTACAAATAGGGTGATATAAGTGAAAATCGACTGTATTGGTGATCAAAAAAAAATTCAAACAATTAATCTGATCATAAATCTTGAAAAAAAAATTGTATTCAGTCAAAAATGTTTCTTTGCTTTCTGTAATTAACCCCTCGTTCATTTTTCATTTATTTACCACATAATGACAAGGCGTACCATTAGGGTATTTTTCAAGGACCCAAGTTTTAATTTCTTGATATGGTTCTGGTGTAGATTAGGTCAAATGGACAGATGTTTAACTGATATAATTTGAATGCTACTTAGTTCAGAACTAATAGACTCAATGGGATAAGTCCGAAGAGAATCTTTACAGTAGAATCAAGTTAATTATCACTCGAATCACAACCTTTATCATTAACTGTGCCTGAATTATTATTTTTGGATCGAGCAACCTTTTCTTCGTCTGTATCAAGGGGTATGAGTAAGAAATATTTTCAACACAAGCTCCATTTTAAAAAAATTCATGGTTATACCCCCTCCTTAAGTAAGAAAATTACAAAGGAGCCGAAATTTTGACCCCCTCCTTCAAAGTTAAGATCAATTAGTTTCAACAAAATATTAAAAGTTTAACTTATTTTATCACATATAACATAATTATTTTGACTAAGATTTAAAATTTGATTTGCCGCTTCGTTAGACAAAAATCTGGGTTTAAACAATCGCTTTTATTTTTTTTCAAAAAAATCTTTCTGATTAGGGTCTTGATAGGTGGGTCTAAGATTTAATCAAAGTTCAATAGAAAATTCTGATTTCAATTTTTTTCGCGTCATACAACTACAGATTTGGTGATCAGTGTTGTTCATTTATTTTGCTTGCGGTAATCCGGCTAATTCCGTGTGCGGAACTTCTTCAATTTTAGAAAATATTTTTTGATAAAAATCATTTTATTATGTTTACTAGTACACGAAACTTAATTACGGAACACGGAACGGAACTTGGGTTGCGGAACAGAATGAAATACGGAATATATTTTTGCGGAATTCATCTAAAATACGAAACTATTAAAGAAAAATATCAAAGAAATCCACGAAATGTCAATAAATTATCAATTCAGAAGTAGAGTTCCGTGTTTTAGGGACAACCTTGTTTACTATATGAATTCCAATATCTTTATCCTTTTTGAAAATGTAATCCGAACGCATCTTTCGGGGGTCTTTTTTGGTTCTGATTAAGGCTCACATTAAGCCTTATATTCTAGCTTTCATGAAAAAAACATTTCAAGTCTAAAGCAAGTATACTACTATACAAGTCTGGACCAATTTATGTTTGAAACAAAATTATTTTAAACTTGTAACTAAGTAATTTTTTTGTTTCTCCACTTTCAAAAATGGGTCAAATTCAAATCTTATTGCTTCCAAAAACATCATCCGATATATTTTTTTTAAATTTAAGAAATCAACGCTTTAAAAAAAATAAAAATTTTAATCATTAACAAAATTAAAAATGCGCGTAAACGAAACAAAAAATTCTATTACGTGATTAAACTTAAGATTAAATCTAAACAAAATTACTTAACAAAGTTACAACCAAACACACCGTTCGCTACAACAACTATTTGATTTTTTAAAAAAAAAAAATTCTAAAGTCTAATAAAAATTTGCTAAGCTTTGTTTCTAAATTGTCTTTTTATGTTGCCATACGTCAAGAAAACAAAGCATAAAAAAAAACGAGATAGAAATTAGCATAACTTATTCTTTTACATTACTATTAATTTATTTTAATAAAAAAAAAAAATTAATAAATTTTAAAATTCATTAAAGTTTCTTTGCAATGTAAAAAAAATTTTTTTTTTTTTTCATCTAGATAGCTCTTGAAAAAGAAAATGTTCCCATTCAATTAAAGAACAACACCCTTTTTTTACAGTCTAAACTGATAAACAATGAATCAAGAATTCGATATTGAAACAAACATATCAAATGAGTCAATCAAAGCACCTGGTAACTACTAAGTCGTTACGATCTTTGATTTTTTTAAGCCGAGTTTAATTTTTTGTTAAAAAAAGACTTTCCATGGTTTGGTATAGACATTGGCGGTACATTGGTAAAATTAGTTTACTTTGAACCACTTGATTTGAGTAAAGACGAAGAAATAAAAGAAGGTGACATACTTCGAACTATACGACATTATTTAATTGGTAATACAGCTTATGGTGATACCGGTGTACGTGATGTTGATCTTGAAATAAAATCAATGAAAATAGGTGAACGTTTAGGAAATTTACATTTTATTCGATTTCCAACGAATCAAATGGAAAATTTTATTGATTTGTGTGTTAAACGTCGTTTTCATGAGTTGTGTTTTCAAATATACGCAACGGGTGGTGGTGCATTTAAATTTGAACAAATTGTAACTGAAAATTTAAATCTTAATTGGATAAAATGTGATGAACTTGACATGTTAATTCAAGGCGTTGAATTTTTAAATCAAATAAACAAAGAAAATGAATGTTATTATTTTAAAATAGAGCCTAAAAAATCCGATAAATCTCCCACTAATTCTGTTTCATTCGATTCATTTTTATCCTCGTCGTGTAGTGATTCACTATCGACATCAGTTAGTTCGTCAATAAGTCGATCATCTGATCCAGAGTACACGACATGTCCATTACAAAAATGTAATTTTAGTAAACAAAATTACAAGTTTAATAATACATATCCGTACATTTTGGTTAATATTGGAAGTGGTGTGAGTGTTTTGTTAGTTAAATCGGAAACGGATTATAAGCGTGTTTCTGGTACGAGTATTGGTGGTGGTACTTTTTTGGGTCTGTGTTGTTTGTTGACTGGCTGTAAGACTTATGAAGAAGCGATTGATTTGGCTACGAGAGGTGATAGTACTAAAGTTGATAAATTGGTTCGAGATATTTATGGTGGAGATTACTCGAAATTTAGTCTTCCAGGTGACATTGTTGCGTCGAGTTTTGGTAATATGAATATTAGAGAGAAACGGGAAGAAGCATCACGTGAAGATTTGGCTAGAGCTACTTTACAAACTATCCTCAATAATGTTGGCAGAGTTGTGATACTGTCAGTATTTTACTGATCAGTATCAGTAAATTTCAGTATTCAGTATTACTGATACTGTTACTGATACTGATTTTAAAAATACTGATACTGAATAGAGTGCAAAATCAGTATTTCAGTAATACTGTTTAATACTGAAAATTTTATTTGTGATACTTTTTTTTATTAATTTCAGCCGAATAAGTAAGATTTTATAGAAAAAAAACTTGGAATATTAAAAAAAATTAATTTGGAGAAACTATTGCTACTATCCCTTGTTTTTTATTCAATTGAAATTTTTTTTACCGCTTGTGTTTGAGAAAATAATTTTTTTGAGGGGTGAGTCTTTTTTTATTTATCGGTCTTCCTTTTAATATTTTCCTTTAATAATCCCTTAATAGAACGAAATGATATATTTTATGTAAATAAATTAACTTAGAATATTATAAAAACAACGTTAAACAAGTTGTGATTAAATTCCTTTCTTATATCAAATCAAGTTTCTGCATTATAATCAAGTTTCTGCATATTTGATCCTTAAGGGGTTCATTTGAGAGATCTCTGTATACAGTGAAGGTAACATTATATCATGTGTAAAATGTTTTTTAACTTAAGAAAATACTGATTGGCTAAATACTGATACTGATTTTCTCGATACTGATTCGGTAAATTAATACTGAATACTGACTGATACTGATGGTCCTAGTACTGATACTGACTGTTACTGATTCCCCTAAATACTGATACTGACTGATACTGATTTTTTCAATACTGATCACAAGTCTGAATGTTGGTTTAATTGCTAGAGATTGTGCACGGAATCATGTAAAATTTTTTCTATTTAGCGCCTCAAACTTCCTCGGTTAACTAATGAAAAGAGTCCATTTTCTGTAACCAAGTCCTCTTTTAGTCAGACCAACATGCACATCTAAACTAGGCAGGTTACTATTAGGGATGGGAACATAGATATTATTAATCAGATGCAAAAAAAAATTTGGGTATTGCGGCTCCCCTAGGAGGAGATGCGGTTTGACTTAAAAATTCCATTATTTCTACCGTTTTCACCCGTGTATTGCTTTAGGTAATATTTTTCTCCATCGACATCACAATAGTCCTAACGTTAATGGTTACTTTCTAGATTTCAAAAAATATCTTTACATCAATTCTAGCTTTGTTTTAATAAAACACATTAACAATTGGCTTTAAAAAACTAAAGGGTAGGGGTAAAATTTTTGGGATTTTCGAGGTCGATTCAAAATAGTTTTAATATTCAAATTTTAAAACGGGTGTCAAATGAATAGCCCTATAATAAGGGAGTCGATTTCAATATTTTTATGGTTGATTAATTTAAGTGGCATGTTTGCAAGCATAATCCCTTACTAGTCGAAATGATGACGGTGTAAAGTAAAAATTATTTTAAATTGTAAAGAATTCTTGAAAAAAGGACCGTATGGATAATATTTTCATGTAGCTTAGAATGTGAAGAACAATTCTGTGTAAGAAACCGTGAAAATAACCTCCCGTTCAATTTATACTTAGGAGACCAAAAGTGCAAGATTTCGTTTTTTACTCCGTATCGATAGAAAATTTTTTTTTCATCTCACTGTACTGTACGTCTAGACGGTATGATAACTTGGGAAGGTACGATAAAACTTACACTTTTGGTCTCCATTACAAAACCCTAAGGGGTCGTGGTCGTGTGGGTAAAAAAACAGCTTTGGCAGCTAGTGGCATGAGTTCAAATCCTGGTCGAGTCAAAAAAATGTAACGTATAGAAAAAAATAATGATGGAAATGAATGAGTGTGATTAGTGATGTGCTGCTGGGAAACGATCCGACTAGAATCATCGACTAGTCATTCTCTAGATGGCCTGATACTAGAACAACTTTGAAAATCATCGTATTGGGACTCGCGAGTCGCTGTGACTTAAAATAATGGCTTCGAAAGATGCAAATGTAGCGAGTATAAAAAAATTCTCTCACGGCCTACCCGGCTAAGAAGTCTAATCAGCTTCTGTAGCTAATAAAGTCTAGGATTGTTCTACTAGATGTTAGATCTGCACAGAAAAAGTACTACTTCTAAGTATAAAATGGACTAAAGGTTATTTTTACGATTTTTCTACACAAAATTATTGCTCACATTCTTCCGTAATTCCTAGTGTGCATCAATAACCGAAGTTAAAAATGAAGTGTAAAAAGAGTTGAGACCTCTACCATGTTCGATTATTTTTACCAAAATGGACCTTTTTATTTAGAAGTTTTCTTAGATGACAAGGACCATTTTTACGAAAATGTTAATTTATCATGTTTAATCTAAAGGACTTCTTGTGGATTAATCCTTATGATAATAAAAACATGAGGGTGTCATTTTGCTTAATTTAGGCCCAACGATCAGAAATTTGTAAATCTGATTTTTAGAATAATCTCGAAGTTTTAATTCTAGATACTCGAGGCTGTTTTTTTGTGAATAAAATTTCTAAAAAATTTTTTTACCCAAAAAAGAACTGTGATCGTGTATTATTCGTAGGAAGCTTTTTACGTTTAAACGGTTTATCAAAACATTTGTTAGCCTATGCCACTGATTATTGGTCAAAAGGAAGTATGAAAGCATTATTTTTGGAACACGAAGGCTATTTTGGTGCAATTGGTTGTCTCAAAAATTTTATAAATCGAAGTCTCATGGACGATAGTTTATAATTCCAAAAATCAAATCGGTTAAAAAAAAAACACTTTATTTTTATTTTTTATACCACTTTTTTTTTTGTTTAGACGGTGTTTATCTTTTTTTGTTTCATTGACTTGATACTCCTTATGAAATTTGTTGTAAATCTCAATAAAAAAAATTTTTTGAAAATTTTTTTTTTTTTTCAAATTTTATTTAAAACTAATTTATGAGACAAAAAAAATAAGGACACTCAAAAGATCGAGTCCTGTTTCGCTTTGACTCGTTTTTATCGAAATTAAAATAATTTAACATTAAAAAGAGAATTTTTAAACAAGTTTTTTGGCTTCGAAGAATTTTTTCAAATGTCTCATTTGCCATAAACCAGTCATGACTAAAACAGACAATTGAGCAATTGACCACCAAAAGACACGTTGATTTGTTGATTCACTAGTTGCTCTAAATCTTTCTTCTCTGTACTAAAAAAAAATAAATTAGAATTTTTTTTTATTGAAAATTGAAGAAGAGAGTAAAGTTACTCGTTGATAATTTTGTTCCTTGCTAATTTGTTCGACTTGATCTATCAATTGTCTTACACGTAATTGGAGTTCAGTTAATTTTTCTTTACCTGCTAATTCATTGTAATCGACAGCATGTTCGCCTACTTCAATGTCTAAATGGACTCTCAAGTTACCACCACCAAACCAGGCAGTTGAGTTCGAGTATAAGCAAATGACGTGTTCACCAGGCATGTGAGTTGTAAATGAGAAACGACCTTCTGAGCTGTATAATTTAGAGAGAATTATTTTTTCCTCTGGGTCTTTTACTTCAACGTGCATGCCGATACCGTGTGGTGTTGGCAAATAGTCATTAGCATCTTTATCGAATATTTGAACCTTATATTTTCCTTAATTAAACAATTGTAAACGATGGTCTTGTTTTACAAAAATTTTTTATTTCTTACCGACAACTAAGGTCTCGTCTGGTACTTCTTCAATAAAACATTTACGTTCAGTTTCTCTTATATGAAAGTATAGAGAATTTACAGTGATAAGGTAAATAAACGAGACTATGGTAATTAATAAAAGTTTCATTTCGATTTCACTTCAAAAATCTGAAAAAAAAAAAAAAATTTTTTATAAAAATTATTTTTTTTAAAGTAAATCTAAAATAGTATATGAATAGCAAAGGGTGCCGATCGACACATCATCATCGTTCAATTTAAGGTTTACTTTTAATTTTTTTTTCTTATTTCAAAAAAAAAAATAAATTTTTCAAGTTTTGTTTTCCCCTATGTGTTGTTGTTGCTAAAATAATTTTAATATTTTTTGAATATTTTTAACGATAGAGAAAATTTTTTTGTCTTTTCGAAAATAAATGTAAACGTCATAAGAAGTTTATGATTGCTTAATTGAAATTTTGATATTTGGGAAAAAAATCATCTCGACGCTAAGGGTGTCACCGGATCAAAAGGCATTTTAGAATCAAAATTTTCATGTGCACACTCACAAACCTCGATTCTAAATTTAAGAAAGTTTGAAATTAATTGTTCGTGCTTCTAACGTTGGCGATTCTCTCTACTGATTTGTGCTAGAAAAATGTGTTTTCAGCGACTAAGTTCCTTCAGGCGAAGACGCGGTTTCGGCTATGAACAATTCAATTATTTATTTAATTAGAATTAATCTTATAAAGTTCGCGCAATGCAAAATTACCACACTATCTTAATTTTGAATTTTCGAATCGATTTTCTTATTCTCAATAGCCGAAAACCAAGGGTTAGCCAATATTTTAGGGGGGTCCAAAAATTTTTTTTTTTTGGCCAGGGGGTCCGAAGTTAAGCGACTCTTAACGAAGTATGTCATTTTAAAACGTTTCGCTTGAATCGAAAATAAATCTTATATTAAAAGTTACCATATTTTCTGATAGAGAATCGAATTTCCTGCACGTTAAGAGAAAAAGCAGTAGAAAAATGTAAAATCCCGCGGAATATTCCGGAAAAACAGCAAATTTTTAGGCATTTTTTAAAGTTTTTTTGGATCTACTTTTTTTTCCCCATAAACCATAGACTTTCTATACAGATTCTGAAACTAGACAAAATTCTAAACAAAATGTAGGTTTTACTTTTTGCTAAATCGAGGCCGAAAAAAAGTCAAAAAAATCAAAAATCACTAAGATGATGGATTTCGGTCCAAATCGGTATTTTAAGGGTCGCTTAACTTCGGACCCCCCTGGCCATAAAAAAAAATTTTTGGACCCCCCCTAAAATTTTGGCTATCCCTAGGTTTTCGGCTATGGAGAATAAGAAAATCGATTCGAAAATTCAAAAGTAATAGAGTAATGTAAAGTTAAAAAAATTGACGTTTGACGACCAGAACTGGGTATGCTGTGTTCTGCACATAGTACGTCCACGACAGTACCAACTGAGATATCCTAATATTTCTCAACATTATTTCTTAATTGCTTTTTTTGCGGGATTCTTTCAAAGATTAAAAATGAGTACTCCAATAAATGCGTTGCTATTTTCTTCATTATGATAATAAAACAGAATTCAAACAGTCTTTGACTTTTGATGATAAGTTTTTGATGACATTTTTTTAACTGTCTCTTTAATTATCTTTCATGTTGAAACTTCCATTGGGCTAGAATTTTAGGTCTTGTTTTCGAATTTCTCATCAAAAATTGCTTTCACTTAACCATTTTCGAGATATTTGGCGGCGGAATTTGCATTTAATGTTGCATAGTCCTTTTTCAAATATTTTTAAGCTCGAGTTTTTTTACTGCATGAAAAAACGCCATTAAAAAATGACATGAGTATAAATAAACAATTCCTTTCAAACAAAAGCCACCTCTAATGGAAAGCTTTCTATTTCTAAAAAAAACTTTTTTTGGTCCATATTGGTGTTTTTTGTTGTAATTAATTGTGTAATTAGTTTGCAGAGTTTTAACAGACGTCTAAAATGGGACCTTAAAGGTCTAATGTAATAAAATTTACAAAATCTGATCACAAACCTTAGAAGGATTATTTCTTTTTAAGTCTTGAAATACTAACTCTAGAAAGCCCAGCGGGTCTTTCTTACTCGTTATTAAGTCTTTTCGAGATATTTCTCAAAGAATAAACTAATTCTCAAAAAATTTCAAACTAGGTCTCCTATTCTAAAACTATCAAATTTTTATAAGTAAAGTCCAAAATTTTCCCGAGTAAAAAAAATCCACCTAAAAGAATAATGGGCAAAAAAATAGATTTGCCGGATATTCAACTAAATTTTTATCAGAAAATGCTGAATATTTAGAATATTCTATTTTTTAGAGTCTTGAATAAACGACATTGTCGGATATTCGATTATCTATTTTTTTAATTAATTGACCTGCCGGATATTAGGATATACGTTTTTTCATACTTTTTGAAAGTTTTCAAGCACGATGTTAAATTGTTATTTCTAAAACCAGAGTGATTTAAAAATATTTGAAAGGTATTTTAGTGCTTTTCAACAAAATAAGCTTTTCGAAAGGGGTCCTGTGACCTCGGGGCTATTGAGATTAGAGGGGGAGACTGTGATAAGTTTATAAAAAAAGCCACTTACATCTTATTTATCAGAGTAGTTAGAACCGGGGTCGACGGCCAATCCAAATAACGGCCGTCGGTTCAACTACCCAAAGCACCTGAGACAAACGGTAACAAATCATTTTAAGCCGATCCTGACTCAAAATGAATCAATGATTAATGCAATCGGTTAGATAACTGTTCTTTTTATGTCTCCATAGTTCATAGAAAAAAAATGAAAAGAGAGAAGCTGAATCATAACTCCAGTTAAGTGTCGATTCGAAAATCAAGTCCGAAATTTTTAGTTAAATTTTGAATAATCGAATATCTGTATATCCGACTGAGATTAAATACTGATTTTTTGAATAATTGGCAAAGAAAATGAATAATTGCATAAAAAAAATTGCCCATATCTCACCTAAAACGCCTCAAGGGTCTTTTTGACCTAATTTTAATACATAAGGTTCCGGCGATTCAAAACTTTCACGCTATCAAAACATTTCAATTTCGATATCAGATTCGGAATATGCGTCCCAAAAAAACCCAAAAAATGTATTTTTCAAAAAAAAATTTTTTTCGAAAATGTAAAAAATTTTTTGGGTTTTTTTGGTACTCAGAATCCGAATCTGATATCGAAATTGAAAAGTTTTGATAGCGTGGAAGTTTTGAATTGCCGTAACCTTAACTAGAAAAAAAAGTGTTTGCTAGAGAACCAAACGATAGATCACATTGGAAGCTTATTTTAAATTTAAATTTCTACACTTTAGAAGATTTTAATTCGGTAAAATCCGCAAAAAAAAAAACGCGGAAATCACATAATTTTCCTTCATCGAATCTCATGCAATATTGGAAAGATTTTATTAAAATCAGAGTTATTCCTCAAGTCTCAAGTCAAGTCCAAGTACGACTTGACTTGATTTAATTTTTTAGAGCATTAGTCAAGACATGACTTGCTTTGTGATTTTTAAAAGACGTTTTCAAACAAATTTTAACATATGGCAATTATTTTTTTTTGTTACATTTTTTTCAACTGAAGATTTTTGTTAAACGCCTAAATTACAAAAAATTTTGTCAGTTATTAAAAAATTTATTTGGTAGTAAAAAGTATTTTGAGTTCAATGGTTAAGTCTAAAAGTTGATAATTTTATACTTCGGTCAGTTTTATGGGTTTCTATGTTACCTATGTTTTTTAACAAAAAATTTGAGACCTTTGTTTTGCAATAACTTTTGAAAATTTTTCAAATTAATCCCTAAATTTTACATTGGAATCATCTTGAAAATGGTATCTCTTCCAAAATAATTTAAAAGATACAAAATTTCAAGTCAATTTTTGTTTTGATACAAATTTCACTTCATGGGATATATTTTTTTTTGTTTAAATCTTTTCCGCTCGAAAATTAAAAGGGATTAAACTTTTAGGAAACTTAAACAGAATACAGTCCCGGAAATTAACTTGTCACATGGTATCATATGATATCAGCTGACCTCATCTGATGTCATCTGGTATCATCTGATATCAGTTTCCATCAGTATTCGTTGGCAATTCATAATGTGTGTAATTCTCTTATTGATATCATCTGATATCATATGATTTAAACTGATCGAAGCTGACATCATATGATATCAGTATGGTCATAAATTCTGATACGAACTGATATCAGATGATATCATTTGATATCATGTGACAAGTTAATTTCCGGGACTGTAAATCTTTAAATCAAAAACAACGAGTTCCAGAAACTTCTTGAAATACAATCAAATTAACGGTATGAACAAAGTTAGGTGTTTTTAAATATCATAAAATGAATAAATCGACCTTAAATCAAAGAATTTTAATAATTGCAAAACAAAGTTCCTTTTTGTTTAGAGAATTTAAAAATTAAATTTGACCATTCCTTAAATGAAAATGGGAAATTTAGACTTCAGAATTTAAAATTACACATCAAATTGTTTAAGTATTTTTTATTAGATTTTAAGCAGAAACTTGAGGTTTTTGGCGTCTTACACACAAAAGTAATCGAAAAAAACTCTAAAAGAAAAAAATTTTTGCCATATGAAATCGCTTTTAATCTCGAAAATCCGCAAGCGTATAAATGACTTTGTGGTAAAGACTTGAAAAATCGCGACTTGAAGAACAACTCTGGTTTAAATGAACCAAAAGAGTATTTGTTTAAAAGATAAAACTTAAAATTTTATATTATTCCATCAAAGAGAGTCATATTACAGGATTCTTATCACTTATGCATGGCATATTTAAGGAGCCCCAAATCATAAACCTCATTTTTAATGGTTTTTGAGACATTATTTTTCGTCTATCGCGGTTTTCCGCAGATTTCTTGGGACAAAAATGTTAAAAATGCTCCAATTTATTCATATTTAAACAACTCGAGTCTTAAGCTATCGATTGATACCCTAAACGATTACTTTTAGAGTATTAGTTTTTCATTGGTATAGATCATAAACGGTATTTTTAGTGTTAAATACACGCAGGGTTGAAATCAGATTTAGTTTCTGAAGATTATGTTATGAGTTGTTTTTCCGTGATTTCTCGCGCATCTTACGAAAAAAATATTCGACAATTTTCGACTACAAGAATTCCTAGTTTTTCAGTTTAGAGAAGAGGAAGGTATTTTCGATCAGAGTTTACATAAGTTGACCCGAAAGCCTAAAAATTAAGGTCTTATTGGCTATCATACGAAACTTGTCTGGGTGATAAAAAATTTATTTACATTGAATCAATTCGTCATAAAAAGGCACCGTAACTTTGTAAGATCTTCGTTGACTATTTGCCAAATCGAAGAGGCATTAAATACAAAAACCAAAAAATTTTGTCAACTTCTCTAACCAATACTTTTTCTCATCTTTATCCCAACAATTAGTCTCATGACTAAACCATTTACTCAATTTCCAACGACGATTGAACCGATGATTATTCAAATAAGTCTCATTATGAAGATATTCACATAATTTACAAAATGGTTGTTTCAAATGAAACACATCAGGTCCATTATTTATCCTTGAACCTAAAATTTTATCATTCTTTTTGGCCAATTCAATGGTCTTATCTAACCCCTTGAACAACTCAATTTTCCATTTAAAATATTCCAAATACGCTGTTGCGTTCTTATTCAAATAGTTCAAGTACTCAGCCAAGTCTTTGGGTGTCTTAAAATTTTGTGAATTTATATAAAAATTTTCAAAGGGTATCTCTCGTTTATATTGTTCATCTCTACCACCGCGTACAATTTGAACTAGATTAACATCGAATACGTTTTCAATTGAATACAATTTCCAAAATTTTTCGGTTATATAATCCTCACATAGGCTATTCTCAAATGATAAATGAAATTTATAACGATTTAAAAATTTTGCAAAACATTTTTTATCACTTGATTTTTGACACGGATCTATTTTGGCTTGAGAATAAAAATTTCCTGAACATTTACCGTAAACATCGACGTCAATGTACTTCATTAACTCTTTGACATAGTCTTCTCGTCTTGAATGTGTATCACAATGACTAACGAACCAAACAATCGAAGACTTTTTAGCTTTCAATTTTGTTTTAAAACTTTTTAAATCGCTTTTAGAGTTCTTATAACTTTGAATAAAAGTTCTATCAGTCTCTAAATCCTTCCATGTACTAAATTCTTTATAATCAAGAGGTATATCACTGTCTTTTTTAAACGTCGCTGTCAAATTAAACCAATCATCTAAATCTTTAAGGTCATAATGACTCGAACAATGACTCAAACGTTGAGGTTCCATTGTATAAAACATCCACAACTGTTTAGGGTCTCTGTTATAACGTTTCGATGGTGTGTACCATAAATTAGGAGCATGGACTACAATTGCATCGCTTCGTTCTTCGGGTATATGAAGCAATCCAGTGCTTCTAAACGCGTAACAACGACTTTCAGGACAATTTTTGAAAGGCTCAATTCCCAAATCGTTGAATAACCAATTTTTAAAATGAAAACGACCGGTTATTAATTGAACTGCTTTTAAATTTTTTGAGTGTAAATCTTCAATATGGTCAACATAACCAGTATTTAAGAGTTTAATATTTGTAATTAAAGCTAATAGACTTACACAAGAGACTATTAGAAAACGTTTACGATTTCCAAGATTCATTCATTGACAAATTTTAAAAAAAAAATCAGAAATGAGTAATTTTTGTTAAGATTTTAAATTTTTTGGAACCGGTTGTTACAATATAAGAATAATTATTATTGATTTATTTGAAGGTAAATTCTAATTTATAATATTATTAAAAAGAATATTTTTGTTTATAAATTTTAGTTATTCATTCACTGAAAAAATTGAATTCATTTACGTTTGAATTACCTTCTCTTATATTTAATTTTTATTTTTTTTTTCATTTTTTGATTCAAAAGCTTTTTGTAACTCGGAACAACTTAGTTGTTGTTATTGTTATTTTTTTTTTAAAAAGTGCCAAAAAGAAATTATTCATTCATCAAAATAAGGTAAGTTTAGACTTAGTCATACTCTTTTAAAAGGTATTGTTTATAATTACTCAAATAAACAATTTTTTTTGTTAAATGCAAAGAAAATGCTAAATAATGGAGTCAAAGGGTTAATTTTTTACTTTTTGAAACATTTGCCGAATCATGCTGGTCCTTAAAACCGTATTTAAAAGTTTATGAGTGTTCAGAGATCATTATACTCTTTAAATGGAATCAGATGCAGATACCGGACTAGATCCCGTCGGCCTAGCAAAGATGTATGGTATTATTTGTCAACACATATTCAATTATAGACTTGAGCTGTCGTATATCAAAATATCTAAGCTGGCCGAAGCATCTTAATCAAAAGGAACATTGGCCTGTCCAAGTATGCCAAATCGACAGCTCTTTTTTGAGCGTTTAGGATCAACAACATCAGTAAGCTTTATTATAAATTAAAAATCCTCTTCCTAAATCAGTTGATAAAGTTAAGCCGTTTGAACGAAGTCTTAGAGTATCTGAGAGACTTTTATTGTCATGGTAAATGCGAAAAAAGGATACGCAACAGAACCCAGTGAACTATTCAGGAAAATAGTAAGCTTGTGTCGTTTGATAGCTAAAGAATAGAAGAACTGCTCCTTTTTTAGAAATATACGGTATTTGTAAGCAAGATACGTTTTTCGGTATTTTTTGTCGTCTCTTGTTATCATTAAGCATTTTGGTTTGTAATCAACACAGAAACAACTGGGGTAAAATAAATTTGAACGTCGTAAGTATATGAAGGTAAAGCCATATGCATTGTCGAAATTATAAAAAATATGTTATACATACAGTGCTTTTAATGATTTTTTTACTTTTTTTCAAAAAACGTTAGACATTATTAGATAAACATAAATCGGCAGAAATAACCGTTAGTGTATAAATAAAGTGTTGGAAAGAAGGAAGAAAGCATTAGGTTTAAAAATTAAAGCATTAGGGGTTCAAGAGGAAGCGTTGGAAAAGTGTTAGATGTTAGAATTAAAGCGTTAGAGAAGTGTCGGGGTCTAAAAACAAAGTGTTAGATAAGTTATTAGGAATAACTAGATTGTTCGAGTGTTGTAATGTTTTAGTTGAATTTTATTTTTTCACCGCGATAAAGTCTCTCTTTCCTTAAAAATTTAATTAAAAAATTATTGACCCTTACACTTATCTAACACTTCTCTATTACTCCCTATAACTTGCCTAACACTTCTTTTTTTGACCCTAACACTTATCTAACACTTTGTTTTTAGACCCTAACACTTCTCTAACGCTCTCTTTTGACAATCTAACGCATCCCTTTTAGCCTCCAACACTTCTCTATCGCTTTTGTTTTATCTTCTAACACACTATTTTTGTACAACGTAACAATTTTTATCTAACTCTATATAACACTTTTGGTAAATAAGTCATTAAAAGTACTGTACATGTATAATCGAATATCAAAGCCGTCCCGTCCTTGTCGCTGTTTAAACATTGATTTGTTAATTTAAAATTTTGGGGTCTTGTAATCCTCAATATCATTGAGATTGAAAATTCAATATCAGTCACTTTCAATATCAAATTAAGCTTAACTGATATTGTAAGTGAAGATCAAGACTAAATTTTGAATATCAAAATAAAAAAAAATTGTTTTGCTTAGTGTCAATTTTTTGTTGATTTGTTGAAAATTAAACTTTGATTGTATAAATTACAATGTAAAATCTTTATCAGAAATGGACGAATCAGCATTCCATAAAGCCTTTGAGAGAAAAATTTAAAAAAAAAGGTAGACCTTTTATTTTTTAAGCTACACCCTTTTGTGCTTTTTTTAACTTTTAGTGGTGTGTGCTTTTTTCAGATATCTTTTTTCAATTAAAATTTTTTTCTTTTTAAAAATTTAGTTTTACTGAAAAAACAAACATCAAAATTTTATCTAAATTATGTTGTTACGAAATAGTTGTTGGTTCAATAAATAAATTTGTCATATTCGATGCTTTTAATAAAGGCATTTATAAATATTGTAATATTGATAATACGTTCTTTAAAGATAAAAAAAGTACTCGTTTAAGTTTCAAATAAAAAAAATTTTCAATTTCTTACCCAGTCCAATAACTATTAGTAGTGTAATATTTGCAATAAAGACCATATCCTTGCTCACATTGACAACTATATGAACAGTCACTCCAATAAGTAAGCCTAGGTGCTATAAATTATTTTGAAATTAAATCATTAAAAAAATATTAATTTTAATTTGACAAAATCTTACAGCAACCAGATCCAGTCCAATAGTAATTTGCAGGACATTGACATTTATATCCAGTATAAGCGGTTATACACGAATAATGATCAGTATAGACATGAGTTCTGCAGCTAAGTAATAAATCTTCTCTGCACACGCAAGAAGTACCATTACATGTTAGATCATTTGAAATTTTAAACTCTGTAATTAATTTATTATAGTTAAATTTTAAAAATACTTTGAGTAATTCTTACGACATCGTGTGCCATCCCAGTATTGATCGAAAGGACATACACACTTATTTCCAAGAAAGCTATTACAAGTGTTTGGTTGATCTCTACAAACAAGACCTTTTGAATCGTCACATTGACAATTTGTTGTACAGGTTGTCAAAAGTGGATACTTGAGAACTTTTGATTTTTTTTAAAAAAAACATTTATTTTATGGATTTTAAATGGATTAATTACCACATCTTCCCAATGAAGTATCCCAAAAATGTGTTGTTGGACAGTTACATTGTAAAATTGTTGATGCATATCTACACTCATAGGACATGTAAAAGGCACTACACACTAGGCCCAAGTCTTGTCTACAAGTACAGTCATTAGTACATCCTGCGTTTACAACACCTCTCAACACTAACAATATTTATTTTTCAAAAAAATCAATTTCTAACTTAAAAGAACTAAGATTAATTACAGCAACCACTTGTAGCATCAAGCCAATAATAATTAAATGCACAAACACATGCATACGCAGAATAGGCACTTATGCAAGAATAATGTTCATTGTAATTGTAAATTCGACAACTTAAGAGCTTGTCTTCTCTACATTCACAAGAATCACCACTGCAAGACTGCAAATGCCAGTATTTGTTGACTTGAATAAATTAAAAAAATATAGACTTTTGAGATGCTTAAAAAGAGTCAATTATTAATTCTTACGACAAGTTGTACCCGTCCACCATTGAGTAACAGGTTCACACAAGCACATTTTTCCAGTACCAAAATTAGTGTAACACGAATATCCAATCGAATAAGCACGACATTTGAGTAGTAAATTTTCTTTGCACTGACAGTCTGTCACGCAATAATCATGCTCTGTTAATTTATTTACACATTTTTCACCACTCCAATATTGAGCACTTGAACAAGCACATTGGTAAGTAGGTAAAGTATTTGTGTAACAAGTATAGGTGGCATCATAGGGTAGACTATAAAGACCTAGATCTTGTCTACATTCACAGTCAGAGTAACTTAAAACTGCATTTTCTTTTCTTGGCACACACTCTATCCCGTTCCAATAATCAGTTTTAATACAAGAACATTTTGTTCCAGTAAAACCAGTTAAACAAGAAGTACTTTGTGAACTTGAAATGCACACAAGTTTTTTTGAATAATCACAAGGTACTTTCCATCCATCACATACCTCATTATAAGTTTTCACAATAGCTTAAAATAAAAACATCAAAATTTTCTTTTTTTTAATCTGGACACATGACTCACCACACGTTGTCCCGTCCCAGTAAGTACCAGTTGCACACCTTTAAAACAAAATAAATCCTTTGAGAATTCAAATTAATCAATTTGATACTTACTGACAAATAAAGTTTCCAGCTGCTATTCCCTGGCACGTGAGACCCGTTTTACAAATGTAGGTCGTACCATCACAATATTGATTTATATCAACATAGTTTTCTAAAAGATAAAATTAATGAAATTCAATTGAAAATAAAATATTTCTTTAAACACACGGCATTTGTTGATGAGCCAAAATTGAGTTGAACTACATCTAAAAAAATCATGAGATTAGACTAGTGTTGAAAGGGTTCGAATTAGAATAAATACTGGCATGTTCCAGTGTTACATGTCAATCCAGCATAATCTTGACAAGCAGGGTTTGTTCCACTACACGGAATTGTATTTGACACTTTGAATTCACATCTTAGACCCGACCAATACATTAAAGGCATACAATTACAATAACCATTTACACATGTTACACCCAAGTAATTATTCAGACATTGTTCGTCTGCAGTGCATGCAATTCCATTATTAAATTTATTTGCTTAGAAATTATAACTAGATGTTTTCATGGAATAAGGTGAAAAGTGTTTTATGAGATTACTGCAAGTAGCTCCATTCCAATATTGGGTTTTAACACATCTTGCATTAAATTTTAGATTTGAAAATTTCGAAAAATGACAATTTTAAATTATTTACCTGCATGTTCCATAGCATGCAAGACCTCTGAGATGATAACACTCAGCATCACTCGTGCAAGCAATTCCGTAAGTATATTTATTAACTAAGTAAAAATTTAAAAAAAGGCCTTCTTACAGAAATGTGTACCCATTTATTTTCGTGTATTGGGTCGGTTTGAGTAACCCGAACATTTAGTGAGAGTTTTTTAAACGGGTTACTCAAACCGACCCAATACACGAAAATAAATGATTTGGACTTCAATATTCAAAAACTCCAATTAAAAACCCAATTTTTAACCCAAATACCGTATTTTCATAGGTTACCCAATCCGGAAATCCAAAATTTTTTAGGTAACCTATACCCTACCCGAACCCTGAAACACAATTTTTCCGGGTTACTCAAACAGACCAAATACACGAAAATAAATGGGTACACATGTCTGCTTGTTAGATAATATTTTTTTACCGCATTGACTTCCATTCCAAAAACGCTGATAGTCGCATCTTAAAAAATACATAGCATACATGATATTTTAAGGTTGAATTTTTAGTTTAAACATACTCGCATGTTAATTGCCCTGCAATGTTTATACACGTTAAACCATTGTAGTCTTGACACTGATAAGTTTGTGCACAAAAAGTATTTACACTTTGTTTGAGGACTTTTTTTCAACAAAATTAGATTGATTCAAAAAAAGTTCTTAGAGAGTCAGAAAAATTACCACAAGTCGATCCAGACCAATAATGATATTGAGCACATCTATGCAAAAATATAATTATTTTTTTTATTTACCAAAGATAAGAAGAGTAATGAGTTACGAGCATCGATTTGAAACACAACTCAGTCCATTTTGAGTTTGACATTGATGTGTTTGGGTACACAATGTACCGTTAATTTCTTTTAATTCTTTAAATTAAAATTAATTAATATTAAGGATAAACAAAAGCGTGTAGTTGAAAATTACTGCAAATCGTTCCAGTCCAATAATGTGTAGATGCGCATCTTGAAATTAATTTTGAATAAAAGTAACGTTTTAAAAACCTTTATAAAAAAGAGCTTACACGCAAAGTATGTAAGTTTGATCACAAATTAAACCAAGTAAAGAATCACATGAGTATGAATTGTTACAACTTATACCACTTGATACCATAGGAACTTGATTTAAAAATTTTAGTGAATGATTCGAAATCTACATTTTTTAAAGTTTTTTGCTTGTGATTACCACAATAAGTCCCGTTCCAAAACGTGTTCGACGCACAAACACAATAATTATTTAAACAAGATAAACTAGTTGTTGTGTCACATAAAAGTGAAGCATCACAATACTCTCCATAATTTTTTCTCATTACTTTTGAATGAAATTAAATTTAGAATAAATGGGAGAAATGTTAAAAATAAAGTTTACAGCAAGTATTTGTTGACCAGTAATATTTAGATGGGCATCTACATGTATTAGCAAATGATGGATCACAAAAAAGACCAGTGTCACTTTTACACTGACTTGTGCTGGTACATGATTGAGTATTTATCCTTTGAGCAACACATTTGCTTTGAATTGAATTCCAATAAAAGTATGGCTGACAAACACATTTATAAGGCATTTGCTCTGTCTTGTTACAAACTAACCCTTGTGTCTGATTACAACCTGCTGATAGTTTACATGTACCAAGATAACTTCGCAAGGTATCACAGTACGTTCCATTCCAAAAGTACATGTTTGAGTTTGAACAATCACATCTGCTGTTAACACAAAATAAATTCGTGTTCAAAGCGCATTCACTTGTTGAAGAGCACGTTTCATTGTAATACGATCCCCTTTCTGTTAAATTTTATTGTAGAGATATGAAACTCAACTGAGAAAGAGGTAACTTACTACAAATTAAGGTTGAACTATTCCATAGTCTATCTGATGGACAAGAGCATAACTTTGTTTTTCCATTTTGAAGACACTTTAGATCACAACAACATTCAATATCGTTTGAACATGCGATTGAATTCAACTTTTTAGCAACACAAGTGAAATTAGTTGAATTGTAATAACTTGTAGTCGAGCAATTACAGACGCCATTTTGACAAGTTAAATTAAGATCACACTCTGAATCACGATTACAATGTTGACCGTAGACACGTTTTTGTTTAGATTCAATGAAAATTCCAAGCCAGAATCCAATTGCCACCAAGAAAAGTAAAATAGCAATATTTGCAACTAATGCAACAAAGGATGGACTCAATGGGATTCTTTTTGTATAAATTTTGTAGAATCTTTTTTTCAGTTTTTTTAAAATGATCTTTTAGGAAAGAATTATCAATCGTTAAAAAGAAAAAAAAAGTTATTTAAGTTATACCCTATACAAAGTTTTCATCTGCGTTTGGGAAGGATTAACTCTATTGCTTCTCATTTTTGATTATCCAATTGATCTCATAGACCAATTAGGCTTGTTGATTTACAGTTTTTTAAAACTAATTCAATAAATTTTACTTTTAAATTAAATCTCTCGTTATTATTTTTCATAAAAGAAAATAAACCTCCTTTAATTTTTTATATGGCTTTCAAAACATCAATCGACTATTATAAAAATAGCTAATTTTAATATCTTTAAATTAAGAACCATTTGCTTTAATGAAAAAAAATAAAAAAGACTAATGTTATCAATTAGAAAACCGATTAAATTTTTCATTTATATTGATTCATATTAATTGTAAGTTTGTTGATAAAAAAACATGGCGCTTTTGAATGTTTATTTCTATGTGCATTCGGCATAGATTTTCGTTGTTACTAAAATCGACATTTATAAAAGGAGTTTAAATATTAATGTAAATCAAAAAAAAATTCAACCAAAATTAAGCATTCTCAATTTTTTTGTATTGCGAAATTCACAAAAAATGTAATCAATTTTTTTGTTTGATTTAGATGAGTTATGGTCCTTGAACTGTCACCATTTACGCTATGTACAACATTCATCAACTTCAAAAAAGCATTTGACATCCCGCGTAAAGTCTTCAAGCAACAGAAATGTGCACTGTGGAAAATTCGGACTTTCAAAACAACATCTTTTCATTTAAGGTAAGATTTTTTCTAGCCTATTATTTATCTGTTTTACTATGCTTAAGATAAATATCTAAATGTGACCATAGTTTTTCAGTTAATATTCATGATTCACATCGCTTTTTTTAATTGTGTGATATGAAACATCTCGCTGATATCACTGTTTTAGTTAATTAACTCAATATTAGAAAGTTGAGTTTAGTTTAAGACTTCTAACGAGCGCATCGGATAGACGGGTCCTAATGTAGAACATTACAAATGGTACGGAATTTTTTCATGTTTCTATCGTCCTTAAGTTGTAAGAGCCACACAACTACAATGATGATTTTTATTTTGATCGTTTTATCGTTTTTTAAAAAAAATTTTCCTTATAAAATTTGGACTCAATAATGAAATTGTGGCATCGATATAAATCCAAAATTTAAATTTGAACCGGAATTAATATCGAGTGACCAGTGTGAAGTTATTTCTCAAATTCTTAGAATTTAAGAAAAGTTGAGAAAAATTGAGAAATAAAAAAAAGAACGGTACATTTTGAGAAAAATACCGTAAATTCTCGTTAGTCGGCTTAAACTCGAGTTCTCAGGTTTGGTTATATGAATAATTTAACGAGAATTTACGGTAGATATAGAAAAGTTTCTTTTTTAAAGACTAGAAAGCAATATGGAACATTCCCTTTCACAAAATTGTTAAGTTCTCATTAAGAATATAAGGCCTCATAATTCTGAAAAGGTAAAGATTTGCACAGATGCTCAGATAAACAAGTCAAAGTTCCTGATAACAAGTTTTTTTATCAAAAAAATTTGCCAAGAATGATAATTTAAGATTTTTATCTAATAATTCAGATTTGATATCTTTTTCAAGCCTGAGTTGGTATTGAGGTAGGGATTAGCAGTTGGGTTTTAGGGTAAGGAAAGGGCAGCGTAAGGATTCGACTGAGCATAAAATTCAAGGAATCAGATAAATTTTTTCTCCAAATTATTTTCTTCGAATTATCAACTTTTCTTAGATTTTAGGAATTTTAAAAATAAATTTATTTTTTTTCTCAAAACATTTTAAGAAATTGAGAAAAAACTTTACATAGGTTATCGAGTGTTTTTTTTTTCGGATAATTCTTTTTTAACACTAGAAAGCCCGATTATTTTTATACCAAAAAAGCCCGTCGGGTCTCTCTGACCCGTTTAATTAAAAATGGATTTTAATAATTAGTTAATCATAATTTAGGGGATCAGTCGATAGCTTTAGACCTGAGCTGTTCAATTTTGAATTAATTTGATCATTCTTGACTATTGTTCTCAAGGAATCTTCGAAAAACCGCAAAAATGTGCAGTAATGAAATATCTATTTTATCACTGAATAGAAATTTTTTCATCAGAATAAAAAAATTAATCGATTTTCAATCACACACATTTTCGAAAAACGAACCTCTAGAACTGAATCAAATAAAAAGTTGAAATTTGTCATCAGATAATCTTTTGCTTCATTTTAACTAAATAATAAAGGTTTTGCAATCTTCCATGAAAAAGTCCGACTAAAATCCATTTTCCGCAATTTCTTGCGGATTTTATCGGAAAAAATGTGGGGTCTAGTCGGTTTGGTGAACAACTGTTCACATAATATGTGAACAAATCTTGTTCTCAGGTTTGGTGAACAACTTGTTCACTTAATTTTTTGTTCACGTATAGGTGAACAATTTAGAAAATATGTGAACAAGACTAGATTTAGGTGAACAAACTTAAAATTATGTGAACAATTTTCATGTGTAAAATTATGAAAAAATGTGTCCTTTTAAATATATACTATACACTAATCAGTAAAAGGGTAAGGGGTTAACGGTCTTCGAAGATTAATTTAAACGTGTTTACATGAATGATAAAATATAAAATAAAAAAATATAATTAATCTTTATGACTTCTAGATACATGCATTTTTAAGCCCTTTTGTCTTTCAAAAAAATTCCAACACAATTTAAATTATTGTTTTTACCATTCAAATAAGGTTCAATTTCTATATCTTTTTTTGCATACCGAGTTTACATATTTTTTTGAAAAATTTTAAAAAAAATTGTCAATTATGTGAACAATTATAGCTTAGGTGAACAATTGGATCTTTACGTGAACAAATTGACCTTTAAGTGAACAATTCGAAAATTAAGTGAACAAGTTGTTCACCAAACCTGAGAACAAGATTTGTTCACATATTATGTGAACAGTTGTTCTCCAAACCGACTAGACCCAAAATGTGATTAATGGGTAGAAATGGAAGTATATAGAGAGTTATAATTACATTGTAAATATAAAGAGGACACTCATGATTCCAGTTTGATCGCTTTTTGAGTGTCCAGTTTGATCGCTTTTTTCCTGAAAAAAACTAAAATCGGGTCAGAACGACCCGTCGGTCTTTTTAGGTATATTTTTTTATTTACTCGGCAAAATTTTAGATTTAAGCCTCAAATGTATACTAATTTGATTGTTTAAGTCTTGGATAGGTGGTTTAGTTTGAAAAATTTTTGAAAATCAGAAAAATTCTTAAGAAATAGCTTGAAAAGACATGAAAACGGGTCAGAAAGACCCGCCTGGCTTTTTAGTGTTAAATAAATGAAATTGAATTGAATTTCACTCAGATGATCGAAAATTTTTAAATAATGCTAAGGAAATTCAAAACTTTAGTGCTATCTGAATTTGTCATTTTTGACATCGAAACCGTAATCTACGAAAGCCCCAAAAATTTTTCACGGGAGTCAAAAATCAAAAACTTTCCCCGACCCCTCCGCTTTTTGTCTTTAATGTTTCGTCGACAGACAGATGATGTTGGGCGATATCTCGACAGTGGCGTTAACTGGAGGTTTGTGTCAAGACTCGAAAATGTTTTGATCATTTATAATAAACTCAGTCGGATTTTTTCAGAGATATTTAAGAGATTTTTTATTGAATATTGGACACTTTTCTAATTAAAGAGAAAATTCAAAGATTTTTACTTTTTCTCTATTATTTCATTTTTTCCTTTAAAATTATTCAAATCTATCAAATCAACAACCTCGTCAAGCAAAGAACTTTTTAAGCATCATTGAAAACGGAGCTGATTAAATTTTTATGAAGACTTTTAAGTACCAACCTAAGGGATTTAGAGTTCAACGTACTTTTTGAATTTGGTGCTTTATAAGCAGAGATAGGGACTCGTTACTTTATGACTCAGACTGTTTTCGAGTCTGAGTCTTATAAAAAATTTAAAGCGACTCAGTATCTTTAAAGTTTGAGTCAGTAAATTTTTTAAAGACTGTGTAATTGTACTAAAAGGATAATATAAATGCATAACTGAAGGCATATTTAATGAACATTCTTTTTTGAATGTTGCCATTAAACGGTTCAGAGATTAAGCTCAAAAGTTTCTTGGCTTCATTTTTGATAAATTTTAAAAAGTCTTTTAAAAAGTTTTTTAAAAAGTTTTCGAGTCTTTTATATATCTTTTAGACTCGGACTCGTGTCTGAGTGGCTAAATTTTAACAGACTCAGACTCAGTCCGAGTCGATTTTAGATCAAGGTAAAGACTTGGACTCGAGTCTCATTTTCGGAGTCCCTATCTCTGTTTATAAGTCAGCGCTGAGTCCAATAAACCAATA
Source organism: Brachionus rubens (assembly GCA_022207745.1). NCBI lineage: Eukaryota > Metazoa > Rotifera > Eurotatoria > Ploima > Brachionidae > Brachionus > Brachionus rubens. The sequence continues at coordinate 2,740,484 of JAJVHD010000005.1, forward strand.
CAGACAAAGTGTTTTACTATTTCTACACTTAGCTTACTCATACAAAAAAGTATGGAGACCGTCCGTCAAAATCGAAATTTAGGGAAAGCATCTAAAAATAACTTCAAAAACAAAAAAAGATAATTTTTGTTTTTTTTCGGTCGAAACTGTAGTTCTCCTATAAAAATTATAGAACGTTTTTGTAGCTTAGGATCTCTGCTATCGTAATCATGGTCCACTTTTATAAAATGCTTTTTCTATCATTAGCTTTTAGCTTTAAAAGAAACCCAACTTTTGCCAGATGGTCAACTTCCAGACCCTAGTACTCAGAAAAAATAATACTTTACTAGTTAAGTACTGGGTATTCTAAAATAATTTTAGGTGGAGAATATGCCTATCAAATTTAAATTTATTCAAACCGCAAATATGCTGGGTTTACTAGTTTTTTTATTAAGTTGTTAAAATAATTAAAATATTCCAAACCAAACAATTGAAAAACATACACCCAGGTGTAACTTTTACAGGAAGTGAGGTATGCGCAAAATTATTTTCATAAGGTGGAGTAAATGAAGGGCTACTAAATTATACCATATTTAGACCCCCTGTGAAGTTATTTGGGGAAGAAAACTGAGTTTTCACTTTTCAGTCTTAAAGGACCCTCATAAACCCCCCGTAGTTGTTGTATAAACCCACCATTTTTTATATATCAATCGAAAGCTTTCAACGAGATCTACATAGATATATGATCCATATATATCTGGGATGCTCGGTTATAGAGTTACAAATCTCCAAAGGAAAATGGCGTTTTTTAATGAAAAAATCATTTTAGACACGAATAAATTATTGTATCAGAAATAACTTTGTGCATACCTCACTTCGTGTAAAAGTTACACCTGGGTGTATGTTTTTCAAGGATCCACAGAATAGTGTAAATTTTTGTCACAAAAAATATTATTTATTGTTTTGTTTTTCAAGTAACTAGTTGAACCAAAAATTGAATTTAATGTTTTCGATGCTCATTTTAATAGCAATAATAATAATTATAAGTATATGGTGTCCTTAAAAAGATTTAAAAAAAATTGATAATTTAAATTTAAAAATCAACTTATTTTTATTTCTTACCCATAATAATCATAATAAGTATAAGAAGAGTGGTAATTACAATTCCAACTATTTCCTTCGCACTGACAGGAACCATAACTCGGTGAACAGGAACCCCAATAAACGATCTTTGGTGCTTTTGATTATTTTCAAATTAAATCTTTGACTTTATGTGATAAATGGGACAAATAATCTTACTGCAAGTCCACCCGTTCCAAAAGTAATTCGCAGGACAAACACATTTAAAGCCAGTATATGAGCCTATACAGGAGTAATGATCAGTATACACATACGTTCTGCAACTAAGTAATAAATCTTCTCTGCACAAACAAGAGCTACTATTACATGTAGCATAATGCGTAAGCTTTATCTCTGAAAATTAAATTATTATTGATTCATTTTTTTTATAAAAAAATTTGGGTAATGCTTACGACATCGTATGCCATCCCAATATTGATCGTAAGGACAAACACATTTGTAACCAGCAAAGCCATTACAGGTGTATGATTGATCTCTGCAAACAAGACCTTTTGAATCGTCACATTGGCAGTTGTAAGGCGATGAGCAAGTTGTTAAAAGAGCATACTTTTGAACTTTTTAAATTATTTTAGATTTGTTTAGCTTAAAATAGAATTCTTATCAATAAAGTACCACATCTCCCCAATGAAGTATCCCAAAAATGAGTTGATGGACAATTGCATTGTAAAATTGATGAAGCGATACGACAGTCAGAAGACATGTAATAGTAACTACATTCTAAACCCAAATCTTGTCTACAACTACAACTCGAAGTACATGCTGCGTTCACACCACCTCTTTGCACTTGGAATATTATTTTAGGAATGAATTATTTATTTAAATAAAAAAAAATTTAGTTACAGCAAACACTTGAAGTATGCCAATAATAATATAGAGGGCAAACACATTTAAAACCAGAATAAGCGGCTACACAAGAATAATGTTCACTATAGACATATGATCTGCAACTTAGTAATAAATCTTCTCTGCACAGACAAGAAGTGCCATTACATGATAGATCATGTAAAATTTTAATCTCTTTAAATGAAATTATACAGATTAATTTAAAAAAAAATATTTGAGTAATGCTTACGGCATCGTGTGCCATCCCAATATTGATCGTAAGGACAAACACATTTGTAACCAGCAAAGCCATTACACGTGTATGATTGATCTCTACAGATAAGACCTTTTGAATCGTCACATTGACAACTTGTTGTACAGGTTGTCAAAAGAGGATACTTGAGAACTTTTGATGTTTTTAAAATAAATAAATTTATTTTATGAATTTAAAGATGGTTTAAATACCACATCTTCCCAATAAAGAATCCCAAAAATGTGTTGTTGGACAGTTACATTGTAAAATTGTTGATGCATATCTACACTCAGACGACATGTAATAGGCACTACACACTAGGTCCAAGTCTTGTCTACAAGTACAGTCATTAGTACATCCTGCGTTAACGCCACCTCTCAACACTAACAAAATTTATTTTTTAAAAAAATCATTCACTAACATCATTTCTAACCAAAAAGAAAGAAAGATTAATTACTGCAACCACTTGTAGCATCAAGCCAATAATAATTAAATGCACAAACACATGCATACGCAGAATAGGCACTTATGCAAGAATAATGTTCATTGTAATTGTAAATTCGACAACTTAAGAGCTTGTCTTCTCTACATTCACAAGAATCACCACTGCACGCCTGCAAATGCCAGTATTTGTTGACTTGAATAAATTAAAAAAATCTAGACTTTTGAGATGCTTAAAAAGAGTCAATTATTAATTCTTACGACAAGTTGTACCCGTCCACCATTGAGTTACAGGTTCACACAAGCACATTTTTCCAGTACCAAAATTAGTGTAACACGAATACCCAATAGAATATGCACGACATTTGAGTAGTAAATTTTCTTTGCACTGACAGTCTGTCACGCAATAATCATGCTCTGTTAATTTATTAACACATTTTTCTCCACTCCAATATTGAGCACTTGAACAAGCACATTGGTAAGTAGGTAAAGTATTTGTGTAACAAGTATAGGTGGCATCATAGGGTAGACTATAAAGACCTAGATCTTGTCTACATTCACAGTCAGAGTAACTTAAAACTGCATTTTCTTTTCTTGGCACACACTCTATCCCGTTCCAATAATCAGTTTTAATACAAGAACATTTTGTTCCAGTAAAACCAGTTAAACAAGAAGTACTTTCTGAACTTGAAATGCACACAAGTTTTTTTGAATAATCACAAGGTACTTTCCATCCATCACATACCTCATTATAAGTTTTCACAATAGCTTAAAATAAAAATATCAAAAATTTTCTTTTTTTTTTAATCTGGACAGATGACTCACCACACGTTGTCCCGTCCCAGTAAGTACCAGTTGCACACCTTTTAAACAAAATAAATCCTTTGTTAATTCGATTAATTCATTTGATACTTACTGACAAATAAAGTTTCCAGCTGCTATTCCCTGGCACGTGAGACCCGTTTTACAAATGTAGGTCATACCATCACAATATTGATTTATATCAACATAGTTTTCTAAAAGGTAAAATTAATGAAATTCAATTGAAAATAAAATATTTCTTTAAACACACGGCATTTGTTGATGAGCCAAAATTGAGTTGAACTACATCTAAAAATATCATGAGATTAGACTAGTGATGAAAGGGTTCGAATTTGAATAAATACTGGCATGTTCCAGTGTTACATGTCAATCCAGCATAATCTTGACAAGCAGGATTTGTTCCACTACACGGAATTGTATTTGACACTTTGAATTCACATCTTAGACCCGACCAATACATTAAAGGCATACAATTACAAAAACCATTTACACATGTTACACCAAGGTAGTTATTCAGACATTGTTCATCTGCAGTGCATGCAATTCCATTATTAAATTTATTTGCTTAGAAATTATAACTAGATGTTTTCATGTAATAAGGTGAAAAGTGTTTTATGAGATTACTGCAAGTAGCTCCATTCCAATATTGGGTTTTAACACATCTTGCATTAAATTTTAGATTTGAAAAATACGGAAAATAAGAAATTTAATATATGTACCTGCATGTTCCATAGCAGACAAGACCTCTGTAATGGTAACACTCAGCATCACTAGTGCAAGCAACTCCGTAAGAATATTTGATAACTAAATATAAAAACATTAAAATAATGTCTTGCTTAATTAGATTATATTTTTACCGCATTGACTTCCATTCCAAAAACGCTGATAATTGCATCTTAAAAATACATAGCAGACATGATATTTTAAGGTTGAATTTTAAGCTTAAACATACTCGCATGTTAATTGCCCCGCAATGTTTATACACGTTAAAGCATTGTAGTCTTGACACTGATAAGTTTGTGCACAAAAAGTATTCACACTTTGTTTAAGTACTTTTATTCAACAAAATTAGATTGATTCAAAAGTTTTCAGAGAGTCAGAAAAATTACCACAAGTCGATCCAGACCAATAATGATACTGAGCACATCTATGCAAAAATATAATTATTTTTTTTATTTACCAAAGATAAGAAGAGTAATGAGTTACGAGCATCGATTTGAAATACAACTCAGTCCATTTTGAGTTTGACATTGATGAGTTTGAGTACAAAATGTACCGTTTATTTCTTTTAATTCTTTTAAAAAAACTTAATTAAAGATAAAGAGGGCGTGTAGTTGAAAATTACTGCAAATTGATCCAGTCCAATAGTGTGTAGATGCGCATCTTAAAATAAATTTTAAAGAAAAGCAACGTTTTTAAAACCTTTATTAAAAAGAGCTAACACGCATTGCTTGTAAGTTTGATCACAAATTAAACCAAGGAAAGAATCACATAAGAATGAATTGTTACAGCTTATACCACTTGAAATCATAGGAACTTGATTTAAAAATTTTATTGAATGATTCAATATCTACATTTTTTAAAGTTTTTTGTTTAAGATTACCACAATAAGTCCCGTTCCAAAACTTATTCCATGCACAAACACAATAATTATTTAAACAAGATAAACTAGTTGTTGTGTCACATAAAAGTGAAGCATCACAATACTCTCCATAATTTTTTCTCATTACTTTTGAATGAAATTAAATTTAGAATAAATGGGAGAAATGGCTGGCTGGATGTGACAAGTGGCGTTCCCCAGGGCTCAGTCCTTGGGCCACTTCTGTTCGCGTTATTTATCAACGATCTCCCCGATAGATTCAAAAACGTGTGTTCACTTTATGCCGATGACTGTAAGATTTATTGTATTTTTAACGAGCAAAACAGGGACTGTAGTATAGAGCAACTTCAATCGGACATAGAAAATCTTAAACAGTGGTGCAATGAATGGTCAATGGATCTTAATATCGATAAGTGTGAGGTTATCCATATCGGCAAAAACAACCCTGTAAGTGAATATTTTACGTTCACGATCGCTTTCACAGACTTTCCAAAACAACAGAACAAAGAGACTTGGGTGTAATCCTTACTGGAGACATGAAATGGAGTAAACAGGTGAGTACGTCGGCTGGGAGGGTAAACAGAATCCTTGGCCGAATTTTGAACGGTCTAAGAAATCACGGCAAAGAGATTATCAAAAAAATGTATACAAGCCTTGTTCGACCCCATTTAGAGTATGCGGTGTCGGTATGGAATCCTTCCCTAAAAAAAGATATTGAAATCCTTGAGAGGGTGCAAAGGAGAGCGACTCGGAGCATATATGGCTTTAGAAAGTTTGAATACGTGGAAAGACTCAAAAGACTCAAACTGACAACCTTTACAACCAGAAGAAGTCGAGGTGATCTTATTCAAATGTACAAGCTCCTAAACAAGCAAGATCACGTAAACTGGTATAAACGATTGGATAATGACGAAACAGTCAATCGGATATACGATACAAGAGGTAATCGATATAAACTAAGACGAGAACTTGTGAAAAACTGTGCACCAAGATTCAAATTTTTTACAAACCGTATTGTGAATGACTGGAACGGGCTAACGAATGATGTTATTGAATCAAAATCAATTAACATTTTTAAGACTAATTTAGACAAACTTTTGAAAGACTAAAACATTGCTTATGGTCAGGATAGAACCAGACTTAACGCGAGAGCGTAGCAATTATTTTTACTACTACTACTTACTACTGAAATGTTAAAAATAAAGTTTACAGCAAGTATTTGTTGACCAGTAATATTTAGATGGACATCTACATGTATTAGCAAATGATGGATCACAAAAAAGACCAGTGTCACTTTTACACTGACTTGTGCTGGTACATGATTCATTATTTATCTTTTGAACGAGGCAAATACTTTGTGTTGAATCCCAATAAAAATATGGCTGACATACACATTTATAAGGTGCTAGTTCCGTAATGTTACAAACTAACCCTTGTGTCTGATTACAACCTGCTGACATTTTGCATGTACCAAGATAACTTTGCAAGGTATCACAGTACGTTCCATTCCAAAAGTACATGTTTGAGTTTGAACAATCACATCTGCTGTTAACACAAAATAAATTCGAGTTCAAAGTGCATTCACTTGTTGAAGAGCACGTTTCATTGTAATACGATCCCCTTTCTGTTAAATTTTATTGTAGAGATATGAAACTCAACTGAGAAAGAGGTAACTTACTACAAATTAAAAGTGAACTATTCCAAAGTCTTTCTGATGGGCAAGAGCATAACTTTGTTTTTCCATTTTGAAGACACTTTAGATCACAACAACATTCAATGTCGTTTGAACATGCGATTGAATTCAACTTTTTAGCAACACAAGTGAAATTAGTTGAATTGTAATAACTTGTAGTCGAGCAATTACAGACGCCATTTTGACAAGTTAAATTAAGATCACACTCTGAATCACGATTACAATGTTGACCGTAGACACGTTTTTGTTTAGATTCAATGAAAATTCCAAGCCAGAATCCAATTGCCACCAAGAAAAGTAAAATAGCAATATTTGCAACTAATGCAACAAAGGATGGACTCAATGGGATTCTTTTTGTAAAAATTTTGAAGAATCTTTTTTTCAGTTTTTTTAAAATGATCTGTTGAGTAAAAATTATCAATCGTTTTTAAGACAAAAAAAAAATTATTATAATAATACCCAATACAAAGTTTTTTTTTGCGTTTGGGAAGGATTAACTCTATTGTTTCTCATTTTTGTTTACTTCCTCGATAAATTCTTTTGAGAATATTATCCCAGAACCAATAAGCCTAGTAGATTATTATTCAGTTTTCAATTTTTTACCAGTTTTTTTATTTTTGCAAACATAAAAATATGTCGTTATAATTTTTTGTATAAAAGAAAATAAACTTTTGATTTTTATAAGGTTTTTTAAAACATGGAAAATTAATAGATTTTTTTGTAAGCTGATAGCTATGTTAAAAATTTGACTAAGAAATAAAACCAATTTAAAAAATTTAAGTTTAGTCTTTATATGGATTCAACTTTTTTCTTAAATCTGATTACTAATCTTGATTCTTTTAATATGAAGAAAAAAATAATTTCAGTTAAAAATAAAAATCCATATAGTGTGTACGTGGGAACTTTGCAACGAACGCTTTTCAATAGTAAAAGCGGGTACTGCAAGTCGTAAATCCTGGTTGCAGGTTAAAACTACATGCTAAATACAATTTTTTACAAACAAACATTGAACGAGGATTTACGGTAGAAACCCCGTCACAATGCTAATGACCAACAAATGTTTTGCTAAGTTATGTTTATGCTAAGTTCTATTCAAAATTTCAAAAATTATAGAAAATGGGTCTGTAAATTATTGAGAGGCTTTTACTAGAAATATTAATTCTTTTTTAGAATTTAAAAATAAACTAGAAGATCCCCTTAATGGTAAACTTCATAATGTTATTCCTTTGAAATACGTTTGCGCTCTGATTGGTATTTTTTTAATTTATTTTTAGCTTGTTTTGGTATCCTAAAATATTTTCTAATAGCTCCATCTGTCTCGGTTCAAAGAAGCATCTATCAGAAACATTAAAATTGTTTTTACCGACACGGTCATTCTTAGTTTGAAGCTTTGAGAGATGCCTTTTTTACGAAGGGAAGTCTTCTAAACTGGATCTAATCTCATCTCGATCTTACTTCTTTTGTAATAAGAGAAAGTTTTCAATTGGAATTTGAGTTCTTCTTTATTAAACAGGGGCTTAACCAGACACCTTTGAAAAGCGTGTTGAAGTTTTGAGTGGTGTGGAGGGGTAAGCTAACATTCGCCCCAATGGAGCTATGCCACTGAAAGCAATAGACGATCGGACGAATACGTACGCATCATATTTCAAAATCTTGTTTTTCGCAATCTTAGAGCTTCTTTAAGCACAAAATTATATTCAAGATGATGTTTTATCATCTAGACAAACGGGTTAAGCACTTTAATTAAAATAAAGAATAGTGTTTCCATGGATTTTCATTAAGATCAAATTTATTATAAAACTTTACTTCTATAACTTATTCAAAAATCGTATAGTCGTAATCGTAATTGGAAAAGTTAGAACGATGATTATTTTTTTTTTGCATCCATTGACTATCTAGCCTCTTTCCTCTGGTCAGAAATTTTAAAAATAAATAATCATCGTTCTAACTTTTCCAATTACGATTACGACTTTACGATTCAATTACTCCCTTGTGAGTCTTAGACTATTATCTGTAAGGTTAATTAATCATTCTATGTTTTATTCTGTCGGTTCATAATTGTAGTACCGTAAAACCCCGCGAGGTGCCCCATCCCCAGGTCATACTTTTATAAAAAGAATGATATGATTTGTTAGAGTAAAAAGCGCTCAAGCATTTACAGCAAAGTTTTTTCTATCGACAAATAACAATTGAATCATTATTTAAATTTTCTAAGGTCTTTTACTGGACTTTCTAAAATCTTTTACCCCATGGGATACCTCGCGGGGTTTTACGGTAATAGGATTCACTGTATTAACTAATTTTACAAAAACAAATAATTTTATTGTGAAATGTGTGAATTTTCTTGAAAAAAGTAACACAAATAATCAGCGTGGGAATTTTCTTTCTTTGATTCGTTAATTTTTTAGCTAACATTTTTCACACTTTTGAATTTTAAATAGTAAGGATTATTGGTTATAAGGTAATTGCTCGAATTAATTAATTTATATGACATGTCATTAACAGGATAGCTCAGTTGGTACCGTCGTGGACGTCCATGCAGAAGGTCGAAGGTTCAAATCCAAGTCGTGTCAAAAAAAAATTCAATTCGAGTTCCCAAATTATCCTCAGTGTTATGAGCAGAACACAGCATACCCCAGCTCCTGGTCGTCAAACATCAGTTTTATAAACTTTACTTTAACTTTACTTTGTATTTTACTTCTCCAAATAGGAGGTTAATTCTAATTAAATAATAATTAACAAACGAACACTGGTTTTTAAAAATTGAAATATTCGCTTTGTATGACATGACGTATAAATTGAATATATAGAAAAATTGTAATTTTTTGATATATATTCAGTTTATACGACATGTCATATAAAGCGAATATTTCAATTTCAAAAATAAGTGTTCGTATGTTAATGACATGTCATTAAATTCGAGCAATTACGTTATGATAAATCGACAAAGCGCACTCCCATTTTGGCATCCGGGCTTGGAACCGGTCATGTTTGGCTACGACTATGATGCAACCATTCACCCCAGTAATTGTGAAGCGTTCATCTTTAACAGCGCCACTCATCCGAGTCGAAACTGCGAACTCAACGACTATTTAGACTTAGCTTGGAACCACAAACCAAGCGTATTCAACATCAAGTAAAAAACTTAACTTTGTCACTAGAACTACATATATTACTAAATGGGTCTGCTGTAAAACAAGATCTATGTCAAAGTCAGCCGCACTTTCAATACAACAAGATTCGAATGCGATCAGTAAATCGGCGTACCCGTAATTCATAACATTCAGAACGATGTTAGAATGACTGCAACATCATCACCCTTCCATTTTCTGACCGGACAAGGCATGGTAATGGCTTTTGAAAAAAGGAAAATCTTTCTTAACGTAAAGGCGCGATTTCTACGACATGTCGTTAAAATCGAATTAAAAAAAAAAATCCCATCTTTTAACATTGGAGCGACATGTCGTTAAATTCGAAATACGATTATAACGACATGTCGCAAAAATCGCCTCTTACGTTATGATGAAAAATGAGAAAAGTGTTGGCTACCTAATCGAAATTTATGCTCATGATCGTTTTAACTTTGATCGTGATCGAAAATTCGCTCGCCGATCCTACCATGAACGTAAATCGAATAAACAAAAGCGAATATGTAAAACTTAATTGTGGATTCTAAGAGATTGTATTTAAATATTTATTTATTCCAACTAAAAACGAACTTAATAAATAATAAAAGTTAAGTTGTATAAATAATAGAAGTTTGGCACACCCAATACGTGACCAAAATTCCTTAAACATCTATTAAGAAATTATAAATTATATAAAAATTAAAACTATAAAATATTAAAATCATGTCTGTGAATCTTATCATATGTTGATCACTTATTGTCTGTGTGGATAAATGAGAGATCATGATTTTTTTATTACGACAAAAATTCTTTCATAGAGATCAATGTATTATCTTATAGAGAATTAAATTTAGAAATTTTTGTTCCAGACCGATTTTGAAAAAAAGTTTAGTTTTTTATTTTAAACATCTTAAAAAGATGAAAAAAAAACAAAAAAAAGGTTACAAAGCGTTTAAATGGTCAATTTTAAAATTTCGAAGCAGGGCTTTTAATATGCGCGAAACGAAACTTTAGTTAAAAATACTCTATAAAAGTAAAACTTTTTAAAAATATAAAAATTTTTTTTCTCAATTATTAGATTTTGGCTTAGTAGAAAGTAAAGCTTGAAATCAATACCTTCGATATTTTCTTCAATATAAAGCCCTTTTTCAAGTCGTTTTCTTTGAAAGGTGGTCTGTATTTAATTCACTTTGCGTACATGATCATTTTTTGTTTTGGTTTAACTCTTTTGGAACAGTATTTAAGTTCGGCTCCCAAAAAGAAAGGAAATACATCGTAATATTTAGTTGGGAAGGCATTGCTCGGTTTACTTTGGAAGGCATGGTCTTATTTAGTCGGGAAAAAATGGCCTCTTTTCTAAAGTAGGTTTAGTCTTTGTGTTCTGTTGAAGAATAATTTGCAAAAAATTACTCAAAGATACAAAAATTAATTTAAAAATATCCTTGGTTTCTCTTAATTAAATTTTATTTTTATTTTATTCTATAAAATTCTTTTTATAGTTTTTAGTTTATTTAATTTAATATAAAATTGCACATAATTGACACACACTTAAGGGTAGTGTTCGGTCTGTGAATTACTTCAAATTTTGGTTTAGAAAAAAATAAAAAATTAAAAAGATTAATAAAAAAAAAGAAGGAAGCTATTTCAATAATAAATTTGTAAGTTTGCACTTTCTTGTATCTGACAAAATCGAATTTTTCAAATTTGGTTAACCAATAACTGGTTAGCCAATTTTTTGGTTAGCCAATTTTTTGGTGTTTGATGCTGTAGAAAGTACTGGGCTGTTATAATCGAAGTGACTCACTCCTTAACTTTTGTATATCGCTACCAGAATTTCCTTAATTAAACACCTAAAAAGCACAGGCGTTTTAGGTGTTTAATTATTTATCTTTTTTACTATTTGATCCCATTGTTGACACCAGTTGAGTTTGTTGTTTATCTCAATCCCCAAATATCGGTTGGAATCTACAAGCTGCAAGTTAGTAAGTTTAAAATTAAAGACTTTAAATTCAAGTTTTTCTAGTTAAGATTTCTCAAACTTTATTTCAACACATTATCAGCACGAATGGCTGCATCAAGTGAATCTGTAAAATTTAATATTAAGAAATTTGATGGAAACGATTTTGCTTTGTGGAAAGACAAAGTATTAAGTGCATTGAAAGCGACTCAATATAGTGAGGCTATCAAAGATAATTTTACTTCAGGTTCACACGAAAAAGAATCACAAGATGAGAAAGCAATAGTTATTTTGATGACGTAAATTGAAGACATAATTTTAAAAAGATTAACTAGGAAAAATGTCAAAAGATATTTGGAAAAGTCTAACAGGCCGTATTGAGAATAAAAACAACGAATAAGAAAAAGTTTTTAAGGATTTTAATTGTTACAATTGAAATAAAATGAGGCATTATGCAAGCGACGGTAAAGCACCTAAATCTAAGTTGAAAAATGAAAATCAGAATATTAAATCTGAAAACAATGATGAGTTATGAAAGTTCAAGGTATCAACGAAAAAAAAACTGAGATTCAATCAAATGATCAAATTAAGACTTTAGCTAAAATAATATGTTAGTTTACTGTAAAAGTAAACTCACATGCATTAAAGCATTACAAAGGCATTAAAAAGCATTAAAGAGAATCAAACACAGAAAATTTAATTTTTTCCAATTTGGCTACTTGACGATTAGTACGATTTTACAGCACGATTCCAGTACTATTCGGTTCTGTGAGTCAAAATGAGACAAGTCATAAAAAATCCATAATACTTACGATCGCTTTGGTACAAGGCTCCATAGTGACCATACCAAAAATGAGGTTTTTTAAGAAGATTTATCTAGGAAGTCTTAACTTTATGCTTACTTATCAAAAAGTTTTTGACTTCAGATTCGAAATCTACAGGTATGAAAACCCATTAAAACTGCTTTCGCTTGAGATTTTTAATTTATGTTATTTTCGTAATACAAGCTATCTCATTTAACCATAGCTAAATTAAAAATTTCGATTTTTTTTTAATTGATTACTCTAGCTCTTTTTAGTTTGCTTTTAATATAAAATTTCTAAAAAAAGCGAGATTTCTTAATCATTTACAGAGGTTTCCTAATCTTTATATTTCGAATCTTAAGTCAAAAACTTAATATTTGCTACCCGCCTTAGCTATTGTTTGATATATATAATTTATAATTAAATCATTTATTAAAAATTTTTTTTTCTGCACAATATCCTTTGTACACTTAAAGATTCATATAAGAATTCAAGGATTCGTATTTGAGCCATTGATAATAAGTGTAAAACAGAAGTTTTATTAGAAATACACTTGAAAAAATATGGAATTTTTTTAAGGCAGATTGTTACCTCTGACTTACCTAAACTATGTACAGCCTGTACAGAATAATTTTGATAAAAAATATATAATTCAGTGGTCGAAAAATGAATGGTATGAATGAAAATTTGGTTTTGCATTTTAATAATGGAATTACAAAGAATTAGATATTTTTTATGAAAAAGGGTTGAAGAATACCACATTTTTGGGACCCTCGCAAAAATAAGAGGCTAACTAAAAAAGAAAACTTTCAAACTTGGGTAATTTTGATCGACAAATTCGATTTTTTTAGTATTTTTCCGAAATTTATGTGTCTAATCATTAATACATCCTACTTTTAAGAAAAAATAAGAAATATAAATCTTTTTCAAAAATACTTAAAAAATTCGATTTTTTCGATCAAATTCCCTAAGTTTGGGAGTTATCTTTTTAGTTATTGTACTAAAACTTTTCAAACCATTTACCATCGAAAATTAGGCAAAATTTAAAATTTTCGAATCGTACAAATTTTAATATCCATCTTCGGACCACTGAATTATATATTTTTTATCAAAATTATTCTGTACAAAGTATACATAGTTTAGGTAAGTCAAAAGAAACAATTGTCCTAAAAAAATTCCAAAATTTTTTAGTCATGATAAGTTGAAAAGGTACCGACTTTTGTAAAGATGCTACTTGTTTTTTAGGTTCAAGACTCTTTGACAGTACGTCGGGGTCCGGACACGTGGGACAAATCAATAAAACAAAAACTAAATTATATTTTTAATATTTTATTAATAATAAAACTAAGCTTAAATCAGCTAAGACACAGCTGCTCCAAAATCAATAAAAAAACATATATTTAAAAAAAAGACAACAACTTAATTTCTTTTTTTTTTTCTTATTTTTTTATTTTGCAAAATATTTGAAAATTAAACTTATGCAAGAACGTAAAATTTGAAATTTAACTTAACTTAACTTTTGAAGAGCTCGACTCTTACAACTCCTCCGACCTTGAGAACTAAACCTATTTTACAAAATTTTTGAAACATTTAAACAAAATCCTAATTAAATAAATTTTCTCTAAAATTTCCCTGAGTACCAAATTCCAATTCTTCCGATAAATTAGTTTACAAATTTTATTTCTCTTATTACAACGTGTCTTTCTTACAAACAAACTCCAAAATAAAATTTGATACAAAATTGCATTCACAAAAAGTAAATTGACAAACACAAAGTTTAAACATAAAAAAAATAAAATTAGCTTCTTTTGACTCATTCATACGACTTTGATTTGTTTGAACCTATTACCAATCTCTCGGTTTGTTTTACTACTCTACCACTTCTTGTTGTTCTTACGTTTTGATCTGGTCTCTCGTTTAAGATCGACGTATCAGATCTATTTAAGTCTAAAATTGATCTGTTTTGTTGTAATACCTCTCCTTCTTGATCATCATCACCATCTTGATTTTCTGCTCCACTAACCTCGTTTTCATTGTTTACAACCTCTTCTTCATTAAAAGCTTCTTGATGGCACTCATTATCAAACGTTGAACTTTCATCTAAACTTGATTGATCACTACCATTGTCACTTGCTTGGATTAAGCCTCTTTCGAACAAACAGTGTTCGAAGTTTATTTGAAATTGAGCGTTGTAGTTTGAAACTTCACGTTGACCGACCTTTATTTTACTTTGTGTTTTATTATTTTTTGAATAGTTGGTAACTGTTTCCAATTCACCTTTGAACAATCTCATTCGATTGTAATGGGTTGTGATTTCTTTGTTGTTTGATAAGCATTTTACGACATAGTTCAATTCGTCTAGAACTTTGATTACAACGTATGGGCCAATCCATTTAACTGTAAATTTTCGACTCAATCCACTTTTTGTTACATGATTTTTTAACCAAATTTTAGTACCAACTGCAAAACTTTGTCTCGTGTCAATGTTTACATCATAAAATTTCTTTTGACTTTGTTTCGCTTGTTTCATATTTGACTCAATCATTTGCAAATTTCTTACTCTATTTTCTTCGATTTTTTTAAGGTAATCATTTGACCACGTCTTAGACAAATCTGTTGCAAAATTTACATCATTTAAACCATTTTCAGCTCGACCGAACAAAATTTCATACGGTGACTTGCCAGTACTTGAATGAAACGCAGTGTTGTAAGCAAACAACGTTGAGTTTAAGTACAAATCCCAGTCCGAATGATTCGAGTTTACATATTTTGACAAAATTGACTTTAGAGTTCGGTTTTGTCTTTCGACCTCACCGTTACACTGTGGGTGATACGCTGTCGTGCGTAGCTTGTCGATTTTTAAACCTTTACATAATTCTTTGATTAAACTACTCTCAAAATTCGAACCTTGATCTGTAATAATCTTTGACATGAATCCAAAACGACAAATAAGTTGATTGATAATAAACATAGCTGTTGTCAATGCAGTAAAATCTTTTGTAGCTAATGCTTCACACCACCTTGAATAATAACATATGGCTACAATGATGTATTTCATACCCCTTGATGTAGTTGGCAATGGACCTACAACATCAATACCAACAATCTCAAACGGAAATTTGGCAACAATTTGTTTCAAACTCGCAACATTTTTATAATTAAACACTCTAAACTGTTGACAAGTAATACACGACTCACAATAAATCTTGGTATGTTTTCGCATATCAAACCAAAAAAATCTTATCTTGAGTCTCTTTAACGTTTTGTCATAGGCTAGATGCCCTGATAATTGATCATCATGAAACGATTTGAGAACATCTGGGATTTTGTGTTGTGGAACAAAGATTAACTTTGTCTCTGACTCAAGTTTAACAATGTCATCTTCGAGTACCAACTTGTTTAAAATTTGAACAGCTCTTTTTTTGAAATTATCATCGCTTTTTGACCACTTATCGATTATATTTTGATTTTGACTTGATAATAAACACTTTAACTGAGATAATTTTTTATCTTTATTTTGTTCGTACGACCAATCTAAATGTGAGTCTAAAGTCAATTGATTGATATTTGCTCTTGAAAGCATATCAGCTTCGACGTTTAAATGACCAGGTTTATATCGTATTTCAAGATCTGGACACTTCTCTTGTATCTTGACCATTAATTTATTTAGTCGACTTGACGTGTCTTTGATAACTTTGAATGTTGTTAAAGGTTCGTGGTCAGTGAATAGTTCTACTTCACGACCATATGTAAAATCATTAAACTCTTTCAAAGACCAAAGGGCAGCAGCAGCTTCTTTCTCGGATGTTGTATAACCTTTTTCGGTTTGAGTGAGTCGGCGACTTGCAAAAGCAATCGGTCTGTAAACTCCATCATGAAGTTGAGAGAGTACGGCACCAAATGATTCATTTGAAGCATCACAGTGGATAAAAAACTTTTTACTAAAGTCTGGGTAGACAAGAATTGGAGCTGTAATAAGTTTGTTTTTTAATTCACCAAACGCTTCATCACATAACTTGTCCCATACAAATTTAATATTCTTACCAAGTAATCTGTATAGCGGGGCGGCGATTTGACTAAAGTACGGAATGAAACGACGATAAAAATTAATTGAACCAATAAATCTTCTAATCTCATCAGCGTCTAAAGGACGTTCCATTTTTACTATTGCTTGTGTCTTGGTTGGGTCAGGTTTGAACCCATTCTTTGTTAACTCGAATCCGAGATAAACAACTTTGTTTGTACAAAAACGGCATTTTGAGGGTTGAATCTTCAATTTACCTTGTCTTACGCGATCAAGGACATTTTTGATTCGTTCTAAATGTTGTTTAAACGTTCGACTAAACACTATGATATCATCCAAATAAACTACGCATTGTTTGAGAGTAAGACCCTTCAAAAGCCTATTCATCAGTCGCTGAAAAGTGGCTGGTGCGTTTGTTAAACCAAACGGCATGACCAAAAACTCATACAGACCAGATGAAGTAACGAACGCTGTTTTCTCGATGTCGTCTTCGTCAACTTCAACTTGCCAGTATCCTGTGATCAAGTCGAAT
Organism: Brachionus rubens; assembly: GCA_022207745.1. Lineage (NCBI taxonomy): Eukaryota > Metazoa > Rotifera > Eurotatoria > Ploima > Brachionidae > Brachionus > Brachionus rubens. Next base: position 2,757,678 of record JAJVHD010000005.1, read on the forward strand.
AAACTGAAAAAAATTGCGCCATCCAAAGCTAAAAGTGTATCGTCTACGTGTGGTATCGGAAACGAATCTTTGACCGTTAACTTGTTTAGTTTTCGATAGTCGACACAAAATCTAAATTTTCCATTTTTCTTTTTTACCATAACAACCGGAGACGCCCAAGGGGAACTACTTTCTCGAATGATATTGTTTTTTAGCATATTCTCTACTTCTTTTTCAATCTCATTTCGAATAAACGACGGGACACGGTAAGGCGGTTGTTTTACGGGTTTACTAAAGCCTGTGTTTATTTTATGTTTGATTATGTTTGTTTTACCAATATCGTCTTCAGACCAACTGAAACAGTCTCGGTATTCAAAAATAAGTTTACGTAATTCATCAACCTCTTCTGGTTTCAGATTTGGATCGAGTACTAGCGAACAAATTTTTTCTTTGATCTCCTTATCTAACTTCTCAATGTCAATTTTTTCTTGTTGTGTTTCATCAACTGGAACTTTTTCTTGTTTTGTTTCATTTTGATCGACTTGTACGGTTTCAACCTCGACTTCACTTGCTGAACCGATCACTTGACCTGAATTGATTTCGATGTCTTTACCAGATAAATTTATAGCACTTACGTACATCTTACCATTTTCGACTTTGTTTAAACTATGGGCTAAAATGATTGACTCGAGTTGAACTGGTTCGAAAAGAACGTCTTTGTCTGAGTTTAAAAGGTTTAAGTTATCAAGTTGAACCTCAAGAATTGACTCACAATCTTTTGGGATCTTTTGTTTATGTGACAAAAAACAAGAATTTGAAATTGACTTAGTCTCGATGAAATAAGTCTCGACCGAACTTGAAAGTTCACAATTGTTGAACGAAGTTGATGGCTTTGGTTCACTGTTAATACGTAGGGTGTCGTTACGGTTATCAATTACAGTCTCGTAACGTCTCAAAAAATCACGACCTAAAATTCCATCTTGGTTTGTTATACTATCGGTAATAATAAATTGGTGTTCTCCATTCCAAGTACCAATTGTTAGCCATACTCTAGCTACTACACATTCACTAAATGAATCTCCATTACACGTTTTGATTCCAATGGAATGTTTTTTTAAATCAGGATTGTACTCACGTTTAGTACAAAAATTTTGAATAACTTGCTTGAAAGTACTTGGAAGACTTGAAAATTTAAGAAGAGAATTACTTGCGCCATTGTCTACTAAGAGGTCCATTTGGGTCTCTACATTACTGTTAAACAGTTTGATTTGAGAACTGACTTTCATCAATGGGTGTGCCTTGTTTATTGACCATTCATCGTTTTTGATTGCAACTGGGTTCAATGAAATGAAGTTAAACGAAGCAGATTCATTAGAACTTTGACCAAACGTTTTTACATCATGAGTAGTACTATGTCGAGATTGACCAAAGTGGCTGGAATGATCATGTTCAAATTGTGATGAGAACTGATTTGAATTTTGACCTTGTTGACTACTTGACCACATATTTTGATTAAAATTGTTAAATGGCGGATAGTTTCGATTGCTTGTTTGATTTTGGGGGTAACGGTTTTGACCATAACCATACTCGTCTCTGGATCTTGCATTATTGATTTGACCAGTTTGAATGTAACCTCGGTTAAATTGGTACGGTTCGTTCGAGTTTTGATTTGGGTACGGGTAATAATTGTTTTGACTCGTTTGGTTTCGGTTGAAGTTAGCACGACTAGACATGTTTCGATTTTGGTATGGTTTGTTTTGGTTTCGTCTCACTGGGCATTTAGACTGAAAATGACCTTTCTGACCACAATTGTAACATTCTATATCGTTTAAGTCGGGTGTTTGTTTTGGTTTGACAGTTGTTTTGTTAATTTCGATTGAGTCTTTGTCCATTAAACTGATCGCTTTACGAGCCTTTGAAACAACAATGTCCCATTCCTCATCAACATGCATACTCAATTGAGATCTAAGACTACCAGGCATTTCTTTTACAAACTTGTTTTTTAACAATTTGGTTCGGTTTGCTTCATTGATACCAGGTAAAGCTCTACTTAAAAGTGCTTCAAGTTTTAGTGAAAAACTTAAAACTCCATCGTCCATATCGAACTTTAAACTGTTGAATTGATTCATGTACTCTTCTTCGGTTAAAGCAAATTTATCGATTAACTGTTGGAATACTACGGTTATGTTCTCTTTTTGAACATTGGTCAACTTGTTGTACACGTTTTTGGCATTACCGATCAAATACGACTTGATTAACGACGCTTGATCTTGTTCACTAAAACGTAAACCTTCTGTTTTTGACAAAAATCGATCCTTAAAATCGTAGATACAATCACCATTCCCTTCGAACGGAGCGGTTAGAGAACTTGCGTACGGATTAAATGACATTTTGAATCGGATTTAATCGTTAGCACACAAATTAAAAATCGAATTATAAACTAATGTTGTCACCAATGTAAAGATGCTACTTGTTTTTTAGGTTCAAGACTCTTTGACAGTACGTCGGGGTCCGGACACGTGGGACAAATCAATAAAACAAAAACTAAATTATATTTTTAATATTTTATTAATAATAAAACTAAGCTTAAATCAGCTAAGACACAGCTGCTCCAAAATCAATAAAAAAACATATATTTAAAAAAAAGACAACAACTTAATTTCTTTTTTTTTTTTCTTATTTTTTTATTTTGCAAAATATTTGAAAATTAAACTTATGCAAGAACGTAAAATTTGAAATTTAACTTAACTTAACTTTTGAAGAGCTCGACTCTTACACTTTTCGTACTTATGACGACAAAAATGAAATTTTATCCATGCGTTTTTTAAAGAATGTTCATAATTTTGTACATATATATTTTTTTTTTTTTTATATTTCAATTCAATCGAAGTGACTTTTGTCAAGCCCTTTGGAAGATCGATTGAATTCATTGATTGATTAAAAAATAAAATAGAAATTTAAAATTAAATAAAGTTTAACTTAGTTTAAATTAATTGTAACATTGTTTAAAGTTTAGATCAAATTTTTCAAAAAGCTTACAAAATTTTACTAAGTATAAGTTTACGTTATTTTCTATTCTTCTATAGAAGTGATTTGGTTCCAATTCAATGTCTTTTAGTAAAAGTGCATTCCATATGATCATTGTATTTACCTTTCGACGGTACATTTGAGAATTTGTTTTTGTTACTTAGATCATCAGAATAGTCTTTTGGTCAATATTCTTTATCAGTGAGGATTTCAATCCAGTTGGTGAAAATTGATTGTTGTATATTTTGTGGATGAACTTCGCGATCCTTTTGATTAATCTGTGTTGAAGACACTCGAGGTTGTATTGACTCAATTCATTGTTAAGTTTATTGAAGTCCTCGAGATTTGTGACTGATAGATTGATGTGAAGTAATTTGTGAATGTAGTAATAATATGTATTGGCCATTTTTTGGATTGTTCGTTTAGGAAAATAGATCATTAGTGACATACAATAATCGAAATAAGGCAAAATAAATGTCGTTTATTTATAGCAACTCGTACTTGGGAAACGTATTTTAAAAATGTAAGCTTGTTGTCTATTGAGACTCCAAGTAATTTAAAACAGTTAACACTTTCAACACAATTTCGATCGATAGTTACATGTTTAGGAACGTCTATATTTCGTTTGTTGATTACAAACATAATTTTTGTCTTGCTCCAATTCACATCAATAACTTAAACTTGCACCAAGTGATTAACTTTTTGATTGACTCATTTAAATTATTTAAGAGACTCTCAAGATCGGGAGCAGTTTGTAGGAGTGTCGTATCATCAGCAAAAAGTTTAACAACAAAGTTATCCAGATACTTAACTATGTCGTTTGTATAAATGAGGAAGAGCCAAGTACACTTCCTTGTGGCACATCAAGCTTTACTTCTAATCGATCTGAAAGATAGTCATCAATTTTGAATAATTGTATTCGGTTTTCGAAATAGTTTTTTAAAAGATTAATAGCAGTTTTGGAGAACCAGAGCTTATTTTATTTGAGTAATAATAGCCGTGAATCCACGGTATCAAATGCCTTCCTAAAATCGATAAAAAGAAGGATTCCAATTAGCCTCTTACTTTTTATTCTGTTGATTTCAGTGAAAATTTCGTGAAGAGCTGATTCACAGCTATAATTTGCTCTAAATCCATGCTGATTATTTGAAATTTAATTGTTCGAATTGAGATAGCCGAGTATCTGCTTGTGTATCAACTTTTCAAATAGTTTAGCTATTGGTCGAAGAATTGTGATGCCACAATAATTGTTTAAATCTTCATTTGACCCTTCTTAAATAGCGGTGTCACTACTCCAGTTTTCCATTCATTCGGGATTGAGTTTGTTAAGATCGAGTAATTAAACAGATAGGCTAGAATAGTCTTGAATTTCTTTGTTGATCCCTTGAATATTTTTGTTTGTACACCGTTTATACCAGAACCACTCGAGTTTTGTATAGATTCGAAAAGCTCCTCAATTTCTGAGGCTGTAGTAAAGCTAAACTTGAATCCTTGGTCATTTTGACAGCTATTTTTCACTGACAAAATCTGAGGCTTCTTCAAGTGAGCACTCAGATGTTGAGGAGATCGAGGTAAAAAAATAGTTGAAGATATTACATAAATTCTTCTTGTCTTCAGATGTTCTGCCATTATGTATCACATGACTTATCGGATTAGAAGTTGACTTGTCTGATTTAACAATGATTCTAGACGAGTAATACTCCCAAAATTTTTTTGAATTTTTGAAATCATTGATTGATTTGTCTTTAAAGTATTCTATTAACTTTTCATCATGATAAATTTTAAATGAACTGTTGTAGAAATCGAAGTTTTCTTTGTCTTCGATTAAACCACTACGTTTATATTTTTTGTAAGCTGAATCTTTTAGGTTTTTAAGCTTAAGAAGTTCAACATCATACCATGGGAACTGATTCGAGTTTCGTATATTTATTTTACGCATCGGAGCTATTTTATCAATAACTTTTGTAATTTCGTTCTTGAGAAATATCCACTTCGCATTTACATCACTATAATTTTTTAATTGTTTGTAATCTATTTCATCAATTAATGAGTTTATTTTTTGTATATTTGCAGTTGAGAGATTTCTACAGTCAATCGTCTTCAATAGATTGGCTGGTTTAGTAACTTTTATTTTTCCTACAACAAAATCATGATCACTAAATGGACAATCAATAACATCAGTTTCATCAATCAAATCACCATTATGAAGTAAAACATCAATCAGAGTCGAAGAACATTTTAGTTGATTTGATTTTTTGTAGAATTTGATAGACACTCTTGTTGGTTTGTTTACAAAGATAACCAATTCATTATGATCGGCAAATTGACGAATATTTGAACTTTCTCGGTCATTGAAATCCATGTTTAGATCACCTAAGATGAAAAGCAGTTCATCTAAATTCAAGGAATGAATAAAATCTTCAAGTTTTTCAAGATAATTCAATTCTCTTAAGTTCGGTGCTCGATAAAAATATACAAAATTGATTTTCTGGCCGTTTAAGCAAATTTGGAAGTAGATCAGCTCCATTTGTTCTTTCGGAACCGACTTTGTTACCGTAAGACTGTTTTTTATAAACACAATTAAGCTATCTAGTCTAATTTTAAAATAGTGATCGCTCTTGTAGAATGAATTCGAGTAGCTTTCATCTAATTTCGTTTCACAAAAGAAGACAATGTCAAACAATTTCGACTTAAGTATGTTATGAACATCACATAGATGATTTTTGATTGAGTTGATATTTAAGTCGAGTATATTGAATTTTGGGGCAAAAATATTTTGAGATAAATTCCAAACAGTTGCACCATTAAGTACTTTAATATATTTTGAGAGAGTTGAAACAATCTTTTTAACATCAGAATAGTTCATTTAGGGGCTTGGACTTGTTGACTTGTTCAAGTCACTTTGGGCTGATTGTACTTGTGTATGGTTAACACATGGATTGGTCTTGGTCTCAGTCGATGACTTGGTGTTGTTTGACTGGTCCAAATATTGACTAGGTTTTGGTGCAATTATGTTTGAAGTGCTTGGACTTGTTGACTTGTTCAAGTCACTTTGGGCTTGAAGAGTAAAAATAATATGCTCTAAGCTAAACAACATCTTCAAACACAAATTTGATAAATAATTGTCTAATCGAAAAATAAAATTTTTTTTGTTTGTTCACCTAATTTGATTGTTTGAAATTATGAGCACAGAAAAATTTTTCTGCTCACTTAATTGATTGATCACATAATTTGCAAAATTAAGTGAACTTATGCGCACATAATTAATAAGACCCAAATCAATTTGTTTTGAGATGATTGCCAGAAACGAGCGGGCCGTTACGAGCTTTATAAGCTGTGACGTGTACTTATCGAAATTGAGAAGGGGGGCCTTCAAAAAAAAATGTTGCTAAAAATTAAGTCTAGTTAACTTATGGAAAAAAATTCTCCCATGTTAAATTTCGAAAATATTACCTAATTAATGAAATTCAAAAAAATGCGAAATTAACTTAACTTTTTTGAATAAACACAAAAATCAATTAAAAGCACACACACAAAATAAACGTCACAATACTAAAGTCTCGATACTCGCATTTAAATTTATTCGTTTTTGAAATATGATATTCAAATTTTAGTATCAAAAAGGTTCATTGGTTAATTGATATTGAGATCGATTGATATTAAATTTTCAATATCAATGCTATTGAGCTTTTTGAGTCGACGGTAATCTGCATAGGATTAAATCTAAAATTAAATCCACATGAATTAAATCTTTTAGCAAATCCCCATGTTTTTGTAAATATGGTTCGAACTAGGGTTGTTAAATGAAATTTGAAACTTCGAAAATTTTCATAACTTTTTTAATTCAAAAGGAATTATAATAAATGAAACTTTTAATGAAATGATATTTTAGATGTTGGTTTTAATTTTTTTTATTCGATTTAAATACTTGTGAAAAATTCAAAATTTTAATTGGAAAAAAAAATTCGATTAAAACAGTTTCAATTCAAAAAAAAAAGAAATTTTTTTTTTAAATTTAGTTGACAAAAGAACTTCTTATAAAAAAATTGAAAAAAGAAATTTGAAAAAAACTTTTTAAAAATTATTCGATTTAATAAAATTTATCTTTTCTAAAATATCAGGATCTAATCGGTTTCTTAAGTCATTTTGTATTTGACCTGCATCACTAAAAAGGCTTTCAGATGGAATCGAGGTAGCAGGAACACTAAAAAGAATTTTGACCAATTTTATCATGTTTGGCAACTGTTTTTCGAATATCTTAAAGAATTCAAGAACCATAAATTTACTTTCGGAGTTACTCTCGAATCTAAATGACTTGTTATCATATATCATGAACTGTATTTCTGACAAACACTTTGTTTAAAAGATCAATTAATATATTTGATCAATTAATATAAAAGAACAATTAATAGATAACGGCTAAAAAAAAATCATTCAATATAATAAAATTTTGTGTGGTGATTCAGTGGTTTACACCGCGACTTTGCAATCTGGAGATCCTGGTTCAAATCCTGGTGGAGTCATAGACATTTTGCTGCATTGTGATCCTGAACAAGTCACTTAACGAACATTGTTTAAAAAAAAAAAAAAAAAATTCTTAACTATATTATATTTTAATTTAATAAATAAAGTGTTGATCAGTCTAATAATTAGATAAGGGGCACTAGCCTGTTGATCAACCTTGAAACCTTTTTTAAGAACAATTAATAGATAACGGCTAAAAAAAAATCATTCAATATAATAAAATTTTCATTGTCCAAAAGGTTTCGGTAGCGTTTTTGCATTATTGTTACTAATTCGTTTGTTAAACTTTTTAACTGATCATTCTTAATAACCATATTCGGCAACCCAAAATACACTAGACTGTAAACAGCTGGATGAAGAATCGAACAAGTGACATACTGTGAGCCGCTTAAAAATACTGTTAGTTCTTTTAAAGGTTGCAAAATTTTGCAGACCTCATCAATTATCTCAAAATCAGATTCAGACAATAAGTTGTCTTTAATTGTGGTATTTTCACAACTTAATGACTTCAAAACATCTTTGTTAGCTAATATAGAATCTATCATGTCGTATGTGGAATTCCATCTGGTAGGAGCATCCTGGATAAGTTTTGTACGATACTTTAAACTCTTCTGTTTGATAAGATGATTTTGTTTCTCTTTTAACAGGCGTGTCATTTGTTCAGAGTTACGAAATATACCAACGAGACGTTTATATTTTGTTATGACTTTATTTACAATATTCTCTCTAATTTCCATTATTCTAAGATTTTCAATTCGTAGTGATTCTTGTAACGATATTTCAGTATCCTTACATCTACCATCAGCGTCGTATTCCCGAATAAAATACTGTCTATTTTTATTTCTATCAGTTTTAATTTTGATTTTTTTCGGGTTTAACAAGTCTCCGACAGCTGAGTTTAACTTATGGGCTGCACAAGGCAGTTTGAGCATATTATTAGAAAAATTTTGTACTGCACCTCTTATGTTTGGACCAGAATCGGTGTTTATGGCGAAGGTCTAAAAATAAAATAATTTAATTTGTTTGGTCTTTTTGTGATGGAAAAAAATACTTTTTCTAAAATTCCCCACTCGGTCATAATGCTCACAAAGGATTCATATAAATAGTTAGAACTATGAGAATCTGTCAAAAACTTTAAATTGAGGCATCTAATTTATAATTCTAATATATCATTGAGATAATGAAAGTAAAGCTTATATATCTGATATATAACCCAAGCGGGAATGAAAGCGAAAAAAAAGCGAAAAGTTTCGCTTTCATTGAAATTTCGAATAAAAAACGAAATTTTTTCGAAAAAAATATCATTTTATTTTCTCAAATTCGACAAAAAAAAGTCACACGTTGTTGGTTTAAAAAAAATCTAAATCGCAACGATTTAAAAATTATTGAGGATGGATCTATTATTTTTTATTTTTATTTCACAGGCGGCTCCTGTCAGTCAATTATTCAATTAACATAAGAAATAACTTAATTATTTTATTCTTCTTTATCTAGCATGATCTTCTTCAGAATACAGGGGTTTAACAATCGTTATTTCTTTAAATAATAACTTTGAAATTTCCCGCAAAATTTTAAAATGTTAAGACTTTTTCTAAATTTATATTTTTGACGACATTGAGAATTAAAATGATCTACATTTTGTTGGTTTTTTGCAAGTAGTTTTTAAAAGCTAAAAAACAGACCCAAACATCACCTCGTGTATCCAAAAAAATAAAAGAAATTTGTTTAGGATAAGTTCAATAGTAATTGAAATATATTACACTGTTAATTTTTAACGTATATAATCAAAATGCAATTTCCAAAAAAATATAATTTAATTTTAAAAAATTGCAAACAGCAAAAAATTACAAACGGTAAATTAAAGTTGATTTCAATCCCACTTTACTAATCCTTATTTTTTTAAGTTTCACATCGGCTTTTTACACACAAGATTAATATTACTATCAAAAGACCTTCGCCGCTATTCTTTATTCAGATTGAGAAAATGAGAACTCTAATTATCATCGAAACTAGATGACAAATTCACTAAGTCAAACGACACTTAAATTATTTTTGCGCATGAAGAACCATCATGTTTCTTAACTAACATACCTCAAATTGCGCAACAAGGAAATTTTTTTTTCAAATGTCTACTTTGTTTTTTAAAGAATTTTTTTCTTAAAGTTCTTATAATAAAAATCCAATTAAAATATTTTTTTAACTATCATTTGGTTATGGACAAGTAGGCTTGGGATGCAATAACCTTAAATTTGTAGATCTATTTAACTGTCAATTCAACTGTCCAAAGTTTGAATCGTAAACGTAGTTTTTTAGTGCCTTGTCTTTAGCCTAAGATTAGATTTTCCGTAGAATAAGAAATAGTGGGAAATCAAGATTGCTATCAAAATTGCTCTCTAATTATGTAAACAACAAAGGCTAATACATTGACGTTTTTTATAGTATTTTATTAAATAAAAGCTTCTTTTGACTATCACCATGACCGATTTTAGCTCTCTTTAAAACAACAAAAATGAAAATAATTTTCGAAATAAAAGCGAAAAACCTTCTTCTATAATCTCGAAAAATAAGCGAAAATTTTAATCAATATTCACGTTTTATTTTCGCGTTCGGAATTACGCTAAGTTTTCATTTTTTTTTCGGAAAAATATTTGCTTGGGTAAGCTTTACTTTTCATTATCGTCCAAACACTCGTCCAGACATCCTGAACCAAACACAACAGCTTTTAACTCATTTAAAACCAAAAATTTAATTGAATTCGCCAATTTTTTTTTAGGCTTGCTTTTGAAGCATCTTGCTAGTTTGCTTTCGTGATTTTATGGATTTTTAAATGATCAATCAGTTGTGTTGTCGACGAATTATAAGTTTTAACTTCTTTACAACATTGATTACACACCATATGGTCTTTGTCTTTTTTAACAAAGTATTTTCTCGCCCATGAACGAGGATCGGATCCCTATTTAGCAACAATTTGGTCAGAAGTTTCCCGTAATGGCGTTATGTTTGACTCATTTGAACTAATTATTATATAAATAAAAATTTTAATCAAACAATTTAATTGTTAATGTATGTAAAAAGACTACGTACGTTCCAAAAAAATGAAAAAAAAACGAATTATTTTTGGAAATTTTTTCTTTAAGATTACGATCCAAAAATTATCTTTTGATCACACTTTTAACCTTCTTTGACAGTAATTCTCTTTTTCAGACATAAATTTTTCGAATGACTTGTATTAGACCGTCTATTTTATCTTAGTTTTTTTCTTAATGTCTCTTAATTAAAAAAAAGAGGCAAAATAAAGTTATTTTTCAATTCACAATTTCATTTCAATTCAATTCAATTTTAACTGCGTAATTAAATTGCACTGCATAATTTCCAATTAATTAGATATTTGAAATCACTGCTCTGCAAATTAATTGCGCAGTTAAAATTGAATTGAATGCAAATTTAAACAGTTTCTTTTGTTCGAATTTTTTTTAAACCTAATAAGAGAGAAACGTTTTTACTATCCTGAGTTAGGATTAGTAATAGGTTGACTTAGGCACCCTTTTAGTCGGATCATCGCGATATTGCTTGTAAGGACTTCGTTTTTTTATTATTTTAGTATACATGTGTATTGAAAGTTTTAGAAAAAAGTTTAAAATGAAATGAAATGAGATGAGACTAAAACTAGATAACGACAATTTTTTGAGAATTTTCTCTTTTTTAATAAATTCTAATATTTTTTTATTTTAAAGTTTTTTTTCTAAGTCATTTCAAATAAATTTTAATTATTTTCTTGGAAAAAATGAATTTTCAAGGAATATTAAGTTTTTTTAAGTTTTTTTTTACAAAATTATTTTCTAAGACATTTCAAGAATTTTTTCAATATATATTGGAGGATCAAGAATTTCCAAGAAATTTTTTTTTAAAAAAAATTTTGATATTGAAATTAGTGTTCTTTTCAAGCATTTTCAATAAGATATTTTTGATTCCAAGTAAAATCAAGACTTTTTCAAGAAAAATTGAGTGTCCAAGTAATTTCAAGCCTTTTTTAAGAAAAACACGATTGCTTTGGTAAGAGCAAAAAAAAAATGAGGTTGACTTATTTATCAGTGGTTAGACTTCACAACCGTTAAAAATCGATGAAGGTCTAGTACATATACTCTTGGACTTACCGTAATACCCACCGAGTTAACCCATGGGGTAAAAGAAGTTTGGTCGTTAATTAAAAGATTTTTGAAAATTTTTATTTTGATAAAATTGATGCAAAGCGATGTATAAAACTTTGCTGTAAAAGCATTAGCAATTTTTACCTTTTAAAATTATCTTATTCCTTTTATTCTAGCCTGCATCGTGGATGGGGTAACTCGCGGGGGTTTACGGTATAGTTTTTTAATTGAAAAATTCTTTTTTTTCGCTTCTAAAAACCCTAAAATGGTAATTTTGGGTGTTTATTTTGATCCCAGACCGGCTAAACTTTATGATCTGGGGCACTTTACTCTTATAAATCAGTCCTTAATTTAGCAATCTATTTAACATTAATTTTGAAAAAAATGATTCTATTAAATTAAATTTTTTTGGCCTTATTTTTAATAGAGTTTCGCGTAAATTTAAAGTTCTAAGTATTAGAATCCGCTTCATTGTCCAAAAGTTTACGATGTTCTTATGAAATATGGATAAAACAATATACAGTCTTCCCTCGTTGATCCGACCACTTTGGCTCAACGGCTTTATGTCGTATATGCTATAATCCGGAAATCAAGTTTTTGATTATAATTGTCGGATAAATGAAAATTTAAACAAAAGATTTTTTTGAAAAAAAAACCTTTAATTTAAAGGTCATGAATTGTGGACCGTCCAATGTTAACTTGAAATTTATTACTAAAATGAAAAGCGACGTTGATTTTGGCGACGTATTTGATCAAAAAGCTGAATCTGTTCGAGGAGGTCTAGGTGATGAAAATAATTTTTGTTTGATTTGATTCGAGTTAAATTCGTGTACTTTATTATTTAGAAGAGACTCCATTGTGCAATCAAAAGAAAAATTTTAACAATCCAAAAAAAAAATGAAAGATAATTTTTCAATTTTTTATTGTTCTGAATTACTGAATCATTTTTATATCTATTAGATTTACAGTACTGCCACGCTATAGTGTTTTTACTAAAATTTACGGAAATTTACGTAAAACCCGGTAATATTACGTGAAATTACCAAAGTGAAAAATTGTGAATTTACCGGATTTTACGTAAATTTTAGTAAAAAGTAAAAATGCCAAAAAAACTCGGATTTTTCGAGAATTATGTGATTTTTCAAAATTTTCCGAATTTTAAATCATGAAAAACTAAAAAATAAATTTACTTCTTTTTACTTAAATCTACGTAATTTTTCGTAAGAAAACAAGGAATTTACGTCAAATGACGTAAAAAATAATTTCTACGATCATTTACAATTTTTTATTACTGGTCACCTTTTATTTGTTCTCAATATATGCACACTGTTTATAATTTTACATAAAAATTTTGTTCTTTAAAAAAACAAATATTTCAAAGTAATCTTGATTTCTGGACCTTTCAAATGCGTTAAATCATGAATTTTTTAAGGTAAAAATCTTCCTGGACATTTTGAATGATGAGAACATACTATAAATTGCTTTATAAACGCACATAGCTCGAATAATTCGACGTTTTTCTCATTTCAAGCAGGATTTTACAGAGTTTAAAGTTTTATTTTTCAAACTTGAAAAGATATTTCAAAGTCTATCTTCAATAATTGATATTTTGAAGTTAATAAAATAACTTTCAAGTCAAAAAATTTTAAAAAACTTTAGAATTTGAAAACTTTAATTAACAACCCTAGTAAAAACACTATAGCGTGGCAGTACTGTAAGTGGTGAAATATTTTTTGTCGGATTAACAAGGTTGTTTTTAATGGTTCCACTTGGGAATTGTGTTGTTCATCGTGGTGTCGAAAAAACAAGGGTTTCGAATAGTCTTGGGGCCGGATAAACGAGGGAAGAGTGTATTAATATATATAATAATTTGAAATTTTTATATTTGTAACTACGAATTTATTTCTTATTTTTAAAAATATCTCTTTCTTTCATTATTAAAGCCAATATGTCTTAATTAATTAATAAATTGTCAATTAAAACAACAAAAATAGTTTTTAGTAGTGTAAATTTTAAAAAAACATATATTATATGTTATAATTATGTTTTGAATAGGCCATGTATAAAATTTAACGTACTTAATGTTTATTTTAATAGCAATAATAATAATTATGAGTAAATGGTGTCCTTAATAAAAGTTTAAAAATTTATTGATAATTTATCTTATTTTGTAATTTTTTCTTACTGTTGTAGTCCTCGTTATGACTTCAACTACTTTCTTAAAGAGCATTTAGTTTAGCTGTGTTAATACTTGAAAGCTAACAGTTTATGACTGTATAGATTTCAAGTATAAAATCACAGTGTTTATTTTATTATAATTTAGTCTTTTTGAGATCTCTTTATTATTTTTCTTTAATATTTCTTTATTGTTTCTAAGGCTAGAAGCGGCCAATTTATTTAATAAAGATATCATTATTTAAATACTTATCTTTTGTTGTTGTCCCTTCTTTAGGTCTTTACCCCAATCTGATTTAAAGACAAGTCCAGCCGAATACTTGATTTTTAAAAGTGGCGTCCCTAGGTATAAATTTTTTCTAAAAATTTTTTCCACCCACAACAAATTATCACGTGCTTTAAGGAAACTTTAATAAAGTATTAAAGTTTAAACACGTGAATAAATTATTTACATTTAAGGATTATCTAATCGATATATCCTATTTAATCAATCTTTACTAATCTATTATTGTAAAATTCTTTTTCCTATTTCCTTATCAAAATGGTGAATGGTCAAATGACACGTTTCACAGTGATAATGGTCACGTTTTTTTTGTTAATCGTCCGTTCAAATGGTTTGATTTTTGGACAACAACAACCGACTCTAACCGAGCGTTTCATCTCAATAATGTATCGTTCGTACGTTAATACCTGTGATTTTGGTCGTTTAATTGTGATAAACGTGCCAATCGAGACAGCGATAATCGTCGTTATTCTCACAGTGGTTTTGACAATGTACAAGTTGATTAAAAGAGGGAGGCATGGCACGTCGAGTCCAAGCTCCACCCCAACCAACTTCAACGTATTTAATACCATGTCACTTGATTCATCACGGAATAGTGCGACCGTGCAAGATCAAAGTCGAGCTCATATGGTAAATACTCGTTCAATCAAGGAACCAGAAATCTTCAAAGAAGGTATGGACGTTAAGTCATGGTTCATTTTAATGGACATTTATTTAAGAAACTTCGATACAGGCGAATGGCTCGAAATTGCCATAAGTTACATTGAAAACAAAGTTCTCCGTAGAATAAAAAATCTTGACGATTTTATACGTTCAAATTCGTTTAACGACTTCAAGTACAAATTACTCGAAACTCTCACAGTGAAACCACGTGAAGTTCCAGTTAAACTCGAGAAGCTGACTGATTACAAACAGACAGCAAAAGAAAGTATCAAAGATTATAGCGAAGCAATTATCAATTTGGTTAAGAAGCTTTTTCCAAACGTTGGAGACTCAAATGACATCGACAAGATTATTCAAGAGTGCTTTGTCGAAGGACTCTTCGATCAGAAGTTGAGAGAAGCAGTCCGTCTCAAGATGTTTAAAATGAAAAACATCAAAAAAGACGAGTCGTTCAAAATAAACGATTTGATAAATTACGCCGAGTGCAAGAACTCAAGCTACGATTCATCGAGTAAAAGTGATGCTCGATATTTTTCAAGTGAAAGCGACAATGCTCAACCCAGGAAGAATGTTCATTTTCATCCTCAAACGTTACAAAACGGCAAACCATTCAACGGTTTTAACAAGAATTTCAACAATCCGTACAACAATCGGTTCATTCCACAGGACACCCAAATTCACAGTGTTCCTTATCAAATTCAATCCGAACCTCCACAACAAACGAACCAAGTTTTACTGTTCAAACAAAGAAGCCGAAGAGCTTCGAAACAAAACGTTCCATTACAAGGTCAAGCAATTTTCAATAACACACTCGTCAATTATATGTGCGATAGTGGCGCCGATGTTTCCATAATTGACGAGAGGACGTTTTTGCTGATCAAACGTCATGATCCAAGAACAGTTTTGGAGGAGTATCGAGGTGGTAAACTTTTGTCAGCAAGTGGTGAGATTCGTGTATTGGGCTCGTTGAGATTAAAACGTTGCTTAATCTCACTACAAAACAATTTAAAAAATTCAAAATTATTAGTGACCGAGAATATATCCGGCTATCAATGCGTCTTGGGCCGAGATATTATAAATCGCTCACACGAGTTAAAACAAAGATTTCATGACTTCCGAAATTTTTTCAATCAAATCTCTTCTGGTGTATTGGAAGTGTTTAATGAAGAAATGGAACATCGTCGATTCCGCAAACAATTGAAAATTTTTCACAGTGTTGCTAAAACCAGTCTAAAGACTGAGAGTCAAATAAACTCAATCAAATCCGTGTCCAACGAACGAACAACACAAACGACGAGACCAATTCGAAAATCGAAAAACTCGAGTGTCGAACCATCCAATATTAATAGTATTATCGTAAACAAGAAGCAAACGAATCAAAATCGTAAAACGTTTGATATAAATAAAAGACTCACTGTGCAAAATAACGAACGTCAAACAACTCGTGAGACTGATCGTAGTTCTGCTAGTCGAACTGAGAACGAAGAAATACGAACAAATTCCAAGCGACTTAGCGCTCACAGTGATTCTTCAAAAATGTTCGAGTCGTTATATAATAATAATTACGGCCGAACTAATAAAATATCAAATCTAAAAGCCTCAAAGTTAGATGATACGAGTAGAATTGATAATTGTCAAAACAAACAAAGAAGACTCAACTCCATTAAAAAAACTACAGTGATGATGGTAAAAATCAAATATCACAGTGCTGGTGATTGAAATTTAAATTTAAAAAATTTTCCAAATTTTGTAAAAAAATAAACTAAGGGGGGAGGGGAATGGTCAAACAATTTATGACCATTTAAATTAAATTTGTTAATTGTAACTATTTCTATCAAATTTTGTAATTCTTTCTCTAAAGTGTAATTTCTGTTTCGTTTTCCGGTAAAATTTTCAACTCAGGGGGGAGGTATGTTGTAGTCCTCGTTATGACTTCAACTACTTTCTTAAAGAGCATTTAGTTTAGCTGTGTTAATACTTGAAAGCTAACAGTTTATGACTGTATAGATTTCAAGTATAAAATCACAGTGTTTATTTTATTATAATTTAGTCTTTTTGAGATCTCTTTATTATTTTTCTTTAATATTTCTTTATTGTTTCTAAGGCTAGAAGCGGCCAATTTATTTAATAAAGATATCATTATTTAAATACTTATCTTTTGTTGTTGTCCCTTCTTTAGGTCTTTACCCCAATCTGATTTAAAGACAAGTCCAGCCGAATACTTGATCTTTAAAATTACCCATAATAATCATAAGAAGTTGAATTAGAGTGCAAATTACATTTCCAACTATTTCCTTGACACTGACATGCGCTATAAATCGGCAAACAGGTACCCCACAAACCGATCTTTGGTGCTTTTGATAATTTTGAAGCAAAATCAATTAATTAATATTACCCATTGAAAAAAACAAAAAATTACTGCAAGTCCACCCGTTCCAAAAGTAATTCGCAGGGCAAACACATTTATATCCAGTATACGAGCTAATACAGGAATAATGATCAGTATAGACATAAGTTCTACAACTAAGTAATAAATCTTCTCTACAGAAACAAGAGATACTACATGCTTGATTAAACAAAATTTTTGGCTCTAAAATTAAATCAAAATGGATTGATTGGTACATAAAATATGAAAATTCTTACGACATTGTATTCCATCCCAGTAGTGATAGGTAAGGCAAACACATTTGTTACCAGCGAAGCTATTACATGTGTTTGATTGATCTCTACAAACAAGCCCTTTCAAATAGTCACATTGACAACTTGTTGTACAGGTTGTCAAAAAGGTATACTTGAGAACTTTTAATTTTTTTTAAATAAATAAAATTATTTTATGAATTTTAAGATGGTTAAATTACCACATCTTCCCAATAAAGAATCCCAAAAATAAGTTGATGGACAATTGCATTGTAAAATGGCTGATGCATATCTACACTCAGATGACATGTAATTGTAACTGCATTCTAAACCCAAATCTTGTCTACAACTACAACTCGAAGTACATGCTGCGTTCAGACCACCTCTTTGCACTTGGAATATTATTTTAGGAATGAATTATTTATTAAAATAAAAAAAAATTTAGTTACAGCAAACGCTTGAAGTATTCCAATAATAATATAAAGGACAAACACATTTAAAACCAGAATAAGCCGGTAAACAAGAATAATGTTCACTATAGACATATGATCTGCAGGTAAGTAATAAATCTTCTTTGCAAAAACAATGGTTACCACATGCTTGATTAAACATATTTTTGGACTCTAAAATAAAATTAAAATGGATAGATAGATGAGAACAAAAAATTGAAAAAATTCATACGACATCGTGTGCCATCCCAGTATTGTTCGAAAGGACAAACACATTTGTTACCAGCGAAGCTATTACATGTGTTTGATTGATCTCTACAAACAAGCCCTTTCAAATCGTCACATTGACAACTTGTTGTACAGGTTGTCAAAAAGGTATACTTGAGAACTTTTAATTTTTTTAAAATAAATAAAATTATTTTATGAATTTCAACTCGTATCCGTTCAAGGGAGAGTCAAAAATGACCCAATCATTCAGATCAAGATCGTTCATTTTTTACCCAATAGAAATATCTAGAAAACCAGCTTTTTTTTAAATATCCCAAGAGGATAAATTTTGGTTCTAGGTAAATATTACAAGCTAAAAATTCCAAGATCATTGAATGAAGTAAGAAGAGCTCTTTCTGGTATAAATATTAGAAATGAAGGACAGAGTGTTAAAACAAAACTTGATTACTATAAGCGTAAGTCAAGAGAATGTGTTAATTACTAAAGCGAAGCGTGTAGAGAAGTTGAAGAAGCAGTTAGCAAAGCTGTGAGTAAGAAGAGAAACTCAGTGAAGTGATAAATGTGACGGTTATTTTGAAGGACAACGTGGTCTCAGGCTCATCAAACAAAAAAACATTAGGATAATTTAATGAGTTATTAAAATATTCATTTAATTTTTTTTTATTAAGGTTTTTTTTTGTTAATAAAATAGTCTCAGGTCACAAAATTTTTTCCTTGGTCAAATCTTTTCATTTTTGACCACATAATTTGACTTGTAAAGATAAATTATTTAATCTTTATTTTTTGATCACATAATTTCAGGTCACAGAGGTTGTAAACAGCCCGGGTCTAATAATACGATAAAATAATTGGGTCACGAAAGTAGTGAAACTATGTTCACATAATTACCTAGACCCTAAATTTTGATGTAATGTTGTTTAAAAATTGACGATATTTTTGATGTCACATCGGTTAGCTATGCTCTATCTCTTTGATGTGTCATCAAGATTATACTAGCTGCTTCGGGACATAAACCAACGAAGACTCCCAATCTTTAAAACCAAACATGTTACCTTCGACTATCAAAAACAGTGTTGAAAATTTGATTGATTTTCAGTCCAAAAATAAAAAAGATTCTTTCGACAGACTATCCCTAATTTATGAAAAGCTTACGGTCGTAAAAGATAATACAAACTGACTGATTGTTACAGATTACGAATAAAAAATTATGAAAAAATAGTGATATAAATATTTTATTAAAAAAAAAATTTTTTGATTGTTTTAAATTTTGGGCTAATTGAGGTGCCGCTAAAAAGACATGATTTCAAAAAATTCTAAACTTTAGAAAAAACTTACTAGTATCTTTTTTTAGAGAGCGTTTGAGATGGACTGAGATGCTTTGAAAATTATTTCTTCCTATCCTTATTTTGAGCTTTTAGCTGATCTTTTTCTTTTTATATTTTATTTGTTAATTTTTAACACTAATCAGGGGTTGATTTTTTTCCCGGAATTTCTACACGAGGCTGGGTGGGGTGGGTAGTCTAGGAGAGAAGAAAAGTCGAGTAGAAACTGTTTTTTTTCCCTATTTGGGGTGGTTTTTAAGAGTTCGCAAAGGAAAAAAAAACTGGGTGGGTAGGTGGTTGTAAGAAAAAAATAGATGAAAGGGAAAAAAATTAATTTCTGTAAATCAACTTAATTTTCATGTGATGTTTAGACTCTCCTTTCAGATAATTATTTTTTCATTATTTTTAAAAAGAAGCGGCTTGAAAAAAAGTTTTGTTTTTTTTGTGTTTTTATTTTTAACCGTATCATAGCTTTTTTTCGATTCTACAGTATTTCAACCTTTTTGTTTTAAGAATGCGCTCGCAAGAAAACAAAGAAAAGGTGTGAAATAAAATATAGCACCGGAAGATAATTTAATATTATAATTTATTAAAATAAAATTTGATTCGCTAAAAAATTATCGAATGAACAACAGATGTCAAGAATTGCAAGTAAATATTTACATAATTTGAATTTTATCGACCAAAGAAAGTTTTAAATCCACAAAGCTTTAATTAAAAGGTTAAAATGACCAAAACTTTAACTAAATAAAAATCATGTGAGACATTTCGTGGTATAAAGAAGTTTGAGCGTTCAGTAACAGCTCGTATAAATTTTAATCCTGGATAAAATAGTGATAAGTCAGTATAAAAATATACTTTAAATGCTTTTTTTGAAATATTTTAGTGGTCTTAACATAACATATAATACATCAAGCTGATAATTTCTGGAACGCCTTAAAATTGAGATGGATGAAATAAAAACATCGTTTCCTTGAAAGTAATGCTTGTTCCTACAAATTCAATTAATACAAGTTGCAAAATTTTAATGTTTGTCTGAAATAATTTATTATAATTAACCGGTTTTCAACATTTTTTGAATGCCAAGTGTCAGCTCCGGCTCCACCTTTTCACACTTCGGCTATTCAAAGATGTTGAAAATGTTGAAATACGGTGAGGTGTGAAAAAAATGTTGAATTACCGTGAGCCCCTTTTTTACACTATTATTGTTCTTCAATTAACAGATATGTGTGAAAAAGCGGAAAAGATAAATCAAATAGTGAAAAAAGACGACTAATTATACGAAACGATTTAAACCAATGAAATTTATTTTGAATCAATTATAATAATTAAAATAAAATTTTAAAAGAAAAATTGCAAATTATGCAAAAACTTGAGTCTTGAGGAAGAACAACTTTTACCTTTGAGAGCTAATTTAGAATCAATTTTGACTGCGTTTGATGATGAATGGATGCTAGTAAAATGACAAAAGAAAAAACTTCGGCATTAGATGTATACTCTATTATTAGAAAAATAATGAGAATTCAAAAGATAGGTTATTAGCTCCAAGGTCGCTCCAAAGTTTATGAAGTTGTTTCCTTAAGGACTACGGTTTATCCCATTAAGCGAATGGATATTATCTTGCCAGTTAATAAGGTGACTAAAAAAATTCGCGTTTTTGAGCAAAACTAAATCTGAGTACTAAAAGCATCTGGTTGAGAGAAAAGTTTAGTGATACCATACATATTTAGAGGGTGGGTGGTTAAATTTTTTGCCTTTAAGGGACTTTTCTTACCTAGGGTCGGTCTTTTAGTCGGAATTTTTTTGACCCCCCTCCTCGTGTTAGAAATTTTTTTTTTATTACCCCCTGCCTTAATTAATATTTATGTTTCGAAATTTTTAAAACTTAGTTTGAAAAAATTAAATTTTCATTATAGAATAAAATTATGCATACAATTAAAATAAAAATGTCAAGGTCATTAAATATTGTATGTCTTATTTTATTGGTCAATTTACATAAAGTTAAAATACAGCTAAATTTAGGGGTAAACATAAGAGGAATAAAGAGTCTAAGTATATTTTTTCTTACAGATCCTCTCGATTCACACATGGAAATCTAAAATCAAACACGGTCATAAAAAATATCTCAATTTTCATGAGAGAATAACTCTAACTCAAATCTGAATAAAAAATGTCTCATTTGTTTGGACAATATGTCTCATCTAGCACCATTTATTTAACAAATTGTCTCAATAATCAGTCTATAAATAAGAGTTCAAAATTATCAGTTAGTTTTTTCTTATTTCATTTTAAAAAATTTTCATTTTGAAAAACGTAAATTTATCAAATACATAAGATACACGAAGCAGAGCTTTAAATATGCGAGTAACGAAACGTTAGTTTAAAATTGCTCCAACGTCTGAAAAACCAAAAATTTTAAAAACCCTTTTTAGTCTTGAAGGCATGGCCCTTTTTAGTTTTGAAGGCATGGCCCTTTTTTCATTATTTTTTACAAAACTTAATATAACTTATACAATTGATTTGGAATAAGAGGGGATTTTCTAAACAAAGAGAGACAGTACGCGTTTTTTTTATTACAATTTTTACAGTTTTTTTTTCTCCAATGCAACTTCAGACGGGCTTGTATGCGCATTCAATATGCAACTTCGTTTTTTAAAATTTTAACCTATTTTCATACATAGAACCAGGGGTATCAGTAAGAAAAAATTTCAACACAAGGTCCATTTTAAGAAAAAATCATGGTTATACCCCCCTCTCTTTGTAAGAAAATGACATAGAAGCCGAAATTTTGGACCCCGACCCCCCTCCTTCAAATCTATTTTCAACAAAATATTAAAATTTTAACGTATTTTGTCACAGATAACATAATTTTTTTGTATACTAAGATTTAAAAGTTGAATTGCCGCTTTTTTAAAGAGGAAGAAAGAAGAAAATGGGTTTGATAATTTTTTTTTGTTCAAAAAAAAAATTTTCTCATGGGGGTCTAAGAGGAGTGAGACTAATATTTTTATTAAAAAATAAAAATTAACATATGTAATTAACATATGTTTTTGGGTTGGTCTTTTATTTTATTTTTTCTATTAGCCAATTATATTTGCGATTATCTTTGATACTTTTTGTTTTAATAAATCAATTACTTGGGTTTCGAAGCCAATCAGATTTTTTCAGTCCAAAACTGAACGATCTTATGTGGTTAATAAGCTCGTCACCGCCGCTCGTTCCTCGCAAAAAAGTTACTCTAAAGATTTTTCTTTGATTAAATTAGTTTTCAGTGAGAACTGCAACTTGAAGTTTTAACCCTTGGTCACCTTTTACTCTTTTTAAACGATGACTTGAGATAAAATGAGAATCCATCATTCTTCGACATAAATAGCTTTTTAAGAAGCGATTCATACAAATTCCAAGGCTTTGATTTCTGCGCAAATTACGTCATCGATACATACTGAGCTTTATTACCTAGAGACAATTCTGTTGAACTTTTTTAATTATCTTGTCGCTTGATTTTGTAAAAGATACTTGATTCTAATGATTTGCTTTCTATAGATATCATCTTATGAGTTGAAATTTTCACGATAGAACTATACCCTTTTAAGCATTTACCTGAAACTGATTTAAAGCATAGTTTAAGGTTAGAATTACTAGATGTGTACTTTTAATATCTCTCGAAAAAAAATGAGATATTATTCTCTCACTTTTTGAGATATATTTGCATTCGTCATTTTTTGAGAGATAAATGTTTTAAAAAATGAGAGAATGTGTGTCAATTTTGAGACATTTTTTGACAGTGAAATCTAATCTTATTGAAATATAAATTTGATGTGTCACATTAATTAAGCATCAAAAAAGCATCTAGGTTCTAAGTTAATATTTTTATCATGAATTTTTTCTTTTTCTTAAACTCATTTTCAGAGGAAACAATGAAAATTAATTTTTTTAGAAAAAAATTCTGACATCAAATTTTTTCTATCTCGCATCAAAATTTTGATGCGGCATCAATAATATATGATGCGAATCAATGTGACATCAAAATTAATCCGACTGGGATATTTCACTTTCCATAACCAGTAACTAACTAAAAATCTATCTCTAATTTTAACACTAGAAGCACCGGTGAGGTCAAGAAAAATCATATCGAAAAAAATCACTAAATAAACCTTTCGAAATCGTATTTCAAATTCCTCTGTCTTGGAGGCTTTTTCGGGAAAACATGAGAGTATACTTAAAATCACAGGCTTCGTCATTTTGACGCATGATAACAATTTTGTTCTTCACCTGTGGAAGAACAAAATTGTTATCATATCAGTTTTCGGAAAAATAAAGGAAATGGATAAACCTTTACTTTTTTGATAAAGGTCGAAAAAAACCTTTATTTTTGGTAAAAATTTAAAATACGCCTGCCAACATTGCCCTACGTTATAAAAACGAAGTTTCATTGATTATAAAGGAACAATTATAAAGAATAAAAATTTTGGTCTCAAATGAATGTAAATTACTGAAATTTCTTAGGACGGATAAGTGTTAAGATAGTTTAATTACCACATCTTCCCAATGAAGAATCCCAAAAATGAGTTGTTTGACAGTTGCATTGTAAAATGGTTGATGCATTTCTACACTCGGACGACATGTAATAGTAACTGCATTCTAAGCTTAAATCTTGTCTACAAGTACAACTTGAAGTACATCCTGCGTTAACACCATCTCTCAATACTGACAGTGTTAATTTTAAAAAAAAATCAATAACTAACTTACTGTGGTGTTATGATCACAGGAATTTAGGAAATTTTCGAAAATCTGGTAATTTTATAATTTTTTATTTTTAAATGTTTTTTCTTGTTCATTAAACTGTTTACTATTATATTAAACATTGTTTAGTTTTTTGGAATATTATTTTGTGAAACTTTTGAAATACCAAATGAGAGTTGAATTTTTTTGTCCGTTTTGGTTTTTACAGCATTTTACGAATATTTCTGTAAATTTATCGTATTTTAGGTAAATTTAGATAAATTTACTGTTTTTCATCGTAGTACATTAACGTAACATTACCAGATTTACGTAAAATTTCGTAAATTCCTGTGATCATAGAACCCCTGTAAAAGAAAAAAGATTAATTACTGCAACCACTTGTAGCATCAAGCCAATAATAATTAAATGCACAAACACATGCGTTACCAGAGTACGCACTTATGCAGGAATAATGTTCATTGTAATTGTAAATTCGACAACTTAAAAGTTTATCTTCTCTACATTCACAAGAACTACCATTGCATGACTGCAAATGCCAGTATTTGTTGACTTGAATAAATTAAAAAAATATAGACTTTTGTGATGCCAAAAAAGAGACAATTATTAATTCTTACGACAAGTTGTCCCCGTCCACCATTGAGTTACAGGCTCACACAAGCACATTTTTCCAGTACCAAAATTAGTGTAACACGAATATCCAATAGAATATGCACGACATTTGAGGAGTAAATTTTCTTTGCATTGACAGTCTGTCACGCAATAATCATGCTGTGTTAATTTATTTACACATTTTTCACCACTCCAATATTGAGCACTTGAACAAGCACATTGGTAAGTAGGTAAAGTATTTGTGTAACAAGTATATCCTGCGTCATAGGGAAGACTATAAAGACCTAGATCTTGTCTACATTCACAGTCAGAGTAACTTAAAACTGCATTTTCTTTTCTTGGCACACACTCTATCCCGTTCCAATAATCAGTTTTAATACAAGAACATTTTGTTCCAGTAAAACCAGTTAAACAAGAAGTACTTTGTGAACTTGAAATGCACACAAGTTTTTTTGAATAATCACAAGGTACTTTCCATCCATCACATACCTCATTATAAGTTTTCACAATAGCTTAAAATAAAAACATCAAAATTTTCTTTTTTTTTAATCTGGACACATGACTCACCACACGTTGTCCCGTCCCAGTAAGTACCAGTTGCACACCTTTTAAACAAAATAAATCCTTTGTTAATTCGATTAATTCATTTGATACTTACTGACAAATAAAGTTTCCAGCTGCTATTCCCTGGCACGTGAGACCCGTTTTACAAATGTAGGTCGTACCATCACAATATTGATTTATATCAACATAGTTTTCTAAAAGGTAAAATTAATGAAATTCAATTGAAAATAAAATATTTCTTTAAACACACGGCATTTGTTGATGAGCCAAAATTGAGTTGAACTACATCTAAAAAAATCATGAGATTAGACTAGTGTTGAAAGGGTTCGAATTAGAATAAATACTGGCATGTTCCAGTGTTACACGTCAATCCAGCATAATCTTGACAAGCAGGGTTTGTTCCACTACACGGAATTGTATTTGACACTTTGAATTCACATCTTAGACCCGACCAATACATTAAAGGCATACAATTACAATAACCATTTACACATGTCACACCCAGGTAATTATTCAGACATTGTTCATCTGCAGTGCATGCAATTCCATTATTTTGTTTATTTGCTTAGAAATTAATATTAGACATTTTCATGTAATAAGATGTTATATGACATTACTGCAAGTAGCTCCATTCCAATATTGGGTTTTAACACATCTTGCATTAAATTTTAGATTTGAAAAATACGGAAAATAAGAAATTTAATATATGTACCTGCATGTTCCATAGCAGACAAGACCTCTGTAATGGTAACACTCAGCATCACTAGTGCAAGCAACTCCGTAAGAATATTTGATAACTAAATAAAAATATTAAAATAATGTCTTGCTTAATAGAAATATTATTTTTTACCGCATTGACTTCCATTCCAAAAACGCTGATAATCGCATCTTAAAAAAACATGCACAATCTACATTTGAGGTACAATTTTAAGTTAATACATACTGGCATGTTATCACTCCCGCAATGTTTATACACGTTAAACCATTGTAGTCTTGACACTGATAAGTTTGTGCACAAAAAGTATTCACACTTTGTTTAAGTACTTTTATTCAACAAAATTAGATTGATTCAAAAAAAGTTCTAAGTGAGTTGGAAAGATACCACAAGTAGATCCAGACCAATAATGATACTGAGCACATCTTTGCAAAAACACAATTATTAAATTAATTTAATTTATCAAAGTGAAGAATCCAGCATGAGTAAATGAGCAGTAAGAGTAAATGACTTACGAGCATCGATTTGAAACACAACTAAGTCCATTATGAGTTTGACATTGATGAGTTTGAGTACAAATTGTACCGTTAATTTCTTTTAATCCTATTAATTAAAATTAATATTACAGAAAAAACAGGGTTTGAAATTGAAAATTACTGCAAATTGATCCAGTCCAATAGTGTGTCGATGCGCATCTTAAAATTAATTTTGAAGAAAAGTAATGTTTTTAAAACCTTTATAAAAAAGAGCTAACACGCATTGCTTGTAAGTTTGATCACAAATTAAACCAACTAAAGAATCACATGAGTATGAATTGTTACAACTTAATCCACTTGAAATCAAAGGAACTACATTTTAAAGTGTATTATTCTAATTGACAAGTATAATTAGTTTTAATGAATACCACAATAAGTTCCATTCCAAAATTTGTTCCATGCACAAACACAATAATTATTTACACAAGATAAACTAGTTGTTGTGTCACATAAAAGTGAAGCATTACAATACTCTCCATTAATTTTTCCCATTACTTTTAATTTAAATTAATTTTAAAATAAATATTGCAAATGATAAAAACTAAGTTTACAGCAAGTGTATGTTGACCAGTAATATTTAGATGGACATCTACATGTATTAGCAGAAGATGGATCACAAAAAAGACCAGTGTCACTTTTACACTGACTTGTGCTAGTACATGATTCATTATTTATCTTTTGAACGAGGCAAATACTTTGTGTTGAATCCCAATAAAAATATGGCTGACATACACATTTATAAGGTGCTAGTTCCGTAATGTTACAAACTAACCCTTGTGTCTGATTACAACCTGCTGACATTTTGCATGTACCAAGATAACTTTGCAAGGTATCACAGTACGTTCCATTCCAAAAGTACATGTTTGAGTTTGAACAATCACATCTGTTGTTTACACAAAATAAATTCGAGTTCAAAGTGCATTCACTTGTTGAAGAACATGTTTCATTGTAATACGATCCCCTTTCTGTAATATTTTATTTGAGAACTATGAAACTCAAATAGAGAAAGAGGTAACTTACTACAAAGTAAAGCTGAACTATTCCAAAGTCTATCTGATGGACAAGAGCATAACTTTGTTTTTCCATTTTGAACACATTTTAGATCACAACAGCATTCAATATCGTTTGAACATGCGATTGAATTCAACTTTTTAGCAACACAAGTGAAATTAGTTGAATTGTAATAACTTGTAGTCGAGCAATTACACACGCCATTTTGGCAAGTTAAATTAAGATCACACTCTGAATGAAGATTACAATGTTGACCGTATACACGTTTTTCTTTAGATTCAATAAAAAATCCAAGCCAGAAACCAATAGCCGCCAAAAAAAGTAAGATAGCAATATTTGAAATTAATACAACAAAGAGTGGACTCAATGCAATTGTCTTTGTATAGATTTTGTAGAATTTTTTTTTCAGTTTTTTTAAAATGATCTATCAAGTAACAATTATGATTTTTTAAATAAAAATAAAAAAGGTTATCAAAGTAATACCCTATAAATGGTTTTCTTTTGTGTTTGGGAAGGATTAACTCTATTACTTCTCATTTTTAATTACTTCCTCGATAAATTCTTTCGATTTATCCCAGATACCAATAAGCCTAGTCGATTGATATTCAGTTAACAATTTTTTACCAGTTTTCTATTTTATACAAACATTATAATATGTCATTTTTATATATTTTATAAGGGAAAATAAACTTTTGATTTTTATAGGGTTTTTTAAAACATAGAAAATTAATTGATTTTTTTTGTTGCTGAAAGCTCTGTGAAAAAATTGACTAATAAAACAAACTTAAAAAGTTTAGTCTTTTCATTTGGGATTAAAGTTTGTTTTTAAGAAAAATTGTGCTAAGGAATGTTTATTTTTAATGGTGACAGGCAATTTTTCGGTCTTTTAAAAACAAGAAAAAAGTTTTTGATACATTAGATTTAAAATTTAAAGATTATTTTTATGAACTACCAATTTTTACATCCAGACCTAAATTTGACCTTCTAAAACTTAGCTTGAATGTCTTGTAAGATCTTCAATCATACAATTTTGAATCAATATAAGTAGTTCAAAAATAAATTTTATTATTAATTATTACTAACAAACAAATATATATGATTAGAATCAAAATTCAAACCGCCATGTTAAAAGATGGGAATACGAGCTCGGTCTCCCACTAATTTAAAAAATCTTTTAAATTTAAAAAATGGAATATGCTTCGTAAAAATAAATTATCTTTCTGTAGCATAGACTTATGACAGATAATTATCTTAAAATAACTTTATCTCGAGGAAGATAAAATATCTGAAAAATCATAATTAAGCTAGAAAAAGATAATAAGGTGTGAACAATTAATCGAATTATGCAAGCAAAAGATTTAGACTTTTGTATCTTCTTCTTTATTCAATTGTTCTTTTGCAACATTCGGCGACCTATGATTTAGATGTGAGAGACAACTGGCGAGTTTCTCGATTTAAGCTCTAGTAACATCTTTATGTTTTGGAAGGTGACTCATCGATGTATTTAGAATAAGACTATTAAACATTCGACTAAGGTGGACACATGAACCGATGATATCAAACAAGAATTATCTTAACAGGAGGCAGGATCCCAGCTTTGTAAAGCACATATTTGATGAACATTGTGGTTAATTAACTTTCATATATATGTCATGTCAAGTTTTTCTCACTGATAGATTAGCTATGGTCATTTTAAGAGACACCTTTTCACTCAAATTTGTAAGCGGCTCTTAAAAGCATGCAAGTTTTTCTCATTTCATTAGCAGTTAGGAAACTTAAAACGACATGTCAAATATTTCAACAGTCATAACAGCCTTGTCATAATCAATTAATTAGTATTCAATCTTGATTCAATTATGTCCATTTCTTACTAATTATCGTTTAGAAGCCTAATCTTGAAAAAGATATTTTATTTTAAAAAAAATTATCGTGCTACATAAAGATATACTTAAAAAATACCATAAATTATGGTTTCTTTGAGTTAAGCACCAAGAAATTGTCTTATTGTCAAGACAAGAAGGCGCCTTTAAAGGTTTATTTGATTGAAATATCAATTTTCCAAGACCATAGCGCGCGTGTTTTGAAATTTTCAAATGAATTAAGCCCAGTCAATTAAAAAAACTGAAAAATTGGAAATTATTAAATAAACATGCGCGTTAAAAATAAATTAGAACAGTATAAAAATATATATTTTTTACAGTTTCAGAGTTTAAAACAACTAAAGATAATCGAAAAGATATCTACAACTTAACCCTTAACCGGCCGTTGGATCATATCATTTATTATACATTTTTTAAACATCTTGGTATTATGTTTTACTATAACCAAAAGCTAATGATTTATATATAAAATTAGACCTCTTCAAAAGACCTATCTACCACAGGTTAACATTAAATAGTTTTCATTTTGGTTCCTGCTAAAATATTTCACCTATTTTCATATTTTTTTAATTTAAAAAAAAAAGTTGATTTCGATTATAAATTCATCCTCCTTCGATTAATATACTTAAAATGTAGAGAGCTCTAATTCTGCAATATTTTGGGACGAGAAAAACGAAAGCTTAATTTCAAGATTTAAGAAACGCATTTTTTAGGATTTTCGGTAAGTACTGACCCAAAGCTAACATATTATTCAACAAATGTAATTAATTTGTAGTTCAAGAACTAAGCTTTCATTATTGGGGTCGATATATGTTATTAAAAAGCTTTCAAACAGTCACAACTCTGATTAGACGGTAAATTCAAGGGATGATTTACGGCTCGGGGTACTCCTAGATTTTGATGGTTGTCGAGGACAATTTTCGGCAAACTTACGTAATTTTAGGTGCAGAATATCGCTATGATATTGGTATTTTGGAAAACGTAAATTGCATATTCGATCTTTAATAGTCTAAAACAAATAATATAGTTAGTTTTCTTCTTTCGACCTGTTGTATCATATATTATACAAAAAAAATGACACAAGGTCTTGAACTTTTTTTCGTTTTTTTACGTTGTCACGTAACTTTTCACGTAGAATTCGAATTTTTTGTATCATGAAAAATGAACAAGTGGGCGTTTAAGGGTTAAAAGAAATTAAAAAAATACAAAATTTGCTTACAAAACAAAAACAAAAGACACCTTTCAGACTTAATCAATCTGCGTTTTACGAAAACAGTATGACCTTTTTTTAGTCAGAATTCGATTTTGTTAAAGTAAAATAGTATGGCCATATCTTCAGTAGGAACTAAAGCAACAGTAAGTCGAAGATAGTAGGATCGTCCGAATTTTTGTAATGACTGAGGTTTCGAAATCGAAGCGATAAAAGCTCCAGAGAACCAGAACAAGTAAAAACTTGAAGCTTAAATTGTAATTTTGTTGATTGACATTACGATTGACATTTAAGTTCTAATATCTTTGTTTCATCATTTTGTCGAGAACTGACTTTAAAGTATAAGGTAATTCTGCTTTACGGAAAATGAAAATTTTGGAAATAATGTCGATGAAAATTTGATCATTATCTAATCGGGCCATGCCTTCAATTAAGTCTAACGCTTCGTTACTTGCAATATAAGATTTAAAAAATTACTTTATATGATTCAGTAGTTGCAGAGAAATTTAATGTTCCATTTGGATCGCGTTCAGAACGGTCCTTAAAAGAAGTTCAGTTCTCATTTGAAACGTTTTTCTAGATGGTTTCTTTCCTTCTGAAGAAGAACGATAAATTGGAGCGGAACTTTTTGAATTTTCGAACGGAATCACTACTAAGTTTAAGCTACATTAATTCATTAATTTGGCCTGGAATTTAAGTTAATCCTATATTTTAAGAAGATAATTCTGTGTCAAGTTTCAATGGTTTTCCAATAGAGATATTGGAATTTTCAGTATTTTATACACCAAAAATCAAGGTGTTGGAGTTTGGTGTTGGTGTATCAAACCTAACACCTAACACCAACACAAAACACCACCAAAAAGGTGTTTTGAAATCAATAGAATCTTAGTTTAGCGATGCTCATTAATAAAAATTGCTGTCCCTCACTCATATAGGTCAAAGTGATATCCAGACAGAGGCTGAGAGGTCCAAGAAAATTGATTTGTGGTCTTAAATATTATTTCTTATTGAGAAGAAAAAAAAGTGTTTTATCCTGATTTGGATGAAAAAGTTTTGCCAAAATAATATCGATAAAATCGGCTCAAACTCAATTTAGTCATCGTTTACTTTTAGACTTTCAATTCATGGTTTTGTCCGTTCCAAGCCTGTCCTCGTCCAAAAGATTCTCTAATGTTTCTCTGATTTTATTAAAATTGAATAGAATTTCCAGAACAGTTTCAAGTGAAGAGTCAAAAGAACATGATTTAGAGGATAATAGGTCCAGAAATTTTAAATGATGAGTTTCAAAATATGTGCATATTTTTCCAAATAATCAATTAATTAAATTTCTTAAATAACTTGTAGTGTCTTAGATTAGTACCTTTGGACCCGTCTAACCGATGCTTTCGTTAGACGTCTTGAGCATGCTTTTTTTCTCAAACTAACTCAACTTTCTAAAGTTAAGTTAATTAACTAAACCAGTGATATCAGCGAGATGTCGTTAAATCACAGAACTGGTCTCTTTTTTTTATGTCTTTTTGTCTATTAATAAAATTGTTATGGGAATTCTTATCATTTTATATCATCTGACAAAAGCTGTTCAAACCAAAGAGATCAGTCAAAAAGAACAAAAATAATGGTGGACAGAAGGCTTAAAATAAATTAAAAATTAAAAAGCTCTTCGTCGTAAGTGTATCTAGATA
Organism: Brachionus rubens; assembly: GCA_022207745.1. NCBI lineage: Eukaryota > Metazoa > Rotifera > Eurotatoria > Ploima > Brachionidae > Brachionus > Brachionus rubens. The sequence goes on from JAJVHD010000005.1 coordinate 2,790,063, forward strand.
AACCAGATATCTTAGATGTTAAAACAACATCTGACAGTACTTGAGTCTTTGAGCATTATTTTGTTTGAACTTTTCGGACTCTGTCTGGATATCTCTTTGACCTATATGAGTGAGGTACGTAAGTCTGATCAGCAATTTTCATTAATGAGCATCGCTAAACTAAGATTCTATTGATTTCAAAACTCCTTTTTGGTGTTGTTTGGTGTTGGTGTTAGGTGTATGTGTTTGATACACCAACACCAAACTCCCACACCTTGGTTTTTGGTGTATAAAATACTGGGAATTTTCCATGTAAATCAAAATTTTTTAAGTCGAACATTAAAATTTTAATAAAATTCCAATACAAGATCGAGAAATTTTCAATAAAATGTTTGATTTCCTTGCTATTCAATGTTTTTCAACGAAATAAGACTTGCTTTGGTTCCTACATCTTAACCGTCCATAAAAATCAACAATCACAACTTTTCAAGGTCAACTCGGGATCTCTGTTGGACTAATCGGCTCGAATTTGGTCGAGTCTGTCTTGATTTGACACTTGTGACAAGACTTAACTACACATTCAACAATATTGTCAATACCTGGAAACCAAACATGGCTTCTTAACAATTGGTTTGTTTTTTACAATACCGATATGACCGCTATGTGCTTTTTTAATTACTTGCTTTTGATATTTAGCAGGTATTACAATTTTGCTATCCCTCTGAACTAACCATCCTTTGACTCGGCTAACTCTTCTTTGAGCTTAACCTAACTTTCTAGTTTCTGCTATTTCTTTCCGTCAATCATTTTTGAAACTTCAATTAAATCACTGTCTTCTTTTGTGGCACTTATCAGCCTCTCTCTTGAGATTTCTTTTGGAAGCTACTAATTGCGTACATCACTATCTTTTTCTCGTCTGGTTTTCTCACATCATACTGAACAAAAACAGCACCCAAACCAACCGGACTAACATCAGTAAGCTCAGTTCGTAAATGCTGATCAAAATAACTTAAGGCCTTACAACAAAAAGAGTTCTTATGCTTTTGTAACGCGTCTTAATGTTTTGGTAACCACTGCTATTCTGCTTTTGACTAAGTCTCTTAGTGGTTCAGGAATCGAATCAAAATCAGGTATGAAACGCGAATAATAATTTGACAATCCAAGCAAACTTCTAACCTCCCCAACAATTGAATGCGAACTAGCCTTCATTAATGCCTCAAACTTTTTGGAATCAACTGAAATACCGTTCACGTTCATCGTGCTTTTTTTGGTTCTAATAGACACAATTATGTCATCACTACAGTTGAGTACTCCTTCAATACCAGAAAGCACCGCCTCGATTTTCTTCTGAAAAATTTCCGACGCAGTATTAATGCCAAAATTTAACCTTTTGTATCTTTTATACACACGTGAGTAGCAAATGCCGTGATGTTTCGAGACGACTCTCCAAGCATTAGTTGATGGTAGCCTGATCGTAGATCAAATAAATCAACAAATTTTTACCGCAAGGTCCTCTATGGTCGGGCTTGTATGTCGAGATCTTTGGATAGCCTTGTTTGCTTCTCTCGCTTCGGTGAATATCCCAATCTCATTTGGTCTATCTGGTTTCGACACTGGGACAATAGGGGATACCCATGGAGTAGGTCCGTTAACAGGCTCTTTCACATCCTTATCAAGCATCCTATTGATTTTATCTTCAACCAAGGATCTGAGATGGTAGGGTATTCGTTGTTGAACAGGTTTAATTGTCTCGTCAGTATGGAGTTTCACTTGATGATCACGGAGTTATCCAATCTTTCCTGTAAATAATGATGGTTATGGCTTGATTTTTCGTCTTTTAAACACTTTTCCACACAACTTTTAAAGAAAATTAAAAAAAATAAAAGCTAATATTTTAAAAATATTGCAATCGCAATGAAAACCATAAAAAATTATATTGAAAATGAAAAAATTAAAATTTTAAAATCAAGGAAAAATGTAAACATGTTAAAGTAAACCAACATGTTTAAACATGTCCCCAGTAAGTTTAGGGGATATGGTCAAATATGCTGGTATACGTTTCAACTTTAAAAAAATTCAAAAAATCAATTTTTAAAATTTTAAAAGTTGGTTTTTTGAATTTTTGTTCGGAAAAACATCGTACGCATAATTGTTAAAGTATACCAACCTGTTTGGAAATGTCCCGAGGAAGTATTGGGGAATATGCTGGTAAACGTTACAACTTTGAAAAAATTCAAAAAACCAATTTACAAAATTTTTGTTTTTTGAATTTTTTGTTTTAGGCGAACTTGCCTACTAAAATTTGATAGAATCAATAAAAGAAGTGTGTTGGCTCGGAATCATTTATTCTAACTTTGTCAAAAAGTACAACATTTCTAACATATTTTAATACAAGAAAAACTAATCTTTTACACAAAATATAACCATAATATAAATTATTATTCATCACCAAGTCACCAATTAGATTTTATTTTAAAGTATAAAATATAACTAAGGCTTAAGAAAGGAAGTGTTAGCAACAACTTAAGTTAGTTATACTAGATACCAACAAAGTCTTTTCAGCCGCTAAGTTACTCCCTCCTGTTAAGAAACGATGTTCTCATTGCCGACACGTCTGATCCAGTAACAGGACCAGTTGTATAAACGCGTCATTTGTACAGCGTCTACTACGGTGGCAGGCCAACCTCTAGGGTTGGGGTATTACACACCGTCCCCGTCCTCTTGTGGGACGCCTGACGATCCCTCTTCGGGAAAGAAGCTGTTCTACCGGAGGCGCTTTCTCTCGCTCTTTTGGAGCCGCAGAGTATTATTGGAGTCAAAACCTAATTTACTCTAATTGTTAACTTCACTAGAAAAATTTTGATTACAAGAATGAAATTTTAAATTAATTACAACAGTAACGGTAAATCATTAAATTCTGTTTTGGCTATCTTGAACAGTCCGAACAGTCTAAAAGAAATCGATTCGTTTCCTTTTTTCATCTCAACAAGCTATTGTAGTCTTTATCTTTTTGTCTTTAAAATTCTTAAAAATCTCTCGTTATGAATTCAAAAAGCTAGTCAAAATTGAAACTTTTATTGAGTCGACCAAATGGCAAATAAATCAAAGCTCATTACCTTCTACAGTTACTTGAATTGAACTATCTTATTCATAGCATTATCTCCTTAAAATATATAAAACATCCTTCAAACCTTAACCGGAGAACCTAACCGATTTTTAGATCAGGATTCCCAAAATTAATTTAGAATATCCCCAATATTAACTACAAACCACCTTTCCAACCTCTCTCCCTTTTAATTTCCAAGAACTTAGAAAAAGAAACACTGGGATATTTTTTCTTTTTCGAATTACGAAATCCAACTTTTCTACAATTTTGACGATTTCCTATCTAATTTAATGTCGTAAGTCGGTAACTAAACACAAACTAATTATAAAACTAATTTTGGCTTAAAGCCATTCACCCTAATACGGAATTACTATCTGGCACTTTAATTTTACCAAAGTCGTAAACTCACACTAACTGTCTTTCCAACATTCCGAAATTCTTCTTTTTATCAAATCTTTTTCCACTCTACGAAGCTGTGTATTTAACAATTAAACATCAATTAACCATCTCATAAACCTTTCGAGCGAAAATTTACTAAAACAAAAATGAAAATCATAACTATTTCTAGACTTGACTGTTTATCAGGAAGATTCGCTTCAACATTTACTGCAAATACGCTTGCTCATCACTACTTCACAAAAAAAACATTACTCATTCAGTTTATCAGCTTATCATCTAAATATTATAATCAACGGTCGGGCACTTAATTTCTCCAAATGTTTTTCCATATACCATCTACGGGGATCTGAATGCCTGAATGCAATTTTAGACTAGACTAAGTTTTATCAAATATAAAAGCAGTTCTGTTTGAGTTCTTTCTGTAAATTTTTGTAAAATTCCTAACTACATCATTCAGACGGCTCCACTCTTACCCTCAAGTTAATACGAAGCACTTAATTCACTATCTACGACTATCAATTCCATTATAATCTGCGAATATCATATCAGGGTTGAAATCGATTATAATTTTGCTAATTTTAACTTTAACTAAAGTAAACACTTGTCCAACGATCATATTTTCATATTCAGAAGAGAAGTTTCAGAGTTTACACTAAGATTAATTCTCAATAATCACTTACTCATCATTTTTTCCCCGTATCATTAAAGATTGAAAAATTCTTATATTCATCTTCAACTTGATCATTGCAAATTTGACTTTTATCAACCTCAAGATGATCACGTAAACAACGACGATACGAGCTATAAATTCGATCAATCGACGTAAACCATACTCTTACATACTTCTTACAACCACTGAACGATCTCATCAGTCAAGACTAGTCTAGTAAATCTTTTTTTTTCCCAAAAACTTTACAGCCGCTAATACTTATTTTCTACAAAATTTTCCTGAAATAGTTTCAAAATAACTGTATTCTAACCCCTTTAGCATGCCACATTACGAACATGCTTAAGCTAATAAAAACCGTTCCTATTTTACTGCAGCATTACTACAGCCAGGTTCAATTATAAAGTATACAAGAACCTATCAAATATACATAAAGTAATTCCACGGTTACTCTAGCTCAAAGTGAGAATAAAATAGGACTTCCACTAAAATATTAAATAGTAAGGACAGGGCACAGGGATGTAGACGTCTACGAAGGAACTAAGACTAGAAGCTAATTTAAAACAAAACAGAACTTAAACAACAGTGTTAAATAATTAAAAACCACTTCCCTGTATAGAATTATATCTTCGAATGGGATTGGTCTAAACGTCCGAATTCTCAAAATATTACTCTAATTTTACAATAATTCACGATTTAACTTGATTGACAAGATAATCATTTAAATTCAATAGAAATCTTTAATGAAATGTTTAAAAGGAGGTGTGACATAATCTCGAAAATAAAAAATCTCGAAAGGTAAATATAAGCAGCTTTTTCTTAAGCAGTTTTCAAATTAATCTGGCTTAACTGCACATCTCATCCACTTGAACATCTTTATGAGAATCATCCTCGCTTGAGTAAATGTCATCCTTATCTTTCAAAGTAGCCGAATCAGTTTTCTCACATGTGTCCTCGTCCTCGCTCTCATTAAGATCTTGAACACATAGATCATTTTGATCATCGTCATTAAAATCATTAAGTCGACTTGATGGGTTTTCAGTTTCACTCGCTGTAACAGAGCCTATCAATGAACCAAATATAGATTCAGAATCACTCATTCTACATTCATCAATAAGTTCATCATCATCATCATTGTCAGCCGTTTCGACATAATGAACAACGGCTTCCTCTTCTGGGTCACCATTTACTTGTACACATAAATCATATAAAGCTCTTATACTAAACAATTCTTAATAACTAACTTAAAAATGTGAAATGTAATATTACCTAGTGCCAGGTTTATAGAATTTGGATATAAAAGAAAGCATAAGATTATATCAGCCTACTTTGTCCGATTGAACATAAATTCATCGAAATAACTTTGAATGTAAACTCGTTTACAACCTTTCATCTCTTTGAATTTATATTTTGAGGCGTTCCATAAACTCTCGATCCGATTGGTACAAGCACCGGTTTCAAGGTCCAAGAAATTATAAGTATGGTTAACCGTTTTGCGCTCATAATCACGAAATTTGCTTAACTTATTATACGACGACCAACAACCTGAATATATTATTGTTCCATTTGGACATTTATCACATATGATTTCGATTAGAGTTTGATCTTCGCGATTGGGTACAACTTGAATGTAACAGTGACCGTTTGTAGTAGAATCTCGTCTTTGAACCATACCAAAAGTCCAAACTTGAGGTATTTTAAGGTCTTTTCCTTTAAAAATGACAAATATTTAATTAAGACTGTAAGTGTAAAGTATTCTAAATTACCCTTATTGTGTTTAACTTTTGCGTAAAGAGATTCATCAATTTCGACAATCTTTCCGGGTCCACCTAATTTTAAATTTTTTTGTCGAGATCCTAACAACAAATCTGACGAAGTCTAAAAAACAACGATGAAACAGTTTCACGATTAATTTTATGATCGAAATTTAATTTGATCATTGATATTGTTTTGTCGATTGTAAGTTGAGCTGCCCAACATTTAATCATGGCTAACATAATTTTAAATGGCTTCTTGTAAAGAGAAAAAATTGAGTCTTCAAATACCGACTTGAAAGAACCGCAACAAGAGCATCTCCAAGATAGTAAAACATTTTTTGCGTCAGTTGTTCTTTTGCGTGTTTTTAAATCCATCCTTTGTCCTTTTTTTTACAATTCTGTTTCGAACAAACTTGTTCCGAATAAAGTAAACCACAATCCCGGATCTTATAGAATAGCTTAATTTCATCATCTGATTCCATTCTTATTATTTTCTAAATTCAAAAATGAGAGAATTTACAAAAAAAGTTATTTTTGTTGGATTTGCATTAATAATTTTGATTTTGGAAGCTAGTAAAAAATTTCAATTTTTTTGAGTCATCGTTGTTTAATCGGTTCATTCCCTTTTTTTCACGCGACTTTTTTTTACTTGTACTTTTTTAACGTCCAAAAATTCACTTTTAGTATTAGTGGATTATTTTAACGTTGGAAAAAATTCACAGGGATTTTTTTTACGTGGAAAATTTTAACTCGGTATATAAATGAATTATTTATTGATAAATTTAAAATACCGTATTACCTCGTTAAATTTTTTTGAATTTTACATTTGATTCAGCACCGAAGACTAAGAAAAAATTATAATAGTAGTAGTAGTTTAAACTGCAGCTTGGAGGATATCCACACATAGCTCTAAAAAGCTGTAGCAGTCAAATTAAAAAATCAATATTAAATTAAAACACCAGAAGCTACACATAAAACGGGGGAAAATTCAATGGATTTTACAGAAAACAGGCTTATTTTATTTTTGTTTATTTTTTTCGGATAAGCAGAAATTCCGCAGTATCGGAGGACGGATTAACGAGGTTTGACTGTAATAACTTAATTTTTACAAGTGCTTATCAAGTGAAAAAAGTACAAGTAAAAAAAAGTATGTGTTAAAAATTTACACAATATTCGAAAGTGAATTTTATACACGCGTGAAAAAAGGTGATGTGAATTTTTGGAAAGTGAAAAAAGTGAAGTGAATTTTTGGCAAGTTAAAAAAAGAGGCAACACCGTTTAATCATGTGATCGGAAAAAAATTATGTGATCTTTTTTTTTTTTGTGATCAAGATATTAAATTATATGATCACCAATTATGTGATCACCGATTTTGTGATCAACATTTCATACCATTGTTCACAAAGTCGAAATGAGACCACTGATCACAAAATCTTTAATCATATGATCACAAAGTCGACATGACCCGATAATCTGGCTAATGTCTTTTAGAATTTGTGTAGGAATAGCACTTACACCAGGAGAACTTGTTTTTGAGAGCTCTTTAATCGCTTTATCTACATCAAATTTATCGAACAGTCTAAATGAGAAACCAGAGGTATTTACCTTTTTTGTCCTTTTCAACTTTGTAAACCGATTCATTGCCTCAAATTTTCGACTTTAGTCTTGGTAATTTGACCAATCATTAACCTATTGGGAGGCAGTTGCTACAGTGAATAAAAAATCTCGTTGTCTTTTAACAAGAGCCAGGTCTTTGTCATACCATGGATACTTATTTTTATCCTTTTTCTTTTTTAAACGCTTAATTGGGGCTATACGATCGATGACCGTTAAGATTTTGTTTTTTACACAACCCCATTGTCGAATTGATTCGTTATACTGTAATGACTCGTAAAAGTTAACACTTTTTAATTCGCCAATTATACGCTCAACATTTTGAGGACACAAATTTCGACCAAAAATTGCTTCTTCGTCAACAAATTCGCTTACAACATTAAGTGACATACAGACAAAAGTTTGGTCACTGAATGGTCATCCAATCACCTCACTCACCACTGAAAGACCATGGTCTTCCAATGAATTATGGATACACACGTCTATTAATATTTTTGTGAGTCTAGGACCATCCATGGTTTTGCAAGTCGCGACTCTAGTTGGTTTGCTTATACAGTTTAGTAAATCATTTTCACCCATAAATTTCACCAAATCAGCACCATTGTTTGATAACAAGTCTTCTTTTAAATCGCCAATTACAAAAAGCGGTAAGTTTGGGTCAAGCATGAATAAGTAATCCTCAAGATTACTAAAGACCGCATCATTTTCACACTTATTTGGTGGCTTATACGTAAAAATTATGTTTATCGGCGTTTTAACGGTTTGGATTTGAAAATGAATCATTTCAAAATCAGCTGAGTTGTGACAAAAGTTGATTTTGAGTTTACTATTAACGAAAACTAATAGACCACCACCATGAGAATTTCTATCTCTTCTTAATATTTGGTAACCATAAACTTTACCAAACTTTTTTGAATAGGTACAATCGAGTTTTGATTCGGAAAGGGCGACGATGTCGTAAATATTAGCTGATAAAATGTCATCAAGATTGATGAGTTTGTGTTCGATACTGTTAACATTTAGGTGTAAAATGTTAAGGTTTTTCGGATCATTAAATTTACTTTTTATTAATAGTTTTCATTAATCCGAATAGCGTCTCGTTAGGGGGTGCTGTCTAGATTAAATTCTGATCTTAAATTCTTATCACTAATACCGAAAAACGGGAATAACTCGGGTACATTTATAACTTTATTCGAATCACTACGAATATCAAAATCAAAACTTCGAACGAATTTTTCGAACGTTCGATTAAACAGGTTAAAAAATGTATCTTAAGACCATCGTAAAATCTTGAGCAGATAGGACAGTTCCCACTTGACAGGGTCTTACGAAAATTATCAAAACTTCTCTGAAAATCGACTAGATTTGATTGATTCGAATCGATTAAATTTCTTGAATTGAGAAATTTTTCGTTTAAGTAAATCGTAAAATCATTTGTCAACTTCTTTTGAGTATCACTATTCAAAAATGGGGCAAAATCTGCCAATAACTTTTTCCAATTATCAGTTAAACCGTCAAAAATATCACTTGAATTATCATTTTTAAAATTCTGCAAATTTTTTGAATTTTTTTTAAATTTGCATGTACTCATTTTTTCCATTTTCATTGAATTTTTCATTTTTGATATAATCTAAAAAAGACAATGTTTACACACATCTGCTCGAAAAATTTATTTTTTTTCTCCGCCTTATTTTTTCGGTAATAGAAAGAAAATTTTTTCACACTCTTGTCATTTTACTGGTTATTTGCTAAATCGTTGTCATTTTACCGTGAGCCCGGTGATTTGATAGATAAAAAAAAGTCTGATTGATAAAATACAATAGATGCTTGTAAGGATAGACATGTGAAATCATATGGATACACTACAATCAGATAGGTACATTTAAAGATTGAAAACGATCTTGAAAAGCCAATGTCGACTCATCACATTTTGATAGGGCCATGCCTTCTCTTGATTAAAGGCCCATGACTTCTATAATCATAGATAGATGCTCTCAGGCCCTAGCTACATTGGGGCGAAAGGGGGCGTTCGACCTCCAAAAGAAAAACAATGGATCTCTATTCGTCTGTAATGAAAAACTAGGGATCTCTATTCGTCTTTAATTAGGCAAGGGCACTAGCCTGTTGATTAACCTTGAACTTGGGAAGGCGGCGGGAGTCAAACCGATTCATATTAAAATCAACTTACTCTCAAATCAAACAAATTGTCACTAGTGTTCCAAAAAAAAACGAAAAACGAAAAATTATAAATATTATCTCGCACAAAAAAACGAACAACAAATTAATGAAAAGATTAAAAACGAATAAAATAGGGAAAATTTTATCCTTTTTCTGAAAATAAGAACCATAAGGCTCAAATCTCAAGTTTTATTAAGTTAAAGACTATCCCATAATCATATTTGTCGAAAATTTATCTTGAAAGTGCCAAGCTAGCTGCCTAACTAGGCATTGTTATTAAAAATTTAAGGCCTTGAACAGATTAATCGAAATTAACTTTAACAAATATTTGCAAAGAAGACCAAAAACATGTTTAATACTCTGTCTTATGAATAAAAATTTCAAGATAAAAGTGAGGATTAATTAATTCAAATTAAAATACAGTCGATTTTCACTTATATCACCCTATTTGTCAAGCCATTTTGCATTGATAAAAATGAAATGTGACTTAACTGGGACCGTTTTGCATTAAAAGTGACCCTTTTGTCTTAATCTCTCCAGTGATATGTGTAATAGTGACTTAAGTGTGCGGTGATATAAGTATGACTTGACTTGTATGTGTATTTTATTTAGAGATTAAAGAATTTGTTTTCGTTATTTTTTTCGTTTTCCGTTTTTTTTTGCATAAAATTTTTTTTTACAAGAATTCGTTTTTTTTTCGTTTTTAAAAAACGAATACCGTAAACCTTTGCCCACTACTCTAAGAACAAAGCCCAAATTTGACTTTGTTCTATATGGAACTAATACCATCTAAACCATGTTATAACAATTTTTTTAATTTTATTTAGAATAAACCTCAAAATATGACTTTACACTAAGAGTAAGCGCGAAAGTTCGCTTTTATTCTAAGAAGATCTTTGAATGTGTTCTGGAATAAACTTAGAGAATTCTGGAACTAATTTTGAAAATAAAAAAAATAAAAAAATTAAGCTATTTACTATTGCTATTACTACTATTATTACTATTATTATTGCTATTATTACTATTACTATTGGAATAAACTCCAAAACTAGAAAAAAGTTTAATTTTTTTATTTTTTTATTTTCAAAATTAGTTCCAGAATTCTCTAAGATTATTCCAGAACACATTCAAAGATCTTCTTAGAATAAAAGCGAACTTTCGCGCTTACTCTTAGTGTAAAGTCATATTTTGAGGTTTGTTCTAAATAAAATTAAAAAAATTGTTAAAACATGGTTTAGATGGTATTAGTTCCATATAGAACAAAGTCAAATTTGGGCTTTGTTCTTAGAGTAGTGGGCAAAGGTTTACGGTAATAAATAATAAAAACAAATTCTTCGTTTTTTTCGTTTTTTGTGTTTTTCGTTTTTATTTGGAACACTAGTCAAATTGTCAACCCATTTTTAAGTGATAGAAATAAAAAATGTCTTCGTTAAAATCGATTTGAATTAAAAGTGATTTATTGGTCTTAAATTCTCCTGTGATTTAAACGCTATCTTGAATCTTTTACTCATAGTCCTGCTAATTTGATAAGCAGGATTATTTTGATTGATTTCATATGATTTGAACTTTAAAAAAAAATTATGAAAAATGAAAGAATTGAGTCTCTATTATTTATTCAGTTGTCAACTAAAACAAGGAAAATGGTTTTTATTTGAAGTGTAAATAAAAAAAATAGATTAAATCTTTATTTTCAAGTGACAAGTTGGACCATGTATCAATTTAACGCACTCGATGCTTTTTTTAATAGCAATAATAATAATTGCGAGTAGACGGTACCCTTAAAAAAATTTAAAATTTATATTTTAATAATTAAGCTTTTGTAATTTTTTTTTTACCCATGAAAATCATAATAAGTAGAACTAGAGTTAAAATTACAATTCCAAGTATTTTCTTGACACTGACAGGAACCATAACTCGGTGAACAGGCACCCCAAAAACCGATTTTTGGTACTTTTGATTATTTAGAAGCTTAATCATTTAATTAATATTATCAATAAAACAATAAAATCTTACTGCAAGTCCCCCCGTTCCAAAAGTAATTCGAAGGACAAACACATTTATATCCAATATACGAGCTTAAACAGGAATAATGATCAGTGTAAACATAAGTTCTACAACTAAGTAATAAATCGTCTCTGCACAAACAAGATCTATTACATGCTTGATTAAACACAAATTTGGGCTCTAAAATTATATTAAAATGGATTGATGAGAAAAAATAATTGAAATAATTCTTACGACATTGTGTTCCATCCCAGTAGTAATCGAAATGACAAAAACATTTATAACCAGCGAAGCTAATACATGTGTTTGATTGATCTCTACAAACAAGATTTTTTGAATTGTCACATTGACAACTTGTTGTACAGGTTGTAAAAATTGGATACTTAAGAACTTTTAAATTTTAAAAGATTTTTTTAGTTTAAAAAGAGAATTCTGGCAAACAAATTACCACATCTTCCTAATGAACTATCCCAAAAATGAGTTGATGGACAGTTGCATCTTAAAATTGATGAACTGTTTCGGCATTCAGACCACATGTAATAGTAACTACATTCTAATCCCAAATCTTCTCTACAAGTACAACTAGAAGTACATACTGCGTTGACACCACCTCTTTGCACTTGGAATATTTTTTTAGGAATGAATTATTTATTAAAATGGAAAAAATTTAGTTACAGCAAACACTTGTAGAATGCCAATAATAATTAAATGCACAAACACATTTAAAACCAGAATAAGCCGCTAAACAAGAATAATGTTCACTATAGACATATGATCTGCAACTAAGTAATAAATCTTCTCTGCACACACAAGAAGTACCATTACATGATAGATCATGTAAAATTTTAATCTCTTTAATTGAAATTTTTTGGATTAATTTAAAAAAAATATATGAGGAATTCTTACGACATTGTGTGCCATCCCAGTATTGATTGTACGGACAAACACATTTGTATCCAGCGTAGCTATTACACGTGTAAGGTTGATCTCTACAAACAAGGCCTTTTGAATCGTCACATTGACAACTTGTTGTACAGGTTGTCAAAAGTGGATACTTAAGTACTTTTGATTTTTTTAAAATAAATAAATTTATTTTATGAATTTTCAGATGGTTTAAATACCACATCTTCCCAATAAAGAATCCCAAAAATAAGTTTTGGGACAGTTGCATTGTAAGATGGTTGATGCATATCTACACCCAGACGACATGTAATAGTAACTGCATTCTAAGCTTAAATCTTGTCTACAAGTACAATTTGAAGTGCATCCTGCGTTAACACTACCTCTCAACCCTTAAAATATTTATTTTAAGAAAAATCAATTACTAACTATAAAGAAAAAAGATTAATTACTGCAACCATTTAAATCATCAACCCAGTAATAATTAAATGCACAAACGCATGCGTTACCAGAGTACGCACTTATGCAGGAATAATGTTCATTGTAATTGTAAATTCGACAACTTAAAAGTTTATCTTCTCTACATTCACAAGAACTACCATTGCATGGCTGTAAATGCGAGTATTTGTTAACTTGAATCAATTTACAAAAATTAAGACTTTTGAGACCCCTAAAAAGAGAAAATTATTAATTCTTACGACAAGTTGAACCTGTCCACCATTGAGTTACAGGCTCACATAAACACATTTTTCCTGTACCAAAATTAGTGTAACACGAATATCCAATGTAATATGCACGACATTTAAGTAATAAATTTTCTTTGCATTGACAGTCTGTAACGCAATAATCATGCTCTGTTAATTTATTTACACATTTTTCTCCACTCCAATACTGAATACTTGAGCAAGCGCATTGATTATTTGGTGAAGTATTCGTATAACATGTGTATGTAGCATCGTAAACTCGACTCAAAAGACCTAGATCTTGGCTACATTCACAGTCAAGGTTACTTACAACTGCGTCTTTTTTCTTTGGTACACACATTGTTCCGTTCCAATAATCGGTGTTAATACAAGAACATTTCGTACCATTGTAACCAGTTAAACAAGAAGTACTTTCTGAACTTGAAATGCATACAAGTTTTTTAGAATTATCACAAGGTACTGTCGATCCATCGCAAACTTCATTATAAGTCTTCATATTTGCTTAAAATTAAAAATATCAAAAGTTTTTCTGTTTTTAATTTTGGACACATGACTCACCGCAATTTGTCCCGTCCCAATAATCTGATTTAATACAAGAACATTTTGTTCCAGTGTAACCAGTTAAAAAAGGAGTACTTTCCGAACTTGAAATGCACACAAGTTTTTTTGAATAATCACAAGGTACTTTCCATCCATCACAAACTTCACTATAAGTTTTCACAATTGCTTAAAATAAAAATATCAAAACTTTTCCTTTTTTCTTATTTTGGACCTAAGACTCACCACACGTTGTACCGTCCCAATAAGTTCCATTTGCACACCTTTTGAAAAGAATAAAAAATAATAAATCATTTTTACTACTACTACTATTAGATTAATTCGATTTATTGATTTGATACTTACTGACAAATAAAGTTTCCAGTTGCTATTCCTTGGCATGTGAGACCTGTTTTACAAATGTAGGTCGTACCATCACAGTATTGATTTATATCAACATAGTTTTCTAAAAGATAAAATTAATCAAATTCAATTGAAAATAAAATATTTCCTCAAACACACGGCATTTGTTGACGAGCCAAAATTGAGTTGAACTACATCTAAAAATCATGAGATTAAATTAGTGTTTACAATATTATAATATAATAATTACTGGCATGTTCCAGTGTTACATGTCAATCCAGCATAATCTTGACAAGCAGGGTTTGTTCCACTACACGGAATTGTATTTGACACTTTGAATTCACATCTTAGACCCGACCAATACATTAAAGGCATACAATTACAATAACCATTTACACATGTTACACCCAAGTAATTATTCAGACATTGTTCATCTGCAGTGCATGCAATTCCATTATTTTGTTTATTTGCTTAGAAATTAATATTAGACATTTTCATGTAATAAGATGTTATATGACATTACTGCAAGTAGCTCCATTCCAATATTGGGTTTTAACACATCTTGCATTAAATTTTAGATTTGAAAAATACGGAAAATAAGAAATTTAATATATGTACCTGCATGTTCCATAGCAGACAAGACCTCTGTAATGGTAACACTCAGCATCGCTAGTGCAAGAAATTCCGTAAGAATATTTGTTAACTAAATAAAAATATTAAAACAATGTTTTGCTTAATAGAAATATTATTTTTTACCGCATTGACTTCCATTCCAAAAACGCTGATAATCGCATCTTAAAAAAACATGCACAATCTACATTTGAGGTACAATTTTAAGTTAATACATACTGGCATGTTAACACTCCCGCAATGTTTATACACGTTAAACCATTGTAGTCTTGACACTGATAAGTTTGTGCACAAAAAGTATTCACACTTTGTTTAAGTACTTTTATTCAACAAAATTAGATTGATTCAAAAAAAGTTCTAAGTGAGTTGGAAAGATACCACAAGTAGATCCAGACCAATAATGATACTGAGCACATCTTTGCAAAAACACAATTATTAAATTAATTTAATTTATCAAAGTGAAGAATCCAGCATGAGTAAATGAGCAGTAAGAGTAAATGGCTTACGAGCATCGATTTGAAACACAACTAAGTCCATTATGAGTTTGACATTGATGAGTTTGAGTACAAAATGTACCGTTAATTTCTTTTAATCCTTTTAATTAAAATTAATATTACAGAAAAAACAGGGTTTGAAATTGAAAATTACTGCAAATTGATCCAGTCCAATAGTGTGTCGATGCGCATCTTAAAATTAATTTTGAAGAAAAGTAATGTTTCTAAAACCTTTATAAAAAAGAGCTAACACGCATTGCTTGTAAGTTTGATCACAAATTAAACCAACTAAAGAATCACATGAGTATGAATTGTTACAACTTAATCCACTTGAAATCAAAGGAACTACATTTTAAAGTGTATTATTCTAATTGACTAGTATAATTAGTTTTAATGAATACCACAATAAGTTCCATTCCAAAATTTGTTCCATGCACAAACACAATAATTATTTACACAAGATAAACTAGTTGTTGTGTCACATAAAAGTGAAGCATTACAATACTCTCCATTAATTTTTCCCATTACTTTTAATTTAAATTAATTTTAAAATAAATATTGCAAATGATAAAAACTAAGTTTACAGCAAGTGTATGTTGACCAGTAATATTTAGATGGACATCTACATGTATTAGCAGAAGATGGATCACAAAAAAGACCAGTGTCACTTTTACACTGACTTGTGCTAGTACATGATTCACTATTTATCTTTTGAACGAGGCAAATACTTTGTGTTGAATCCCAATAAAAATATGGCTGACATACACATTTATAATGTGCTAGTTCCGTAATGTTACAAACTAACCCTTGTGTCTGATTACAACCTGCTGACATTTTGCATGTACCAAGATAACTCCGCAAGGTATCACAGTACGTTCTATTCCAAAAGTACATGTTTGAGTTTGAACAATCACATCTGTTGTTTACACAAAATAAATTCGAGTTCAAAGTGCATTCACTTGTTGAAGAACATGTTTCATTGTAATACGATCCCCTTTCTGTAATATTTTATTTGAGAACTATGAAACTCAAATAGAGAAAGAGGTAACTTACTACAAAGTAAAGCTGAACTATTCCAAAGTCTATCTGATGGACAAGAGCATAACTTTGTTTTTCCATTTTGAACACATTTTAGATCACAACAGCATTCAATATCGTTTGAACATGCGATTGAATTCAACTTTTTAGCAACACAAGTGAAATTAGTTGAATTGTAATAACTTGTAGTCGAGCAATTACACACGCCATTTTGGCAAGTTAAATTAAGATCACACTCTGAATGAAGATTACAATGTTGACCGTAGACACGTTTTTCTTTAGATTCAATAAAAAATCCAAGCCAGAAACCAATAGCCGCCAAAAAAAGTAAGATAGCAATATTTGAAATTAATACAACAAAGAGTGGACTCAATGCAATTGTCTTTGTATAGATTTTGTAGAATTTTTTTTTCAGTTTTTTTAAAATGATCTATCAAGTAACAATATTATGATTTTTTAAATAAAAATAAAAAAGGTTATCAAAGTAATACCCTATAAATGGTTTTCTTTTGTGTTTGGGAAGGATTAACTCTATTACTTCTCATTTTAGATTACTTCCTCGATAAATTCTTTCGATTTATCCCAGATACCGATAAGCCTAGTCGATTGATATTCAGTTAACAATTTTTTACCAGTTTTCTATTTTATACAAACATTATAATATGTCGTTTTTATATTTTTTATAAGGGAAAATAAACTTTTGATTTTTATAGGGTTTTTTAAAACATAGAAAATTAATTGATTTTTTTTGTTGCTGAAAGCTCTGTGAAAAAATTGACTAATAAAACAAACTTAAAAAGTTTAGTCTTTTCATTTGGGATTAAAGTTTGTTTTTAAGAAAAATTGTGCTAAGGAGTGTTTATTTTTAATGGTGACAGGCAATTTTTCGGTCTTTTAAAAACAAGAAAAAAGTTTTTGATACATTAGATTTAAAATTTAAAGATTATTTTTATGAACTACCAATTTTTACATCCAGACCTAAATTTGACCTTCTAAAACTTAGCTTGAATGTCTTGTAAGATCTTCAATCAAACAATTTTGAATCAATACAAGTAGTACAAAAATAAATTTTATTTGATTAATAATAAATAAGAATAATTAAGCTAAAAAAAATTTTTTTCAGAGGTCCTTTTTTCCAGACATTTTCCTCAATATCGGTCTAAAATAACAATTCAAATAATTTAAATCCAATTGAACATCCGTAATTTGCATTGGTTGAAATTTAAAATGAAATTCTTGTCTAAAATGTGCCAAATGTCCATAATTATAATCAACCGCATAATATTCCGATCTACTCTCATCCAAATAACTTGGATCTTGATAAATAACAGGTCTATCATTGTCTATGTGATCAAGTGGATGATGTACAGTAGCATCAAATGTACGACGTGTATCATGCACTGTTTTACCCCATGAAAAATCATTAACCCTACCTGAGAATATAAAAAATCGATCGGAATTCTGAGCATATTGTTTTATCAAATCCCCATGTTGTTGTAGATATGGCTCGATTATATTTTTATAAACTTTAACTAAACGTTCAGCGTAATTGTATTCATATTTTGAGTTTATTTTAAACGTATACTCATTAGCATTTGAATCATCAAATTCTTTTACTCTTATTTCATAATCATAACCTGTTTGATTCGCTTTAAACACTTCAATTAAACTTTTGACAATATTTTTAACTAACACGTCCTTCAGGAAGTAACCTTGTTTGAAATAAAACGATCTCGGTCTGCGTACTTTTAATTTATTGCCTAACAAGTCCAAGTAGTCCTCGAGGTCTCTTGAACCGGCACCTTTTTGATTACATTTTACATAGTCAAAAATTTTAGCATGACTCATATCATTTTTTAATAAATACCCTTGGACTGTTTTGAGCTCGTTCTGCTCGATCACTTGAGGTAAAACAGTTTCATCATTATCTGCTATTAAAATATACCGATACTTATCAAAATTATTCAAATAACACTCGTTGACAATTAGCTGACACATTATTTCGAATAATATTAAATCACTACCGAGTTCGTTTAAATTTTTAAAATATTTAGGTCTCCCAGAATCGCCTAATAGATTCGGTAAACATTTTAAATTATCTATTTCTAAAAATTTAGGATATTGTTTAAACAATTCGGTAAAACTCGGATCAATAGAATAATTACAAAAGTTAATTTTATCAAAACCTGTGCGATGATTCAATTCAATCCACCATTTAAACGGTTTATAATGATCTTTAGGGTTCAAGTAAAAACATTTGCTGCACACCATAGCGTTCTTTTTTGCATCAAAATTAGATTTAAGATTTTTGATTTTAGCCTTCAGTTCTCGTCTAGTCTTTGTAGATGTTTCCACATCGATTATAAATAGATCTATTTCGAGTTGATTTTGATCCAAAGGACTCATATTTAGATTAAACGAAGCATCGATTGTTGAAAATCGAAAAGTTCTCCCAGACCATGTTGATTTATGTTTGAGTTGGTTCTGTGTGAGGGTATAATTGTATAAAGCGCCTTTGTGTTTAATGTTAATCTTAAAATTAAAGTTCGAATTTCTTAAAACATTTGACATGTAATAAATCCGAAAAAATCCACCGTCTAAAAAATAAAAAATAGATTCACGTTTAAAATAATAATCACGACCAATCGTTTCCCATTCACCATATTCATCACAATATTCATCGAATGTTAAATTTTTATTCACATGTTGTGAACTCGATTCGATTTTTTTTTGTTTTGGTTTTATTTTGAAAAATAGATTATTTATTGTAAATATAAAGATAAATAAACTTATAAGAATCAAAAATTTTTTTCGACTCAACACCATTTTTACATCTACATCTAAATTTTTGATTTTTTTAAAAACTAAATTGCATAGTAAAAAATTTTAATCAAAACCCACTGGGACTAATGAGGGAAAAACAAAAAAATTTAATTATTGATTTTTTGCTTTCGTTATGAACTGAACTTACAGTAGATTTTCTAAAATAAGTTTACATGTTTTGAAGATTTGTTTAAGACTCTTTGGGCAACTTAAATTTTTTTATCAATTTTCTTTTCATATTTTTTTTCTATTCAAAAATTGACTTAAAATGTCTGCAAATGTGGGTTTTTATGAAATAAAATATGGAGCAAAGTGAAACAAAATTTGCTCCATCCATTGGTGAAGTCTGCAAAATCTCTGCAAAACGAATTGCGCATTTAATTTTCATTTTTTTAATGGCGTGCACTGTTTTTAAATGCGCAATTCGTTTTGCAGAGATTTTGCAGACTTCACCAATGGATGGAGCAAATTTTGTTTCACTTTGCTCCATATTTTATTTCATAAAAACCCACATTTGCAGACATTTTAAGTCAATTTTTGAATAGAAAAAAAATATGAAAAGAAAATTGATAAAAAAATTTAAGTTGCCGACTCTTTGGCGTATTGCTTAAGGACACAAATTTTCAAAATAGTTGAATATTTTATATTTAAAACGTTTTAATTAAATTGTTTTTTTTTTAGAAAAAAGCGGTTACTCACAAATATTAAAGAAATGTTACTATTAGTTTTTTTGTTGTAAAGTTTTATTATTAAAAGCGAGTTATCCTCCAAGACAATACTTTAAGACAAGCTGCGCATTACATAAAGTGGTATTTTACAAAATTTTACGTAAATTGATGAACAACCCGGGTCCCAGGCAACTTAATTTTGATGAAATACCAAGGAATTCAAATATCATTTCCTCGAGGATCATCGATGCGTTTCGAACACGAAAAATCGATGTTTATCGATGATTTTATTTTTTTTCGCCTCGTTTTTCATCAAAACAATTAATTCGAACGAGAGCTATTGCTTTTATTTGGGGTTGATTTTTAATGTATGTTATAAGAAATTAAATTCAATTGTCTTTTCAGCAAGGACGATTTTAAGCATGATGAAATTAGTTAACTTATTCTTTTAGAAAAAATATTCTTAAATTGCGCGATGAGACCAAGACCAGAGATAGGGACTCCCAAAATGAGACTCGAGTCCGACTCAAATCCTAGGAGTGGTACTCAAGTCCAAAAAAAAATTCTGCATGAGGCCTGTTTGAAAAAAATTATGATAAATTAGCCTCACTCTTCTCTAAAATATCAAACACTTATCATTTTTGGGATGGCGATTTATTAAATTTCTTTTTCACACAAGCGGTTTTACTAAGTCAATTAATCAATTAAAATAAAAAAGGAGAAAACTTGTTTTTCTCATAGCAATAATCTTTTTCTTGTCGGCTGTTATTTTAAAAAAAATTATCAAAAATTAATTCAAGAAACTTTAGAGTTTTATGTCTCCACCCCTTTATGACAAAACTTAGATATCTGGTGGATTCTTTTTAAGGAGTACAACACTGAAAAAAATTAAAGTTAATAGAACTCATTAAGATGAACATTTTAATAATATAGGATATTTCATTAACTTAATTTAAAACACCTCACGGGCCTGTAAAAGTTTTGATACAATACGGCTCTTTTTCACTAGCCGTGCTGTACTATTTCACGGTTAGGGCTGCACACTTAACTTTACTTTATGGTATAGCAGTAGGTTTTTTTTAATGCAATAACTACTATTTAGCTAGGAAATATTTAAGCCTCTAAGATCCGCTCCTGAAGACCCCATGAGAAAATTTTTTGATTTTATTAGAGTAAGAAAAAATGGGAATTTTCTTTATCAAAACATTAAAGACTAAAAAAATTAAAAATGTTTTAAAAGATATAGACTGATAAAATATGCTTGACTATTTATACTAAAAAAAAGTTAAACTTTTGAACTTTTCATTTTTTTTTATAAATTTTATGCATGTTAAAATTAAATGAATTTTATTGGATAAGAAAAAAAGTACGTTTGAATTTTTCAATTTTTTGAACAAAAAACGATGAAGATTGTTGTATCCTCGATTTTTCATCGAAAATTAGTTGAATGACGTCATTCAAAACCTCAAAAAATGAACCTTAATGAACGTTCACGAACCTTCCTGAACCTTCAAAAGCATTCATGAACCTTCATGAACGTTCAAGGATCCATGAAGCTTCATATTTCTTTTTATTTATTTTCATTATATTTCTTTTTTCAAGTTTTTTCAAAAATTTATATGAAGCTTCATGGACCCTTGAACCTTCAAAACCTTTAAAATATCTTCGAGGCATTTCAGAATATCTTCGAGACATTTGAAGTTTTCGGAACTTTTCATAATTTTTAGGATATTTTGGAGGACGTTCGGAGCCTTTTTTCACAAATCACGTAAAATTACCAAAATTCAGTTCCTTGTTTCTTGAAAAACAAGAAAATTTATCATAAATTCACGATATTTTTGGTCAAAACTCAAAATTTCAAATAAGAATTCAGTACAAAGCTGAAAAAGGTTAACGTAAAAAATAAACAAAAACAGCAAAATGTTTAAAAATTTTCAAACATACTTTTAAAATATTTCAGCTTTGTACTGTAATACAGAGTCAAGCAATCGTATTTTTCTTGGAAAACCTTTGAAAAGACTTGGATGTTGATTTTTTTCTTGAAAAAGTCTTGATTTTTCTCTGAAAATATCAAAATCAAACATTTACCAAAAAAATACCTGAAAAAACATAAATTTAAATATCGAATTTATTTAAAAAATAAAAAAATTTATTTGAAAATTCTTGGAAATTTTACCCTAAAAAATATTGATGACTTATATATGAGAAAAAATGTGTCCTTTATGGATCAAATAATCAGAAATGCGAATACTTGGAACAGTCAGAAACTTTAGGAAACATTGAAAATAACTTAAATTTTTAATACTTAACCCTTATCCGTCCAAAGGTGGGTCAAAAATGACCCGACTGATCATTAAAGACCAAAGTGAGTCATTTTTGACCCAATTGAAAAATTAAATTTTTTACATTATTTTTATTGTACACGTATTAAAAATTGAATGGTGGGTCAAAAATGACCCACGTTGGTCTTTAATGATTGTAAATTACCTTTGGACGGATAAGAGTTAAATTCAAAAACTTTTTTGAAATGAAAAAATTTTCCCATTTGTTTCTTCATATTGTTTTTCTAAAGTTTTTATGAGATAAAAAAATTTCGAAGAAAGTTTCAATTCATCTTGATAAAATCTTTGAAATAATGTTGCTTGGAAAAATAAAACACAAATGTAAAATAATTTTGATTATAAACAAAATAATTTTCTACTTAAGGGGTACCAAAAGTTCGGAGGTTCGAGGCAAAAAAGACTGAAAAAAATATTTGAATCGATTTTATTTTTTCAGAGTAATTGTCTTCATTCTTTATGCAAAGCTTTATCCACTTAGTCCACTTTTGAAAGGTCCTTTGATACTCTTCTTTAAAAATCGAATTAAGTTTCACTAGAATTTGGGATTTGATTCCAAGAGCTCTTCGCTTGAATGATCGGGTAAGCGTTTTTTTTATTACGTTAAATTACCAAGTATTACATGGATTCTGGGGAATAAACCTGATGGTCGATTATGGTCATATAATTTGAATTGAGAATGTTCTTGACGTTTTCATGAACATGTGGTTGAGCTGTGTCATGCAAAATTTTAATATTAATATTTTTCGTATTTTATTCAGACATATCTACCTATTAATTTTAAGGTATTTAGGGGTATGGGTGACCAAAAAAATTTTGATTTCAGGTCTACCCATAAAATTTGGGTATATATATCCATAAACCAATTATTTTCGAAAAAAAAACTAAAAAACCGATGAAATACCCAAATTTTAGGGTTTAAATAACCTTACCCGAACCCAAAACCTGAATTTTTTGGGGAGCACATAATCAACCAATACCCTAAAATTAATTGGTACGTATGTCTGTACCTGAAGTTGGTCTGTGCGATTTGATGACTCAAAGAAGAGGTCTTAGACATTTTTAAACATAAAAAGTGTTGTTAATGGAATGTCCCCTAGGTACTACATGTACAAGAACAGGTCCTGTTTTTTTTTAGAAAAACCCATGCCACGGTAAATTCATCTTATCGGATAAGCACTGTAGCTTCAATTTTGATTGTTCACAAATCACTTAAAAGTAATTGTGTTATGTCTCTATTAAACTTTAGTTTCTCTTTAAATTTAGCAATCTTGTCTTGGATACGTTTTAAAATTAAATTTCAACATAAAATCCTCTAAAACAAAAAAATTACGTGTTTTTTTTAAAGTTAATTTATAAAATTATTGATTTATAAAAAATTCAACAATACAGTCAAATTAAATCGTTTCGCTAATTTTTAATAGAGTTTTTTTCTACTTAATTTCACCGAACTTATTATTATTTGAAATTCTCATTTTCAACATTAAAATTTTAACAAAGGACCCTTTAAAAAATAATTTTAAGTTCCCAAATTTATTTTACAACTTCTCAAATATTTATTCAGAAACTAATGACTTTTACTTTATGACAAAAAAAATAATTCTTAAGAAAGTTTTCGAAAATTTAATAACAACATTTGTTTTGAAGTGAAAAAAAAATATGGTTTAAAATGCCTGACAGGCTTTTATAACTTAAAGCCGTTTATTGAAAAAAATTTACTTATGTTAATAATTTGAATTTTTACAATTAATTTTATTTCCTGTTGATAATTAATGGACTGAAGTATTATTTTTTTTAATTGATTATGTAAAAAAACTTAATGTTGAAATACCGTTATCCTGGCTGAGTGAAGTTTTGTCCCAAAATCCCAAATTGATCAAAAAACATTTCATTATAACAATTGTAGGATCATTTTAAAGCATTGCAGATATGGATATAATTGATAAGAAATAATGTCTTGGTACATGGAGAGCTTGTGCAAAACTCTGCAACTCTGCAATTCTAATTGCGCGGTTAAAAAAAAATAAAATTTATTGAAAAAAATTTATATTAAATGCGCAATTAAAATTGCAGACTTTTGCACAAGCGCTCCCTGAATCAAAAAATCGACCAAAATCTCCTTTTTTTTTAAATTTTAAGACACGTACCAATAGTCAAATCTCCAGTTTGAGTACATGTAACAAAAATTGAATATTGAATTTAAACATTTTGTTTATCTTCGAGTTTTGGGTTTAGTTACAGGTAACTGAATAAGAGTAAGTTATAACATGGGCAAGATGGTACTTGTTACATGTAACAACTTAAAAAATCGGCTTTAGTTATATGTACTAAGTTTCGAGAATTTACGGAAATATTGATAACAATTGGCATTGAAAACAACGATGCATATTTCAAGTGATTTATTTGCACCTAATGAGAGATAAAATTACAGTCATATCTCCATTATGTCACGTCGCATTTATGTCAAATGTCAAAAAAATTGTACATGTAAATGACAGTATTGAGTCTATTTTTTTGCGGTAAATTTAATTGGAATGAATGAAGATTAACCTAGTGAAAGGAGTGAACATCGCCACAAGTTTGAAGGTGAACCTTAGAAGAAAACATGCCATGAAGCTAGAGAGAGAAATTTGCAAACAAGCAACATCAATATAAAACTTTTTGACGAACAGAGTGGTTTCAAAAAGGCTTCAAAATGACAGTTAATGGCTTTAAAGCGGGTATCGACAGAGAAGTATTTGATATGAAACGAAGAAAGGAAGTTAGACTGTCACAACTCTTATAGAATGTGATTCTTATCATTTGTTGATGATCACTTATTGTCATTCTTTATTATGACAAAAGGTAATTCCTTGCTGAAGAACATGTGAATTAATACCCAAAGTCACACAAGAAGCGCATGCACAGACATAGACTTCTTCCATGTTAAAATAATGCTATTAAAGGCTGGTTTTGGGTACTAACCCATAGTTATTAGCTGAATTCTCAAACAAAAACGCATTGTTAATAAGCGAAAAATTTATTTAGGTGCAGGGCTAATACTCGAAAAAAAGTGAAAAATTTTTTTGGGTTAGTACCCAAAGTTACACACCAAGTGCGTCAAACTTTTAATATCATTATTTTAACATTGAAGTGTACGATGTCTGTGCATTCAAACGTTCTTCAGCAGGGAATTACGGTACTCTTTTTGGAACCCTTATTTGAAATGACACGTGAGCTCCAGAAAATTCTAAAATTGTTTCAATTCAAAACTCAATTTTTTTTTATATTAAACAATTTAATTTAAAAAAAAGAGCTTAAAAATTCATATTTAAATTTGGAATTTTAATTTAATATTTTTATCATTAAAAATAAGGCTTTTTTTTATATTATTTATAAAAAAATAAAACCTTATTTTTAATGGTTTTAAATTAACGGAATGTCTATTTACACACAATGTGTAAATAAATTATTTTATATTGACACAATTGAATACAGTATAGTTTTATACATTATTAACAATGCCTTACGCTTTTTACATTATAAATATTTTAACTTACCTTACGTCAGTTAATTGAAGTAATCAATTGAAAAAAATCCTTTTTACTACTGTTGCATCAAAATATGGGACCTATGTTTGGGATCTTTACCCTTTTAGTTATTCGTAGCCTCCAAGAGACTAAATAGCTCTTTGTTGATCAAATTTGAGGATCAGGAACACGTCCAAAAGCTGCTTTTTTCAATGTAAAAGTGATGAATTAAATGCAAAGACTTTTATAAAGTTGGTCATTCTTTGTAGAAGTTTTTATCATTAGGGTTAGGAGATGATGAGGACGAACGTCAACGGACGTTTCTCTGACAACTTCTGAGAGTTGTTTTTGGTAATCCATGTTGATGATTTAATATAATTTTTATCAAATTTAGAGTTTCCATCCTACTCCATCCCAGTAACTTCACATCCGAAAGACATCACCGAATAATTCAGAAACAATTGTCTGAAGAGAAGACAAATCAAATACTGTATGAGCTGGGAATTCAAATTTTGATTCAAGACAACAATTTCAGTAAACCCAACAGTAACAACAACAACAGCAGCAAGAAACTGTCAATGGCCAAAAAATTAAATTCTTAAGTTTGAAATGAATATTAACTCTTAAAGATCTTTTATTGTTTAAATAAATTTAACAATTTGAGATCAAATTAAGCAAAACAAATGCGACCAATTAATACAAAATAGTCATTATGTCCATCTAATGGGTTATTAAAATTTTTGATCAAATTTTGATGAACCTTTAGGACCTTCAGAGACCTTTTGTCAGAGTTCATAAATTTTCTTAAAAAATTCTAAAATCAGATTGCCAACAAAAAAAAATCTTCAGAAGACCCTTGAAACTTTAAAATAGACCAAAAATTTTCAGAAGCCCTGATTTACCAATGGATAAATGAATCCTGGCTCCAAGCTTAGTCTAAATAATTGTCGCAGCTTGAGGCTGAATGACAACCATCCAATACCACTTCCGTTTTGACTCCTGAAATCATTCTTCTCTAATCAATAATCCATTTCGGTCCAACGCCATTTTCTAATTTTATTCTGGTGGTCTTTTTGGATTACGAAAGTTTGGAAGTTAAACAAAAAAGAAATGACGCAAGACGCGTCTGTTGTCAAGCAACGGAAAAACCGACTAGTCTTAAACTCAAATTGAATGGTCTCCAATAAATAAAACATCATTTTCGTTTAAGTTAACATTAAAAAAAAGTTAAAGTTAGAACAACTCAAGGTTTAACAAAATGATGAAATACAAAAGCGACAAGTTTGACTCGAATCGAAATAAAGTCTCTCTGTTTTAGTCACCAATATAGAGCAGTACGACAACAAAACAAAAAAGGATCAAACAAATAAAAAAACAAAACATCGAACTCAACTTTATGATGATGTTGTTTTTACTAAACACTGTACAAAACCGTCATGAAAATCATTAAAAAAAAAACAAACTAAAATAAAAATAAAAAAAAAAACCATGCTTATAATTTGTTTCTAAATTTTCTGTGTGTGAGTGTGTTGCAATAAGCAACTGAAATTTTGAACAAGAAGAAGAAGAAATAAAGTTTTTTTTTTGTTCATTTCATTTTTGAAACTTTTTATTTTTGTTCTTTCTCTCTCTCTCTCTCTCTTTCATTGAATTAAGCTTATGTAATTTTATTTTTGTTTTTGTTCTAAGGAAGAAGAAAAAGACCACTAAGTAGAAGGGTTCTTGTAATAATGGAGGAAATTAAATGTGATAAATGTACGGATTCAAATCAAGATATTCAAGATGATCAAATGAGTATTGCCAAAATGGTTGTTGCCAAATGTTTAGATTGTAATTTTAACATGTGCACAAATTGTCTCATTGAGCATCACTTTGTTAACAAGACACACAAATTTGTTAATCTAATTGAGCAAACAAGTGATGAACAAAAAACAGTTGAAGAATTCACGACCGAAATAAACAATAATGTTATAACTGAAAAGTGTTATAACACGGACGACATGGTCGATTCTGAGTTGATTAAACGTAGACAACTTGAAGATGAGCACAAAAACTCGACTAAAGAACAGTTACAATTACAGCATATGCAACAATTGCAACATTATCAAGTTAACAATCAAGTAATTGCGAACAAATTGAAACAGCAACAACAACAACAAGCTGCACAAACGACGGCAACAAACGCCAAGCTAGTTCAAATTGAGAACGAGATTAACAAGACTTTTAATTTTTATGTCCAAATGTTGAAGGAGCGTAAAGAGTATTTGGTCAGGGAATTGAATACAATAATCCAATTTGCTTTGTTGAATCACAATCAAAATGTAAACAAACAATTACAAGTTCAATTTCAACTTGAAATGAAAAAACAACAAGTCGAAAAAGAAATAACTGATGATTATGATTTGTTGAATGGACAATCGAATGGAGATTGTACAGTAGAGACTAATTTGAAACAAAAACTCAATTTTTTGAATGAATTAAACAACTTAATCCTTGTCAATAATCAATTAATTCTTCAATTAAAATCAAATAATCCTTTAATGTCAATTGAGTTTATATCCAACTATTCGGCAATTCAAACATCAATTCGAAACACTTTTGGTTACATTCGAATAAATCCACAAACTCAACAAGTATTGTCACAAACAAACACAAACAATTTTATCCAAAATAAAAGTTCATTTAATCCATCGAATACTCTCACCAATGAATTGAGTGTAATGTGTGATTTGAAATCATCAAATCAAATGGCTTCAAGTGGATCGACACAACACAATTTGTTCTCGAATAACTCTACATCGACAAACGCGTCTGCTTTTTCATCTGCTTCATCGACTTCATCGTCATCTTCATCCTCGAGCAATGCTCCAGGTGATTTGATCACGAGTCCAGTTTCAATTATAATGAAAAAGAAGGCTGACAAAGTCTATCAAGGCGAAAAGACTCATGATGATGTTCAAGATGACGAAGACGACGAGGACACAACTACTTTAAAATCGAATGACAGAGCACAACAACAAGAGACAATAACTCTTTCAGCTGGATCAGCAAGTTCACAAAAATCATCAAAATCAATGGTCTCAAATTCATCGCTTTTATCAAGTTCATCTTCATCATCGAATCAATCAGCAATCAATTTGGCTAATTTATCAAATGCAAAACACCCACTTTCATATTTGTACTCAAACTTTATTCAATCAAATCCAAAATTGAATGGTTTCAATTTTTCATCATCTCAAAATGAAATTGAACAAACTCAACCAATGTTGGGTTCATCAAATTCATTCAACTCATTGAAATCAATAAACAGTTTGACAAACTTGAATCAACAATTCGGTAATGCAGCAGCGGCGGCAACTGCTACATCGTCAAATCAATTCAATCAAATTCAACCATCAAACAGTGGTCATTTAACAAGTCAAATACAATTGCAACGTTCAAAAATGATTTATCACTGTAAATTTGGAGAGTTTGGTATAAACGATGGTCAATTTACAGAACCATCTGGTGTTACAATTAACACTAACAATGACATCATTGTAGCTGACACAAATTCACATCGTATTCAAATATTCGATAAAGATGGTAATTTTAAATTTAAATTTGGCGAATGTGGTAAACGAGATGGACAACTTTTGTATCCAAATCGTGTTAGCATAGTCAAACAAACAGGTGACATTGTTGTAACTGAACGATCACCAACTCATCAAATTCAAATTTACAACAAATATGGACAATTTTTGAGAAAATTCGGTGCAAATATTCTTCAACATCCACGTGGAGTTTGTGTCGATCACAAAGGTCGTATTGTTGTTGTTGAATGCAAAGTCATGCGTGTCATTATATTTGACTTGTACGGTAATGTCTTGAGCAAATTCAATTGTTCAAAGTACTTGGAATTTCCAAATGGTGTTTGCTGCTCAAACCCAACTGCTTCGAATAATTATCGTGAAGAGATTTACATTAGTGACAATCGAGCTCATTGTATCAAAGTATTCGATTACAATGGAAATTTCATCCGTCAAATCGGTGCTGAAGGTATCACAAACTACCCAATTGGAGTCGGTATAAACTCGAATAATGAAATATTGGTCGCTGATAACCACAACAATTTCAACTTGACAGTGTTCACTCAAGATGGTAAATTGATAAATGCATTGGAATCAAAGGTCAAACATGCTCAATGCTTTGATGTTGGTCTAATGGACGATGGGTCAATCGTTTTAGCCAGCAAAGACTACAGAATCTATGTCTACAAGTACACAACATCCCAATCACAGTCAATTTCACCACTTTCAACCCTCAATTTGGCATCATCAGGATCATTGTTAGACCAACATTTACACAACCCAACCTCGTCGATTTCGCCGACAACTTCTTCTACAAACCAAGGCCTTAATTTAAACTATGACTTGTTCACTGGTTCATCTTCAAATGATCAAGTTTTCAATATATTCAATTCCGGTGAATCTAAAGCCTCAGGTTTAAGCAGTCAATTATTGGATCCATTCGCTGATTTAGCAAACGAACAGCTGTTTAGTCTTCCGTCAATGGACGC
Organism: Brachionus rubens; assembly: GCA_022207745.1. Taxonomy (NCBI): domain Eukaryota; kingdom Metazoa; phylum Rotifera; class Eurotatoria; order Ploima; family Brachionidae; genus Brachionus; species Brachionus rubens. Next base: position 2,820,330 of record JAJVHD010000005.1, read on the forward strand.
TCCAAGCAACTTGGCCTCATCTTTATACGCTAACACAATGCAAGATCAAACCGATAATTTAAACACATCTTTTTCTTCTCTTTTAAATTTATCGACAAACACAAATCAATCATCTAATGTAAACCAATGTAATTTGGCATCAATTTTAAATGGAATTTTATAATCAATTTTTTTTTAAAAAGAATTTTTTATTTTCTTAGACGATTGACTTAAACAAACAAAATTTTTATTAATCTTTTTTTTTTTGTATTAGAAATTTTCTTAAATGTGGTCGCGTTTTATAATTTCGAGTGTATTAGAACTTAAATGATGACTTATTCTATTTTTTTTTTAAAAATGCTATTTTTTGTTCTACTCTCTAATTTTTTGTTGATTTTTTTTAATAAGTAAATTTTTATTAAATTTTATCCGATAAAGTATTAGCCAATCAAATTATTTAATCTATTTTTTTTTTATTGAATTTTTTTGTATGTGTCCTCTCTCTCTCTATTTTTGTTATGTAATTAAAAAAAAAATTTCTCAAAAAAAAAAGTTTAAAAAATTTAAAAATTTTAAAAAATATTTTTTGTTTTAGAAAAAAAAAAAAAAAAATTTCGAGTCACAGTTAATGACTTTAAAATGGATTTTTATCATCTTTTTTTTAAGGATTTGAAAAATTTAAAAAAACACATTAAAAAAAAATATTTACAAATTTTAGGTTTTTTCATCTTTTTTTTTTTGTCTTTTTTTTAAACAATTTTATCCATTTTATTTTGTGATTGAGACTTTTTATTTCTTTTTTTTGAGTATTTAAATTATGGACCTTTTATTCATTGAATTTTTTTTTGTGAGTGAGTGTATGTGATTGATTTTATTCTTTAAAAATTTTATTTTAAAAATTAATAAAAAATCGAAAAAATTCTTAGTTTTAAGTGTTTTGTTTTAATTTCTTCATGCGAAAAGTCATTCTCATCCTTCTGAGAATGATGCTAATCTTTGGTTATTGTTCCACTTGTTATTTTTAATAAAACAGTCAATTGATTGTATTGCGACTTGTACAGTACGATCTTTAACAAAGTCAAAAACCTGTCTGTAAATTGCTTTAACTGAGCATGAAAAAAGCGAATTAGAACAGAAAACATTCTAAGACATACACAGGAACATTATGAAACATGTTCTAAAACATGCTTTAAAAGTGACTGTGGGACATTCATCCGCGAATGGCTTATTAATTCAAAACTTCCACGCTATCTGAATTTGCAAAAACCGACTCGTTTAACTTGTCTTCGATTTGTTTTTTTATATGATGTTACTGTATGTATGTTACCGAACAGTAGCCGTAGCGTACCCACCAAACTCACAGTATCACCGTAACCGACTAATGGTCTGGATAGAACCAGACTTTACACGAGAGCATAGTAATTATTTTTACTATTACTCCTACTACTAAACACCCAGTCAGATTTTTTTTAAAGATTTTATAGAGACTCTTTAAAGCATCTTTATTGATTCTTTATGTTTTTAGAGAAATTTTAGAGATAAAATGGAGATTTAAAAAACGTAAAAAAAAAATTTTTTTTCTCTATTTTTTATTTGAAAATTCTTTAATTGAAATTTCCACAAAGACCTTTCAAAGGCTTTTTCTAAAAGATCTTCAAATGATTTTGAAAATTGAAATCAAAAATTTTTTTTTGAACTTTGATGAAATCGTAGGTCCGCCCCTCAAGACCTCCATGATGGGAATTTTTTTTTGGAAAAAAATAAAGCGATTGTTTAAACTCAGATTTTTTCTAACGAAGCGGTAATTAAATTTTTAAATCTTAGTCAACAAAATGATTATGTTATCTGTGACAAAATACGTAAAAATTTTAATATTTTGATGAAAATAGTTGATATAAACTTTGAAGGAGGGGGTCCAAAATTTCGTCTCCTTTGTAATTGTATTACAAAGTCAGGGAGGTAAAACCTTGAAATTTTTTTTAACCTTGTCTTGAAAATTTTTATTACTCATACCCACGGGGTAATAAAAAGAAAATTCTAACACTAGACGGGGGGTCAAAAATATTCCGCAAAATATACCGACCCCCGGGAAGAAAATTCCTTTAGATGCTAAACTTTTTAATACCCACCCCCTAAAAATTAGTAATGCTTACTCGTTTTCTATGGCCCCTCCCAAACTTAAAATGTATTCACTTGTTTCCCAAGAACTTAAAAATGGTCGTCTCATATCATCGGCTATTTTTAATATTCTTATATCAACATCAAACACACACACACACAAAAATACCAAAATATTCATTAATTCGTTAAATTAATTTCAAAATGATGTTAGTAAAACGTTACATTTGAAATATCCTAACTTTAGGATGAAAAAGAACTATCTCTTTGTAAAATTGATTGGAGACTTAGAAAAACTAAATACCGTAAAACCTCGCTATTTGCCCCCGGGGTAAAAACGAAATTTTTGTTTTTGGACCATGGGACAAAAGCGTTTTTAGTTCCAATTTTCTGACCATTTTTGCCTCATGGGATAAAAACAGAATTTTCGGTTTTACCCCGGGGCTAAAATGTAAAAAACTTTGTTTTTTATATTCAAAATCATTTAATCTCCTTCAGCAGAACACGCTGTATTATTGCTTTTAAAAAAATTTTAATTCGTCGTCAATTACATTGCACGGAACTTGATTGAATTTTACCAAGATTCAACCATTTTATCGTCTTCACCAGAGTGACTCGTAAAAAAACTTTTTATCACATAGTTTTAGATCTCAGTATATCTCTTCAGGTTGAAGATACTTTTTCCACTCATGAGATCTCACATTTTTTAATAAAGCAATTGGAAAAAAGAACAATGCTCCTTTCTAGGCATGCGTTACTATCGGGAGCGCATGGAAAGACATTGACTTCTTACATGTAAAAATTTAGTAGCTAAAGGTGCGATAAAATTGATTTGTTACTTTGGGTATGTGCTAATAATTTTTAACTGAGTTTTCATTAAAAACCCTCCGTTATTAAGGTAGGGGTTCTAATTGATAAAGGTTGAAAATATTTATTAAAAAGAAAAATGTTTTGCAAAACTTCCCCTCATAGTAGAAAAATGTTACTGAATGGTACTGAATGGTCAAAGAGTATATGTAGTTGTAGTTTTTTTATGAAGAACTATTTTTGTTATCATGTTATAGCTTTGGCTGTGAATTTAAAGAAAACAACTATACCAACAAGGTACATCAAGGTTGCTATTGAACCCAAAGCTAAAGTAGGTCGAAAGGCTTTAGCTAAATCATGTCTTGTTAGACAAAATTAATCTTTGAATCTTTTTCTGTTGACTTAATTTTTTATATTCATTTTTATTTTTGTACGTAAATTAAATAAATAAACAAACATTAAATATTTTGTGCATATTTATTAGAGGTAAATATTCGAAACAGTAAAGTAATAATTTTATACAAAAACTAAGTAATATGTGTAAAATTTTGTACAGTCAATTAAGTATTTTATACGAACAGGTAATATTCTTTCGTTTTTTATATCCAAAAATTTTTTAAACATCAAATCATATTGAAGTTTGTTTATATTCTTTTTTGCCCCATGGGATAAAAACGAAAGTCTCTTTTTTAACCCGGTCTAAAAATTAGAATTTCAAGTAAAAAATGGGATTAAAAACGGTCTGAAAAATGGAACCATAAACGTATTTGTCCCTGGGGCAAAAACGGAGTCTTCGTTTTTACCCCATGGGGCAAATAGCGGGGTTTTACGGTAAACTGAATATAATAAATTATCTAGGATGTTACAACATTCACACATTCAATTTAAAAAACAAGCCTATTTTCAAGATTATTTATCAAACCGCTTCGTTTTAAATTTTTAACGTAAAAAAAATAAAATTTGAAGGGAGAGGCTAAACATTTTTTCGCTAAGTTGAATAAGAATTTAAATTAATTTTTTTTCTTATTTATTTTTTTCTCAGAAATTTTCCTATTGCAATAGAAAAATTAAGAGTTTTTCGTGATCCTTGGAAAAAATTAACCATCAGCACTTGAAAAATTAACGACAGTGCTATACTGACTGCTATAGCTCTATGAGCTCACTTGAACTGGTTTCAAGTTGCAAATTATTTTACTACTATTACAGTCTCGGTTGATTTACAGTCTTTTCAGAAGAAGATTTTGGGGTTTCAAATTCATTTACAGTATTTTCTTAGTTCGCTGTATTTTGCCAAAAGTGAGCCATTTTTTAAGCGCTCAAGAGGTCTTAATTTTATGAATTATGAAAACTTTAGTAGCTGTTGATTTTCAAAAGATCTAATGTTTTCTGATGAAAAGATAAAAAAAAATTATTTTCACAAAACCCATTTTATCCTTTTAAAGGTCAAGTTTTGGCCATGTCTTTAATACCAAAGTAAAGCTCTACTTCGTGTATCGTTTAAACAAAAATCTGACCTGTTTTGTATATTTAAATATTTAAAAATAAAGTAAATATAAAAATTTTTTTTATTGTTTAATGATTAAAAAATAACTTTATATTTCAACTGTTTTAAAATGGGTATAAAATAATTATGAAAATAATAAAAATCAAAATGTAAATCACCTATTGGTATTTCATAATAATTACAAATAGAATCTCTTCTAAAATGAGAAACAAGTCCCAGATTCTGTGGAACATACACTGGATGTAGTTGACCATGCTGAATAGATGAATGATGATGACTTAAAAAATCAGATACTCTTGTGTCATGAAGTAATTTTCCCGTACCACTCAATGGCGATCTATCTCCATGACTCATAAACAAATATGAAAACGCAAATTTTTCCATTGAACGAAAAATATGCTTGTTTTTTTCGACAAAATTTTGATAATCTGTCTCATAAAAGTCAAGTATATATTTACCATAATCATATTCTTGTTGATTATTAATCTCAATTATGAAATTTATTTTTGCACAACTTGTTTGATTGACTGTATCTTCAATGTGAATGGTAAATCTTGTTCCATTATACACTTGATTAGTTGAATATAAATTTTTCAACTTACTGAATATAACTTTTAGTGTGCTATTTCTGTACACATGAGACCATTTAAAACGAAGTGATATATTTTTATCAGTTAATTGAAGCTCATTTCGGATATGATTAACATAATATTTGAATTTACTTTTTTTGTTTGAGATATTGTCAAGAGCCTCTGGATATGGATTAGTGGTTGTATTCAATCGTTGTTTTGTGCTTAAAAATTCAATTGCCGGACGTGGTATGACAGCTTCATCTGAATCGGCTATCAAAACATATTTGTAAGCATCTTTTGTCCTCAAATAACAATAGTTATATGAAAATACTTCGAAATAATATCGAAAAAAAAGATCAGGATAATATTGTTTAAAATCCAAAAAAGCTTTATTTGTTTGACTAAAACCAAAATTTGGCAAACACTGTATTTGAATAACTTCTATAAAATCGGAATATTTTTCGAATAGTACACGATATTCATCGCCTACAAGAGAACTATTAAAAAATACGATTTTATCTATACCGGTTCTTTGATTTATCAAAAACCACCATTCAAATTCATTTACATAATCTTTAGAATAAGCATAAAGTCTACTACAAAAAACAGCATGTTTTTGTTTGCTCGGATCACCATTGAATTGTTTTATAGTAAGCTTAATATCTTCTTCAGTTTGTTCATTTGAAGTGTTTTTATTGAAAACTTTTATTGAAATACTCGATAACTTAGGTAAATATCTATGATCTAAATTAATGCTCAAATAGCCAAACATATGATTGTCTTTTCTAGTTAGTTCAACATGTTTTACTTCATCAAATATTAAATTTAATATTCTGTTATCGTATTTAATCGAAGCGTTTACAATTGTGTCTAATTTAACGTTTAAATTGATCATCAAATAGAGTCTGACTTCTTTTAAGTCTGTGAAATAAAATGCCAAGTCTCGTCTAAAATACGAATTTTTGTTTAATTTTATCCATTCGAGTTTACATTGTTCCATTTTTGCTTCTTCATTGTGAAATGTTCTAATTGATTTTAAGAAAACTTCATTTGGACTTTTGATTATGTAAATAATTATGGCAAAGTTAACCATACCAAATATAATCACCATTTCTTGATTATTTAAGGATTTAGAATTTTAAGTATTAAAAGTCATATACAATTTGTTCCATTCATATTAAAGTATTCAATGTTTCATGACACTGACTAAAGAAGTAATACCTAAGTTGGATGTATATGCCGACATAATAATGCTCAGAGTTTCAGTCTGACATGACGAACAAAGGGCTAGACTAAATCAACAGCTCATCATCTAGTAGGAGATTAGAAAGAGTCAGCGAAGTTTTATAGGACATTGTATGAATACGAACAAACAAAACTGCTCTTATTATGTCAATCAAGAGTCAAAGACCCTAATAGAAGTATACTAATGTCCTATTATGATTAAATTTCAAACTACCTTACGCATGATCGAGATTTAAAGCTAACAGTAGAAGAAAAAACAAGGTTTTCCTGGGTTTAGAATCATTGGAGAAACAAATATGTCGAGCTAAAAAAACCCAACCGTTGATGATGAAAGATCTTAATCTAGTAACCTGTTGGCTTATCGACCAACTCTCTCTAGGAATCAAGACTCTTGATATTTTAAGTATCCTGATGTCAAGTTTTGACACATATTATTCTAGAACATTCATTAGTAGTACTTTTTCTGTGAACATCTAGTAGAACAATCCTACACTTTATTAGCTGCAGAAGCTGATTAGACTTCTTAGACGGGTAGGCCTTAACAGAATTTTTTTATACTCGCTACGTTTGGATCTTTCGACGCCCTTATTTTAAGTCACAGCGACTCGCGAGTCCCAAAACGATGATTTTCAAAGTTGCTCTAGTATCAGGCCATCTAGAGAATGACTAGTCGATGATTCTAGTCGGATCGTTTCCCAGCAGCACAATTAGACCCTAGACAGAGTATACCTCATTGTTTTTAAACTAAAATATTTCAACTAAACAGTTCTTTTGATGATATTACAGCAAAGTGTCTATAAATGTAGTAAAATTAATTAAAAAACAGTTATAACATAAAATTAGGCGCTTGTAACGAAACTTTAGGGTCGTGGGAGAAGTGTCTTTCTGACAGTTTTTTAAAATGGAAAAAATTCGTCTCATACGGACTAATCGTATTTTAAAATGTATCAATGTGTAGCTTATCCTGTGCTCTTTATAACAAACCAAATATTTTAAAGTTGTAGTAGTAGTAGTAAAAATAATTGCTACGCTGTCGCGTTAATTCTGGTTCTATCCAGACCATAAGCAAAGTTTTAGTCTTTCAAAAGTTTGTCTATAACATAAATAACTTCATTCGTCAGCCTGTTCCAATCATTCACTATACGATTTGTAAAAAAATTGAATCTTGGTGCACAGTTTTTAAAAAGTTCTCGCTTAAGTTTGTATCGATTGACCACATCAAAAGACCACTTACTTTTTTGTCTCGGATTGTTTTCTTGCTCCAATCATACTTTCCTTTAGTGATAAGTACCGTAAACCCCCTCTATCTGTATCCAGTAATTTTTTTTAAATATTTTGATTGGTGAAGTATTGAGTTGAATTCCTGATACCTTATTTTAAAGATAAAGTATCAGGCAATGGTATTTTCCGACTTAAAGTGAAGTTTTTGTAAAAACCTTATGTTAAAGGTCAAATTTTCTGGGTATAAATATAGAGAGTTTACGCTATCTCTTGAGCTACGCTTAAGCGCGTCTTAAGTAAAGTTTCGGAGCATGCTACTTAAGCATAAAGTCAACTCATTTCAGAAATGTAATATAACATGTTAATCTTGAAAATTTGAGTTTATTTTTAGAATTAAACTGGTAATTTTGGGCATGCGATAATAAATTGATAATTTTTAATAAAATGAATTACTTTTATAATTTCGATGTTCCATTTTGTTTGTGTCTTTTTTTTTTAATTTGATGAGATTTTTGAGTTGTTGGAAATTTTCGTTTAATATTGAGAAAAAAAATATTCTATCAAAAATATAAAAAATAAAAAATTAATTACCAATTAAATTGCAAATTACCTATCCAGAACAAATTTTGTTAGGGTTACCCACAATTAAAAAATTGTAACCCACAACTATAAATTTTTTCAGCACAAACAAAAATCTATCCAACACAAAAGACTGAAACACACAAAAAAGTTGCGACGAAATCATAATTTACAATGGTGCTATGATCACAGGAAATTACAAAATTTAACCTAAATTTTGGTAATTTTACAATTTTACGTAAATTAACTTAAGTGAAAAACTGTAAATTTCCTTAATTTTACGTAAAATTAGGTAAAGATACACGAGGAAGACTCAAGGAACGGTCTAAAATGAGCGGAAGGCGTATTTATCGATAAATCAAAAAGGTTACAAACAATAAATTCTGATAATCTTGAAAACCCTAGGACTGGTTATCATACTCCAACTAATCGAATTTTGCAAAGATATCTTTGACTTATTCGTCAAACAAGATCTAAGCTTTGAAAGAAGAAACTCTCTCTAGTTGTACACATTCAGGTGCACCAAGTACATATTTTCCGCAAAATTTTAAAAAGCTTTTGGTTATCCTTAAAGTGCGGAAATGGAAACGCGGAAAGCGGAATTCCGTCATCCATAATTGGAGTTCATCCAAATTTGCCGGAAATTTCAAAAGTTTTCAGAACCTTTCATAGCTTTTCGGGACCTTTTCATAAATTTTTGGATCCCGAAAGTACACAAAAATTTATCCATCCTTAAAATTTTTAATCTTTGATTAACGAAGAGAGTAAAATTCTGTTGAGACTTATTTTTAAGCAAAAAAACCTCGTGTAAATTTTTTGTTAAGACTGAGAAAAATAACTTAAATTTTTTGCGGAAAATCTCGATTTTTATTTGAAATTTCATAAATAGTAAAACTTTTAGATTTTTTTTCGCTTGGGAAATGATGTATACAAAAATAAAAACTTTTTAGTTGTTAAAAATAAAAACAAAAACAAAAATAAAAACTTCTAATTAAACTTGAAAAAAAAAAGAAACAGAAAAAAACAATTTTTATTTTTCCTAATTTTATTTTTTTGGTTGTTGCCAGTTTGAAATTTTTCCTTGAAAATTAATTTTAAAAAATGATAAAATAACATGCAAATTATTTTTTGAATTGAAAATTATTTCGCAATAAACTACTCTTTAAAAACCATAAAAAGAAAAAAGACCTTTAGTTAGACCTTGATATAACGAAATGGTCGGGATCGAGTTTTTTGTTAAATCGGGGTTCGTTATACCAAGGGTTGACTGCATCATAATTTAGAACTCTCGAGGTATCGTCACAAGAGCCTGGTAAATTCTAGCTGAACCTCAAAAAGATCCGTCTGAGCTTATTATAATTTTGTTGAGCTGATTAAAATGTTATTGAAATAGGAATTGAATGACAAAACCTCTCAGGCTTTACAATCCATTTTGGCTGGACCGAGAGGTGGTCAAAAAGTTCTATTTCAAATAGGTCAAAAAGTCCTTCTTCAAATAAGTGTGCCAGGCACTAATTGCAAACTCCAAGTGGGGTCTAACAGTGTCCGACTTGAACGTCCCACTTTAGATAACCTTTGATAAAAATACCGATATCTTTTTCGCATTCAGACTTGTTCAGAATTCGTTTTTCGCCACCATAGGAACTAATTTCATAGTCAAACCGCGGGTTTGATTTACCTAAATGTAGTACTTTACATTTTTCTGCATTTAATACCGTTGACCACTCATTGGACCATCAACAAATTCGATCAACGTCATCTTGAAGCTGTATGTGGGAAAATAAATTCTTGATAACAGCGATAATTTTTGTGTCATCGGCATAAGCTTCAGAATTGTTTTGTATCATTTCTAGCATTTCATTTATATAGATTATGAAAAGCAGGGGACCAAGGAATGAGCCCTGTGGTCATACTGTACACTGTAAGCCAGATTGAAAAAACCTCTCCTAGCACAACAGGTTGAGACCGTCCACTCAAGAAGGCTTTTATCCAATTTACCAACCTTTCTCCAAATCCATACTGTCTCAATCGAAAATCTCGCTTTGCATGTGAAATTTTGTCAAAGGCTTTCGAGAAATCGGTGTAAATTATGTCGATCGGAAAGCCCAAAGCCAAAGCATTGGTGGTTATGTCAAGCGACTCTAATAAATTTGTGGAGCACGATTTAAACGGTAAAAACCCATGCTGGGCTTTTGAGATGAGTTGATTATCAATGAGATGTTTCAACATGATGTCTTTGATTAAGCTTTCCATAATTTTACACAAAATACATGTTAATGAAACAGGCCGATAATTGCTCACAAGCAATCTACTTACTGATTTATGCAGGGGTGTTATATTGGCTTTTTTCCAAGGCTTACACCCGAATCGAAGGACTTTCGGAAAATTAAAGCAATTGGAGTCGCAAGCGCAACAGCGGTATTTTTTAGAACTGTGCCGTGTATTTTTTCGGGTCCAATCGCTTTATTAGGGTTTAAAGACTTTAACTTATTAATTAAAGAATCTGTATTTACCACTTCTGATGTACTCGGATCACATTTTTTGTCTGCTTTCAGCTTACAATGCGGTTTACTCGATGACCTTAAATTTTTCGAAAATATTTTTGTTTTTTCAGATGTAGCCATTTATTTAAATAAACATTTTAACAATTAAGTCAAAATGTTCTTAGAAATCAAAAATCTAAGAAGCAAAAGTTTCTTAAAAAGCTTCTAGATTTCAAAGACTTTAGAGCTTTCTTCACGTAGCTAAAAAGAAAAATGGTGTCAAAAAAGGTCTGTAAATGGTCTGTAAACTTGTGTCTAGATTTTTTATACTTATTTTACGTTAAGTATTGTTTAAATAAAACTTATAAAACCAAAAAAGTCTGTATTTTATATTCTTCTGAAAGATACGATCAAGTTAGGAATTCCAAGTTTAAACGTAACATGTGTTTTTTGAATGAATACAATTATTTTAAAAAAAGATTTTGACCCCAATTATCAAATTTATGTTGAGCTCACATTTTTAATTTAATAATTTATTAGATGATCGATAATGATTATTAATTGATCTTTTGACAAATTTTTAAACTTTTAAAACTATCTTTTATTTATGGACAACAACTTAAATATAGCAACAGCAATAAGATAAAAAAAAAAGTTGCCTTATTTTGAGAACTGATTTATGTAATTTATAAGATACGCTTGATTTTGTCATTGTATCGATAGGGGTCATTATCATTTTGAGCCTTTCTAATTTCTAAATTCGAAAGAGAGACTTCTTTTTTTTGAAACTCCATAAAATAGAGACTAATTATTAAAGAGACTTGTCTTTTGTTTTTATTAGTTTGTTTTTTAAAATTTGAAATATTTGCTTAAATAATGGACATTGATTCAGAGTCTTCTCAATAGTCTGCCATATCTGCAGATATGGACATTGAAATGGTATTTAATACCCCTTCATCAGAACGGAAACGAAAAGAGGAACTGAGGCGATCGTAATTGTTAAGTTTTGTTTCAAGCAAGTTAACCAAAGCAATGTGAAGATTCGTATTAAAAAAACATTTGTATAAAATGGATCAAAATTGAAAATAATTGTTTAAATGTTTTTTAGTGATTATTATTTAAAAAGCCACCCTTAGAATAAGCTCTGCAAAATTCTGCAAAAAAATTGCGTATCTAAATATTTTAAAATACATTAAAATGATTGAAAATAACTACGCAATTTATTTTGAAGATTTGCAGAATTTTGCAGAGCTTATTCTGAGGAAGGCTTTTTAAATGTTTATCACTAAAAAACTTCTGTGCAGAGCTTTTTTCGTTTAGCTTTAAAAAATTATTTTATATTTTGATCCATTTGATACGAATCTCTTTATTCATACGAACACAGCTCCGATAAATTATTCAGACCAGATCGAATCTTTTGTGACATATTTTGCCAAAACTTGGTTCGAAGGTAATTTCAGAAAGGACTTATGGAACCGTGCCTTTACAGTTGGTCTTCGTACCAATAACCATGTTGAAGGTTTTTCTAAAAAGCTTAATAACTAATAACAAAAGTCTCACCCACTTAAAGATATATTTAAATTGATCGAACCGAATGTATAGGTTGATTATAAGGGTCGTATGCTTGAATACTCGGCACGAAAACGTAATTTACTCGATGTTCCAAAAGATCGAGCGCATGAAAACCTCATCATTGATCTAAAACAATACATTCGTTCATGTTCTTATTTAATCAATTTCGATAATATCATGATGCTAGTATAAATTAATTTATTTTTTTTTCAAAGACTCAAAGGCAAAAGTTTCTAAATGAAACTAGTCTCATAATGATATTTTTAATAAAAGTCTCTAATTGATAAGTCTTTGTTTGAAAGTTTTTTATTAAAGTCTCATAAAAATAAAAGTCTCAAAATTAGAAAGTTTAAAAACGAAAGTGATTCTATCGATTGTGATCCAAATTTGGATCTATAAATAATGATTAAAAAATAACTTTATATTTCAACTGTTTTAAAATGGGTATAAAATAATTATGAAAATAATAAAAATCAAAATGTAAATCACCTATTGGTATTTCATAATAATTACAAATAGAATCTCTTCTAAAATGAGAAACAAGTCCCAGATTCTGTGGAACATACACTGGATGTAGTTGACCATGTTGGATAGATGAATGATGATGACTTAAAAAATCAGATACTCTTGTGTCATGAAGTAATTTTCCCGTACCACTCAATGGCGATCTATCTCCATGACTCATAAACAAATATGAAAACGCAAATTTTTCCATTGAACGAAAAATATGCTTGTTTTTTTCGACAAAATTTTGATAATCTGTCTCATAAAAGTCAAGTATATATTTACCATAATCATATTCTTGTTGATTATTAATCTCAATTATGAAATTTATTTTTGCACAACTTGTTTGATTGACTGTATCTTCAATGTGCATGGTAAATTTTGTTCCATTATAAACTTGATTAGTTGAATATAAATTTTTCAACTTACTGAATATAACTTTTAGTGTGCTATTTCTGTACACATGAGACCATTTAAAACGAAGTGATATATTTTTATCAGTTAATTGAAGCTCATTTCGGATATGATTAACATAATGTTTGAATTTACTTTTTTTGTTTGAGATATTGTCAAGAGCCTCTGGATATGGATTAGTGGTTGTATTCAATCGTTTTTTTGTGCTTAAAAATTCAATTGCCGGACGTGGTATGACAGCTTCATCTGAATCGGCTATCAAAACATATTTGTAAGCATCTTTTGTCCTCAAATAACAAAAGTTATATGAAAATACTTCGAAATAATATCGAAAAAAAAGATCAGGATAATATTGTTTAAAATCCAAAAAAGCTTTATTTGTTTGACTAAAACCAAAATTTGGCAAACACTGTATTTGAATAACTTCTATAAAATCGGAATATTTTTCGAATAGTACACGATATTCATCGCCTACAAGAGAACTATTAAAAAATATGATTTTATCTATACCGGTTCTTTGGTTTATTAAAAACCACCATTCAAATTCATTTACATAATCTTTAGAATAAGCATAAAGTCTACTACAAAAAACAGTATGTTTTTGTTTGCTCGGATCACCATTGAATTGTTTTATAGTAAGCTTAATATCTTCTTCAGTTTGTTCATTTGAAGTGTTTTTATTGAAAACTTTTATTGAAATACTCGATAACTTAGGTAAATATCTATGATCTAAATTAATGCTCAAATAGCCAAACATATGATTGTCTTTTCTAGTTAGTTCAACATGTTTTACTTCATCAAATATTAAATTTAATATTCTGTTATCGTATTTAATCGAAGCGTTTACAATTGTGTCTAATTTAACGTTTAAATTGATCATCAAATAGAGTCTGACTTCTTTTAAGTCTGTGAAATAAAATGCCAAGTCTCGTCTAAAATACGAATTTTTGTTTAATTTTATCCATTCGAGTTTGCATTGTTCCATTTTTGTTTCTTCTTTGAGCAATGCTTTAATTGATTTTAAGAATACTTCATTTGGACTTTTAAGTACGTAAACAATTATGGCAAAGTTAACCATAGCAAATATAATCACCATCTCTTGAATTTATAAAAAAAAAAATAAAATTTTAAGTAATCAAAGACATATACAATCGCTCGAAACATCTACAGTTTCACAGCCTGAGACTCAAATATGGAAAATTAGCAGCAAGTCCAGCAGGAGATTAGAAAGAGTCAGCTAAGTTTCTCAGGACATTGTCTGCGCATGCCTGTAGACGAACCATCAAGATATCAACCAAAGGTTAAAGAAACAAATAAACAAGGAAGGAGACATATTTTTCTAGAAAATGAAGTGGGACTGAGCCCCCCATTTTCAGGCCAAAAGTCCCCTTTCATGAATAAAAATCAACTTTTTTTTCGGTTGAGCACCCCCATTTGAAAAACTTTCGCAATGCCGTTGGACCCATTATTTTATAACTTGACAGATTTCGATGATATTACAGGTAAGTAGTGTTGTAAGATCGGACTGTTTTACCTTCTGATCGCATATTCGCTCCAGTCCGATCTGCCAACACTACAGATAAGCGTCTTTTAATGCGTCTTTTTATGTCTAACATAAAATTTGGCGCTTGTAATGAGACTTTAAGTCGTGGAAGAAGTGACCTTGTCGTCTTCTAACAATCTTTTAAAATGCGGACTCATGTATCAATATGTAGCTTACTATGTCGTCTTTGAAATAAACCATATAATCTAAAGTAATGATTTTATAAAATTTTTATAAAATTCTTACTTATAGTTTTTATAATAAAAACTTAAACATCTCTTAGGATACGGTCATGCACGTCTTAAGCATGGTGTCAACTTATTTCAGAAATGTAATTTATTAAGTTAATCTACAAATGTGATTTTTCTGTGATTTTTAGAATTAAACATTCAGTTTTGGACATACGATAATAAATTGATAATTTTGAATTAAAATAATTACTTTTGTAATTTCGAACTTCCATTTCGATTGTGGCTTTTTTGGATTTTATGAGATTTTTTAGTTGCTGGATAGTTTTGTTTTATATTGAGAGTTTTAATTGAATGAATTTTGATATATTATATTTACGCTGAATTATCGAAAATATTACCAACAAATACCAGCATTCCTTCAAGGATAATTCAAATGACTGAAAAATTCAAAATATTTGTTTTAAACTTGTAACTTGTTGTCAAAATTTTGGCATTCGAAAATCCAAATAAACTTAAAAAAAAATAGAAATATTTGTTGGCATTTTTTTAGGTGTTTTTTATTTTATTTTACAAAAAAGAACAACTTTTTAATTTTCATTTAATGTTCTTTGGGTCGTTTTGTAGCTCAAGATTGACCCATTTCCAAAACAATACCAATAATTAGGGATTTAAAGAATATTTTGAGGGTTTCGTATTCATCATTCGTGAGTTGTTTTGGTTCCAGAAATGCAAAACATTTGAAATTTTTAAATTGATTTTCGACCTCAAATTCATAATCTTCATAATTGTAGTTTTCAGTAGGCTCGAAAAAAATTATATTTTCTTCGAAAGAAGCTACCAAAAAAAATGTTAACGTACCGTTTAACTTCTGTTCTTACAGCTTACAGTTCTAACTAGCATGCGGAAATGAGTATCATAAGTAATTTATTTAGCATATTTACAGTACATATCTGAAATAAGTTGACATGTTTTGGAGCATTGCTTATGCAAAGTTTCTGGTATTTTTATTCAACTGAAAAAGTTAGAAAAGATTTTTTAATTTTTTTATCATACCGCAAAGCTATCGTTAACAAGAATGGATTTTTACTCGTAACTTTTCTTTACATTAATTTGCATTCACCTTTTTTATTTATTCTAGTGATATTGCTCTCGGTTTACCTCTAAAATCAAATACCACAAGACAAGCCAGTGGGGGCTCTACATTGTGGCGAACTGTGGTGGCCGCTACACCAATTTCGTTTTTTACTGTGGCGACGCCACAGTAATTATACAAATCGCGCTGACCTTTCTCACAAAGAAAAGTTTTTTAATTTAAAAAAAAAAATTTTTAAGATGAATAGCTGGTTGTCCCTAAACTCCGGAACCGGAACAAAAAAAAACGCGTTAAGACACCACAAGTTAAGACACGCCTTTGGACCATGCACCAAAGTACATCTCACCCATGCTATAACATTGTTAACTTGGAGTGCATGCTCTAATAGCGTAATCACGCGTTTAGATCCGCATCAAACACTGAAAGTCTTAGTTTTATGCGTCATCAAGACTCGATTTTAAAGAAAAAAATCGAAAATATAAAAAATGAATTTTTTAATATTTTTTTTTCTTAATCTTTGGTGCTGCACCAAATGCATAATTCAAAAAAATTATTTTTAATTTATTTCTTTAAAATCGAGTCTTGATGATGCATTAAACTAAGACTTTCAGTGTTTGATGCGGATCTAAACGCGTGATTACGCTATTAGAGCATGCGCCCCAAGTTAACAATGTTATAGCATGGGTGAGATGTACTTTTGTGCACGGTCCAAAGGCGTGTCTTAACTTGTGGTGCAGCAACATCGAACGAGGGAATACGGTAAATGTCGAATGGCGTTAGATTACTATTCTACTTCTATAATTTTTGCTCAAAAACTCTTTCTCGTCGTTTGGTAATGGATGACAATTGACAAGTATTATTTTAGGGATCAGCTGATTATCAGGGAGTGTTTTTTAATTTCTAAGAAGTGTTGACAACAAAAAAAATTAACGATAAATAATTTTATTAAATTTTAGTTTAAATTTTTTAAAAATCAACGAAAAACCAATACATCAAAAAAAAAAAAGAAAACAGCAAAAAAAAGTCTACTCTCAAAAAATAAACTCTGAATTTTTAATTCAAACGCCAACAAAAAGAAAAAAGTAAGATAAAAATCAAAAATCAAACCAACGAACAAAAAAAAAAAGAGTGAACAAAGCCACAACGGGCAAACAGTTAAATAATAAAAAAAGAAGATAACGTTTTTAATCAACAACAGTACGACTTTAGAGTCGACCGTAAAAAAAAAACTCGATTTATAAAAAAAATAGTTTAATTTAAACCCGGAATTACAAACAAAAAATTAAATAACCATCGCGAAACAAACAAAAAAATAAAGAAATTGTAAAAAGTACACCAAAATACGAAAAAAAAAGGGTAACAATGATAAAATTTGTTTTATAACAAAAAAACTTAACTAACTGAAAACGATTATAATTCGATTTACAATTTTTTGAAACGAAAAAAAAAACAGAAGTTAGATAAAATGGCGCGAAATTATTGATACAAAATTCCATTTAAAATTGTACTTAAATTTGATTTGCTATTGGTAAAATTAATTGATTCATTTAATGCCGAATTTTGGGTAAAAAAATTATCATCTGTAAATGGGTCCATTAATTGTCTAATTGAGAAGTTAGACCCAAAGTTTTTTGATTCATTATCACTCTTGAATAAATCGTAAAGTTGATCACTTGAGCCTGAACTAGCACCGAATAGATCAAAATTTTGTTGCTCCAAGTAAGAGCTTGATGAAACCATATTTAATGACGAGGCTGTCGAAGACGAGTACTTGTAGACGTAGACTCGATAGTCTTTGCTGGCTAATACGATTGATCCATCGTCCATTAGACCAACATCAAAGCATTGAGCATGTTTGACCTTTGATTCCAATGCATTTATCAATTTACCATCTTGAGTGAACACTGTCAAGTTGAAATTGTTGTGGTTATCAGCGACCAATATTTCATTATTCGAGTTTATACCGACTCCAATTGGGTAGTTTGTGATACCTTCAGCACCGATTTGACGGATGAAATTTCCATTGTAATCGAATACTTTGATACAATGAGCTCGATTGTCACTAATGTAAATCTCTTCACGATAATTATTCGAAGCAGTTGGGTTTGAGCAGCAAACACCATTTGGAAATTCCAAGTACTTTGAACAATTGAATTTGCTCAAGACATTACCGTACAAGTCAAATATAATGACACGCATGACTTTGCATTCAACAACAACAATACGACCTTTGTGATCGACACAAACTCCACGTGGATGTTGAAGAATATTTGCACCGAATTTTCTCAAAAATTGTCCATATTTGTTGTAAATTTGAATTTGATGAGTTGGTGATCGTTCAGTTACAACAATGTCACCTGTTTGTTTGACTATGCTAACACGATTTGGATACAAAAGTTGTCCATCTCGTTTACCACATTCGCCAAATTTAAATTTAAAATTACCATCTTTATCGAATATTTGAATACGATGTGAATTTGTATCAGCTACAATGATGTCATTGTTAGTGTTAATTGTAACACCAGATGGTTCTGTAAATTGACCATCGTTTATACCGAACTCTCCAAATTTACAGTGATAAATCATTTTTGATCGTTGCAATTGTATTTGACTTGTTAAATGACCACTGTTTGATGGTTGAATTTGATTGAATTGATTTGACGATGTAGCAGTTGCTGCTGCTGCTGCATTACCGAATTGTTGATTCAAGTTTGTCAAACTGTTTATTGATTTCAATGAGTTGAATGAATTTGATGAACCCAACATTGGTTGAGTTTGTTCAATTTCATTTTGAGATGATGAAAAATTGAAGCCATTCAATTTTGGATTTGATTGAATAAAGTTTGAGTACAAATATGAAAGTGGGTGTTTTGCACTTGATAAATTAGCCAAATTGATTGCTGATTGATTCGATGATGAAGATGAACTTGATAAAAGCGATGAATTTGAGACCATTGATTTTGATGATTTTTGTGAACTTGCTGATCCAGCTGAAAGAGTTATTGTCTCTTGTTGTTGTGCTCTGTCATTCGATTTTAAAGTAGTTGTGTCCTCGTCGTCTTCGTCATCTTGAACATCATCATGAGTCTTTTCGCCTTGATAGACTTTGTCAGCCTTCTTTTTCATTATAATTGAAACTGGACTCGTGATCAAATCACCTGGAGCATTGCTCGAGGATGAAGATGACGATGAAGTCGATGAAGCAGATGAAAAAGCAGACGCGTTTGTCGATGTAGAGTTATTCGAGAACAAATTGTGTTGTGTCGATCCACTTGAAGCCATTTGATTTGATGATTTCAAATCACACATTACACTCAATTCATTGGTGAGAGTATTCGATGGATTAAATGAACTTTTATTTTGGATAAAATTGTTTGTGTTTGTTTGTGACAATACTTGTTGAGTTTGTGGATTTATTCGAATGTAACCAAAAGTGTTTCGAATTGATGTTTGAATTGCCGAATAGTTGGATATAAACTCAATTGACATTAAAGGATTATTTGATTTTAATTGAAGAATTAATTGATTATTGACAAGGATTAAGTTGTTTAATTCATTCAAAAAATTGAGTTTTTGTTTCAAATTAGTCTCTACTGTACAATCTCCATTCGATTGTCCATTCAACAAATCATA
Source organism: Brachionus rubens (assembly GCA_022207745.1). Taxonomy (NCBI): domain Eukaryota; kingdom Metazoa; phylum Rotifera; class Eurotatoria; order Ploima; family Brachionidae; genus Brachionus; species Brachionus rubens. The sequence goes on from JAJVHD010000005.1 coordinate 2,839,788, forward strand.
ATCATCAGTTATTTCTTTTTCGACTTGTTGTTTTTTCATTTCAAGTTGAAATTGAACTTGTAATTGTTTGTTTACATTTTGATTGTGATTCAACAAAGCAAATTGGATTATTGTATTCAATTCCCTGACCAAATACTCTTTACGCTCATTTAAGGTTTGAACATAAAAATTGAATGCTTTTTCAATTTCATTTTCGATTTTAATTTGACATTCTTTTTCCAATTCGGAGCTTTTTTCTTCTTCAGTACTCTGGTTTGTTTGAGTACCTGGTGAAGCTAAACTAATCAACTTATGACTCAAATTCGATACAATTAATTGATGTTCCAATAGACATGAAGTACACAAATTTGACTTGCAATCAATACATTTGGCAACACTTGAAACATTCTCGTTCGTTATGTCCATTCGATTACGATTTTTACAATTCGGCATTTTACATTCTAAATCGAACTCCAAGTGCATGATTTTCTTCTTTTTCCCTAAATTCTAAACTTAAAAATTTGTACGATGTTTTTTTTTTTTGTTTTGAAAATTTTTATTTTTTTTTAAAGAAAGCATGGGTCTTTTATTTCGTTTTGTTACAATCAAAAAAAAAAGCAGAGAGAAAGCACGTTCTTAAACAACAACGAAAGCAAAGAACAAGAGACTATTTTTATTTCAAGTATGGAGTAATCACAATACATTTTTTTGTTAGTTCGATCAAAAAAATGACGAGTTTTGTTGCTTCAAGTCTTTATTTATTACAAAAAAGCACTTAATCTTAGAGAAAAAAAAAGCGAGAATTTTTTGAAAAAATGAGACATAGACTATCGCTTTTGGAAAACACAAACAATTTTGATCAAAGCAAAACATAAATCTCATAAAATAAAAAATATTGTTATGCTAGATGTTATTTGAATTATAAAATATGAAAGGAAGGTCTTTTTCGTATCATGCTTAATCGAATTATCAAGGTCTCATGTCGCGAGTACAAAGCATTTTCATATCTTCAGATCAACAATATGTTTTTTCATCCATGAGTTCTCAAATGTTTTAACAGAGCAACTTATTTTTCTCGATTATCTAAGCCTTAAAACAAAATAAATGAATACAGTAAAAACTAAATTTTGTAAAAGATTTTGTCAGGTTTCCAGAAATTGTAAAGTAAATTGGGTGCTGTTGTTTAGAAAAAGGAAATTAAAAAAATACTGAAAAAATGTCCATAAACTTTTTAAAAACCTACAAAATGTAATTCTCCATTATACAATGTGGTCGCTTTTACGGGAGAATTCTTTTCGCACACAAAAAAATTCCTGATTACAAAAAAATTTTAAATTTTGACACGAGGGTCTTGATTTTTGGCAGTCTTTTAAATTGGTGGTAGCGTTTTTTACACTTTTACACTTTAATTGTCATACAAAGGCTTTTATATTTATACATATTCTGAAAGAGCATAAAATTCTGTACAAAGTTAAGTTTTTTTTTATGTTTCTCAAGTACAGCTAAGCTAAACTTTAAGGTAAAAAAAAAATTTTTTTGAGTGTTTTTTCAGTTTTTTGGATTCGATTCGGAGGAATGACACCAAACCCACATTTTTTATCAAAATTATTATTACAGTGATGGCAAAGGTTTTGTAACAGACCGTCAAATGATGTCAAATGATGACCCTAAGCCCACAAATATAACTCATCATAAAGAGCATGTCTTTTACGATTTTGGGCGCTGAAAATGATACAAAAAAGGTAAAGATTGACGAAATTATTTTATTAAAAAATTATAGAAATAAATCTAAGTACAAAAATTCTAGAAAATCAATTTTTTCATGGGGGTAAAAAATCAAAAATTTTACCCCTACCCCTTATCTTTTTGCAGCCAAATGTCAATGTGGTTAAAATATTTAAGTACTTATGATTTTTGTTTTGAATTGCGCACCCTTTACTTTGCCAAAGAAAAAATTCGATTTTGCATTATTTTCAGTTTACTATAGCCGTGTTGTATAATCTATTGTTTTGATTTGATTCACATTTGCAAGTTTTAACAAGCTGATTAAAGTTAAAATATGATTTATTTCCGAAACAAAGTAAAATTCGAAATCAAGCTTTTATTTTTCCAAAAAATTATGCAAAATTCCCAAATTATAGCCAGGCTTAAAATTTAAATGAAAAAAAAATTTCATTCTTGTTGATTTAATCAGCTTAAACTAATATTGATACTGGCCTGAATTGAAAACGTTTCTATTTTTATGAAAAACATTCACCCAGGTGTAACTTTTACACGTAGCGAGGAATGCAAAAAATTATTTTCACACCAAGTAGAGTAAATGAAGGGCTACAAAATGATACCATATTTAGACCCAAGTCTAGTCCAAGGAAACCCCCGATACCCGTATCTTTTTACAATCGAGCATCAACAAGAGACGATTCTGCATAAATCTATGGGGCTACTTTTGCAATTTTTTTTCTCAATTATGGTAAAGTAGCTCCATAGATTTATGCAGAATCGTCTTTTGTTGATGCTCGATTGTAGAAAGATACGGGTATCGGGGGTTTCCTTGGATTAGATACGATTTAACTGAAAAATTTCTGTTTTTACCGTTTTTACCCGATTTTAAATTTGTGGAAATTATTTACCGAAACAATTTTGGTCATGGCATCAATGGTAGCTTTTTAACTTTCGTTTTATACCTTCATGGAAAGAATGTCTTTTCCATTTATGAGATCTTGGCTGTTTAAATATATCACCTTTACACTTGGTACCAAAAAGCGAAGGGGTAAAATTCTTGGTTTTTCACCCCAATCAAAAAATTGATTTCTTGGGTTTTTTTGGGTCGTAGATTACAGCTATGATGTCGAAAATGACAAATTCAGATAGTGTGGAAGTTTTGATCCGCGCGCACCTTAAAGTCCATTTTTAGCTGAGATGTTCGGTTAAAGAGATACAATCGAGATAAAACTACCTAAGCATAATAAAGTGTATAGGAATGCAAATAAGAAATATAGTGGGGTACGTCTTTTTTACGTGCTGTACAATATATTGTTGTTCTCCAAAAAGTAAGCCAAAAATAGCACCCGTTTGCTATGACAACGGATGCTATTTCCAATTTTAAACGGTGTTTTATTAACCCCATAACACCATGTTAAAATTTATCAACTTAACTTTTCAAAAATTTTGTAAAAATGCAACAAAGGCAATTTTGAATAACACTAAAAAAAAACTAAAATATTATGATAAAATATGAAGTGTTACTTAACTCTCTTTTTTTCGACTTTTTTGTTTAGCTTTTATCCGTAAAAAAACGAAATAAAAACTATTTAAAATTAAAAAAAAGATAAAATTCACCTTGATATAAGCTTATATACAAAATATAATGTCATGTTAATTTGTATGTTGGAAAATTATTTTTAAAATCTTTAATTTATTGTTGCAAACTTAAAATTTTTAAAATTAATAATGGAAAAAAGTAAAGGCATCAATGTTACCCTTTGTCCTTAAGTGTTCTAACTTTTTTTATTTAAAGCTCATAGTCTTTTGTTCTCGGTCCGATCGTTTCTATGTCTATTTGTATTTTTTGGCCTAATAACTTTATACATGCAGAGAATTAACATGGGCATAGCCATTTTGTGTATGGTTAATCACACATGGGTCGAAGAAAAAACTTTTCAAAACGTTCAAAAATATTCTCAAATAACACAAAATCCGGTCAAAGCAACATGTAATTTAGTCAAACAAAACTCGACTTTATCTGTAGCTGCTTTTAAGAATCTTCATAAAAAACAATTTTTTTTTAGTTTTTTAAAAATTTAAAAGGATGGTCCATTTGAATGGCCAAAAAAGACCCAAGGTATGGTCCTATCAGCTTTTTTTTATGGATATTTCATTACTCAAGTAACGTTTATAACTAAAAATTTCAGTTTTACAAGACTTAATATTGTGAACTTAAGATCCCAGGTGGTTGGTTGAGTATGAAAATTGGAGGTGTTAAAACATTTGGTTTATCTATTTTACTTGGATCAATAACAACTATTCTAATCCCATTGGCTGCTTCTAAAAGTCTATTTTTACTTTTGGTTCTTAGATTTCTAACCGGATTATTTCATGTAACAAACCTAAACTTTTAATAATGACTTGTCTTAATTATAGTTTCAAAGGGTCCTGTATTTCCATCATTAGGTTCTGTTTGGATCCATTGGGTTCCACCTCATGAACGATCTAGAATATTAGGTCTAGCAACATCGGGTGTTCAAATCGGAAGTATAATAGCTCTACCATTGGGTGGATACTTGTGTGTTCATGGTTTTAATGGAGGTTGGCCGTCTATATTTTACATCTACGGGATTATTGGACTTGTATGGTCGATTCTATTTTTAATCCTAATGGCCGAATCGCCTAAAAAACAAAAATGTATTTCAACAAGAGAATGTGATTACATTGCTCAACATACTCATAAAATTAATAATAAACCAGTAAGTTATTAAACCTAATGTAAATTTAATTATATTTTTAAATAATAGAAAAAAACACCTTGGAAAGAGCTTTTAACATCAAAAATTTGTTTGAGTATTTATTTATGTAGTTTTTGTTTTAACTGGGGTGCTTACTTGTATCTAACTCAAATTCCATCGTATGTTCGTGATGTTCTTAAATTTGATGTTCAATCGGTAAGTCTTAATTCTCAACCTAAACGAAGGTTAAAACAATTTTTTTTATTAGAATGGCTTGCTCTCGTCTATACCTTATGTTGTTCAATGGATTGTTATTTTTTTATCAAGTTTTTTTGCAGACTTTTTGGTCACTCGAAGTATAATGACCAAAATTTCTGTTCGAAGACTCTACAGTGGATTATGTAATTTTGAAACCTTAAAAAATTTCATTCAATTTATTTATAAGTTTCTTAAAAAGCAATGTTTGTTCCAATGATAGCTTTGGTATGTTTGTCATTTATTGATTGTTCAATGCCTTATTTAGGGGTGCTTTTTTTGACTCTAGGACAAGCTTTAAAGTAATTACTAAATATTTGAATTGGATTTACGTTTAACTTTGAGGTTTAAGTGGATGTGCAATTACCGGTGGATTCTATCTCAATTCTCATGAAATAGGAGGACCTTTTAATGGAATTCTTATTGGAATTCAAAATATGATTGGAACCATTCCTGGATTTGTTGGGCCTTATGTTGTTAGTATTTTGACCGTAAATGTAAGCCATTTTGATTTTCATAATTAATCGAGTCTAAGATTAAACTTAATTATTTTTGTTAAGCAAAAACAAGAAGAATGGAAAGTGGTTTTATGGATAACATCATTTTTATATTTTTTTGGATGTGTTGTTTACATTATTTTTGCCGATGTTGATTTACAACCATGGGCTAAGGTTGAAGATTTACAAGTGACCAAAGATGAATCAAACAAAAAATTACTTGAAAGCTAATTTGATTGAATAAAAAATTATTTTTATAATTTGTGTACAGTTGTAGTAAAGTATCTTTGCGGATCATTAAAGCAGGATTCTGGCCTGCGGTAAAAAATCAAAAATTTTACCCCTACCCCTTAGCTTTTTGCAGCAAAATGTAAATGTGGTTTATTTAAACATTTTAGTAAACATGATTGGAAGAAGCTATAATTGTAGGTAAAGATATGCTCTGAAAGCTAAAAAGCTATCATTGACGCTGGGACCATTGTCGATGGGGAAATAAAATTCCATAAAGCAATACACTCGTGAAAAAGTAAAAATAAGAGAATTTTTCGGTCAAACCGCGAAATATATATGTTTTCTAGGGTTTTTCTATGCGAAAATTCCGAATTTTAAGTCAAAAAGTGGTAAATCTCCTTTTTTTTTGGTTTTTCATTTTTATGACTTTTTTCGTCCACTAGTATACAAAAATAAAAAATCAAATAAAAAAACGTATCCCTGAGATTTGTAGACAATCGCCTCTTGTATAAGCAGATACAAAAAAAAATTGGGTATTGTGGCTCCCCTAGGAGAAGATGCGGTTTAACCGAAAAATTCCCTTATTTTTACTTTTTCACCACTGTATTGCTTTATGGAGTTTTATTTCCCCATCGACAATGGTCCCATATGTTAAAATCTTTACATCAATTATAGCTTTTCCCAATCATGTTTACTAAAATGTCTAAATAAAGCACCTTGACGTTTGGCTGCAAAAAGCGTGAGGGGAGGGTCAAAATTTTCGAATTTTTACCTCCATGAAAAAATAAATTTTTTGGGGTTTTCGAGGTCGTAGATTAGATTAACATTAAAAAGTCAAAAATGACGAATTCAGATAGTGTTGACGTCCTGACACTTAAGACCCAAGGGAAGGTTCGAAAAAATTTACTTTTGACATCCTCTACAAAATTGGCATCCCTAGGTTTTTATGTACGTAGATTCCGAAGTTTCATGTTGAAGTCAAAAATCATTTTTATAAAGTTTTGACATTCGTTTTGCATTCAGATATTGGAAAAAGGTGTTGTGTTGATAAAAAATTTTAGAACCAACATTAGATTCTTCCAGAGGGACATAAAGAAAAAAAACCCGGTCAATCTCTTATTAGAAAACCATGATGTATCAAAAGTCATTGAATTTATGAGCCCGAACCGAAGAGAGTTCTTTTTTTTTTAACTTTTTGTTGGTGACCAGTCCTAGTCAATTTAGACACACCCTTTTTCTTTGTTTTTAGATATACAGTAAGAAATAAATTTTCTAAAAATCAAAATTCACATTGTTAAATAACTTTGAGCAAACGTAAGATCATGTGATTCGAAAAAATTTTTCTATGCATAAACACATGATCGCCTTGAAACAAAAACAAAAAAAAAATTTTTTATTAAATTTTAAAAGGATAAAATGAAAAACACATCGTTGGACAATGACGATGTGACATCACCCTTATGGAAAATAAGCAAAGGAAAAAATGGTGATAAATATTTAACATTCTCAGGCACACAGGCATCAACATCTTATCAACAAAATCAAGACCTATACACAACAAACTCACCACCCGAACAACAAATAAAAGTCTACAAAATTCGATGGTACATTTTAGCCGTAATTTGTGTCTCAAACATTGCCAATGCATTCAATTGGATATGTTACGGTTCAATAGCTGATTTTACAGGCGAATTCTATTCAATTTCGTACGATTCAGTAAATTTTTTATCCCTTCTCTATTTAATCGTGTCAATTCCCTCAGGATTTTTATCATTCTGGATAATTGATACATTTGGCATAAGGGCTAGTATTAACCTTGGTGCTTGGTTAAACTTTGTCGGTAGTCTTGTAAAAGTCGCTAGTTCACTTGACCTCGCCGATGCTCAACCACTTGTACCAGACCAATCAAAATACACCGTTGTTCTTATAGGTCAAACTCTATGTGCCTTAGCCCAGCCTTTTATTCTCTTTGTATCAACCAAATTCGCAAACACATGGTTCGCCGATGATCAAAGGTCCATAGCAAACACTCTAGCTCTAGGCTCGAATACGTTAGGAGTCCTAATTGGCGCTTTTGTATCCCCTCAAATAGTCGATAGTTCTCAAGATTACGTCTCTGAAATGAGTCTTTTAAACCTATTGTCATGTGTCATTTCAATCCTACCGGCCATCATGGCTTGTTTTATAACCCAATCGAACCCAAAACTTCCACCGAGTTATAGTGCGATTATAAACAATCCCGAAGCGTATGAGACTAATCGTAGTTATGTTCTAAACGAAGATGAAAGCGATGAAAAAACTTTCATGTCCAATCTTAAAGTCTATCTAAATCAAATCGGGCGACTTTTGAGCTCTAAAGATTTTTTAATTTTATTCGTTTGTTTTGGCATAGGCTTAGGGCTATTTAACACATTGACAACCTTATTGGAACAAATAATGTGTACCCGAGGATACACAGACCTTGATGTCGGTTACTTTGGTGGCGCTATGATAGTGTCTGGTATGGTAGGCTCTGTATTAACGGGCATATTTTTAGACAAAACAAAACGATTTGAAGAAATGGCAAAGATATGTTTTTCATTGAGTGCTTTGAGCAACATTTTTTTTGTAATTGTTCAATTGTATAATAATGACAAATCGACAGTGTATTATTTAATTTTATTTTCGTTTTGTTTAACGGGGTTTTTTGGTCTACCATTGCTACCGGTTTGTATGGACATGGCCATTGAATGTGTCTATCCGATACCTGAGGCTACGTCAACGGGACTCTTGTTCATAGCTGGACAAATATTTGGGATTGTGTTGATCTTGTTTTACCCAAAAATGGCCAATACAGTTACCCCGGATAGTTTTATTTATAATAAAGTACAAACGTGTACACAAGTTAATGTAACGTTTAATGCACTTGGTGATTCAGCGCTTAAAGTTTTAGATTTTAAGTATCCACTTTATGGTCAATGTTTGTTACAGTGTTTAGTGGCTGTTTTTTTTACAATTTTTTTTAAATGTTCGTATTTGAGACTTAGATCCGAACGTGAAAAACTTGCCGAAAAAATTTTAAATTCGGCAAGAATTTGAAACAGACACTTTTTATTCGTTTTAACGATTTTTATTTTGTTAAATAAATTTTTTTATTATTTTTTTTGCATGTTTGTTAAGCGCATGGAGATAACAGATTGCCTCTAGCCTGGGTTGTATACTCGAAATGTTATAGAATGTGGAATATGAAATATCCCCTATTGGTCGTGTTAAAAATGAATAGGTATACGCGAAAGTAGGTCAAATAACTATTTTTGAGACCTTGCGGTAAAGATAGCTTAGGTGGCTCGGCTTTATGAACCCTCAACAATTACGGACCAAGTCAAACATGGGCAACTTATTAAGTGTGAAGAAGTTATGCACATCGGAAAGAAAAGCCCTCAAAATGAATATAAAATCTTCAATAGACAGGCTACCGAATCTTTGAATAAAACAAACTTGGTAAAAATATCTAGGGGTGTCTTTTCAAAACGGCTCTGATTCATTTGATTCTTTTAAAGCAAAACATGGATTAATGGTTCAAAACAAGTGAATTGGTATGATTGGAAAGAACTGCCATTGCCTTACGGCTTTAGAACGGAAAAAAATTTAGTTTTTGTTTAGAGGGCTCACAACCTTAATGACCTAGTAAGAGTTGTTTTATGTTTTATGGTTGAAAAAAATTTTCCATTAAATTTGTGACCCATCTAGACAAAAAATGAAATTATTTCCGACCCACTAAAAATTTGCGGTCTATAGGTTTTCATATATTGGGAACACGTATATCAAGTCTGTTTTTGCAAATTCAGATAGTGTGGAAGTCTTGCAATGGGCAAACCTTACTCTTATTGCAATTCTTTCTTTAATCGGTTTTAACAAGGCATTTGTCACATTATACGACGCTATTAGAAAATTATTTCATTATGAGACTTTTAATATTGTTACTCTATTTCACAACACAACCAAGTATTATTGCAAATACTTAATTATTTTCTTAATCGTAAAAATGGTCAAAATGGGCTTTTTCTAAATATAAAAAAATAAAACTTTGAGTAACTCGGTACTTGGACTGCCTTTTTTTGCGATTGAATGTCTTCTCCCACGTTTCTTCAAAAAACTTTCTAACTTTAAGACAAGAGAACGGTTATTACTATACACGGACCATCACTTTCCAGTTCAAATAAAGATCAAACCTGCTTTCTTAAAGACTGCTAAACCTTTAAAAATCGTAAAAAATATGAATAAATGAATACTTTTTCTCCTTAATAATAACATCAATTTCGGCATTAGACAGTTAGCCTGAGGTTACTGCGGCAGATCAGAATGAGAAAAAAAACGAATAAGAATTGGAAAAAATTCTAAAAACCGATTATGATTCAACTCATTGATTCTCCTATAATGTGACTCTTATCGAAGCCTTTAGAAAAAAGGCATCTATATAGCATGAAAAAGCATTAAATGTTCTACCAGAAAATCAGTATTCGTAAACTGCGTGACTTTTGGTTCGGTGGCAAAAAGGCGGTCCGTTGAAATTTTCTAGTAAAATTATGCTAATTTAAAAATTAAAATTTTCATTTTCAATTTTTATTTATTAGACTTTTCGTTAATTTTATTTTACATCCTACAAAATGAAAACTTCTAAAAACAAATCGAGAACAATAACTATGTAATGAGAAATCTTTTAAATAATAATTTGAATTAGTGTTTCAAAAATCCTTAACCTTTTTCTCTTGAAATTTATAATATTTTTTTTTATTTTCTATTCACTAGAAAAAATATTTTCATACTTTGGAAAAAACTCCATTCATCATGAGAAATAGTAAATCATTTGATTCAACCGAACAAAACAAATTGACATAATTGTTTGGTGTTTTTTATATTTAGTCCAAAAAGGTTATTCGATATCCTTAAACAAAATCTCGGTCTTGCAAAATCCGTTCATTCGTCTGGCTTTCTTCAGATTTTTTTTCGCTCTTCTTTCTTCTCTTTAATTCGTCTAGTGTTTCTTTTTGCTCTTATTATAGTGATGTTGTTCGTAATCAAATTTGAGTATAATTCTCCATTTATCTCGCTTTCAATTTCTATGTAGAATTTTTTCGATTCAAAATCTTCAATCACATTGTGAGCGAATCCATTCTTTTAATTTCTTTTAAAGTCTGTAACGAGATTTTTATCTTTTAAAAAAATTATTAAAAACTTCTTGTATTAACTTTCATTTTAAAAATTTCCTTGCATCTCCCATGGGGTACTTGAAAAAAAAATTCTGAACACTAGGCCTATTTAGAAATTATTACATGCTAAAACCCCCTCCCCCTGTCAAAATACCTTTTTCCATTTCAGAATACCAACCCCCTCTAAAACTTCAGCTTCTTGTTTTTTAAGCTCTTTTTCTCCTGTTAATAAGTTAGTTAGTTAGTGTGAGCTGCAGCATAGAAAATTCAATACCAACGCACTAAGGCGTTTAGCCCTTGATGGGCTTTAGCAGCATAATTTTTTCTAAAACTTAACTTATAAAAATTTGAAGACTCCTCACCCCTTACTCACTTACTGAAAAGTGTATAAATAAGAAATTTTTTTTTTCAAGTGGTTCTTAATAAGGGTTCATTTATGGTCCTTGATTTTAGAGGTAAATCGAGAGCACTATCACTAGAATAAATAAAAAAGTTGCATGCAGAATAATGTAAAGAAAAGTTTCGAGTAAAAAATCCATTCTAGCTTTGCGGTATGATAAAAAAAAATCTTCTCTAAATTTTTCAGTTGACTTTTTTAGTTGAATGATTGTGAGAATTCAGTAGAGGAGGAGTGAATTGAAAGACTTTTAAATTACTATTGAACTTTTTTATTTTGCTACTTGACAGGCAAAATATAAAGTAAAGGAAAATGCACTCTTTCCTTTATTTCCTTTAATTTTTCTTTTATACGTTTTTCTGCTTCAGAAGACTATATTTTAGTGTTTTTTGTAGGAAAAATCCGTTTTCCGAGAAATAAAGGAAATAAAGTGTAAACCTTTACTTTATTGATAAAGGATAAAGGTTTGAAAAAAGCCTTTATTCTCGGAAAACGGATTTTTCCTTCAAAAAACACTAAAATATTGTCTTCTGAAGCAGAAAAACGTATAAAAGAAAAATTAAAGGAAATAAAGGGTCTACCTTTACTTTATTCCTAAAGTAAAGTAAAGCCGACACATCTACTGAATACAAATTAAATAAAACTAGAGTATCAAACTACGTTGACAAGTTAAAGACATAATTCTTTAAAGAAGAGAAAATGATCTTTCTATAGGGCTAGCAAGAACGGTCTGGCTTGCTTTAATTTTTGTTCGGATGATGTCGAATCAGAAACGGAAAAACAAATACGAACAAATCGCCAATCGCTTCTTGTCAACTTTGATCATTAAAAGAATAGAAAATAGGACACTTGTTTTAATTAATTTCTTTAAAATTACTAAAACAAGAATTATGACAAGTATGCTTTGAGAAGAATTTTAAATACGAATCAACAATTCTCTTGAAGATTGGAATCGAATCAGATCTTTTTTGAGATAAAAAGCTAATTTTTGAAAGTAATTGGGATATAAAATTGATCAAAATACCCAAAAGGTAGATTTATGAAATGATATCAGAAATTAGCTTATTTGGACTCAAAATAAGCGTGTGTAGATTTCAGATTTCAGGAATATTTGGACAAAAAAAAGATGTAAAATCAAATCCTACTAATACCGAAAACTAATCGAGACGGATTTTTAAAAACTGATGTTACTAAATTTTGATTTAAAAAAAAAATAAAGGATTTAATTTTATCTGTTTAGTGATTCTTGAACAAATTATAGGAATATCCAAATAACTCCTAATAACTATAGAATATCCAGTTAACCGTTGAGAAACCGGGAAAAAAAACACCAGTAACGATTGCGTTGATCTGTCTTCTGGGAAACTTATTAAAAATAATACGGTAAACATGAACCCAACAAACATAGGTGAGGTTGAACTATAAGAATTCGCTCTGATTGGTTATTTGGTTATGAATAGCCTGCATAATATTTGATAAATAATCGTTATTTCTGCTTTGTTCAGAAAGTATATCTTTTAACGAACCATTTTTAATTTTTAAAACATTTTTAACATTTTTTCTCTTGTGTACCCACCTACCATTTTCGTTCTCGGTATTAGTTTTATTGAGCAATAGCAATTGGTACCATTTTGTTTTGATCAATATACACAATGTTTAAGACCCTTCTTGAACCCTCCTCCTTCATTTCTGTATTCTTTAAGTATTCTAGATGTTGTTTTTGTGATGTGTGTTTTTTGTTTTTTTTGTGTTTTACTTGGTTTATGCTTGTTGTATTCCGGAATACTTGATATATAAGATGTATTTTTTTAAAGTATTTGATAAAAGTATGTACAGTAATTTTAATGATTTTTTTACTCACACGTAAAATGAAAATTGAAAGCGTTACTAGAAGTAAGCCTCGTAAATCGTTAGAGTTAGAATGGTGTGAGAGCAGCGTTAGAGTTAAGATGTGTACAAGATAGGGATGTGCACAAAAATGTTGTACACATCCCTATAAAATCGTACTTTTTATATTTGTTAATTTTCCGTTTCCTGTAAAGGTTTTCTGATTTTGGGATGTTTATTACCGTACTATTCACATCTTTAAAGAGGGACAAAGTTGATTCATAATGGAAAATTGTACAAACCAAAACTGAATATGTTTGTGGGTCAAAAAATAAAAAATACATTTTTAGGGTGTTTTTGGGACGCAGATTCTGATATCGAAGGCTAAGGTTGAGAAAAACATAAAAAAGGGGAAAGAAAATGTAAGATGTTGTTAATACGATTCGAGTGTTTTTGTATTTCATGAACAACTATTATTCTCAAACTTAATATCTTGTTATTAATTAAGATTTTTTTTAAATTCTTGATAATTAGTTAATTGACACTAATTAACCTGAATTTTACCTGTGAAAAATTTTTTTACTTAGTTTGCATTTTTTTTCACTAAATTTGCTACCTCGACCAAGCAAGTCCTAAAAATGTAAAATCGACCTCTCGTTACCAAGCAAAAGTACAAAAAAAACGCTTTTAATGATTTTTGTATGTACAGTCTAAGTGAAACCTACAACTATTTTTGACAATAAATAAAAGCGCTTTTCTTGTAATTTCTAGATGGAACGATTTACACTTTCTTCCCAGCAATTCATTCACTTTTGGTCCAAAAGAGAAAAAGGTTCATTTGTATTACAAGTCAATATTTGTTAACAATCACCACTCGTATGTTCTGACAAACTTGTAGAGGCATATCAAGTCTTCTATGATCATTTTAAAGGCTTTGAGATCATTTTTGGCTTCGTATTTACATTTAAATGTTTTTTTTAACTCTTTTATATTTTATCTTTAACGTATATGTTTTTTTCGACTTTTTTCCTTTTGAATTACATTATTTATGTTTTTTTCACTCTTTAAGTTTTTTTGTTTTACATTAATGTTTTTTTTCACTTTTTATGAAATTGATTTTATCGATTATTTGCTTATGTGTTTATTTTTTAGTTTCACCTTTTATATGTTTCGTTCAACTAGATCCGATATCGAAATAGCAAAGTTTTGACAGTGTAGAAGCTTTGAATTGTCGGAACCTTACGTGTTTTAGCAATAACCAAGAGAACTATGAAAAAAATTTTTATTTACCTGAGTAATTTAAACAAAAAAAAAGGAATTTATTTTAATAAAGAAGAAGAATACTAAAATTGAAAATTTCGAATTTTTTTTTGAGAAGTTGTAAACTCATTAAAAGCATACAAAAAATCTGATTCTTCATCTTTTAATTGTGCAAAACGATTAATACAATTTTGATATTCAACTTTAATTTTATCCATTTCATTTTGTATTCGATCATTTTCTCGATTCAATCGAATTATTTTATCTTTTAAATCATCGATTTCAAATTGTTTTATTTCAATTTGTTTGCTCAAAGTTAAAATTTTATTTTCATAAAAACACTTTTGTTCGTCCAATTCGTTTTGTTTGTCCCTCTTGTGCTGTTCATTGAGTACATCTAATTTTTGTCTAAACTCATCGTGTAACTTTTTTGTTATTTCAACACTATTTTGTTCAATTTTAACATTCCATTGTTCGTTTGTTTCTTTTATTTTTTGATCAAAAATTTTTCGTTCATCGTCTATTTTGTGATTGATTTTTTCTCTCTCTTTTTTCATTCCTTTTTCAATTAAATGTCTTCGATCGTTTTCAAATTGTTCTCTCATTTCTTGTACAGACTCTTCCAATTCTTTTCTCAATTGAATTTTGTACTCTTCAATTTGTTCATTCGCCAAATTCGTATTCAACACTTGACTTTCAGTTATTTTATCCTTAAGAAAACAAAACGTAATTCCTTGTCAGCTAGTAATTTCAGTTTGTTACCTTGGCTCTTCGTTCATATTCAATTTTAAGTTGACTTTTGAGTTGTTCCAATTTGGTCGTAAAAGTGAGACGTTCATTTTCAATTTCCATTTGTTTTTCATGTTCAATTTTTTTAATTATTTCAATTTCACGTTGTTTATAGATTTTTTCAAATTCTTTTCGAATATTTTGAACCATTGTCTCGTGGATATTTTCGCCAAATTCTAAAAAAATAAAATATTTTGAAAGATCCTTTATTTTTGGACCATGGAAAAACATACACACGGGGGTAAATTTTACACGAAAGTATACAAAAAATTATTTTCATACAAGGTAGAGTAAATGAAGGGCTACAAAATGATACCATATTTAGACCCTTGGTAAAGTTATTTGTGGTACAGTGTCAGTCCAAACTATTTAACTTTGGAGTCAGAGTCGGAGTCTGAGCCTGAGTCGGATATTACGCGACTATTAATCTAGCACAGAGTCTCTTCTCTTCGATTAAAGACCTATAACTTAGACTCCGTCTCAGGCTCAGACTCCGACTCTAACGTTAAAAATAACTGAGATCCTAAAACCGAGAATCCCAGTTAAAAATGGACGAGACATATATGTAGATCTCGTTGAGAGCTTTCGATTGATATATAAAAAAAGGGGGTCTATACATCAACTATGGGGGGGGATATATGAGATACCACAAATAACTTCACTAGGGGTCTAAATATGGTATCATTTTGTAAACTTATACAGAAGAGCACAGGTACCTATTAAAAACAAAAAGTTAAATACCAGTTCTGTCGAGATTGATAACCTCTCTAATCTACAAAATATCAATTATGTCGAACATACTCCAAGTATAAATGCAAAATCAGCATGCTAAACTAGATGAAATGAATCCGAAAAAAACGTCGAGCAAAGTAGTAGACAAAGAGACGGTAAACGAAAAGTTCGTAACAACAACGATATTCAGTCCGATCTTTTTAACTTTTGAGTCAGAGTCGGGGTCTGAGCCGAGTCAGAAATTACGCGACTGTTAATCTAACACAGAGTCTCTTCTTTTCGACTAAAAACCCATAACCTAGACTCCGTATCGGACTCTAAGGTTAAAAAGTTCAGACCGACACTGTATAGGTAATTGCAAGACGATTAATCCATAACGAAGAACAAGAAACGAAATCCAAAGTAGACGAACTCGTAAAAATTATGAATATTCGACTTGAAGAAACAGACACGAAGCTAGTGGAGTTGGAAAACATAATGCAGAGCTTGGGTACCAAGATAACCAGCATAGATTCACAAATACGAAATGCTTTGACAAATAGAACCGCTGAAAACACATTTAAGAGATATCAGTAAAACAAAGAAGCCTTCCCAATTTTTTTTAAAAAAATAAACACCTACCAATTATTTTATCATGAATTTCCTCTTTACAAGAAATGGACGCATCACGTTCATCAACAAAAAACCCAGGTAGACTAGTCCCAGGATAATTATTATACTGACTATATTGTAATGACGAGTGTCCCGATCTAGGAGATTTGACAGGCTCAATGGTTGAATCAACAAACGAACATGGACTATTTAAATTAATTCTATGCGGTGGATTTTCAAGTGATGAAAAACAAATGTGTTTTTTAGCCGTTTGTTTTCTTGGTGATGTTGTGAGTGAGCTTTTAGTGTATTCTTTAAAATTTTGTTTGTTAACTTTAAAAAAAAGACGTGTAGTTGATTGTACATTTTGATCTGAAGGTGTTTGATGACTTTTAAACGGATTATGAAAAAAATTTGCATCCAAATATTTTGATCTGCTACTCATTTTTTTTTCGGTTTTTTTTTCAGAAAAAAAAAAGAAATTTCGTTTCTTTTTACCTTAAGAAATTTATAAAAAAAAAAAGTTTTTCTTTTTGTTGTGTTTAAAGTACCAAAAAATACTGCTTTACTGCTGCTGATAATGAACGAACGAATGCACAACACAAAAGAAACTAATAATTAATTAATTTCTAAGATTACCTGAGAACGCAACACAACAAAAAAAAAGTTCTTTTAATATTTTTTTCGATTAGTAAAGAAACATGTTGTTGTTGTTGATAAGTAGTTTTTTTGTGTTAATCCTGGATATTTAACATGCTTTCTTAAGGATACTTCAACAAAGAGAGTTTTCGGTTGTTATTTTTGGATAAACAAAAATTTTTTATTACGTTGGGAAAACTTTGAAATATTGAAACCTTTAAAAAATTTTGCAAAAAAAAATATTTATTACGGTGTTTGTTTACTGAAACCAACAAAAAAAAGTTAATTTTAAGGTACAGTGAACAATGAGGCGAATTTTCTTTAAAAAGAAACTCCTCTTATGCACCCTCTTTTTTCTCATTAAAGAAAAAATTAAATATTCGTCTTCAAAATATTGAAACTTTTAATAATTAATTAGAAAATGTTATGTAATATTTTAATGCTATTAACAAGTATACCTGTCATTTTTTGTTAAAAGTTTTTTTTATTTTTCAAGTTAACCTTGGAAACAAAATTTAAGAAAAGTAACGTTCCTTTTTGGTTTATTTAATTGAAAAATTTTATTTTTTTTAAAGTATCAACAAAAGCTTACGTCAAAACAAAACTAAATATTGAATATTTATTTGGACTATTGAGTAGATGTAAATCAAAGCCGTAACCATATCGATGATGGATATTGGAAGGTTGGAAATCTAGCTGTTCATTCTAACATCTAATCTAAATGGAGACATATTTTACCTTAGTTTACAAAGTAAAGTATTGTTTGAAATGCGCTTTGTTTGTGGTTCCGATCTAAGTCTAATAAGTCGTCGAGTTTGCAGCTTTGATGATGAACAATGATGAATGCCGAACAGTAACTATGCATTGACCGGTCCCAAGCTCGGATGTGAAAATGTTGCTGTAATTCTAACACCGTTCTAAATGTGCTGTATTACGTGGGTCTACGAGTTCGAGTACGAGTGCCGCTTGCTTTGACCATCACAACGTAAAGTAGCCTTGGAACTGGGACAAGAGCTTGTTTTACAGCAGACCCATTTAGAAATAGGTGTAGCCCTGGTAACAAAGTTAAGTATTCTACTTGATGTAGAATACGCTTGGTTTGTGGTTCCAAGCTAGTCAGGATAGTTGTCGAGTTCGCAGCTTCGGCTTGGATGAGTGGCGCTGTTTATGATGAACGTTCCACAGTTACTTGTATGGATGTTAGTAGCATAGTCGTAACCATGCCTTGGCCGGTCCCAAGCCCGGATGATAAAATGGGAGGGCGACATCTAAATCGATATCTAGATATATGATGTTCAGAATTTTAATGCAATAGACCTTGGTACATCTCATCCAATTTTCCGAACTCTTCCTGTCAGAAACAGGTTTTAGAAGTAATGGAAAATCAAAAAATTATGAACAAAAAGTGAACTGATGTTCACTTATAAGACAAGACCCCTCGAAATCTTTTGGAAAGTTTTCACATCGAAAATTTCTTGCTAAGTTGAAGGCTTATAGAATTACAGGTTGCCTTTCGAGTGGATCAAGTTATTTCAAAAAAAGATTTTTAAGTCGCACAAGAATTCATTTAACTAAGAGATGATTTAATTCTAATGAACAGTTAACAGAGTTGACCAAATCAACCTAGTAAATGGAATCGTTAGAACCAGTGTTTATTCGAAATTTAGGATCATTTTAATTCAAAATTTAAAAAAAAGGTTATTTTCCAATCCAATTTGAGATCCAACTAGATGAAGTTGACCACCATGAAGTTATTGGACCTTGACCAGTTGTGGTGGGTGGTGGTGTTGTTGGTAAAAACCAAATTGTCGACGAACGAGTGGTCGTATAAAAATCTCGTGGTGCACCAAGTACACACGTCACTTAAACAAAAAATTTACCCTTTTGAACAACCAGTAGACCGGTTGACTTTTAAAAAAAAAAATTACTTGCAATGACCAAAATTAGACAGACAAGAAAATTTTTCATTTTTTTTAAATGTTTAAAAAAAATATTCAACTTTTTTATCCAAAGCTCATGGGAGTCTAACATCTTAAAACTAACTCACTGATAACAAAAAAATGTATTTATTCAAAAAAAAAAAAAATTAAAAATCGTTTATTTTTTAAAATTAACCGAATACGAGCCACTATTTGGATCTTGAACAAATTGAAAATTTTCAGTCGATAAACCGAATGGTTTAAGAACTAAATTTCCCAAATCTTTCAATTTACCCATCATTTCATCTTTTAACCTTTCATTTCTTTCTTTAACTTTAATCTCCAATTCGTTAACTTTTGACTTATGTGAACTAGACTTTGGTTCCAATTGTTCCAATTTTTTATAATCTTCCAAAGCTTCGTCAAGTTTGTCTAACGTTTGGTAACACTCAGCGCGTCTTAAAAGTGGCTTCACAAAATCAGGGTCTAGTTCCAATGACTTTGTACACTCTGCAATGCATCGTTCTTTATCATTCTTAAACATAAAAAAATAAGACTAGGGTCAACAAAAAATTTCAAAGAGGTCTTACTATTTTAAAAAAACAAACAGAACGATTCGAATAAAATACAGAACGGTCTTTACTAAATTCTAATGGACAAATTCGCAGTGATTTTGTGTAAGCCTGTAAAGCTTCAAGATAATTTTCTTGTTTGAACAAATCGTTACCAATTTGTTTGTTTTCGGTAGCTTCTTTAAGACGATCTTGTTTTTGTTCGTCGGTTAACACTTCTTGTTTGAGTAGATTTTCATCGATATAAAAAGGATCTTCGTCTTGTTTAGGTTCTAGATCGACTTGGTCTACATCGGTTTCCAATTCGGATTTTTCTTCAACTTGTAATTTTTGATTTAATTCTTCGTGTAAAGGCACAAATTTGGGACTTTTAGTCTCTTCATTATCGGATGAAAATGTGTTTGGTCGAATTGATACAAAATCCTCATCGTCATCGGATAATTTATCTTCTTGTTCAAAATCACCACATGCATCATAAAATTCCGAGTCAGAGTGATCGTCTTTTGTGCTCATTTTTTTTTATATCAAAAATATTTTAAAACGAAGTTTCAAGAAAAAAATATTTTTTTTATTGAAATTTCAAATTAACAACGTAAAGATGAACTTTGATTTGCTTTCGATTTATTTTCTTTATGTTTACTCATATAAGGAGCGAATATTTCTTGAATAATGTTTTTTTGACTTATTAGTCACCTTGAAGGTGATGTTTTCACTTTCAAGAAGTCATCATCAATTTTACCTATCCCATCGTAAAAAAAAATTCTAAGGTTCGGTTGAAGCAAAACGTCCACGGACTTTATACCCCTAGGATATGAGAAAATTATTTTTGACACCCCCTAAGAAATTGGCGTTTCTAGGTCACCGAATGTTGCAAAACAACAGTTGAACGAAGAAGAATCATCTAGTGCATCTGTTTGACACACTAGATCGTCTGAAAATTCCTCCATTTGAGACAAGTTTCATTTGCGAGGTTGATAGAAGACATTATGCCCAGATCATAAAAGGCAAGATTTTATATCGATTATATATAAATTTAACTTTATCGATGTTCCGGAACTCGTTTCAGATTTTAGTCAATTGTTCGGTCTTCGAAAGTTACGGATTTTGTAGCATTAAGTTGCGGGTAAATTCGGTTCCGGCGATTCCGGGTTATAGGCTGACCCAATCTTAAGTCAATTTTTAATTAGTTCAATTAATTTATATATGAATTAAAACCACCATTTAAGTTTTAGGTTTTCTTTCTTTTTATACAGTTCTCAGCGTCAACGATATTTTTTTAGCTTTTCATTTTTGAACTTATACTTCGACCTAGAAAACCCTTGAAAATCAATATTTTTTATGAGGGTAAGAAATTGAAAATATTACCCATAACCCTCGGCTCTTTACAGCCTAATGATAAAGTGTTTTGTTTGAAACCTTAAGATCTCATGATTGACAAAAGATATTTTTGGTCTGAAGTTATGGCCTAAGTCTTTTTTTTCGGATTATAAAAATTTTCAGGTCTGATAACCCCTTACCCATTTTCATACAATTTCATGGATTATAAATTATCTGACTCTTTGCATCGTATGAAACGAGCATTTTACAAATCTTGAGAAGACAACGGATACATTTTAGGTGTGAAAGAGGTCATACATTTTAGCTTATAAGGTACTTTCATCTCGAGGGTCGGTTTCTGTTCCGAATTATTTTGACCTTCCCATCTTGTATTAGAATCTTTTTTTAATTACTCCCTTTTGACATAATTAACCGAATTTACATAATTTTCCGGAAATTTTCTTTAACTCCGGGAGGCTTGTTTCGATGAATACAATATCGGATTTAAAAAATTTTTTCTACTATGTGATAAGACTAGCGATTCTATATTTTTTAAGGTATGACACATGTTTAGTGAAGGGGTCATGGGGCTTATTAGAAGAACTCCTATTGGTATTAGACCACTATAAGATCTAAAAATATTAAGTTTCAGATTTTTCAAGCTTCCGTAAATCTTTTGGATGATAAAAAAAAACAAAAAATTATTTCGCCTAGTTTATGCAGATGTTATCCTGTGGACTTGAATCAAAAAAAACGCGGAAAATCTCGGAATATTTTTCGTTTTTTGTAAGAGATCGGAAAAATAGGTGAGACTCAATAAAGAATTTTCATAAAGTTCCCGCAATGCAAAATTACCACACTATCTTAATTTTGGAGTTTCGACTCGATTTTCTTATTCTCCATACCCGAAAACCTAGGGGTAGCCAAAATTTTAGGGGGGGTCAAAAAATTTTATTTTTGGGACAGGGGGGTCATAAAATTCCGCGGAATATTCCGGAAAAACAGCAAATTTTTAGGCATTTTTTCAGTTTTTTTGGATCTTCTTTTTTGTTTACCAATAAACCATAGACTTTCTATACAGATTCTGAAACTAGACAAAATTATGAACAAGATGTAGGTTTTACTTTTTGTTTAATTGAGGTCGAAAAAATTCGAAAAAATCACTAAGATGATGGATTTTCATATTTTTGACCCAAAATTCGTGATCCTCATGTAGGAAAACCCTATGCAACATAAAACTCTTGATGATTTTTTAGTTTTTTAAAATTTTCGTTTTGGGTGCTGAAAATGGTCGAAAAAAGGTAATTTATATTTTTCTCAACTTTTTTTTCTCTTAACGTGTAGGAAAGTCGATTCTCTATCAGAAAATATGGTTACTTTTAATATAGGACTTATTTTGATTTAAGCGAAACGTTTTAAAACTACATACTTCTTTGAGGGTCGCTTAACTTCGGACCCCCCTGTCCCAAAAATAAATTTTTTTGACCCCCCCTAAAATTTTAGCTACCACTAGGTTTTCGGGTATGGAGAATAAGAAAATCGAGTCGAAACTCCAAAATTAAGAAAGTGGGGTAATTTTGCATTGCGGCAACTTTATGAAAATAATTTTTTGTTTCAAAATTTTTATTTATTAAAGAAATTAACAATTGATCTCATAATTAAAAGAGGGTTGTTTAAAGCAAAAAAATCGACTTGACTTTATTTCATAAAAGGTGATGTTGTTTGACTAGGTGGTGTAAAAAATCCATTTCCCATTTTACTAGCTGCTCTTGATGGTTCAACACCGAGGATTTTTTGTAAATTTTGACGTATTGACATTGTACTTAAAATGTACAAAAACAAAAACGAACAATCAGTGTAATCTTCACCATTTAGATTACGGTGAGATATACCACGGATCCAACTAATCGGTTCGAATGGTAACCTCGCTACAACTCTTCCTTCAAAACTTGAAAAGAAAAAATAATCTTTTTAATTTAATTAGAGCAAGATAAGTTGATGATTTACATTGAGTTGAACATGCTTAAAAGTGCCATAAAAGCAAAACTAATAGTCATCATTGATTTCATTTTGACCATAGACAATTCACGATTGTTAACTTTGAGTTTTTCTTCTTGACGTTCAAGTTTTTTTTTGTGATTTTTGTCTGACGCGTCTGGTAATGATTCTTTTTGTTTCTCTACTGATAAAAAAAGTAAGAGTTAAATCAAGCTAAAGGATAGAAAGTGAATGGATTGCGTACACTTTTTGCTTTGTTTTTCAACTTCAGATTGAAGACGCTTGTATTTTTCGGTACGATAAATGAGTACCCATGATAGACCTTCGCTTAGCAAAGCAGTGAATATAGCGATAAAAATAATCAAAATACTATCGGATAACATTTTTTGTTTTGAACAAAACTTAAAAAATTTTTTGATACGTTTTAGATACTAAAAAAAAAAACTGGATACAAAATTTTGACTTGATTTTTTTTTTGAAATTTGAGTGCAAAACTAAACTTGTTTTTACCTTAATTCGACAAGACAAAAAAATTTTAGTCATCGATTTAGCATTCGACCCCAAAGTATCAAGCATCTATTTAAACTTTTCAAACAATCGAAAAATTGAGGAAAATGTTCGAAAAATACTATTTTATGCATGAGTCACCCGAGATTGACAAGATTTTTGTTGTCAACGTCAAAAATTTGCATTGGATAATCCTTACGAAAATCAACCCGTTGATGGAAATTTTGAACAAAATTGGTTCGTTTACGACTGCGTAAATGATCCGAACAACTGCAATCCAACAGCAAAAATTTTTAAACTCATCTATCCTGAACGAGACTTTCAAAAGGTGAACATGGTTCAAGTGGAGCAACAATTTTGGCGACTTGAAGTTGCAAATCAATTCATAAAAAATCAAAAACTCAATTAAAATTTTAAAAGTTTTAACAAAAGCACGGATACGGTTTTATTCCGGCAGAGATATTTCATCAAGGTAAGCATTAAACGTAAAACATTAAGGTATGTTCTGCAAACTTCGGCAAAATTATTGCGCATTTAGATAAAAACGATTAACGCTGTCTGCATTCTGAACTCTGCAAGAAGTATTTGCAGAACATATCCTAAGAATTTACATTTGATGCTTACCTTGATGAAATAACTCTGCCGGAATAAAACCGTATCAGTGTATAAAGTTTTATTAATTTTGTTAGTGAAAATGGGAGGAGCGGCAATGTTGCTGTAATTCTAACACCGTTCTAAATGTGCTGTATTATGGGTACGTGAGTCTACGGATCGCGTTCGAATCTTGTCGTATTGGGGTGCAGCTGGCTTTGACCATCACAACGTATAGTAGCCTTGGAACGGGCGTAAGAGCTTGTTTTACAGCAGACCTATTTAAAAATAGGTGTAGCCCTAGTGACAAAGTTAAGTATTCTACTTGATGTGGAATACGCTTGGTTTGTGGTTCCAAGCTAAGTCTGGATAGTTGTCGAGTTCGCAGCTTCGGATGAGTGGTGCTGTTTATGATGAACGTCCCTGGGGTGGATGGCAGTAGCATAGTCGTCACCATGCCTTGGCCGGTCCCAAGCCCGTATGAGAAAATGGGAGGGCGACACGCTAATTCTAAACTAAGCAATCAAATCTTAGTTTATATAAGTTTCTGAGATGAACCTTTTGAGTTACTCTCTGCGATATTGAAATATCAAATTTTTGGCTGATGATCATAAAATCCGAACATGTTGTGTTGTCGGTCCGAACTTTTTAACCTGGATCGATAAAAAAATCGTTCTAAAAATTTTTATTTAAAATAATTTACACAAGGTTCTTACAATCCTTAGATTTATATATCAGGTTTTTAAAAAACTTAGGTAGCAAGACCCTTTAATGCGAAACTAGAAATATCAGCTTTTCTTGACACAGCTTCGAAAGAGCATAAAAGGAGCTTTATATCATGGCTTAACTTTAGCTCAATCATTCCATCTTATGAAGATCATGTGACTGTTAATCAACTTCTAGTTTTGGGAAATTTTTGAAAGAAACTGCTTGCATACCGTTCAATCTCCAGCACTTTTCAGGATTATGTACCTTAATTATAAAATTTTTTAAACCTGAAAAATTCATGAAATCTGTCAATTTTTAACTTGTTGAATAATTATGACCTTATTTTTACTCTTAAAAACAACAAACAAAAGTTCTATAAATAACTCTATAATTTCAACAAAACTCAAAAGACTTGTACCAATACAAAGTCCCATAAACCCTCCAACCTCTCCAAAATATTGTTCAAAACTTTTCGCTGGCGTTTCATTTATAATCGTGTAACCAATATTTTCATAAAAAACATTAAAACTTAAAACACTTTTTTTAACATTTTCATACGATGTAAAATTTCGGTTTAAACTCAAATTCATCGCATCATATCTCATTAATAAATCACTATAAAACACTCCCGGATAATTCGAATATGTCACTTGCAAATTATATTGTAAAGAATCACATGCTGGTGGACACTCATTAAAACATTCCGAATACAAATTTGAATTGTAAAATTTATTATAAGATTTTTCTCTACACTCCAATATTAGACATGAATTGTAACTACCATAAACAGGCTTTGTAGGGTCATAACACCCACATTGGTCCAACAAATACCTTTGAAAACAGTAAAAGAGACATGTGTTTTGTTCGTAGGTCTTTAATCTACGAACTGTTGTTTTGTACAAAAAAGAATCAAAAGCCGTCTCATCGTGAACATTTTTGATACAATCACTGTAAGGTTGAGGTAATTTTTCATTATAAACTTGACTCACAACAATATCACTTGTAAACCCAACTGGTATTGAGATCCCTGTATCAGCATTAAAAGTATTATAACTCGAATTTTGAACAAACACATGAGCGCCTAGATTTTGATTAAAATCATTTGTCAAGTCCTCATAGCCTGTGAATAGTTCAAGTGTTAAGCCTTTAAAACGACCTGATGAGATTAAAAATTTCTTGTCAATCAAACTTTTGTTCAAATTGACACCTGAATTGAATTTATAACAATTTCCGAACGCTGGTATAAAAACATACTCAAAATCATTTCGAGTACAAGTTATATCATTGAATTTACAGTTAAGCAACATATCGTCAATTGTATAACTTGATTTAAACTTATCCTCATCGGTTAGATTGAATTGATCAATACCATAAGCCATATAAAAAATAGTGTCTTTCATTATGTCTAATGATGTCTTAGCACCCAAGTTAGTGTACAAAATTTTTCTTAATTTTTTCAATTGGATTTCTTGTGAGGGTTGACCAGTCAAACGAAGCATTCGTTTATTACAAAAAGTTACTGTTGGAAACTCAATAGCCGCTTTACGTTTGTAAGTTATTTGAGTGTTTGTTTCAAATGATAAGTATGAGATTGTTGTTTTGACAACACCGTATGAACAATATGAAAAAGCGATTATAAAAAATGAGAGCCAAAGGATTTTAATGATGATTTTTTGGTTTCGTGATATTTTTGGTATGGCGTGTATAGACGAACCCTCAGCCCATTGGGTCACTAGATCTTTTAGATTTTTTCTCATAATTTTTGATTCCATTTTTTTTTGGTTTAATTTTGAAAATGACGACGTTTTTTTTTTGTTTCAAACTTTTATTGCAACATCTAGCTTTAATTATTGATGAAATAAAAATTTTTGTTTTCTTAGAATGGATCATGTTTTATTTACAAAAAAAACTGTGATTTAAATTTTAATGAAGAAACTCGAAGAAACAGTTGATGATTTTGTTAACCCCTGAGGGATTTGTCTTAAGAAATTTTCACAAAATTTGCTTAGTCAACTCTTTAGATGGATGTCATGTTTTGGAAAAATAAGCCTTATGGATTCGCACAGAGAACTCACATAGCTAATAGAGAGTATAAAGAAATCTGTCTACAAGATATTGCTACTACTACTTTTCCTCGGCTCTTAGAATCCTGATGCCGTTTTAGAACTAATGATGGAATAAAGCTATTGCAACGTAAGCTATCGTAAGGAGCTTAGGCGCAACACATACCGCTCTTATTTCAAACGGATTTTGTGATCACTACAGGAGTGTTACAAGTGTTATCTTCGACCCATTCCTTTTCATTATTATTATAGACTATATTACATGATCCTTAGTAGGTGATAATTGGTATCTTAGAGGCTCAAATCAAAAGTAAAAAGAAAGATCTCGTATCTCGACTTCGACGATGACATCGATCTACTAAACAGAGAATATTCTAGAGATCAATTGGATGAATACAACAAGAACGCAGAGAAGATTGGATTAGTTACACATGAAGAGAAAGCCGTTTATATGATACAAAATGAAGACGCATATAAGGCTGATAAGGGTCTACGACTTTAAATACCTTAGTTCCTATATTGGCCTCGCAATGCGAGTGCTTAAATAAATCTTGGCCTTCAAGAAACTTACGAAACTCAATATCCTTAAGGTTTCAATTAAAATTAACAGAGGAAGAAATAAAAATAGTTGCAAGAGACAAGAAATGTTGGAGAGACAAGGCACCTATGCTTAAAAATTGAATGAAGAAAAGTTTTCTTTATTCCCTAAATCGATAGAAAACGTATCTAGTCTGAAGGAAATCTACATACCGATATTTTTTTATAAACCAGCTTAAATAAGAAACGGTTCTTTACAAATCTATAGCTCTTTCCATCATTAGTACTTAAACGTTTAAGTGAACCCCATATGCATCAGGCTGCGTAGAGGTAGGGTTTAAATTTTGGATCAGGGTTTCGGGATACTTAGACTTTTTTCTTGATTTTTTGAGTTCGTAGATCACAGTTTTACAGCATTGTGAAAAAATTAGAGAACGCAAATTAATTTTTGTACAATTTTATTTCAAACCCCTTAACTTGAGAAGCGATACGAATTTTGCTGAAATTTTTTTTTCTGAAACAAAATGGCGTAAGCTCTTGTTTTATTCATAAGTACATTTTTTGCACCAATTGGATGGAATGCTGAATTTTGTGATCAAAAATTCTATGGTCACCAGTAGGAGACCATCAAAGCATCAGGAAGAAAATGTTTTTTTAGTTATTCTGAAATTTATGGATTCTTGATCGGATTATTTTCTTTTATTTGTTGTCATGGCTTAGGATTTTAACTATATTTTCTATGAAAGAGTGATTTTTCCATCATGAATTAATTTTTTGTTCAAATATTACAGTGGTTTGAGTTCCAGATAACCGTTCGGTTCCAAGTAAGTGTTCCGTTCCACATAACCGTTCCGTTCCAAATAACCGTTCGGTTCCAGATAACTGTTCCATTCCAAATAACCGTTCCGTTCCAAATAACCGTTCCGTTCCAACAAGTTTCCGTTCCAAATAACCGTTCCGTTCCAAATAACAGTTCCGTTCCAAGTAAGGGTTTCGTTTTTTTTTGGAATGGAACGGAACTGGACCCTTAAGGAACTGAACGGAACCCTTTTAAATCTCCGTTCCGTTTTTGGAACGGTTGTGAACGGAACATTACATTTTCGCAAGAACCACTGTACCTCAATGAATGAAAAAAAACTTTCACAAAAGAATCTATTCATCTAAGAAAGAGAATGCACTTACTCATAAAACCCAAAGAAGTGGTCCAAGAGTCCCCGGAATAAAAAAGAGTGTACCTCTTACCACCAACAAAGATGTAACTTATGCCTTTAATTCGCTTAGTTGATAAAAAATAACATTTGGAAAGGCTAAATCTAGGTTCTTGGCACATTTGAAAAGTAAGAAGGAGCATCTTAAATTGTAAAAAAATTGATTTGTTTTTTTGTTTATCAACTTTTTTGATGTTTTAGTTTTATGCTGTTGAACCCAATTAGTAAAACTTTTTAAGCATACGCCCAGTCCGTATAGCCAACGCGTCATGAAAGTGTCAGCTCGAATCCTCATCATAGACAAATTAAGATAGGTGTGGAGGTATTTTCTGTAACAAAACTTCCGATCTTCTGACTGGCAGGCTATTCAATAATTGTCACCGATAGAAATACAAAAAAATAGATAAAAATAATTATTTTTATTTTAAATAATAAAATATAATAAAATCATTTAAGAGGTTGTATATTAGATCATTATCTACATTTTTTTTCTATTTTTAATTTTTGAATACAAGAAAATTGATTGCGCTTTTTAAAAAAGAAAAATTTAAAAAAAAAAAAAATTAAATTCAAAACATAAAACTCTCGATTCTTAACGTTTTGGGTGCATACACACAAAAGAAAAAAACGAACTTGTTCGATTTTTGGTCAAAACTAAAAAGAAAAAAATTTCGATTTTTTTAAGATTAATACTTTTTTTTTCACATGACAGACGTATTGGCTAGGGTTGATGACGGTAACGACCAAACAACTGATGAACGATCTGCTGACGTTGATACAAACGACATTTGTGTCGGATGCCATTTAGCTTGTATAACTTTATCATTATGTTGAGCTACAACAGACCAATTAAGAGGTTTTGATAAATCACCGTGTAAATCGGTTATGTTTATTTTGTTATCATATGATGTTGTGAGTAAGTAGTATGCGTTAGATGAGAAACGAACACTTCGTACATCACTTGAATGTGGTTTATAAATTTGAACTATCCTTGAACCTCTTATATCGTAGAGACAACAAGCGGCGTCTTCGTGACCTGTTGCTAGTAAAAGTCCACTTGGATCGACAGCTACACTTGCCACAGGACTTCCTTGTAGTGCAATATTAGTCGAAGGAGCGACTAATTGAATCGATTCGGGTGTACGTAGATCCCAGAAACGA
Source organism: Brachionus rubens (assembly GCA_022207745.1). Classification (NCBI taxonomy): domain Eukaryota; kingdom Metazoa; phylum Rotifera; class Eurotatoria; order Ploima; family Brachionidae; genus Brachionus; species Brachionus rubens. The sequence continues at coordinate 2,869,197 of JAJVHD010000005.1, forward strand.
CATGTTTTATCCTGTGAGCCGCTGACGAACACGTTTTTGGTGCCTGGCCAAGTGTAAAGGGAATAAATATGACCAGAGTGACCGGTATAGACTCGTAATGATTGTTGGGTTTGACAGTCTAGGACATGAATTTTACAATCACCAGCACCGCCACTTACAAGAATGTTATTGTCTTCTTGTTGCATAAAAACTAAATCACGAACAGTTCCGTTGTGGTATGTCAACTCAACTTCAGATTCTAAAAAAAAAAAATAAGATTTTTGTATACAGGGATCAGTACTTTAATGACTTCGAAAGAGTTGGTCTTAGTTTATCGTCAGTATATATGTTTAAAATTAACATATATGATATTCTTGATACCAATTCTGAAAGAGCGTAAAATTTTACAAATGCAAATTTTATTTTTGGAATAAAAAAAAGTTGACATGGTCATATTTTAGGGCAAAAAATGAAAAAAAATGGATAGTTTATATGGGTTTCTCACATTTAGTCCTAGAAATGCTCGAAAACATATATTTTTTTACTTATCAGTATGTAGAGCATAAGATTCTGACCAAAATTATGATAACTTGATTTTTGATTTATTTACCTAAAAGATATAATGCCTGAAAATAAATAAACCCAAAAAATGATAAATAAAAGAAGAGCGACGAAGATCATTAAATTCAAAACTTCTGGGTACCTGAAAAAAGCACATAGGAAAATATTTAAACTGGTAGTATAGAAGTGTTCCTCTCATCAAGAGCTTTCGTTTGGTTCCAATATAATGAGAATTGAATGTGAGTTTCCTAAAGAAAAATTTAAAAAATACTTAAAAAACGTCAACCCCGTGCACATCCCTAGCATCATATTTATTTTTACATATCACTAGATAGAGAATTTAAAGAGCTACAAAAAGGTAGTCTCGAAATATCAATGCCATTTTTACTTTTTGAGATATTTTATGAAAACAACAAGCAACTTTCAAATTTGCACACCCCTATGATAAAATAACGTATAGGCGAACATGACATGGTGTAATTTGATACGGGGAATTCGAATTTCTGGTTTATTTTGCTTATTTTTCATCAGTTTTCCGAAAAAACTCGAATAAAAACTTTCAGAATTAATAATTTAAAAAATTAACCTTTTTTTTCGGAAAACTGATAGAAATTAAGCAAAATAAACCAGAAATTCGAGTTCCCCGTATCAAATTACACCATGTTATGATGATTGGAAATATTTTCAAAATTAAGGATTTACATCCTTTTGTAATTTTTTCAGGTATCCAAACTTCTATGTCCTATAAATTTGTTTTTTCTGGTAAATTGGTTATTTTTCACGACCTCAAAAAACACAAGAAAACAATTTTTTAATGGTGGTTAAAAGTATGGTCCCAGTCATTAACGCTGGACCATCGATGGGGAAAAAATTCCCTGAAACCAAATTCGTTTTAGATTTTTATAACTTTTTGCATCCCCTAGTTTACAAAAATTTATAAAAAAAATAAAAAGTGGGTCCTGAGATTTGTAGAGAATCGGCTGTTGTTTAAGCAAATGCATAAAAAAAATTGGATTTTTCGGGTCCCCTAAGAGAAGATGTGATTTGACTGAAAAAATCCCTTTCTTTTAACGTTTTCACCCGATTATGGCTTTAGGAAAAGTTTATACTCCATCGATCATGGTCCCAGCTTCAATGGCAGATTTATAGCTTTCAGATCATATCTTAAAACCAATTATAGCTTTTTCCAATCATGAGTACTAACATGTTTAAATAAAGCACAATGACATCTGAGGGGTAAGGCTTACATTTTTGACTTTGACTTTCTTGTGTTTTTGAGGTTGTAGAACACATTGACAATGTCATAACATGTACATGTAAGTTATAAATTTAATTAACCTTAACTTAATGAAATTTGAACTTGGCTTCAATGTTTAGGGTGATAGCACAGAAATTTGGGAGAGAAATAAGCAAACGCAGTTCATCAAGACAAATTTTTTACGAACAGAGTGTTTTCTATTTGATCATCTCTGACTAAAGCTCCATCTCAAGAGACCTCTTAGAAAAATAATAAAATTCTAAAATGCAAATTTTGTTCTTACCGGTGTCTTCGGTCAAATCAGGAGAAAATTTAATCAATTTAATAGTCTTATCATTCGAACCAGTAGCAATTAAATTTCCACTTGGATTCCATGCAACACAATAAATCGATCCATAATGATGTTTACTCTTTTTATATAAAATACTCGCTGGTTTACATGGTGTATCTGTTTTAATCCCATTTAGATTCGGATAGGGACATATACGAAGACATTTTGAATTCGAACCGATTACGTAATAATTACCAGATGGATGTATATCAACAGCTCTTATTGCTTGTTGATCCTCGACTGTACAAATCGGATGAAACGCTGCTGCTTTAGTTATGTCTTCGAGGGAATCAAATTTGAGTACTTCATTGATTGGTCGGGACGATGCAGTTTCGATTCGAACTGTTTTAGCATGTCTTGGCGATGTAGATGGTGGTGATTGTATCCTCGAACTATTCGGAGATTTTATACCAAAATCACTTGAACTATTCGGAGACAATGGTCTTGAAATATTCGAATCTCCAGTTTTATTACCATAAGGTGACTTGGGATCAATTCTTTTAAGATCATGTGTAGGAGATTGCATAAACGATTCGTCTTCACTTTTTTCCACCATTTTAGCTGGTTTTAACGAATTCGACATCGCATTCAACGCGTTCTGAATATTCGGTGTTTTTAACTGTTTCAACAAATCGTCTCGTTTCTTCTCTTGTTCTTCTAATTGTTGAATTATTTGAGCCTTGTTCTTTTTATACTCTTTAAAAAGTGTTGAATCGACCATTGGATTTGACTCACGTGAATCACGATGGGTTTGTGGAAGTTTTTCACTTTGAATCGGTTCGTGTCTCATTGAGCTCGAACTCGAAGTGGGTGTGTGGTCTTCTTCTTTAATCCCGTTCAACTTAGTCCTCATAAGATCTCCTTCAAAGTTCAAGAGTCCAATTGATCGAGTCAAATCGACCAAATTTTTAGGTCCAGTGTCCTGAAGACTCATCTCAACGCCGCTCGTAAAAATTTGTGATCGAGACAACCCGAAAGAGAGACCTTCGTACTGAGGCGCAAGTGACCGTGACATGAGTTCAGTGTTTTTAGACCGTCCGGACGGTACTGCATTGTACGGAAATTGTTGAGGTTTAATAGGCGTGGCTAAGATCGCATCAGCCCAAGTTGCCTCCAAGTTAGGTTTCAAAAACTTATCCATACTCAATTTCAACGGTTTTTCTTCAAACGGACACGAAAATGTGTCCAATGGTAAAGCGTGAAGCCAGCTCAAAAGCGATGCGTCTGTTTCACTTAAATGTTGTTGTAATAACATAATATTGGGATCTTGGAGATTATAATTTTCAATTGAACTTGTCGCACGAGCCTGACAGTATTCAACACACGACTCGTACAACAGACCTTTGACAATTAATTGTATTAATCTTTCATTTTGGGATATAGGACTTATCTTAGTCGATTCAGGTGTTAAAAATTTGTTAACAAGTGGAAGTGATTCACGAAAACATTGTAAACGTCCGTTAGCTGGATTCCAATTTTTGAACTCAGGATGATCTTGTATACGAGGTGTAGTTAACAGAAGACACAACTTTTTATACTCGTCTTCATTAGGTGTGTATTGTTTTAAATCGTTTAAGTAGTTGACAAGTTGTTCGACGGATAATTGATTATCCTGTTGTGCTGCCTCGGACTTGAGACACAATAATTCCAAGTATTGATACTTTAAGATAATAAAATAAAATTGTTTGTGATTAAAGAGATCAATTTGTTTTAACGGTTGTATAAACTCGATGGCATCGTCCCATTGACCATCGAGTATCAATTGACGAAGGAATAAAATATCATCCGAGTATTGATGGTTAATGATACCCGTTTCACGTTCTAAGTCGAGCATTGTTATGTTCAAGTCTCGATTTGATAAAAATTCTAACATTAATTTAATGATATCTTTTTCGGTAATATTTACCGCAATTTTCATCGATTGTTGTTGATTCATGTTTGTTCTAGGATGTTAACAACAACAAACACAGTTGATTTAACGATTTCGTTAAATTTTTGTAACCGAAACTGAAAAAGAAAAAAAAATTATTTTTTTTTTTTTGAGTGTATAAATGGGCATAGTAGAAAAAAGTTTTTTTAGTGTTGCTCTCAAATGTATTTTTATTTTTTTTTATGCTCATATTTAATGTTAAATTTTGTTTGTTAATTTTTATGTTTTTTGTAAAAAACACTTAAAAACAGTTTTGGCAATAAAACACATTTTTGAGTTCCATCCTTAGGCTACTCAAAAACCCGGTTAACAACAACAAAAATTAACAAATCAAAATTAAAGAGAGAAAGACTCAGAGTTGTACTTTAAATATTTAATGGTCTGGAAACTTTTAGACATATTAAAGGAGACTTGAACGAGTTTCTAAATCTAGATCAATTTAAAAATTATTGCACTTCTTGCGTGGCCGTACCAAAGTGAAGATTGGAAACCAGAAGGCGAAACGTGCCGTTCCATACTAAATTGAAGAGAAATTAACTCTCAAAATACAATTTACAAGTTTCTTATAAAAATCGTTTGTTTTTTTATGCAAGTTTACGACTTGAGGCTGGAAATTTTTTTTTGAGCTTTGCTTAGGTACTTTTTTAAACAAAAAAAAGTCATATAATCATAAATCGAGGTAGCATAGTATTTCAAAAACTCACAATGTTACTTGAAAGAAAGCGTGAATAAAAACATGGAATATGCTAATTAATTATGATGTAATGAAATTTCATTTATGTGTTTAGGAGTACATATATATATGACGACATAGACGTGTTCTGCTGACTAAAAAACCCTAAGTAAGAGAAAATCAAATTGTATTTGAGCAAAATGTATTAATACTTCATGGAAAATATGTGGAAATTTTCTAAAATTTTTGATTTTTGCAGACACAGGAACTCCCAAAATGTGACTCGAGTCTATATGGATTCTAAGTCTGAGTCTTTTAAGATTTAGCGACTCAGACCCAAGTCCGAGATATAGTAAATATTGATTTGACTTGATATAATCTTTTTTCTACATTAGGTCGGTTTGAAAAAAATTAGACAAAAGACCTTAACTTCCTCTAAAATATCAAAGACATATCATTTTTGGTATGGTGATTAAATTTCTTTTTCGCACAAGCGGCGCGGTCAACTCAGCTAAATGTAAATAAATGTAAAGTTGTTCATATTGGTAGTAATAATCCCGAGTTTGATTACACGATCGGCTTAAAACCGTAATTCAAAATGTGAAAGAGATTTGGGTATTTACATACAAAGTGATCTAAAATGGGACACACAAGTTAAAAATGCAACAACCAAAGCGAACCGAATGTTAGGAATGATTAGGAAAGGTTTTAAATATTTTGGCAGCGAGACTATCAAGTTATTGAGTTGTTCTATGGTTAGACCCCACCTGGAGTATGCTGTCAGTTCATGGTGCCCATATTTGGAAAAATATATAAATGAACTAGAGAAAATCCAACGAATAGCAACTAAAATGATTCCAGAACTACGTGATTTGGGTTATAAACAACGTTTGCCAAGGCTAGATTTAACCAATCTAAGAACAGGAAGATTAAGAGGTGACTTAATTCAAATGTACAAAGTGGTAAACAATTATGAACATATTGAATTTAATAAAGGAATCAATTACAGTCTAAACACAAGATCCGATAGCCGGAGACATAAATTGAGAAAAAATGTTTTCATTTAGACATATTTCATTAGCCTTTTAGTACTATTTCACGGTCTCTGAACATTTACGGACTCATGAGTTTCTGAAAATTTTTCATAATACTTGGACTCGAGTCAGAAAAGTAACGAGTCCCCATCTCTGCTCACGTGTAAAAAATTTTCTACAGTTGATTAAGATTTAACTACCCATACTTGACTGATTATTCTAATAGTTATCGATCCGTATCGTCTATGATTTTACAAAAAAGAGTAGAGTACTAGTTAAAATTAAATTGGAGAGACTAATTTTTTTAAAAAAATAAGTTTACAACAATTTGTAGAGATTCTCTTTTAAATTTAAACTCTAGGTCTTTTTTATTCAACAATTTTGTTTGTGCTCTTAAGAAAAAAAAATCTTCTTTTCTGTCAAGTGCTTAGTAAGAGTTAACTATCTCGTATGTTCTTCAAACATGACTCATGACTCAAAATTAATTGTCTTTCAAAAAAATGTGTTTCAAAAAAAAAAGTGTTTAAAAAAAACAGTTACAATAAATTCTTTTAAATTATTCACGTAAAGTATATGCATTGGATTAGATACTAAACAAAAAATTGATGTCTTTTGATCGAACAAAAAAAATTTTAGGTCGAATTGAAGGGTTAAGTGTAAAGAATTTAAACTATCGAATTCTTATTTACTTATTTTTTTTGTTGGACTTATGTTTGTAAATGTTAAAATATATTTTTAGGTTAATGTCATATTTGGGCTTAACACTTGGATTGAACTCGTTTGTAAATAAACATTCATCACCTTTTGTTGTTTTAATTTTTGAGCTTAAAGGGAATGTTGTAAACTAGAGATGGATTAAAAATCAAATTGAAAACATAACTTTATTTTTTTTATAACAAAAAACATGTGCTTCATTTTCTAGATCACTTGGTGTCTTTAAGCGTTAACTGAATTTCGCGTTAGGAGTCATTATAGATTTAACTAAAAAAATATTGCTTTTACAGCGCTCCATTGATTAAGGCCCGATTGTTAGAGTCATCATAGGTAAATTTAAAATTCACTCAAAGAGGACTGAGGCTGCCTAAACGGTGTTTGGTATAATCGAAAAGCCAAAAATCTGAAGGAGCAAGGTCTTGCGAGTATGGGGGTTGACACATTTAAGTGAAACCTTGTTCTCTTAGATAAGTTATTAAAACTCGATGAACCTGCGGTCGAGCGTTGTCATGATGAAATTTCAATTTTTTGGGTACCCAATGTCTTTCTGCTCGTCTTAATTAATCTTACCAACGGTTTTAAGCAATTATCTATTTATGTTTTGTGATCCATACAGCCTCATCTATCCCAATATGTAATCAGATCCATCCTACCTGTTCTATAAAAATACAAACTCTTGTTTTATCTTTAAATCTCCCTCTTTTTACTACTGTTCTTGGAATCTCTTCCTCTGCAACTTAGCTTGTATTAGATTGCTTCCGGCCAATTCGTCTCCAGTAAAACCATCATATATTCGTCATGCCTCGCTTTTAAATTTAGCCAAATAATCTTGACACATTCAAACCATACCTCTACGGTTTTTTTCAGTCAATAAATGAAGTACAAAACGAGATGCTATTTTTGGAAGTTCAAGATGATCTCGATTGTACCTCGACTAAGAAAAGTCTGAACTTCAATTTCATCATATGTACAATATGGGTTATCCTCTTTAACATTTCCAACTCGGTTAATATTCGGGTCAACAACTGCCGTTCTAGGCCCTCCAGAGCGTGGAACATCTTTGGTTCTCTCTATCCCACCACGAAATATTTTCACTCATCAAGCAACTGTTGCATATGAAAGGGTATTGTCCCCATAAACTTGCTTAAAGTCATTTTGGATCGTAGTGTTAGTTGATTCTCGCAAGGATTAATCATAGCAACGTTTCAATAACTAATTACAAATAAATATTGCATAAAGATTTTGGAAGAGAATTTCCAGCCGAACAGTAAAACAATTATGTTTAGGGGCTATCAAAGGATTATTAATTGTTAAAACACAAAATATAATTCGTAATTGAATTAGGGCTGAGTATTAAAATTAAACTTAATTGTTTATCAGTTTGATTAATTGATAAATATCAGGACGAGCATTATTGGTCCATTTATTGAGTCTATTGTGAAAACCCTCAACATGATTGTTAGTTCTGTGACCAAATTTAGTTGAATGATTCCACATTTGCAAATCAAAAACCCCTTCAAACCAGGTATCAATAAATTAAGCGACAAAGTTCGGCAAAGTCGAGAAATTTCTCAATTCACCATTTCGTCTTTTCCTCAATTCAAAATTTAAAATTTTTCAAAATTGCAAAACTAAATTAAAAATGCAAAAGTTTCAAAAATTTTTTTCAACTTTATTTTTTTTTCATGCACTTAATTTTTAAAAAAGAAGTAGAATAATAAATTTATCCCTCTTAAATAAGTTATAAAATAATCAATTATTTTGATCTCAAAATTTGATAATTTTTTAAAGATCTAGGTCAATCAGTGTTTTTTAAATTATAATATTTTTCAAATAAAACTTAATATTAAAATCCTTCTATGACTCCAGTTTTTGACTAATTTGATATTAGAATATTGATTAGTTTTTAGCGATAAATTTACTTCCCTAACATGAATTTCTAAGATTTTTTAAAAATAAAAATAACCTTTTAATGAAAGTCTACTTTTTGTTTGAAATATTTTTGATTTTTGTTAAAGCAATTTGATTAGTTTGCCTTTGCGTACTGATTCGTTTTCAGGTCGATCGCAGATGCCTAAAAGCTCGGATATGAAAAAAAAATTAACAAATTCCTTTTGCATCTTGGGTTCACTTTATAAATAAGTTGAATTTAATGAAAGTCATTTTTCACACTATCTAGATTTGTGATTTCTTATACAACTTTTTCAATTTTGTACAATAGATTACTAAAAAAGTCATAAAATCCAAAACGGAAATGAATGGGAGTTTTGCACTTTTTGACCAAAAATCTAGACTTGTTCTTCATATTTGAACTGAACTTGAAATTCGGAAAAGTTCTGTCCGAAATTTTTAGAAGGTCGACAAAAATTCTAACTGTTTGCAAAATTTGACTCGTTTTATAATCGGAACGCTTTTATCCGTAAAATTCAGGTTTCTTACATTTTTCCCCAGCCCATTCTCTGTCTAAATACTTTCAATGCAGATTTTGTTATCTTATTTAGTAATTTAGTTCGGATTATTATTCTATTCGTGATAGAAAAAAAAGATCTCTATAAATATACATTGTTCTAAGCTTAAATATATTAAATGCATTTAGTTCATTCTATCTTTTATATCTAAGAGTTATGAGAAGTACTAATAATAATAATTATGTTGATGGAGGCGGGTTTGCTTAATGGAATTTCATAGAATCAATAAAAGAACTCTGTTAGTTGGTAATCTTTTATTCTTACTTAGTTTTTATTAAAGTCTCTTAAATAAGATGATATTAAATCAGCTAGTCAAGTAACAAGATAAGATCATATTTTAATTTTAGCGGTCTAGTCGTTTTTTACCGAAATTTCGTTGAACAAACTGAGTAAATCGGACAACGTAGTTACCAATCCAGAAGTAGTATCGATACGATCGATCAGTGCTATGCCAAGTCCTTTTAAAAAGATCCAAAAGCATAAAAATTGAAACCTTAAATAAAATTTACCTTTAATATCGTACTTTTCCCTATGAGTTTATGTCTTCTTATTTATTTTGATTATCAAGAGTGTTCCATAATAGTAACCTAATCAAAAACAATAAAAAAACCCAACCTTAAATAGACTGAAAGATGCTAATTTTTAATGATTTTCTCGTTTTTCCAATAAAAAAAATCAGTAGGTATCTTAAATCGTCCTTATTTTTTTGAGCTTATTTAGATTATGCATGATTTAGTCTTTTGAATAGTCTTTATATTAAACTGTAACGGAGGGTTATTAGCCGAAAACCATTAACACACATAATATGTTTTATAAAAATCAAAAAAAAAATTTGTTTTTTAATTTTTAGAAATCAAAAAATTTGTTTTTTTTACCGTAGCCTTTGCAATACATATCCACCGTACCTACCGTACCACCGCACCTTCACCGTAATGGAGCAAATTCCGTTAAGTTCGAAAAGGGTTATTAAATAGCCACAAAGTAGCGTGGCTTTTTCCTAATTTATCAGTTTTTTTAAGCTTCAAAGGTTAATTCGCAAATTAAAAATGAGAATTTTTGATTGTTAAATTTTTTATTATTTTATTATTAATTTAAATTCGATTCGGCTTTCTGATGTTGCAAAAACATTTAGACCAATAAACTTGGTCCACCGAATCTGTTTAAAAAATTTTGAATAAGATTTGATAATTTTTTAATCATGTTAAGGAAATAATATAAATAAGACTAAAAATTAAAAAAAAATTCTTTTGTTTCTGGCGTATCGACCTCAAATTAGTGTCGCTTAGCATTGTCATCTGCAATAGCTAAAGTCTTGCGTTAATATTTTAAAGCTAATATTTTAAAAAAATTCCAATTTCGTCTTGACTGAAGAACACTGAAATAGCACGCTAATATAAAATTCAATTTGATTTTAGCGATTGTAACGAATCAAGGAAACATTGCGTTGTTTTTTTTATCTCGATTAAGTCATTCGTTTTCTTAAAAAACATTTGTTTTCGTTACAATCGGTGTCAACGACGAATAAGCAATAAGTTAAACGTAAATAAGTGCTTCATTCGTATTTAAGACCTAAATTTTTTAAAGGCTTTTATCTGTTGTGATTATGATAATTTTCAATCGATTCAAATTTAAGATTGTTGAGCGTGCGTAAATTCGACTTATAGAACCTCTCATAGACTTCGATAAAATTTTAGACTAAGAGACTTTGTAGAGTACGGTTTGTATTATTTGAATGTTTGGAAATGACAAAAAATACGAGAAAATAAATAAATAATCTAGATATACACATGCAGACGTTTGGATTATAATTTCGAATCGATTGGCCATTAATTTTTATAAAATTATCAAATTTAGAGATCAAAATAATTGATTATTTTATAACTTATTTATAAATTTATTATTTTACTTCTTTTTTAAAAATTAAGTGCATGAAAAAAAAATAAAGTTGAAAAAATTTTTTGAAACTTTTGCATTTTTAATTTAGTTTTGCAATTTTGAAAAATTTTAAATTTTGAATTGAGGAAAAGACGAAATGGTGAATTGAGAAATTTCTCGACTTTGCCCAAAGTTCTCTAAAAAACTGCAATTCTCAGAATTATGTTCGTCTGAGGTGTCTTGTTGGTTTTGTTCGAATTCAGTTGATGAAACAACATCTAACCAACGGCTTCGTCCCCGTCTTTTACCAAGACTAAGTCTAAATTGATAAATCGGGTCTCCCCTGTTAGGTGAACATTTTGTTCAACCAGTCTTATTTTTATCATCTTTATTTTAGGTGCATGTACAGACAGAATTGAAAGCATTTAGAGTAGCCGAAATATGATCCAATCACACATTGATAAATATGTATTGAGATTAAAAAGAAAATGTACTGTTGATCGTATTAAGGCTTATATATTGATATTAACTGAGATTGGGAAATATTAAAAGCCGAAAGTAAAATTGAATTCGAAGAGTTGTTCAATTCCTCAAATACTGATGATGTAACTTATGATCCCGAAACAGATGATTGTGAAGTTGATTCAAAACAAGACAATGGATCAGTTTTTGGTTCATTAAAAAGCGATTATCGTTCATCAACGGCTGATTTTGAGAGCAAAAAAGAACCCGAGGAAGAGGCATCTCAAAAATTGGAGTTAAATGGAGGCTGCAGTGAAGAAACAACCGTCAAAAATCGTTCAATAAATTCATCCTGTTCATCTAATCGTGAACATGTTACAGAGTGAATCACTATTGATACGGCTAACATATTTCCTCACTAAGGCCGAAACTTGTAATGACCACGGACACCTTGAAATTGCTTTATCCTAATTCTGACCAACATTTAACAAATAAGGTGTACTCGTACCGTACCGTACAAACCTGAATTCAAGACACGAAGAAACATTAAAATGACATCAATAACCTTTGTCGAATATCCTTTAAGGTGAACGAACATTTATCAGGACTGTGATACGGAATTTAACACTAGAACGCCCGAGGGTTTTTTTAGACCCCTACATCGAAAATTAAGCCCTAATTATTTCCGAGATAAAACTTGAGGATCGACTTGATCTCAGTATATTTGATTCATTTTCGTCCATATTTTCAGGAAATATAGCTAGTTTGTCATCAACTTTAATGGTTCGTGAATAAAACGGAACCATAGTTTTCGGCAAAAATTGACCGGGCGTTCTAGTGTTAAACATTTAACGTTAAACTGTCTGACATCCTAAAAGACTGGAATATAACATCATCAAACAAACTTGCAAAATAAATAATCCCACATATTTCAACGTGTTTTTGAAACGTTAAAAAAAGACTTGTGATCAGTATTGAAAAAATCAGTATCAGTCAGTATCAGTACTAAGAACATCAGTATCAGTCAGTATTCATTATTCATTTACGGAATCAGTATCGAGAAAATCAGTATCAGTATTTACATAATAAGTAAAAAAACATTTTACACATGATACAATATTACCTTATCTGTATACAGAGACTTTTCAAATCAACCCCTTAAGGCAATGGAAACCGATAAGCAGAAACTTGATTTGATAAAAGAAACGCATTTAATTTCAACTTGTTTAACGTTGTTTTTATACTATTCTAAGTTAATTTATTTACATAAAATATATCATTTCATTTTATTGAGGGATTATTAAAGAAAAATATTAAAAGGAAGACCGATAAATAAAAAAGACTCACCCCTCAAAAAAATTATTTTCTCAAACATAAGCGGTTTTAATCAAAAAAAAATTTCAATTGTAGTAGTAGTAGTAGTAGTAGTAGTAGTAAAAAAAACTGCAGTATGAACTGTGTCCATACCAGCGCAATTAAGCGCTTAGTCCAATTATGGACCATTGCAGTCGCTGCATCAGTTGAATTTAAACACTTCTCTATCAATTGAAAAGCAATAAGGGATTTTAGCAAAAGTTTCTTCAAATTGAATTTTTTTAATATTCTAAGTTTCTTCTATAAAATCTGGCGATTTGAAGTTGCGAATCAAATTAATAAAACCAAAAAACTCAATTTTATTTATAAAATCTTTAGAAAAAGTACCTATTGTTTTCTTCTTATGCAGAGATATTTCTACAAGGTCAACATTACATGTAAAACCTTAATGTAAGATCTGCAAATTTCTGCAACAAAATTGCGCATTTAAATTAAATCTATTTACATTGCCTGCATTCTGTACTCTGCAAATATATTTTGCAGATTTTACACTAAGGTTTTACATGTAATGTGACCTTGTAGAAATATCTCTGCATAAGAAGAAAACAATAGGTACTTTTTCTAAAGATTTTAAAAATAAAATTGAGTTTTTTGGTTTTATTAATTTGATTCGCAACTTCAAATCGCCTAAAATCTTACTTGTTTCATGGGGTACTTGAAAAAAAAATTCCTAACACGAGGCCTATTTAGAAATTTTTACATACCTAGACCCCCTCCCCCCTGTCAAAAAACCTTTTTCCATTTAAGAATACGATCCCCCCCCCCCCTCTAAAATATCACATTCCAATTTTTTTAAGCTCTTTTTCTCTTGTTAATAAAAATTTGAAACTTAAAAAGCCTTCAATTTTTCAACTCAGAAGTTCACCTCGTCTTAGTTAAAACATAGAAAAAAATACATCTCGCTCGCTGATCTCCCTCTTCTATCTCAACAAAAGTTGAGGCTGAATTGCCAAATTTGCCTTCGAATCTTTACCAAACACTCGAGTTTATCTTTTTTAATCTAAGGCAACAAAGCTAGAGAGGCGTAGTCAGAAACTTTTGGGTAGTGTCGCGAACCTCTGGATATGGGAACCCCTTCTTTCATAAAATCTTCGAAGACCCCTCACCAACTACTCATTTACTGAAGTTTATAAGGTAATTTTTTTCCAGCTGTTCTTAATAATAGTCCATTCATGGTCCAAACTAGACTATAATTATAATCTCTTTCATGTATTCCTCTAGTAACTTCAAAACTTGTCTTCTGGTATTTGATTTTAGAGGTAAACCGAATAAATAAAAAAGGTGAATGCAAAATAATGTAAAAAAAGTTTCGAGTAAAAAATCCATTCTAGTTAACGATAGCTTAGCGGCATGATAAAAAAATTAAAAAATTTTCTCTAAATTTTCGTTATTAAACGATGAATACTGAAATTTACTGATACTGATCAGGAAAATACTGACAGTATCACAACTCTGGTTAAAACGTTTATCAAAAGTTTTGTTATAACGGTTGATTCATTAGTTTAGCGCTTGTTTTATTAAATTGCTCGAATTTTTTTTTAAATCCTTAAAACGTTTGATTGAAAATAATGAATGGAAAAAATTAATTGCGAGGAACGAGAGATCTCGTGGCGAGATGATTAAGCAGAGGTGAGTGCGCATAGAGATAATACCGGACTTTTTTTAGAAAAATTCTTGACGTAAGAAAAGATTAGTATATGTATATAAAAAAAAATACATGTATTTTTCTCAAAAATCAATCAATTAATTCATGCGTGCATAAATTTCACATCTTACTTAACATTAACTTAAAAAAACTATTAATTTACCTATGCAATTATTAAGAAAAAAAGCTAAAATTCAATTAACTCATAATTAAGAGAAAAAAATGTTATCTAACTGAATATTAATATCTGGTATCTGAATATATGGAGAGTCCTGTTTAAATACTACAAAGTTTCAAAGATAATTCTCAAATATGATAATCAAGAAAGTGACTTGATTAACTCTACCGAAGGTGTGAAACAAGGTGGTATTCTTTCCCCTTATTTGTTTAACTTTTTCATTAATGAGTTGCTGGAGAATTGTACGAATCTTAACATTGGAGCTAGCATCAATGAGCTCAATCTGTCAATCATCGCGTATTGTGATGATATCATAATACTTTCGCCTTCGTTTGGTCAGACTATCGAGCTATTGGAGGAATGTTTCAAATTTGCCGAAAAAAGGAAAATGGATTTCAATCCGAACAAATAATAATATTAATTAACAACAAATAATTATTGTTTTTTTAATATTAAAATCAGGAACATTTTTTTGAAAAAAAAACAGGATCGTCTTGTGTAGTCGAATACTCACGTTAATTTGAAAAAGTCAGGGCCATGCCTTACCTGAATGTTTAAGCTTTGACAAAGCCAGGGCCATGCCTTCCCTGAATGTTTAAGCTTTGAAAAAGCTAGGGCCCTGCCTTCCATGAATGTTCAAGCTTGGAATGCTCAAGATGATAAAAGATGATTTCGTCGAAAAAGTATTGTAGTCAAATTTTTGGTTTGAATGGCCCAAAAATTAAGCAAAATGTAAATTTTTATCTTAAATCTATCCGAAGTTAACGTCTCGTTACTCGCATATAAAGCTCTGCTTCGTGTATCTTAAGTTAGAAAAACACAAAAACCGTTACAAAAACGTATCATTTTTAACGTTTATTTGATCTGTTTAACATTTTTTTTTCTCCAACTACTG
Organism: Brachionus rubens; assembly: GCA_022207745.1. Classification (NCBI taxonomy): domain Eukaryota; kingdom Metazoa; phylum Rotifera; class Eurotatoria; order Ploima; family Brachionidae; genus Brachionus; species Brachionus rubens. Next base: position 2,884,574 of record JAJVHD010000005.1, read on the forward strand.
TAATTGAAAAAATGAATGTTTAATTTATTAAAAAAAAAGAGCGCATTTAAATTCAAGTTTTAAAATCTCCATTTTTATGATATTTTTCATTCACTTTTTTTTTTTGCAAAATGTCTTTAAAATCTAAAATAATCGACTATTACGATAATCTCATAACTGAAATCGATATTTATTGCGAAAAACTTTTGACAAATCCGACCAAACTTGATTCAACAAAACTAGACCATCAACGAGTCAAATTTGTAAACGAAATAACCAAAATTCAATCTTTCAACTTAAACGAACTCGATGCAAATACACCTAAAGGAAGTTTGGGCAAAAAATTATGTTTCTTCATACCCCGTAAGACACAACAAGAGAACTCATTTTTTTGTGACAACATATTCGGTAAATTAATCGTTACAAATCAAAATATTTCAAAAAGTCTACTTGACACATTAACCGGAATCTATAACAACGAAATTTTCGATTTAGAATTTGTCAAATTGACTTCACATGATGTAATCTTAATGAGTTTAATACTTCAACTAGTCGAACATAGAAAGTCTAATTTCATTATTGATTTATCAAACATCGATGAAAATGTTATAGAAGACTTTCGAATTGAAAAGAGCAGCATTCAAGTCTTAAAACCAAATGATTTCGATCAAGTACAAACTACCATCAATACCAAATTGTTAAAGACATGTTATTTTGAATTCTTTAACGCTAAATCACTCTGTAAAAACTCATTTTTAGGTCTTGGAACGACTAAAGAAATCAATTTGGTAGCTAACGAACATTGTATTCTCGAACCCTATTGCTTCGATGGTCTTAACAAAGTCGATAGATTAGGAGTTTATAAATTTAATATGAGAGTCTTAGAATCGAATATTCTACACGGTTTAGAGAATCTAATTCGTTTAGATCTAAGTCAAAGTAGCCTCGAAAAATTAACCGAGGGTGTTTTCAAAAATTTAAAGAACCTCAAATATTTAAATTTATTCAATAACAAAATAGCCGAACTCGATAAAGACACGTTCGTGGGTCTCGATTGCTTACAAGTATTAGAATTAGGTCAAAATGATATTTTTAAAATACACCGTGATGTATTCAATCCGATCAAGAATATAACATACTTAAATTTACGTAATAGTGTACTATTCGATTTGAATCCATCTTGTTTTAATCAACTTAAAAATTTAGAATTTTTGAGTCTTGTAAACGATCGTGTCGATTACAACCTTGATTTAGAAGACTTAAAATTTCCAAAACTTAAATACTTGTCTTTAAATTCAAAAGAAGTTCCAAATTTTCAAATGAAATTGGATTTTTTGCATTTAGCTGGTGTCGAGGATTTGGACGAGTATTCGTTAAGAGGTCAACCTAAATTAAAAGGTCTTAGATTGGACATGGACTCAAAAGTTTTGGTTAAAGTTAACAAAAAAAATTTCGAAAGTCTCAAAAGTTTGGTCTACTATAAAATTAAAATCAAAAATCGAGAAAAACCTTCAAACACACCTGAGTATTACAAGAGCTTATTGAATTGTTCAAAGGCTTATTTTACTGATAGTGTTTTCAACTTGGGATATTTTCAAGTAAGTACAAAAAAAAAAAGGTTTACAATTGATTCTAAATTTAATTTCAAAAGGTTTCGTCTGACGAAGGTCGATTCGAACGTGATTTTATTTTAAAAAATTTGGAGTTTAATCCAGTGTCAGATGATGCCATTGATTATTATTATACGGTTAACTATATGAATTAATTTGATGTTTGACTTTTTTTGTTATTTTTTTCATTTTTGGTTTGATAAAAATTTGACCAATTTTTCAAATAAAAATTTTTTTTAAAAAACTTCAATCTTGTCATTTATATCCATCATCTGAAAGTACATGCCAGTACAAAAATACCGAGAATAGACGCGTCTACTTGCTTTTTTGTCGAAGCAAAGAGGGTCTACGAACTTAGAGACTGAGAGTACCGCTAAGTCTTATCAGGACGTCTTATCAGTACTCTTGTTACGCTCCGAGATTGGACTTGCCAGTTATTAAGCAAGAGGAACAGAACACTCAAAATAACCAGAATGAAGAATGTGTTCTTCGCCTTGATCGTCTTGACTAACTTCTTTGTAAGATTCCGGAAATTCAAAAGGTCCACAATATCTAAGAAAGTGATTTTCGACATCAAATTCGTAATCTACACATATGAAAACCTAGGGAAGCCAGTTTTTTAGGGGGTGTCCAAACCATGATCGCATTTTGAGATAAATGGTATTAGAGGTTCATGAATTTTTTAAAAATTTTAAGCGTTGTACAATAGAGGCCCTGTGACCTGGGGGTTTCCAAAGTTATCGGATTTAAGTGAGTCAAGATTAGAAAAAAGCCACCTTTAGACTGTTTTATCAGGGTAGTTAAAACCGGGGTCGACGGCCGATCCAAATAACGGCCGTCGACGTCGGTTAACTACCCACGTTTCTGAGACTGATTGTATCATCTGATTTGATTTCGCTCCACGGTCACGAAGAAGAACAAAATGAACAATATGAATAGGAGGCTTAGATTTTAGAAGTATGAACAAAATGAATAATATGAATGCCATTTCTAAAATTTCAATGAAAGAAGTTTCTGTTAGTTATAGAATGAAGTATAAATTCATAGACTGTCATATAAAGTGACTGTCGTTAATACCTGAAAATGGACTTTTTTGGCCTAAAATGATTTTACAAGTTTTTACGAAGCGGGATGTTATTTTACGTAAGCTGACGTAAGCTTACATCACAGTTTGTATGTAAGAAGATGGAATCTTACGTAATTTTACGTAAATTTACGTAAGATTAAGTAAAATAAAAGCACTGCATGAAGGAATTTGAAATTTTTGACCAAAAATTCCTTATGTATGCAAACCAAAGATGCATGAATTTTTTAATAAAAAAAATTTGCAAATTTTTTCAAAAAATTACCAAATTGGTACCTTTTTCTGTGCCTTAAATCGACGTTTACAGGAGCATTTGCTTAGTTAAGAGAAATGTGTTTAAAAAGTCCGGAAAACCTATGAAAGGTCTCGAACATTTTTAAAAGGTTATGAAAATTTTTGATTGCTGATGAATGTTCATGAAAGGATTCGAACGTTCATTTTAAGAACATGTGAACGACCAGGCTAGTATAACCTTTCAAAAATGTTCGAGACTTTTCATAAGTTTTCGGGACCTTGTAAACACATTTCTTTTAACTAAGAAAAGTCGATTTAAGGCGCCGAAAAAGATAATTTTTTGGAAAATTTTGAAAATTGCATACATAAGGATTACGAATTTTTAGTCAAAAATTTCAAATTCCTTCAAAGATCCTAGGGTCTAAAATTATTTTGGATACCCCCTAAAAAACTGGCATTCGTAGGTTTTCATATGTGTAGATTACGAATTTGAGGTCGAAAATCACTTTCTTAGATAGTGTGAACCTTTTGCATTTCCGCAACCTTACTTTCTCTAAATTTTTTTATGCCCGTCTTATAATATGGGCATCGAGTACATACCACGTATTCCAAATATGACCTCACTATTCTTTTTTTAGTGCCTACTGACCCAAATATCTAAATTTTTTACATTTTTAAGGGCTAATAAACTTTATCAACAGTTGAGTTGAAAAGAACTATTGGTCTTTTTGATCTAATCAATGAATGTTAATAAAAAGATGAAAAAAAATAGTTTTATTCATTATTTCTATAAAAATTTTTAACTAAAATTTAATTTTAAGTTCTTTTAACATGAAGTTGAAAAATCAAATTGAATTTCTTCTTCAAAAAGAGCGAGTAAAAACATCAAAAGCCAACCTAGTAGAAAAAACGAAACAACATATGCAAACTTTTTCATGTCACGTTTACCATCTTTGGACTCAAACTCTTGCTTTACTCTCGGAACCTGACACATTAAAAATTAATTTTGATTGCTTTTATTTTAGATCAATTTTAACTTACCATATTGACTAATGCTATGTACAAAAATACACCTGTTGTTACTGCAAATATCCATTCTCTAAATGTTTCACCAGGTGAAAAACTAACTAGGATATAATATGCGATTAGACCAGTGGCTGATGTAATTGCATTCAATAGTAGAATAGTGTAGTGTCTAAACCCAGAGCTTAACAAAACTGCATAGTCGCCCAATTCATGCGGAATTTCGTGAAATAAAATAGCCAAACTTGTTGAAAAACCTAAACTAAGAGATTCAGAGAAAGCGGCTGCTATGGCAAAACCATCAGCTGCTTTGTGCATCATGTCACCAAAAAACGCTACCCAACCGGTCATGTGAACAGCTAAAGAATAAAAAAATGTCTTGAACAAAAAAATTTCCATCAATTGACAAAAATTACATTTTAAATAAGTTTTAAGATTTTTTGCTTTAGTTTTATTTGTTTTAACATTAACAATGGTCGATACTTCATCGGATACAAACGATTCAGCTTTACTTTGAGTTGGACTTGTTGATGCTGAACTTGCTGGCGACATGTTTTCATAATCATTAGGACACTTGGTCTTATCATCTGAGTGATCATGATCGTGATCGTGGTTATGATGATGATGGAAAAAGATTTCCAAAAGCCACAAGAGGAAAATTGCTTTAAAATAAATTAAAATTAAAAAAAAAACTCGATAGGGTGGGTCTTGATTAATACTTGACATTGTAACAGTCATTTTCCATAATGGATCTTTTTCACTGCGGACTATTTCTTCACCATGATCATGTCCATCATGATCACCACCTTCATGTGCGTGTGAATGTAAACCAAACGCCTTTGATACCAAAAAAATGTTATAAAAATTTATTTCGGCAAGTTTTGTATCCTTACAGCTGGTAAAATGTGTAAAAGAGCATCACTTAATAAAGTACCAATAGCTAATGCTTTTAAAGCTAATATTAAATAGCTAATTGTTTTCTTGAATTTACCAAGTAGACTAACACATATCATTGAAACAAGCCATATAACAACAATTGAAATAGTCCCGAATAAATATTCTAGAGAAAAAAAATTTTAATAAAAAAGTCTTGTTGATTTTACTCTCCTTACTATCTTTGGTCGATGTTGGACAAAGTTTAGTATGGTCATGATGATCGTGATTAAGACAGTCTTCATTAATACCCAGCCAAATGAGAGCTGGGCCCATGAGTTGAAACAACTCTTTGCTTATTCGCGAGTCTTTATCATGTAAATGGAATATTGTAAATATTTGAGCACTTGAGTAACACTTTTTTTTTTAAAAATTTAAATGATGCTTTTAAGGACTATCTGATTAAAGGACTTACCAGACTGAAGTTGTCCGATTTTAATCTAGCCATTGAATGGTCATGGCCGTGGTCATGGTCATGGTCATGGTCATGGTCATGATCATGATCGTGGTCATGGTAATCAATTCCAAATTTTTCCATTATATTCTCAACATCATTTTGACTAATACTCGTAAAATTGTAAGTCTCATTTGAATAGAGCTCAAATATTTGATCAATAAACCACGAAGCATTGGGAAGACCTTCATGTAAATCACCGTGACCATCACCTCTTAATAACTTTTTATTAAATAAACTTTGGATAATTATTGAATTTGTTGTTAGGCCAATAAAATTAGCAATAAAAAATGCGAAAAAGAATTTTGAATTCATTTTTTTTTTTTTTTTTTGGTCGATTCTTAAGATGAGATTTTAAGACTTTTTTCGAAAGCATTTTATAATATAGTATTATCGCGTTGTAGATAAGATTTTCACATTTCTATTCCTATGGATTTTTTTTGTCAAGGTCTAAAAATACATTTCAAATTATCTTATTACTTTTATCTTTCATTATTAATTTATAACTTGAGTTTTAAGTTTCACATTTGTTAGAGTCATCTATTTTTTTTTATCTAAGCTTAAATGTTTCTTGCCTTTTATTACTTTAGACACCTGTAATTATGTGATTTTTTCTAAATTTATTTGATAACCCTACTTTATAATTTCTTAACAGGGTTTCAGAGACAAAAGTTAATTGAAAATGTGAAAGAAATTTTTCATATTTTTTACTCTCGAACAAAAAAAAAAAAGTTTTATTCAAGTCAAGGAAACTTCAATTCTTTATCTGATTTACATGATTTACTGTTGGGTTTGAATCAAGTCTTGTCAACCATCACATAATTAGGTACATGTGTAGTCACTATGATTGTTGATGTGATGATGCTTTGATGAATACACACGGCTAGCGAAAAGTTTCAATTTTTTTGATACTTTGAATTGCACCCCGAGATCAGTATTTTTCACTAATAGAATTGTAAATGTATGGAACAAATTGCCCAATGAAGTTGTCCAAGCCAAGAATTTAAATTGTTTCAAGTCAATGTTGGATAAATGGATGAAAAGTAACTGCAAAAGCCTATTCGGCTAAGTACCCATGGTACTGCATAAAATATTTATGCGCAGTTAAAACTACTACTACTTAAAAGTTTCAGTCGTTTTTGAAACAAATTTCTATCAAATATGATAGAAAAGGTTTCAATTTTGAAAAATAAATTCTGATAGCTATGAGAATTTAAATTTTGGCTAGCCAAAATTTAACACTAATAATTTTCAAAATAAAATTTAAGAGATTAAAGTTTCATTTTTATCTTTATACAAAATTAAAAGTTCATTTTTTTACATAAACAATAAAAAAAGACACCATTTTTAGTTAAACAAGTTACAGTGTCGGTCCAAACTATTTAACTTCGGAGTCAGAGTCTGAGCCTGAGTCGGATATTACGCGACTATTTATCTAACACAGAGTCTTTTCTCTTCGATGAAAGACCTATAACTTAGACTCTGTCTCAGGCTCAGACTCCGACTCTAACGTTAAAAATTTCAGACTGACACTGTATCAATTTATTTAGAAAATTGAGAAAAAAGTTGATAAAAAAAATATCTCGAAAGGTGTTTGCTGGTTTATCCGCTGAAGGATCATAATAAACTGATAGATTGAATACTTGAGAGTACAACGTCATTAACTTTGTTGCTGAGAATTACTCCCCTATACCTAGCTGCAGCCAATTAGGTTCATTTTTGTTTAAACAGTAGATTAAGACACCTTTTTTAATTTTAATCAAACATTGTTCTATTTTGGAATCTAAAATTAACTTTATGATTGACCTATAAACAAATCTTTTTATTTATTTAAACATAAGACCTGTCGTTCAGCATAACTCCCTCTGGATACTGAAACTTAAAGCAAATACAATCCCAAAATCAAGGAAATATTAAAAAATATTGGTCTTACTAATGAAACTTTTTTGTCTATGATTGAAACTTTATGTTTCGATCTGATTTGAAACTTTTAAGGTTCATTTTTTTTTAATTCGACTTTAAAGTTTCATGATCGCGAAAAGAGTGGGTCGCTTTCTATTCTTAGCAACTTTTTACCATCTGGACCTCTCTCAACCATCCCAAACATCCAAGTTTGTATACGTTTAAGACTTTTACCTTTGTTATATTTTGCTTTTGCAATGACGTATTCTAGGGTTTTCCTACACGGAGATTACGAATTTAAGGTCAAAAATATGAAAATCCATCATCATAGTGATTTTTTTCTTTTTTTTTTTACTTTTTTTCAAAAGTAAAAATAAATTGATCATCGTCGATTCAGTGACGACGTTTTGTTTAAAAAAAATTACACTGTCAAAAAAATATCTCAAAATTGGCACACATTCTCTCAATTTTTAAAACATTTATCCCTCAAAAAATGACGACTGCAAATATACTTAGGGGTATCCAAAAGTTTTGACGTTTTCATCAATAATTCATTTAAAAAGATTTAAAAAAAAAATTTTTTGCATAACCATGTTCTCCATTTTATTAGCTTTCTAATGTGTGGTCGCATCAACATATTGAATATGTATTTCAAAAGTTTCAGCTCATAATTTGAAACTCACATTTTTCAAAATTTCAAAAATGAATAAGGAGCACTTAAGAAGCTATATTTTGATCAGGTATAAGTTAAATATTAGAGCAGCAGTAATCCATTCCGAACTTATGGCATCAATGGGAGATAGTGCTCCTTCTAAACGTACTGTCGAAAGGTGGGTTGAACGTTTCAAGAGTGGCGTGGAGTCAGTCAACGATATTGATCGAATTGGGAGGCCAATTACAGCGACTAATTCTTCAAATGTTGATCGAATTCGACGACTTGTTGAAAAGAACCCGAGGATATCTATACATTATATTGAAGCTGAGACAGGCCTGAAGTATGGAACAATTGGACGGATCTTGCACGACCATTTAAATTTACGTAAATTATCCTCGCGTTGGATCCCCCATGAATTGAATGAGAATCAACAAAAAAAAAGGGTTGAGATTTGTCGCAAAAATTTAGAACTTTTAGAGACCCAAAGATGGCGTTTATGTGATATAGTTACAGGGGATGAGTCATGGATTTACCACCGTAAAATTGGGAACAAAGCATCTAATTCGAGCTGGGCTCCAAAGGGCCAAAGTCCGCAAACTGTGGTAAAACGCAACCAATTTGAGCCGAAATCAATGGTGTGTGTTTTTATTAAAACAACAGGACCTGTTTTAGTGCATGTAGTCTATAAATAACACCTATTATGTTGAAAATGTCTTAGGTCCTCTTATTGAGACCTTAAAATCGCAAAGACCAACATCAGGTACAAAAAATATGAAAATTTTGTATGACAATGCTCGACCTCATGTTCATGAAAACGTCAAGAACTTTCTCAATACTAATCACATGACCATAATCGACCATCCGGCTTACTCCCCAGACTTATCTCCATGTGATTTTTGGCTATTAACGAAATTAAAAAACGCTTACCCGATCGTACAAGTGAAGAACTCTTGGAATCCCAAATTACAGAGATACTTAATTCGATTCCTAAAGAAGAGTTTCAAATGACCTTTCAAAAGTGGACTGAGCGGATGAAACTTTGTATAGAAAATCAAGGCAATTACTTTGAACACCTAAAAAAATAAAATCGATAAAAAAATTTTTTTTTCGTCTTTTTTAACCCGAACGTCAAAACTTTTGGATACCCCTAAGTATCTCAAAAAGTGAGAGAATAATATCTCATTTTTTCTACTGAGACAATATCTCTCATTTTTTTTCGAGAGATATTAAAAGTACACATCTAGTATTTCTAACCATAAACTATGCTTAAAATCAGTTTCAGGTAAATGCTTAAAAGGGTATAGTTATATCGTGAATGTCAGAACGGTCTTTAAAAACAGTTGAGTTCTCGTTCGAAACATTTTCCAGAAAGTTTCGCTACAAAAGGAACGTTACATTTTCGCAAGAATCACTGTATAGAAAGCAAATTATCAGAATCAAGTTATCTTTAACAAAATCAAGCGACAAGATATTTAAAAAAGTTCAACCGGATTGCCTCTAGGTAATAAAGCTCGGTATCTATCGATGTCGTAATTTGAACAGAAAATCAAAGCCTTGTATGAATCGCTTCTTAAAAAGCTATTTAAAGCTATGTCGCAGAATGATGAATCTCATTTCATCTCAAGTCATCGTTTAAAAAGAGTAAAAGGTGACCAAGGGTTAAAACTACAACTTCTTGACAGTTATCCATGAAAACTAATTTGACCAAAGAAAAATTCAGAATTTTAGAGTTTGTGACCAAGTAATTTATTTAGATAAGTGATGTATAATTCCATCTTTAGAGCAGACAATTGCACCCAAGTTTTTCTCGGTTTCGGGTTTTGGGTTGGGTGTCATCACCCATACCCGATACCCATACCCACATACCCATTTTTTTTTGGGTTGACACCCGACCCGATACCCAAATACCCGGAAAATTCAGGTTTTTTCCAAAGCTAGTTTGATAAAATTAATCATTAAAAACGTAAAACAAAAGCTTTCAAACACGATAACACCCAAATAACTCGATTTTTATGCGATGTCAAGGTTTCGGTAATAATCATAATTGTTGAGTTTTAAAGAAACTTACCCTTAACGTCTAAAATAGGGTTATTTTTTAAAAAGCACTTTCACCGAATTAATTACGGAACCGCTTGCGTACTGTACCAACCGTACCAGAAGCGTCATTTAGGACTGGTAGACCGGTTTATTTTGGAGAACCGGCTTTAAAGCTGGTTTAGGGTCCTAAACCGGTTCTAAATTCGGCTTCACTTCTAAAACCGGTTTTTAAACCGGTTTATTAAAATCAAGCTGGTTTATAAGTCGGTTTTCCAAGACCAAACCGGTTTAAAGTTGGTTTAAACCGGTTTTTATTCGAATATTTTTACATTAGGTTATGGAATCTAAAGCCAATGTTTTCAATTAGTTTTATTAAAACGAACAACAAATTCCCAAAGATAAATAAAAAATTCTTAACAATTTGTTGGTTTTACTTTTTTGATTTCTGTTTTGCCTTTGGTATACTATGAGCAGGGGTTTTAAAAAATAATCAAATTGGTATATGACGAGAAAAGAATTTAAATCAATAAATTTTTTTTTGAACTTTGATCAAATCTTAGACACACCACTCAAGACCACACGAAAATTTTTTTTGAAAAACAAATAAAGCGATTGTTTAATCCGAGATTTTCCTTTTACGAAGCGGCAATTCAACTTAACGGTCTTAACTAATAGCTTGTTCCTGCAAAAAGTCGTTTTTAGGCGCTGAAAAAAGCATCAATTAGGTCATTTTTTGAAAAATATTAAAAATCATTTTATAAAATATAAGCTTGACAAGGATCTATCATATCTTGTTAATTATTGGTAAAATTTTCGATAGAGCATTTCGATGAAAAAGTAGTGTCATTTTGCTTGTTAATTTTATTTGAGTGAAAAGTATATATTAATTTTAAAATAATTTAAGCTTTTTTTATAGACTTTTAAACAATGAGAATGGTCCTATTTTGGTTTTCAATAGATGGGGATTAGAACAAGACAAAGTGAAAATTTTGCAGAATTCAAAAAAGGATCATTAAAATTTTCTTATAAAACCGACTTGAGCCGGTTCTAAAAACTGGCTTAAACATTAAACCGGTTTATTAAACCAGTTTTTTTTTCAAAGCCGGTTTGTTAAACCAGTCTTGCTATGAAAACCGGTTTCCAGAGCCAGTTTGAAATTCAAACCGGTTTGAGTGAAAAGTCGTTTTTGAACCGGCTTTAAAAACCGGTCTACCAGCCCTAGCGTCATTTCACCATATTATTCCCGTACCCGTAACTATACGAAGCGTAACGGATCTTTTTCAAAGCAAAACCAAACTCCTACTAAGTTATTAAATCCTCTTGATCGAGAGCACTGATGTAACAAAAGTGTAATTTAGAAGCTTCTCAAAGTTAAAATTAAATTGGCTATTTTTCAAAGTTTTTTAAAACATGAAATTTTTTAAAAGTCGGTTTTTTTAAGAGTTTTCCTGTCTAAATACCGGTGTCATCCTCCATTTTTAAGGTAAAGGGTCATCTGATTGTTCAATTTTTCTTCGTCTTCGTTAAAAAGACGAAGAAAAGATATTTAAAACAGAAAACTCTGGGTATAGAGTATCGCCAAAAGCAGACGCAAAAACTTTAGGATGTGTCAGACTTAAGAAACGAGATGCGATTTTTCGAAATTTTTGTTTTCACTTCCATTCGACTTGATTGTTAAAATTGGTTTTAAAAAATTTTATTCTTTTAAAATTCGGATTCAGGCTTTAAAAAAATGTATCAACGCTACTCTTTAGGTTGGGGTTTTGTTAATCCAAGTAAATCTGAATGATCAACCAAATTTCTTAAATTAATTTTTTAAACTCAAGTCTTTGTTTACTAGTATTCTTATTTTCATATTGAATTAAAATTTGAGGAAGTATTAAAGAAGGAAGATGGTCTGAGGTTAGAGAGCATTGTGAAATTTCGTTCAAAAAGTTCAGTCCAAAATTAAAAAATTGAATATTTTTTTATAGGAAATGAAGATGTGGTTACTAAAAAAGTGTAACAAGATGTAACAAAAAATGTTACACAACTTGCAATACAAAAGGGTTAAAAACAAAATTTGATCTTTTCCTATAAAAAAATATTCAATTTTTAAATTTTGGACTGAACTTTTTGAACAAAACTTCACAATGCTGTTTAGAGCCCAAAAAAGAAAAAAATAATTTTTGGTTTATTTCTGTCTTTCATAAAAAAAACTGAGCGCTGTCTCATTGCTATGAGTAGACCTTGGGTTGGAGATCGGTATCGATATGCAATTTGACAAGTTACTTTTTTGTTCCTTAATTAGCAAGTTTTAGCACAGTTTTGAAACTATGAAAATTAGGTTTTCAACAATCGCTCTTTATCATGAGAAAGAGGCTTTTGACCCCCTAGAAGTTATGCAGGAATCTACCATTTTTGTTTGTTTTCTCATTAAAAATTAGAAAATGGGAATTAAACAAACATGGAATTGTAAGGAGTCTTATATGCAAGTTTTAAAACTCCGAAACCTTGACATCTCATAAAAATCTAGTTAATTGGTTGTTATCGTGATTGAAAGCTTTTGTTTTACGTTTTTAATGATTAATTTTATCAAACTCGCTTTGGAAAAAAACCTGAATTTTCCGTGTAGTTTGGGTTTCGGGTCGGGTGTCAACCCAAAAAAAATGGATATGTGGGTATGGGTATCCTTTAGAGTAACATTTTATGTATTTGATAAATCAACGTTTTTCAAAATGAAATTTTTTTAAAATGAAATAAGAAGAAAATCTATCTGATAATTTTGAACTCTTATTTATAGACTGATTATTGAGACATTTTGTTAAATAAATGGTTCTAATTGAGAGATTTTATATTTCGTCATTTTAAAAGTTCATTTTTTTGTGTGTGATTGAGACATATTGGGCAAAGTAAATATTTTGGCTCCTAGTACTTTTTTCGCTAGTATTATTTTCGCTAGCGAAAAAAGTCTGTTTTTTAATTCCTTTATGAATTGTAATATATTCGTTAGCGAAAAAAATTCAATAAAGGATGTTTTGATTATTATTATTATTAATTAAGTCGATTTGTTAAATAAAATTACAATACAGCTTACATTACAATCTTCATTTTCGGAATCACTGTCGTCAGATTCATTGGCTTTAGAATTTTTTGTCGTTCTAAAGATAAATAATGGCATCATGTACTTAACATAGCCATCTAAAGTAGCAGCAGATTCTTGCGTTTGAAATACAGTCGACTCGCTTTTAATCGGAACGCTTTTATCCGTAAAATTCGGGATCCGTACACTTTTCACAGGTCCCGATAGAAAAGATGTAAAGTTTCTTTAAGCCGTAAGATTTCATTATTTTGATTATTTTTCCGGTTTAAATTTAATACGTAGAATTTAATCCGGAATGGTTTTTTCTCGGTCCAGAATGTTACGGATTAAAGCGAGTAGACTGTACTCCAATAAATTTGTATAACTTTGGATGGGCTATTTTAACAAACGATTTTAACTTATTGTTGTAGGCTTTCAAACTGTTGTTATTACGAGGACCATTTGTCTTGAAGTGGTTCAATAACATAAGCGGATAACTCCCTTCGAAATAATTGTTAACAAAATAGTCCAAAAACTTAGTCCATTTTTACATTTTTGAATGCATCTTCAAAAACAGGTTGATTATTTAAACTAAATATTCTATTTTTTGACTAGCGAAAAAAGTCCAATTTATTTGTCATGATAATTTTGTAATTTATTCGCTAGCGAAAAATTCCTTTTTTTTATGAGCGAAAAAAGTGTAGCGAAAAAAGTACAAGGCCCCAATATTTTGCTCAAATTTCAATTTGCTCATTTTGCTCAAAAATATTAAATACGCAATTCAGTTGCACTGCAGGTCACAGAACTAACTTAACTGTTAAAAGATTCATTTTTACATTTAAAAAAAAAGGATAGCCTTCTGAAATTTTGCAATGCATTCAATTGCGTATTTAAATTTCTTGAGCAAAATGAGCAAATTGAATTTGAGCAAAATTTTTACTTTGCCACATATTGTCCAAAAAAATGAGATATTTTGTATTCAGATTTGAGTTAGAGCTATTCTCTCATGAAAATTGAGATATTTTTTATGACCGTGAATTGGGAAAACATGACACCTTATTTTTTTCAAAATTAGTGAAGGATTTTTTTATGTTACTTACGGTAACAGAGTGTTGATTTACTCATTTCGACTGGGTTCAATAAGCTATTTATGTTTGTCATAAAAAAATTGAATAATTTTGAAATTTTGAATCTTTTTAAATTAAAAGTAGTTTAATCTTAAGATTATTTATTTATAAAATTCTTGTTGTGTCCTTTATAACCTCATTTAATGAGACTATTATTTTCAAGATCTTTCGATTTAATCTAAACAGGTTCGGAATCAAAAAAGCCTTTAAAAATCTACCTTGAAAATCTCTCTCTCTCTCTCTCTCTTATTTTTTTCCAAACAATCAAACAATGTCGCAAGCTGTAAAATGATTGTCAGTTTGTTTTGATTTTATTTGTTTCAATTAATTAAAAAAACAACAAAAAAATTAAGTTTTTTTGCACTGAAAATATTTCGGAATAAAAAATAACAAAAATTAAAATCGTTTAATACGAAATTTAAACCTCTTGAAATTTTCGAAAAAATAACATTCTTTTTTGTTATGATGAAGGTTAATTATTAAAAAGCTTTTTGTTTCTTCCAACAACTAATGTATATAAAATTTTACTGATTTTCATTTTTAAACTTCATTAAGCTTGTTCTAAAGAAGAAAAAAAAATGGAATACAACGTTTTTAATAAAGTAATTTCAAAACTCATCCCAATTTATCATTTTTAATTTTTTTTGTTTATTAAGCTTTATGGTAAAAAAAGTTTATCAAATACCCCTAATCCTACAGGCTATATAACCCCTGGGTTTACATCTAATAATGTTGTTGAAGAACCTACATTATTCGATCATGTAACTTTCTTTTTAAATTTTTTTTTTTGGTTTGTTACATTTTGTGACTTGTTTTATAAAGATGTTTGGTCTTGGACCTACTAACGACATTTATAACTTTAGTGGAAGACAGAGCGTAATTTATGTTTCTTGAAAAGAAAATTATAAAAATTTTAAAAACGTTGTTTTTAGATACGAACGTTGCCTATTCCTTTGTACAATGACAAACAAATGTCAAGTCCAACAGACAAAAGTTTATTCGAAGAATTATTTGATTATGATTTTACGCGCCAAAATCGATCGAATTCGGATAGAAGAGAATTTGTGTCAACACCGAGTAGGGGTATCATTAAAAAAGAGAGTCGTCAAGACGAAAATATGGCTAGGTCTTTTCCTACAACGCCTAGACAAAATAATTTTTTGACATCAGATGGTTCACGATCAAGACCAGCGATTACTTTTAAAGAAGACACTTTTTTAGATGAGTCATTCACAACAAGTGTAAATTCAGAAGTAATTGATAAAATTTTAAATAGTGATAGAAGTGAAAGTTTAAGAACTGAGGAGATTAAAAAACATGAAAAAAATCACGAATTGAAGAAAACTGAAGTGCCTAAAGTATGATTTTAATATAAAAATTTGCCTCTAGTAGAAAAAATAATTTTCTTGTTTAGCTTGAGCTTAAAAATGAGGAAGAAGCCCCAAAAGTTCGGGTTAAAACCCCAATGCCACAAGTAAGAATGTTCAAATTTTTGTTAGAAATTATCTCAAGTTAAAAAATTTTGTTAAGAAGTTAGACACCATGTCAAGAATAAACTTTGATCGAAAATCACCGATAAATGAAAATATTGAAGAGACACCCCGTGTTTACAAGTCAGTCTCCATCATGGTAATTTTAGGCTGCTTTCAAATTCTTAAGTCATTTTTAAATAAATGCGTTTTATAGACTGAAAAAGATGTTGATCAAACATTAAGTGCAACAAATGTAAAAATTTTAGAACAAAATCTTCAAAAGATAATTGAAACAACATTTCTTAAACAACAATCATTTTATGATGAACAAAGAAGACCGTTGTCAAGTAAAGCAACAATGACTGGAGAAAATTTTCAAGATGAAATTGAAAGTAAACTCGATGAAAAAATTGAGAACGAACAGCCCAAAGACGAAAAAGTAGAGACAAAATCTTCCAAAGATGATCCGAATGAAAAAAAAAGAAAGTTAAAAAAGCGTTTATTGATATCCGCAGTAGTTATTGGATTTTTACTTCTAGGCTTAGTAATAGCTGGTTTAATATCTGGTATTGTTGTTAGTTTTAATCGAACAAGTAATTCAAGTGTCACAAATGTTTATTATTATTACACAGCTGCCAATAAAGTTCAACTTGCTGGCGTTAAAAATCTTTTGTACATAAATTCAACTAATACAACTCGTCACTATTAAAAGATAAAATAAGCATTTTATTTATTCTAATGTAAAATTGGAAAAAAAACAAAAATTTTTATGATTTAGTACAATGAAAATAAACTTGTTATTTTGTGTTTATTTTTCTTTTAAATGCTTAATTTACGTGGTTTATATCAATAGTTTACCAACTAGATTTTAATACAAGAATAAAAAAAATTAACTGTACCTAGTGATCTATTAAGGACGCCCTGGGACACTCGCAAAGGCGTTTTTTTTTAAATAAAAATTATAAGAAGAAACAAGGAGAGATTCCCCAATTAAACTTTTCATTTACCTTGAGGCCTCACTCAAGCTAAATGAAAAGAGACTTAAATTTTATAGAACTTTTTAATACCGAAATTCTCGATTTCCTCAATTTTGTCCATATATGCTTGATATGTTACAATTTTGGTCTCATCGGTTTTAAGACCATCTCATCCTTAATCTTTCAAGAGCATGGTGTAAACTTCATAAAAACTTGTAAACATTAAAATGTTAATTTTTAAATGATCATTTACATAATCAGCCAAACAGTGAAATTTAATTAATAATCGTTTGTAATCATGGCCAATAAAATCTCGCCTGCACAAAACGATATTCATTTTTTCGGCTAATGCTCGTTTAAAATCGTGTTAGGAATTTTGAAAACTCTTTATTCTCACGGACTCCTTTACATATTTTACGACAAGCAATCAAAATGTCAACCGAAACGAAAACGAAAATAAAATGAAAAAATGATTTAAAATCAAATGAAAAATCGAATCTTGAAACCAAACTTCAAAATGACCTCAGCGCATTCAAAAAAGTTGCTAAATGGACGAAAACTATACGTAATCGTATCGAAAAAACTGAAACATGAAGAAGATTCGCTCGCTAGAAGTGAATGAAAATTTATAAGCTACACTGACTTACATCAACTTAACAGAGACCCCTGTCATGACGTAAATTACAAAACCCTGGAAAAATAATCGAAAATTTGATGTCAAACAGACTAAGCGACATGGAAAACAAGTTAAAAACCCTACAAGACTCCCATGACTAAACAAAAGAGAGTTAGATCAGAATAAAAGAGAAATGGATATTGTAAAAAAGTGACCTTAAAAGTGTTAAGTATGATCTTAATAAACTACGTGAAGACATTAAAGCAATTGGTTGTAAACCGGACAACACAAACACAAAAATTGACACAATACAAAACGGTCAAAAGGAAACGAATTCTGGTATTGAAGAATTCAAGGCTATCCTACTTTATATAAACAGCTAGGCTAGGGATTTTCATTCTCATATCTATTCGTACTCTTATATATATATTTTTTTAAATCTTTTATGAAAAATGAAGGTATTCTTTAAAAGCAACACCCATCGACAATGCATAAAAACAACACCGGGTGTTAATTACAAAAATTAAATAAATTTTTGATTTTTTTTTCGCTAACTTTATTCCTAGTGACCTAAGTTTTCTAAAACACCCTTTTTCTGGATAAAGAAATTTCATCAAGGTATTAAATTTTTGTTCCAAAAAAAATGTCATAATACACTCAAAAACACCCACTAACCTTACAAATACACCTCAAAACTGATGTCATTTTCGGTTAGAGCATAAAAAGATCTATAAGGAAATGTGGTTCTTTTATTTTAGATAAGTGGTTAAGTCCTTAAAAAATCGAAAGAACCTGTTAAAACCGTAAAAACTGTAAATGATACACCATATTTAAATTGAAAAAATTACAAGTAAGCTTGTAAAAGTTAGGTGTTTTTTGGGTTTTTTGGCCCTGAGAATCCCTGAAATGTGGTCAGATTTTGCTTAAATATGTTGTTTCAAAAGTTGGTTTAACCAGTAAAAGAGATTACAGCCATATGCAAAGGTGTATTACTAAATCATTATAGAGCATATTTTTTGAAAGGTAAAAGGTTGATTATGATATATCATCTGAAAGCTAAGAATTTCTAGTTAATGATGAGATATTTTTTAAAAAAATTTAATAAAAATATTGCAGTGTATTTAAGTAAAATATAGAAATTCACTGTTTAATTATCCTATTATTGTCATCTTTCATTAGTGTTACTTTAATAGAATTTTTGGTAAGACTGTATCCTGTAAACCTGTTTTTTGCTATCTATCCGAAAATAGATATTTATCTATCCGAGTATAGATAATCTATTCGAAAATACATTTTATCTATTTTTTTCAAATAAAAAATAGATATTTTTAAAATTATCTATCCGAGAATACATAAAAATACATATTTTTAAAATTTTTTTTTAAAAATACATTTATCTATCCGAGAATAGATCCCATCTATATAAAATAAAAAAAATTAGCTGGGTACTCAGTTCCGAAAAGGAATACGCATCTGAAGTTAAAAGTAAAAACTCAGCTGATATGTTCAACTCATTCAAAGATATCTATGAAGAGTCAGCTGCTGGCATGGGTACAACGATGGCTTCAGTAGAACAGCGTTAATCAAAGCTATTACTTTAGGTGTAATTTGTTTAGTGTACTTTTTAATAGGTTTAATTCTTTGCAGTCAATCGGGTACTTATTGGATAGAGTTACTCGACGAATACTCGGCAAATTGGGCTATTTTGTTGATAGCTTTAGTCGAGTGTATATCAGTTGGTTGGTTCTATGGAGCTAACAACTTTCGTTTAGACATATCAACAATGATTCCAAAGGAATCCCATTTAATGCACAAACTACACAATGTCATTTTCGTTTGGTTCAAAATATGTTGGATGTTTTTGACCCCTATTTTACTATTGGGTCTTACTATATTCGCTTGGGTTGACTCGGGTCCGATTGAAGGCTTTCCTAAATGGAGTAACATATTCGGACATTTATTGAGTTCAACATCTCTTTTTGGGATAATCGGATGGGCTATTTATGCTTATGTTAACAATCGATACTTGGCTAAGGAGGTAAATAAAAGCATAAAAAGTTGTTTTGAAATACCTATAATTTATTTATATTTTTTAAGCCATTGAAAACATTGATCCAAAGAGATAAGGCATGGCGACCAGCAAACGACAAAAATAACCAAAGAGTTGTTGAGGCTTATCAAAAAAGCCAAGAGGTCAGTTTATAGACATGCTCAGATTTAGATGGAAAAAATTTTTTTATTTATTGTATAAAATAATTTTAACTTTTATTAATACTTTATCGTGTTGCTTAATAAACTTTATATAAGATTAAGATGGTTCCTAAGCTAAAAGACGCTATCTCGCTTATTGTAAAAAAGAGCAGACTATTGGGCTATATGATCTTTATCCATCTATCAGCGAGCAATTCGAAATCTCTTGTACCATTACTGGCTTTTTGAGTTTAAAAACTCAAAAAATTAAGTCAATCCCACTTAATGAAGTTGGCTGGTGGAAAAAGAATTGAATATTTTGGAAAAAAAATACAAAATATATTTCATTCCAGATTTCAGTACAATTGATAAACCGATCAATAATCTCCTTAAGAAAGGTATTAGGTTCAAGTGGACAAATGAATGCGATTGAAGTTTCAAAAATCTTATTTATAAGCTTAAAAATACTACAGTCTATATCTAGACCAAATATCAAATTACACTCTGCAAGACCGAATACACAAATTATGAGAAGAAGTAATATTAATCGGTTTCATTTGGGTTAGCAGTTGTGGTGACTTAAAATAAGGATCGTGGTAGGGTCAATGCAGCAGGGGAAGCGATTGTCTCAAATGAGTAAGACAATAGCCTTTTAGTCGTAGTAAAAAAAGAATTCCATATCAAAATTTATGTTAAAAAATGAAAAAGCAGGACATGACTTTTATTAATTTTGAAAAGAATGAGGTTCTTCTGGAATTTATCTTAAAAAAGACAACTTTTGTTGAATTTACGAGGATGTCATTTAGTTTTCCTCTAAGTTTGAGCTAATGGAATACTATTCGTCATTTAGTTTATCATTAGATGAATTCTCAATACATGCTGTGTGACATCGTGTTCCGAAAAGTAAGAAAAGTTAACACCTTACTGAAAGCAATCAAAGACAAAAATGTAACAAAAGATCATTCGAACTGATGTCAATAAAACTTATATAAAAAATGGAAGTTTGGGTTTCTCTATTGCTGATCGAAGCTAAAGTCCAGTTACAAAAAAATATTTCTTCGTTTTTGACAGTTTTTCGTGTACACTTTTTGGATTTAAAAAAATTCAGGATCATTTTTGGATTTACCCTAAATAGAGCTCGAATGAATTCTCAGTCCATAGCCGAAGAACAAAAGTCCTTCAGATAAATTGGGTGGCCTAAGAATTAGATTGAGGTTTTGATTAAGTTTCAATCTTTTTACGTGTTCATTAGCTTTCATCAATTAGAAATTACGGAAATACAAAGGAAATGAATCCCTATGGAAGAAACAAAAATTTAAAAAAAGAAAAAGTCTAAAGTTCATAAGATTTGAATCCCCGAAACAAAGTTATGTTTTTTATTTTTGTATTCGTTTACCATTGAGTGGGTTTCTAGTTGATTATAATAATAACTAAAACGTCTAAAATTCTGAGAGTTTTGTTTTTGAATTAATTACAAAACTAACTCATTTACTCTCGGATAGGTTCTTCCTTCTAGTAAATGAGTGTACATAAGCATTTAAAAATAAAAAAAAAAATAAAATAAAATAAAAATTAATTTGAATAGTTCTACGACCGTCATGAGTTCAATACTGAAGACTTAAGCCTAATAAATAAATTTCAAATCTCTCCAGTAACGACCTGAAATTATCCTAAAGCGAATAATGAAAGAGGCAAATTAAATTTTAAGCTTATTGTTTATTTTAAGTTTTAAAACTAGAAGTACCGTTTTTTTTTAAATTGAGAAGCATCGATGCGTCAAAATGACGCAATTTATTATAATGGTAATAATGAAATTAATTCAAAATCAAAACTCTCAGAATTTTAGACGTTTTAGTTATTTTTTTAATCAATTTGACTTCATAGATTACGAAAAAGTGGTCATTTTTCATGTATAACCTACCATTGTCATACTTGACTAATTAAATTTGATAAAGACGCTTATGTAGTTTTTTCTCATAATTAGTTTTACCTTTTTAGGAAGTTGTAGCACCCTGAAGCTAATTTATGGTGCCTATATCTCATCAATGGTAGGTTATACATGAAAAATGACCACTTTTTCGTAATCTATGAAGTCAAATTGATTAAAAAAATAACTAAAACGTCTAAAATTCTGAGAGTTTTGTTTTTGAATTAATTTCAGTATTTCATATGTATTTATAGGGTGTATAAATACATATGTAAAATAGTTATAATTAAACAAAGTTTTGATTTAGGATTTTTCTTTTTGTTTGAGTTTTTTTTAGGAATCAAAGAACATCATTAAAATGAAATCAACATGTTTTCAAAATACATTAAATAAGATTTAAAAAAATCCAAAATTTTGAAGTTACTTAATAAGATAGAGTCAAGTCGTGACTTGGACTTGACTTGAGACTTGAGGAACAACTCTTCATGAACTCAATTTGATTAGCCTAGAAGACAGACGTCTAAGAGGTGATCTAATACAAATGTACAAAATAGTTAATGGTCTTGAAGAAATAAATCTTATAAAATGGTATTAATTACGCTAAAACAACTACAATCAATCTGAGAAGAAGGCACAACAAACGATTAGTACGTGAGATCAATAAAAAAGGGTCATACCGCTACAATTTTCTATCAAATCGTGTAACCTCAGTTAGTAATGGTTTATCTGAAAATGCAGTGTCAGCGACTTCGACAAATAGTGTCAAGGGTTTCATTAATTAAGAAGTGTTTAGAATGTCACGAAGCAATTACTGCCAAAGCCTTAAAAAGGATAAACGCTTAAATGCGTTGGTATAGACAAAGTCTATACCGCAGTGTAAACTAACTAACTAACTTTTACAGTCATTTTTTCTTTGTTAAATAGAGTGTGAATATTTTATTACCTATACGTTATTAAGCTTGAAAAAAGATTTTATACACATAAACAACAATAAAGACATGATTTAGCAGAACATCAAAATTTCCAAAAAGAAATGCTTTTACGTTAATTGAAATTAAAAACAACACAATGGATTGTGCTTGAGGGAACAATTCTAAATTTTCAAAAGATCATATTTTGTTGGCATAAAATTAGCCAACAACTCAACCCATTCCGAAGAATCCAGAAACAAAATTCCGAGCACAATCACTACTAATTTTAATTTTTTACATTAGATTTATGGCACACTTTATTTCACATTGTGTCTGAATACTTATCGGACTAGCGCCCTTTGTAAATAAAAAATAAATAGCTAGCATAGGCAATTACTCTTTCAAGTCCTTGATCATCATACAGAAACAGAATCCCTGATATTCCAACCCCTGATGCATCTGTTGAAAGGAAACATTCTTTGGTGAAGTCTGGAAATGCTAAAATTGGAGCATTTTTAAGCTTATAAATAAGATTTTTGAAACTTCAATCGCATTCATTTGTCCACTTGAACCTAATACCTTTCTTAAGGAGATTATTGATCGGTTTATCAATTGTACTGAAATCTGGAATGAAATATATTTTGTATTTTTTTTCCAAAATATTCAATTCTTTTTCCACCAGCCAACTTCATTAAGTGGGATTGACTTAATTTTTTGAGTTTTTAAACTCAAAAAGCCAGTAATGGTACAAGAGATTTCGAATTGCTCGCTGATAGATGGATAAAGATCATATAGCCGACATTGTGAAGTTTAGTACAAAAAAACAGAACAATTTTGAAAAATTGAAATAATTTTTATTCTGTTGGCCTTATGATGAATCTGCGCATGGAACAAAGTGTAACAAACTTTGTTACACCATTCAGCAAACTCTGCAAAAACTCTGCAGTCTAATTGCGCATTTAGTTATAATACTTTTTATTAGTGTGCATTTTGCAGAGACTTTGTATAAATTTAGCAGAGGTTGGTCAATGGTGTAACAAAGTTTGTTACACTTTGTTACATGCGCAGATTCATCATAAGGCCAACAGAATAAAAATTATTTCAATTTTTCAAAATTGTTCTGTTTTTTTGTACAAAACTTCACAATGCCCATATAGCCCAATAGTCTGCTCTTTTTTACAATAAGCGAGATAGCGTCTTTTAGCTTAGGAACCATCTTAATCTTATATAAAGTTTATTAAGCAATACGATAAAGTATTAATAAAAGTTAAAATTATTTTATACAATAAATAAAAAATTCTTTTCCATCTAAATCTGAGCATGTCTATAAACTGACCTCTTGGCTTTTTTGATAAGCCTCAACAACTCTTTGGTTATTTTTGTCGTTTGCTGGTCGCCATGCCTTATCTCTTTGGATCAATGTTTTCAATGGCTTAAAAAATATAAATAAATTATAGGTATTTCAAAACAACTTTTTATGCTTTTATTTACCTCCTTAGCCAAGTATCGATTGTTAACATAAGCATAAATAGCCCATCCGATTATCCCAAAAAGAGATGTTGAACTCAATAAATGTCCGAATATGTTACTCCATTTAGGAAAGCCTTCAATCGGACCCGAGTCAACCCAAGCGAATATAGTAAGACCCAATAGTAAAATAGGGGTCAAAAACATCCAACATATTTTGAACCAAACGAAAATGACATTGTGTAGTTTGTGCATTAAATGGGATTCCTTTGGAATCATTGTTGATATGTCTAAACGAAAGTTGTTAGCTCCATAGAACCAACCAACTGATATACACTCGACTAAAGCTATCAACAAAATAGCCCAATTTGCCGAGTATTCGTCGAGTAACTCTATCCAATAAGTACCCGATTGACTGCAAAGAATTAAACCTATTAAAAAGTACACTAAACAAATTACACCTAAAGTAATAGCTTTGATTAACGCTGTTCTTTTTAAGTACGGAAAAAAGTCTTCTAAGGAGGTGGTCAATGTTTCTACTGAAGCCATCATTGTACCCATGCCGAGTGCCAACATCATTACAAAAAACATAATTGCCCATACTGGTGCAGCACCTAGTGTTGTTGCTGCAAATGGATAAACAACGTATACTAGACCTTGACCCGATTGGACTACTTTATCCATGCTAAGACCAGTTGTGTAAGATAATGAGCCCATGTAGGCAAAAACAACAAGACCAGCGAGGATACAAGTTAAAAAGTTTGATACTGATAAGATCAAAGTGTCACGTAGAATGTTATGTTGATACTTGTTGTATGAACTCAAGGCTATCAAACCACCGTAGGATAAACTTAATGTGAAAAACACTTGTACAGCAGCGTCTCGCCATACTGTAGAATCTTTAAGTCTGGACAAATCGGGTTTAATGTAATAGGATAATCCAATGTCAGCACCGTCTAACATCCATCCACGTATTCCCAAAATGAATAGGACCAAGTACGGAAAAAGAGCTGTGAAGTATACAATTTTACCGGATAACTTTACACCTCGGAATAAACATAAAAAACAAACGATCCATGCTGCAAATAATGATACAACTAATTGCCAAACGAGGCCTCCTGTGTAATCAATACTTTCCGATTTGCGCAAAATTACATTGCTAAATTATGAAAAAAAGGTTTAAATTTTTGTTTAGTTAAAGTTCCGGAAATGCAAAACGTCCAAATTCGGAACCTACATGTACGAAAACCTAGGAAAGACAATTTTTTAGAATGTGTCCAAAATAATTTTTTCAGAACCCAGGGGTCCGAAGTGTCAAGACCCCACAAAAACCATAATCTACTTTTTAACCTGTTACTTTTTTTTAAAACCATCAACTCCATATTATTTATACATATTCTGAAAAGGAGTAAGATTTTCTACAATTTATTGATTTTCTAAAGTATTTTCAATGATCCTTGAGTTATATGAAGGGTGCAAATTAAGGAAAAAAAGGCACCCTTTTTTGATATATGTTATGCAGTGTGGTCTGAAAAATAATTATGGACAGGCCCTAAAAAATTGGCTTTCCTAGGTTTTCATACATGTAGATTACGAATTTGAGGTCGAAAATCAATTTAAAAATTAGCGTGGACGTTTTGCATATCCTGAATCTTACTTCAATTACTTACTTCCAATAATCTTGACTTGGGTAAATAGGATTCCAATAACCAACTGAAATTTTATTTGGTGAATCACAATCAGGTTTAATACCAGTTAATGTTTGATTTAAATAACATTTTCCGTCTGATTCACATTTATAATACAACAAATTATTTTCACATTTTGTAAAATTAAATACAGACTTGTCAAAGTTGTCAACACAATCTTAAAAAATTTTTTGAAAAAAATGATTTCTTAAGCTCTCAGTATGATTTCTTACTATCAGAGGCCCATTTTGGGTTACATTTTTCCCATGGTAATTTTGTATTCAATGACAAGATTAAATAGTACAAAGAATAGCCAATAATCATTATATAATAAATATTAACATAATTATTAATAATGTTCATTGATATACCGACACCTTTGAATAGAGGTACCATTACCCATGATAGAATTGGCCCACGACTAGTGAATTGTCCAACTGATAATTCTAAGTACATAATAGGGACGCCAATGAGAATCATGAATATAAAAAATGGTATCAAAAAAGCACCGCCACCATTTTTATAACATAAATATGGAAATCTCCAAACGGCACCAAGACCTACTGAATAACTCAATGCGGATAGAAAAAAATCTAATTTGCCTGACCAATTTGCTCTTTCATCGTCGTCGTTGTCGTCTTCTACAATTTTTTTTTGGGATTCTAAATTTTCTTCGTTTCTAGGTACGGGCTTTTCTTCTGGCGTTGGATGTACTTTAGACGAAGTCTTTAAATAAAAACAAAAATTTAATGTAAAGTTGTCCCAAAACACAACACTTTTTTAGTATTTTAAATAGGAAGGGCATAGTGCCCCAAGAAAATAAAGATTATGGGAAGGCTCACATTTGAGCATCAAAATTTTGTCAACTGGCGACTCAATTAATGTAATCCTACGGCCTGGAAAATATTGTTGGTATTAAAAATTTCACCCTTACCACTTCACTCTAGCTTTCAGAAATGAGCATGATTATAGACCGTATTTGAACTAAGGTATGGTCATTTTTCAACTTGAAATTGGTGCAATTACATGATTCTAGAATCTAAAATCTAAAATATTTTTTAAATAGAGTCATCTCACACTTAGATCACACTATTTGTCCTCAAAATTTGGAGTTGCATAACTTGAATGTTACAGACCAAGTTTTTTTTTAAAATGTAATACAGTCGCCGCTCGTTTTTATCACGTCATTATTATGTCACAATCAGAAAGTCAGAAATTCGAATTTATAGTGGTTCTTGCAAAAATGTAATGTTTCGTTCTCGTTACAAACGTTTATATAAAAATTTCCGGCCCAGTTTCTCTCTAGAAGTGAATGAGTCTAGAAACGTAAACGAAACCCATTGGAAAATGAGAACGGAACTTTACATTTTTGCAAGAATCACTGTAACCATATTTTACGTTTTTTTGTGCAAATTTACTGTAATTTATGGAAATTTTGATAACAAACAAAAAACCCAGTTTTGGAAACTAAAGACTTCAAACCGTTGAATTAAGTCTCTTTTTTTTGTACTAGAACAAAAGTTTACAGATTTTATCAACAATGTAAATCGATTGAATACAAGGTATCTTTCGAAATTCATCCCGAAAAATAAGATGGCATTTTTTATTTTTACTATAAAATTTCCAAAAATTACCGTAAATTCACTGAAAAATATGGTTAAATCCGATTTTTATTATTTTATTATTTTACGTGACTCGTTTTTTTCATAAGATTTAGACTCGAGTCCGAGTCTTATGAAAATTTCAGTCGGACTTAGAAGTGCGACCGTGAATAGAGCTGCACTCATTACTTTACTTTTGATGTTTGAACCGGTAAATTTAATTATTTTGTCTTCTTTACTTAGACTTTAAGTTCATAAAGGTCAATAAACGACTTATGGAATATGCATTTATTGAGCTCCCTTCTGATAAATTTACTGCTTTACCATTCTTTACTTTCCAACTTTACCATAAAGTAAAGTAAAGTGCGCAGCTCTAACTGTGAAATATTACAGCAAGGCTAGTGAAAAAAAGCCGTACCATACCAAAACTTTAACAGGCCCGTGAGGTGTATTAAATTAAGTTAATGAAATATCCTCTAGTATTAAAATACAGTGTCCGGTGGAACTGTTTAACTTTGTAGTCAGAGTCGGGGTCTGAGCCTTAGTCGGAAATTTTGCGACTCTTAATTTAACACAGAGCATCTTATCTTCGAGTAAAGTCCCATAACTTATACTCCGACTCTAAAAGTAAAAATTTCAGACTGACACTGTATTGTACTCCAATTTTTACGAAAGCGACTCTGACTACAAATGACGTATAAGTTTCAATGTTTTGACCTAGACCAACAAATTTTTTTTCCAAATCATATTTTTGACCTTTTTTTTGGCTACAGTTTACGGCCTGGAACACTATACTAGAGAAAGTTTTGGAGTGTCATATTTTATTGTTATAAGAAGGCTAGTGTTGTGTTTTTTTTTGTTGTTAAAGTTTTAAAATGATTACTCTTGAATTTTTTCGACTTAACTTAGCACTCTTGACACTTTTGACCTCATCACGAAGACTATTCGAACTCAATTCATAACTTTCTTGTATTATATTTTGCCTACTTTCTGAGGTTTCCATTTCTTAATCCCAAAAATATTCAACTTATTCTTTCTTTTTTAGCAAAAATGATCTAATAGTATTTTTAAAAATAAGAAAACATAAAAATACTTCGAAACATAAGAACAAAAAAAAACAAAAATGTTATCTTTAAAAAAACACATGATAAATAAAATATTTGTTTCTCGCTTAGACTACGAATTTGAAGTAATGTTATCACAAGTTTCCTGTAAGAGACTTTAGAATACCTTATAAGATCACATTTGAAAAAGAAAAAATTTGATCAGGTTATTTTTGTTTTAATTATTATACATTTAAACAAGATAAGATATATCTTTCTTTTTTTTTTCGTTATGTAATAAAAGTATATTAATTGTGTAAATATTTTTGTTTTTGTTGTAATAAATATATATCATATTTTATTTTGTCCATTTACAAGACTAAGTAGATAAGGTAAATTAGTTTTTATTTGTTTTATTTTTAATATCTTTGAGATTCAGTCGTTAAAAGAATGGTCTTTTGGTTTTTATAATTTATTGTTCAAATAAATTAGATTAAGTTTTTATAACAAGATTTTTCTAATAAATGTCTAATCTATTGACGACATTTTTGACGAAAAAGTTCTTTGGGTAAATGTTATTAGAAACAAAAAATGAGAGAACTTGATCAAGGTAAAAGTTAAGAATTTTATAATTTTGTATGAAACAAAAGAGGGGATATAACCGAATACTGACTGTACACTGGTTTATTAATGAAGAATACCTGCATTGATGAAAACCACTACTCTTGGGACATACCCAAATTTTGACTTTGTTCGGAGAGTAGTGGTCAAAGGTTTACGATGATTTAAAATTGCATTTTTTAACTAAGTTTATTTAAGACGAATCTGTTAAGCAATCTTGGGAGACATACCCAAAAGTACCCATTGAATCATTCGACTATAAATAGATTATCTTTAATAATTTTGAATGAAAAAGTCGAAGAATTGTAAAAAAATTCCACCAATTCGCGTTCAAATCTTGTTGTATTGGAGTGCCGTTGACTTTGACCATCACAACGTATAGGAGCCTGGGAACGGGCGCAATAACTTGCTTTACAGCAGACAGCAATAGGTGTAGCCCTGGTAACAAAGTTAAGTATTCATCTTCGGGTTAATACACTTGGTTTGTGATTCCAAGCTAGTCTAAATAGTTGTCGAGTTCGCAGCTTCGGCTCGGATGAGTGGCGCTGTTTATGATGAACGTCCCACAAGTACTGGGGTGGATGACAGTAACATAGTCGTAACCATGGCAAGTTGTTATGGCGACTTGTCATTTTTTCAGCTTTTCAAAAGTTGAAATTTGAATTCAAATAACTATTGCAAGGTTTTAGAGTTTCAAAAATTTTTGAGACTCATGTTTTGAAATGCGGTTATTTTCATCGATAAGAAGGATTCGATTTTAAAGATTTATAATTTGGGATTTGTCAGTTTGCAGCTAAGTTCGGACCCCTGAAAAACATACACCCGTGTGTAACTTTTACATGAAGTGAGGTATGCAAAAAATTATTTTCATATAAGGCAGAGTAAAGAAGGGCTACAAAATTATACCATATTTAGACCCCTGTGAAGTTATTTGGGTAAGAAAACTGAGTTTTCACTTTTCAGTTTTAAAGGATTCTCATATCCTTTAAAATCCTGGAAAATGGCATTTTTAAATAAAAAATGAAAAACGAAAAAGAAGTGGAAATTACCACTTTTTGACTTCAAATTCTGAATTCTCGTATAGAAAAACCATAGAAAACATATACATTTCGATAGTGAACATTATATTTTTGAGAATCGGTTTCGGGCGCTTAAAAGGGTGCAAAATAGCCTGTTTTTTTTAATTAAGGGATTAATTTACTATAAAAATGTATATGTTTTCTATGGTTTTTCTATACGAGAATTCAGAATTTTATTTTTGCATACCTCACTTCATGTAAAAGTTACACACGGGTGTATGTTTTCTAAAATAGACCCGTGTGTATTTTAGGGTCCCTAAGTTCCAGGTACAAATAATCAAAAATATCGTTACCGTATTTCCTTGCGAATAAGTGCCCCCCTAAACCCCCCTTTTTTGGACGAACGGGCATCATGTTAGTTTTAGTTTCAGTATCCTTTGATAGGCCTGACTTAACTCTACTCAAAGCAACACGAGAGAACTTAATATTCAATCGCATTTAGCATGATTTTTGGTCTCAAAGTGATGATTTTTAGTCGCTTCTAAGCAAGGAAATACGGTATTTAACGTTAGCTAACGAAAGGACTTCTTAAAATTGACTTTAAGGGTATCAATAATTTTTCACACTTGGACTATCCATATTCATATTTCATCCCTACAATTGCATCATCAGATAGATGTTGAATAAGAGTCTATTTTACTTTTTTTTTAATTTCTAATTAAAAAAAATTAATTAAACTACGCTTCATTAAATTTAAAAAAAAATTGTTATAAACTTGAAAAGAAAATTCACATGGATCCTTAAAAAATGATAAAATTAAAAAAAAAATTATTTTTGTTGTTTTATGTTTACTGTGGTTTCAATTGTACATATTTTGTAATTTTTCATCAAAAAATAATAAAAATGACGTTTTATCTATGCGCAAAATTCAACTTACAGAACCTAAAATATTTTTTGACATAAAAGAAAATATTTATACAGCATTTACTCATGACACTATAATAACATCACGATTAAGTTCAGGTCGCCCCAACTTTCGCCGCTTCCCCTTTTCGTTTAGATCTCTAATTAGCCAACTCATTAAAATCGGTACGAATCGTTTAGGCAAACATTCAAAATTTTCAATTGGTTTCTATCGAGGCATACCCTCAATTGGTGCTGAATTTAAACTTTTTTTTCATAAACCTCAAAGTTGTTGTTCAATTGTCCATGTTAAACGTTACTTTCAACCATTCAAAACGGAACCACAAACTAATCTAAACCAAATCCAAATTGAAACAATTGAAACTAAACAAATTTTAAACTTCGTTCTAACCGTAACATGTGATCTTAAGAGTTTACAAGCCCTCAAATTTTTTATCCAAACTTTTCATTTTAATACTCAAAACACTCCAACAGCACTTACCATTGTTAAAAAAATACTATTTTAGGTGCGACGTATGATACTAATTGAAAAATCAATCATAAATGTTGAGTTTATATTCAAAAATACACTTAAACTTTCTAATGTTTTATTTGATTTAAAAAAATTTCAATCAAGTTAAAATGTTTTCCCAATATTATATGACGACGTAACCGGGTGAAGGCATGTTAAAATTTTGGAAGTAAATGGGTGACACCCCATTAACCTTTTTAACACTATAATTCACCCCATTAAAGAACAACTACGAAAATTTTCAATGAATTAATTGAATTCCTTGCTATTCAACGTGTTCCATGTTTTTGAATTGATTGTGTTCCAAAATTCTAATATCCAGTATTCTCTTTTAGTTACCAATGTCAATTCTTGAAATTGATTTTGTACACTAAGAATGATTTGTCTTGATTTTTTATTTTGAATTTTTCTTTGAGCGGGAAGCAGTTGGCTATTTTTTTCGGCACTTTTGGAACAAAACATTTCAATCTCCTAGCAAGTTCATCGAATTTTTTTTAATATTAAATCCTTTAAACGCGGAATGCCTTGGACCATACAATAAGTATTCGGGATTAAGTTTTCCGAATTATTCTAATCCGGATTTTTCACTTATTGGAAAATTCTCCGAAAAAGGGTCAAAAATATTTTTTTGGGGTACCCCACCCTCAAAGTTAAACTAAAAGTTTTTGAGCTTCACCGTTTCGTGCCAAAAACTTATCAACTAACTTAGATAATTGCATAAATATACATATATTCTTAAAGCTCATAATCTTAGCTACAAAACGGTGAAATTTGTTTGATTTTTGGCAGAGATAATGCCTCGGAAACGGAAAATTTCATGACTTTTTTCAGTTTTTTTGTATCTAGTCCATGGTTTACCCTCAATTCTGAACAAAATGTTGAGCTCACTTTTTTTTAATTTATTTTTTGTTATTGTATTATCGAGGCTGAAAAAAATCAAAAAAATCAAAAATCACTAAGATGATGGATTTTCATATTTTTGACTAAAAATTCGTAATTCTCATGTAGAATAACCCTAGAAAACATATAACTCTTCATAAAGAACATGTTTTTTAAAATATTTGATTTTGGGTGCTCAATATGGTTCAAAAAAGGTAATTTTATGAAAAATTGAAAGAAAATTTTTAATCAAAAATAATGTATGTTTTCTAGGGTTATTCTACATGAGGATTACGAATTTTTAGTCAAAAATATGAAAATCCATCATCTTAGTGATTTTTGATTTTTTTGATTTTTTTGAGCTACAGTTCGAAAAGTTACAGTTTTTTATTTTCTAATGTCACGGTTTGTCCTTATTTAGTCACACCTTGTCTAATCGGTCCAATAGGAGCAAAGGGTAGGGGCAAAGTGTGACTGTGTGTTACCATCTCAGTCGCTACCCGTCGGTTACTGTCAGCCAATCACCCCTGTATTATAAAAAGAAAATAAATTATCTTTATTTTTGCTCTACTTAAATAGGCTGAGACTTAAACCCCGCAACAGCCGGATAATTAATTTAAGCTCTTCAACATCGATGTCGTTTCATGATTCATGACTATAAGCTCTTTTGTCATCATTATTTTGTGAAGCTGTAATGATTACTTTGTCTAAAAGATCTTATTTTAAAATATAGTTGCTAAGTTCGAAATTATAAAACAAACACCAAAGCGAAAACTGATTTTTAAATAGGCAAAGGTATATACCAAAAAAATTTGTCTTTTTCTGCGGCCAAATTTGATTAGAATGAGGGTGTAGAGGGTTTAGAAAGTTTAAGCTCTTTACTTCATTTTTTATACCCCAAGACAACACGTACAAATGTGGGAATCGTATTTTTCTGTTTATCAATGCTAAATTCAAATTTAAAATAAAAATGGAGGTGTTGTATATTATTTCTTAAACAATATTCCGGTGCACACTTAACTTTTACATAATGTTGATAACCAACTTTGACCCAACTCAAATGGAAACGGTAAGTTTTTACAAAAAAAGAAAATATTCACTTTGTAGATATCATAGCCTGCTTCACAATGACACGCTGGTTATTTTTATGTAACGATTCCTTGAGGAGTAAATAAGGTTTAGTTGAATTTAAAAACCATTTCATTAGCCAACCAAACCTTATTTACTCCTCAAGGAATCGTTACATAAAAATAACCAGCGTGTCATTGTGAAGCAGGCTATGATATCTACATAGCCTTCATCTATTTAGCTTTGCCTATTTAAAAATCAGTTTTCGTAAAAAAATCCCGGTGTTTGTTTTATCATAAAATAGGGGGTCCGCTTTTTTCAGGTATCCATTATTGAAAACACTTTTTCATTGCAATTTAAGTTTCCTCATTTTGTTGCGCGTTTTTTCAGCGTTAAATTTTGCGATTTGTGTCGTCTCTGGTGATACATAATGCTGCATGTCTTAAAAGCTAGTTTCGTCTTTTTCCTCGTGTTCGATTATGAATTGATTGTTGTTCATTAGGAGGTGCAGACATCAATTATAACTAACCCCACTATAACGTTGGAATAATATTTGGGTTTTGGAACAATATTTTTTTCATAATCTTATCACGGGGAACTTATTTAACATTTAGATTATTAACTGCTTGATAATTTCAACTTTGTTTTTCTGAAACGTCGCCAAGCATAAAAAAAGTAAATTTTAAAAATTACAAATTTTTCCTTTTAATCGTTTTTAATTTCAACTAATTAAATAAAAAAAATTTTATTCCGAACAAGGTTCCCATCCTTGACTTACTAATTTAGGATAACCATTTTCTATTTTATGATTTTTCTTTAAAACTTTATAAACCCTTTAACAAAAAAGATAAATTTTGCTTTATGATTTTTGAAGGGAATAATCTAAAACTTACTTTTCACCTGAAAAAAAGTAATAGTAATCATTATCATCAACAAGCGTATCTATTTTGTTATTCAAACCAGGAAAAAAATCGACAATATTGTAAACTTTTTTGACTCTAAATTTTTTGTTATCATTCGACTTGAAAATTTTCGAACCCTTTTTTTTTTTTAAAAAAATAAAAAACCCATAAGATCAACTTTTTTTTGAAAATTACTTTTATAAAATAAAATTTTTTATCATCATAAAAAACAGAGTCTGGACTTGAAATTGAACTCATTTCAATCGAATACATTAGTTCATTTACATTGTAAATATACGCCATTTTGTCTAAAATTAAAATATTCAAGTGAGTTAAATGTCTTTAGTTACGGACAAACCTTTGAAAAACCAAGTGTAACCCTTTTTGTCAACGACACCACCAACAGAATCAACAGGCCAATTTTTGTAAGACTTTGAAGGATCTTCATAGCTCCATTTTCGTTTTTTAAAATCGAATCTAAATGAAGTACCAGACTTGAGGATCACGTACAAACCTGATCGATCCGAACCTTAAATAAAATAAAATTTATACAAATTCTTGAAAGTTTTTATCAAATTTTACTTATAAAAATAGTCTTCATGGGAGAATTACACACTATTTTTTTAAGACTATTGACCACTGCACTTGTTGGGATATTATTTATTTTTTGGTCTGCCATACCTTTGGGATAAAGTAAGAATTTTGTTTTTTTGAAACTATTTATTGAAAAAAAAATTGAGTAACTAAATTGAAAAAAGTTATTTTTTACATAAAATCCAATCTTGAGAGACCGGCTTTGGATAACCGTCAATAACTCGACCCAATTTTTCATCAAATTTGTAATACCTATTAATATAAATTTTTTAATAATGAAACAAAATCTCAAGGGTTAAGTCTATTTACTTATCGGATGTGAAAAAATAATAGAATCCATTGTAACGAAACGATGAGTCAACGTGAAGTGGTATGCCTCGGAATATAGTACCAGCTCGATTAATATTTGTAACTTTTAGTCTTTCAATATCAAGTTCATAAGACAACCAATTTTTGAAGACATAGAATTTTTTGTTCCTATAAGCTGCAGCGTATGGATGTTTAGGATAGAAAAAATCATTAACCCGTTTCGGGTATCCAGACATTAGGGCACCATTTTTATAAGCAAACACGTTCAAGTCTTTAATAAAAATTTTTTCATAAATACAAAAATGTTATGAGTTTTTTTATGAATTTTTACCATGAAAGAACCAAACTACCCGATTGTCATCAACTACGCCACCTCTAGCATCAGCTGGTAAATTCTTATAAACATTTTGAATATAATCTTTTTTCCAAGTTCTTGTTTTAAGATCGAATTTAAACAAACCGTAATCTTTGTCCAAAGAAGCGTATACAGTTGATAAATCTGGTCCTAAGAAAACTGCGTTTTTATCAACATGACACGGTAAATAAGAGAATAACTTATCAATTGGAGTAGTTGTTAAAGGTTTTGTAGTGGTCTCGGGAACAAATTTTTTAGTCGTTGTGCTTGTTCGAATAGCTGTAGTAGTCCTCATGGTTGTTGAAGTTCTCGTAGTTGGTTTAATTGTTGTAATTGACCTAGTAGTTGATATAGGTTTAGTAGATATCCTTGTGGTAGTTTTAACTGTTGTTTTGGTAAGAGGGGTTGCAGTTCTCGTAGTTGGTATAGTTATTGTAATTGACCTAGTAGTTGACCTAGTAGTTGATATAGGTTTAGTAGATATCCTTGTGGTAGTTTTAGCTGTTGTTTTGGTAAGAGGGGTTGTAGTCGGAGGGACAGGTCCCGATGATTTTCCGTACAAAAATTGTATACCATCAATATCGTCTCTTCCTAACTTGAATTTTTCATCGTATCCCTGGTAATAAGGGTTCATGACAGCACCTTGGATTAAACTATGCTCTAAACCAAGAGCATGTCCAAATTCATGTGTAGCGATTATTTTTAAATCCAAGCCATCTTTTTTACGATCAGTAAAAACCTCGTCTTCATCAAAATGGATTTCACCGTGCTCGGGAAAAAAAGCATGGGCTAAAACCCCACCCGGTCCATCAAACGGATAATTGTCACCATGATTTCTACTTCCAAATTTGATCGATAAATCAGCTTTTGAATCCCGGCTAACTTCTTTAAATGTTAGTCCTGACACGTCGTCCCAATATTTAAACGCTTCGCTCATTATTCGTCCTGTTTGACTTTTTAACTCTTCATTTTCGTTCAATATTTTGTAAGTCAAGTCTTTTTTTCTCCATTTACTTGCTTGGAAAGAAAGTTTAAAAGTATAAATAGACAAATTCTTTATAAAAAAGGATACCTGCTTTGAAATAGGCCACTTTTCCTTCCGGTCTAAAATCTGGTAAACTACATCTCGGTGCTTTCATTTTTTTAATAGTAGGATCATCGAGTACACCGGTTACATTTAAACCATGTATTAACTGAAATCGACTGTTTAAGAAATAAATATTTTGATTCTGAGTGCTAAGGATTTTAAGGACTTACGTTAAAGAGTTATTGAGAACTGCTTTGTAATCAACAAGAGACGAAGGTCCAGTTCTTAATGGTGGTTCCACTTCAGGGACATAACCAAATTGGTCCAAATAGGCCTTGATATAAAATTTAAAAACTTGTTTAAAAAAAAAAGATCAAGTTTAAAGTACCAGTGCATCGTTGCTTGTGATCGTTGCATCGGTATAACACAAATAAATAAGACTTATTAGAAGTAACATTTCAAGAATTCAAAAAGTTGTAATAATTTTTTTTTTAAAAATAATTTTTAAACAAAACAGTATTTTAATGCAATTAAAAGATATTTGATATTAAACAATTATCATTTTTATTCAAATATCAAACTTTATCAGCCTTCAAATTGTTTTTATTTTGGTAAAATGATACTTTTTATAAATGGTTGTTGATAATTTGTTCACGTAAATTTAAGATCATAGTTAAAGAATTTTTATTAAGCTTTTCACTCAATGTAAACTATGATCATTATTGGTCTTGCTGATGTGAAAATGGGAAGGGTGGTGATCGCGTTCGAATCTTTTATAATCATTGAAGTCACACGAATCTATACTTAGTTTTGTAATAAGTTTTGTAGTTTAAAAATACATAAATAGAAACAAGAGTTCAAAGGACAGCAACTAAGTGTGTACCGAGTTTGCGTTATTCGTTTTCGTTTTACTTTTTGTACAGGAAAGGCCAAAAAAATTCACAAAAATCAAAAATCACTAGGATGAGGAAATTTGGTATTTTTGACCAAAAATTCGTAATCCTCATGTAAGAAAACCTTAGAAAAGATACATGGATTTATTATAAAAAGATTTTCAAAATTTTTCAAAAAAAGACCGAATTGGTGACTTTTTAAAGAAATAGCTCTTGGTTAAGACAAATATGTTTGTTAAGGTTTTCTTGCATGAGGATTACGAATTTTTGGTCAAAAATTTTGTATAGTTATAGAATTTATAGTAAAAATTAGGGGTAATGGTCATTTTGAAGGACGAGATTCGATTTAATTGGAATTTTGCGCATTTTTCCTAGAATAAATCACACCATATTTTTTTTCCGCAACATTATACACATTATCTTGTAGCTTAGAATATGCGCTTTCAGAATATATGCCCATTATATATGATTCATAATCAAAAAGCTGAGATACCGATCAAATCTCATATCTCATATCGAAATTGAAATGTTTTGATAGCGTGGAAGTTTTGAATTGCCGGAACCTTAGCAAAGCCCAACTTTTATTTTCGAAAAAAATTTAAAAAAATATACAAAATATTTATTTATTTTTTGTCACAATATAAACAAAATTAAGATTTAAACAAAAAAATTAATTGTTTCAAAAGTAAAAATTATTTACATTTTTTTATTTAGATCGTCTTCTTTTCAAGATCAGTTAAACTAAATATACAAAAAAAAACAATGAAAGAAATAAATATTGCTCAACCATACACATGAAAACATTGGAATGCTAGAAAACAATTTAAATAAAAAAAACAAAAAACATTCATCTAACAAAGCCTATAAAATCTGAACACATACTCTTTGTATAAAACTGTTTTCAAGCTGCTTTGTTTAATGGAACAAATATCGAGTCCTGCATTTGTGTCCATATAAGTACGAAATACAAAATCAATGTGCAAAAAGTATGTTATCGGAGCATAGTAGATATATTTTTTAGAATAATTAAAAATATCTTTGTAACCATTTAAGGTTGTGTTGGATAAATGCTGCTCTTGAAATATGTTTGCATCAAAATTTGTATTCGGACATAAGTAGCCATTTTTTTGTATATTACAATTTCGCATCAAAAATCCTTGCCTCAAACTTGAAAAAAAATTTTAAAAAATTTTTCAATTTTTTTTTAAAATTAAAAAAATCTTACAAAAATGCCAAATTAAATTGTATTTTAGTGTCTACATTTGAGCTTAACGGAATAAAAAAATAGTATACTCCATTTATTTCTTCACAGTATGGCTTCGAGCAGGTGTTGCTCAAGGTCAAATTTACATAAATTATTGGATCGTTCGAAAAAAGAATAACACTCAAAAGAGCACTGTCTTTAAGGAAAATATTAGATAAAAATACCATTTATTATTTTATTAAAAAATCTTACTTAAAGCTGTTTTAGCATTGACAGTCGCACCGGTTAAATTTGAAATAAGACGTGATTCGCCTAAATAGACTGCTTTAGCTGTAGTTACATCAATATTAGTTGGTTTTGTGAACTTTTAAATAATTAAAAATTAAAAATTTTGAGTTCTAAGGTTCATTAAATTCAAAATGTCCACACTACAGTGGTTCTTGCGAAAATGTAACGTTCCATTTGGAACGCGTTCAGAACGGTCTTTAAAAACAGTTCCGTTCTAGTTGCAAACGTGTTCCAAAAGGTTCCGGGACAGTTTCTTGTTGTTCCTTTGAGGGAAACGAGTATAGGAACTTTAACGAAACGCTTGTGGAAAACGTTTGCAACTAGAACGGAACTGTTTTTAAAGACCGTTCTGAACGCGTTCCAAATGGAACGTTACATTTTCGCAAGAACCAGTGTATCTTAATTTGTTATTTCTCATATTGTAGCCGTGTTCTACGACCTCGAAAACCTGGGAAAATCAATTTTTTCAGTGGGTTAAAAAATCAAAAATTTAAACCCTATCCCTTAGCTTTTTGCAGTCAAATGTCAATCTGCTTTATTTAAACATTTTAGTAAACATGATGTAAAGATATGTTATGAAAGCTAAAAAGCTACCATTTTTCTTCCACTAGTATGCAAAAATGAAACAAAAAAAGTAACACCTGAGGTTTGTAAAAGATAGCCTATCTTTACATCGTGTTTACTAAAATGTTTAAATAAAGTAGATTGACATTTGGCTGCAAAAAGCTAAGGGATAGGGTTAAAATTTTTGATTTTTTAACCCACTGAAAAAATTGATTTTCTCAGGTTTTCGAGGTCGTAGAACACGGCTAAAGTATCAACAAATGTGAGTGTGGACACAATGAACCCTAGTTAAACATAAAAAAAGTTCGAAATTACATCTATTTGAGCTTTGGCACCTTTTGGAAAAGAAAAAAAGTTATTTTTTAGAAAAAATAAATTAAATTTATTTAAACTTACTGTTTGGATCAACACAACAAAATCTACATTTTATTGTGCTTGTATTGCATGTTGGTGAAACAATTGGAGGTGGATTAACTTTTGGATAAAAAACTTAAAAAAAATTTAAAAATTAAACATTTAACGTACAAAAAAATGATTCAAAAATTACATGTATCATTTTTTCTATTTTGATCATCAGTGTGCATCGTGTTGTTGCCAAAATCATATGGTTCACGTGTATGATGCAATATTTGCACTACTAGAATTCCAATAATTCTTAACAATAAAATGTTAAAAAGGAAATTTTGTAATTTTTTTTTTGGAAAATAAAAAACCCTTACCCAAGTGCTATTATTAAAATAGACAGACTAATAATTAATTTAAACGTTTTTTTATTTAAACAACAATTATCATTCAATTTTTCTTTATCTAATTTTGACTTTTTAGTTGAATTGTATAAATCATTAAACAACGATTTTGATTTAGAATCTTGTATAGATTCATTTTCATTTGATACTTTTCCGTTTGTTTCGCTTATTATTTTTTCAATACTCTCAATTTTTTTGTTCAAATTTTTTGTTTTATCATCTAGAGCTATAACTGCACCAACACATTCCATGTGAATACGATTCTAATTTCGAAAGTTAGAAACAAGAGTTAAAACTAATTTAAATTGAGACTTACTTTATTGACGTTTAGGAAATTTTTGACAACTTGACCGTCAGCCAGAACAACATCACCTGATTCAACAACAGCTTCGGGTATTATTTCCTGAACATTTTGAGCCAATAGACCAAAGTCATTTACAACACCACCATTTACTTCAGCAAATTCTTTTTTAAAGTCATATTTGTACAATTTTAATTTGGCTACATTCTCTAATGCTTTATTTGTATCGATCTAAAACAAAAAAAAGTAAGGCTTGGCTAAGTGAAATAAATTTTTTCCCCGGACTGAGCCCAAAACGAATTTTTTTAACTTTTTGGTACCTTTTCATTTCGGCAACCGAGGGTAAGACAATTTAATTGTCTGTTATGAGACCATAACTGTAATTGGAAAACTAAGCCTAGAGCCCGGATATTGTAAGGAATAAGTCAAAAACCATCCTGGTGTCTCAGGGATTATAGATAAACCCTCATTAACTTGGAAATTTTTTAATCAAAAAAATATTTCGTGAGATAATACAGTCCCGGAAATTAGCTTGATATCAGCTGACCTCATCTGATGTCATCTGGTATCATCTACTCAACTTGGCAATTCATAATTTGTGTAATTCTCTTATTGATATCATCTGATATCATATGATTTAAACTGATCTAAGCTGACATCATATAATATCAGTATGGTCATAAATTCTGATGCAAACTGATGTCAGATGATTTCATGTGACAAGTTAATTTCCGAAACTGTACTATACTCGTAAATTCGAGAGTAGAGAAAAAAGTTCAGAATCTAAATTATGGTACAGTCTAGGCTCG
Organism: Brachionus rubens; assembly: GCA_022207745.1. Taxonomy (NCBI): domain Eukaryota; kingdom Metazoa; phylum Rotifera; class Eurotatoria; order Ploima; family Brachionidae; genus Brachionus; species Brachionus rubens. The sequence goes on from JAJVHD010000005.1 coordinate 2,925,579, forward strand.
AATTTATCACGTCATGGATTTATTGCTTTTCAGATTTATCTCTAGAAATTTCTAGAACCAATTTCCTTTAATAAGCATTTATGACATTCATATTTGACTCTATTCAGGCAGAGCAAACAAGATACTGGGTATGATATGGAAGAATTTTGAGTACTTTGATGTAAATTTGGTTAAGCTCCTTTACACGTCATTACTGAGACCGCTAGAATACGGTATTAGCGTCTGGAGTCCATACTATGAGGGTGAGAAGAAGCAATTGGAAAAAGTCCAACGTAGAGCGACAAGAATGATCCCGGGTTTCAAAAAAATTGAATACGAAGAACGGTTAGCAAGGATGGATCTTATGTCACTTGAAACAAGAAGAAGAAGAGGCGATTTGATTCAATTTTACAAGATCGTTAATGGGTTAGAAGATGTCAACTTAATGAATGGTATCAGGTATAGTTCAGCAAAGAATAATTATAATTTAAGGGGTCACTCCGAAGTGGTTTCAAGAGAGCTTATCAAAAATTGCCCGATACGATACAATTACATTACAAACAGAGTGGTCAATGATTGGAACAGCTTACCGATGAGTGTTGTGAACACAACTTCATTAAATTCATTCAAAGCGAAACTTGATGATTGGTTTAGAACAAATGAACGGTCGAATGGTGCTAATGCAAAGAACTGCCACAGCCTCACGGCTTAACTCGACTTAGTCGGGTCGCAGTTATTTTTACTACTACTACTACTACTATTCAGATTTGTCACGCTTACCTGAAGGAACGAATGGGATTATAAAACCGAGCGTAAACTGTACTTAATTAGTGTTAAGGACTAATGAGTGTAAACCGTTTCATTTATTTTTTTTTTGTTTTATTCTTTTCTAATACAGTCGCCGCTCGTTTATATCACGTCATAACACGTCACGTCGTTGGAAACGATTAAGTAAAAACGGTTCTGGTGGTTAAATTATATTTTTATTGAGAAAACATGTGTGGAGAGTACATGTTAGTATTAGAATGTAATTACAGTCGCCGCTCGTTTATATCACGTCATCATTATGTCACAATCTACTTTTATTCCACTATAATCTTGTCCCATTCAATACAGCATAAAGTAAAATAAATTTTGTTATATCCCAATCCGTTTGCATCAAACTACAGTCGCCGCTCGTTTATATCACCCTCTTGGTTTTGCTAAAATATTGTGATGTAATTGGATTGGGATATAACTAGATTTATTTTACATTATGCTGTATTGAATGGGACAAGATTATAGTGGAATAAAAGTAGATTGTGACATAATGATGACGTGATATAAACGAGCGGCGACTGTAATTACATTCTAATACTAACATGTACTCTCCACACATGTTTTCTCAATAAAAATATAATTTAACCACCAGAACCGTTTTTACTTAATCGTTTCCAACCCAACCGATCTCAAATGGATGGAAAAAAATTTCATTATTACAGCTTATGGATCATTTTAAAACATTGCAGAGATTTATATTATTGATATGAAATAATTCCTTGATACATGCAGTGCAAAATTATGCAACTCAATAATAGTATCCATCTATGCAATGTTTTAAAATGATCCTTAAGTTTTAATGAAGAAATTTTTTTCGATCCATTTGAGAGCCTTTTTTTTTTACTCTGGAGGAATCGTTATATAGTGTACTTTTAAATATTTTAAGGAAAGAAAGGTGCAGCCTCAGCAAAATTTACTGTATATTCTGTAGAGGTCTGCAAAAGTTCTGCCAATACAAAAATAAATATTTTTCAATGGCGTGCAATTTTGCAGAATATTGCAAAAAAGAGTTAAGTTAAGTAGAATTTTTTTAAGGAAAGAAAGGTGCAGCCTCAGCAGAATTTCAGACAAAAAAATGCACATTCGAAAGGCCAAATATGCAACTTATTTTTAGACAAATATTTTGCTGCACTTCCAAAAAAAATCGCAAAATCAAGCATTAGAATTTTAGGAAAATTTTAGAACGGGTACGGGTACGTCATTTATTCGGTGGAAGTGCATTATGAAATTAAAAACAAATCCGGTTTTTTTTAGGATTGCCACTAAAAAGATGATACTTCTTTTAATGAATGATTATATAATAAATAATATTATGATCTAAAAAATAATGTGAATCTTAACAATAGAAAAAAATTAATCTTAAAGGTAAGTTTGAACAAAATAGAATGGTACGAGACAAGGTACATCTATTTTTAAATCATGTTCTATTAATAAATTTAATTGTCAAAAAAATAAATCTTGAATTTTTGTAACTATTTCGAAAATAAGTCACATTTTTTTTAAACACGTAACAAAAACTAAAGACTTACTGGTTCAATGTTTTCTTTGACCCTAACATCAGATGGTTGCAAAATATTACCAGTCAATTTAATATTACCAATAACATGTAGTGCCTCTTCGGGATTGGGTGTATTTACACCAACGTTACCATAGAATACTTGTTTATGTTCGTTTGGTTTGAAATCAACAACATCACCAGGCTCAGCTAGTTGTTTTAAGTTAGAGTTTAATTTAGTCGAATTTTGAAGTGTTTTATCCTCATTTGTGTCCTGTTTAAATTGACCTGGATTCACAGCCTTGAAGAAACCAAAAATTAAAATTTTTAAAATTTTTTTTTTTTAATTTAAGACTTACTCTGACTATAACTCTTTCGGATGAAGACGAACATAAAGTAAACAATTTTCCACTTTTAGTAACAATTTGAATCTCAACAATTAACAGAAAATATCTTTGATCCGGATTAGGTACAGTCATACCGGCTTTATTACGTTTACGATTGTTATTATTTGTTGTATGAGCAAAATGTAAACGCATTTTAGTAAGCTTATTTGGCTGTTCGGGCACAAATTTACATTCAACAGGTTCATAATCAATTGGTTTACGATCCGAATCGGATTGTTTAATTTGTATTTTTTGTAATGGTGATTCTTGTTTTATCCCGTATAATTGTAACACAAATTTATCTATTTCATGAAAAAGTGAGTCTGTTTTTGATTTACAATATGTTGGTATTTTGTCCAAAATTGTGTGCGTTGTTATTTGAAAATGATTCTTTTTTTGACATATAAATGCTTCGTCAAATTGTGAATAGAAAAAACCTTTATCAGCTTCGACTTTGAACACTGGTGGTTTACTTTAGAAAAAAAAAGAGATTAACTTCTCATAAAAATATCAAGGGAAAATATTTAAGATTGAAAAACGATATCCCATAAGAATAATGTTGTTTTTCCATCAATTTAAAATCACTTACATTTTATCATAATTAATATTATATATATCGGTCCATTCATGTTCGTTCCAATTGTTAAAACTAATGTTCCTAAATACTCTATTATGTTTGGTTAAATTATTATTATGATTTGGTACCAAATCGGTGTTACTCGTTGATACTAAAATATTTTTGTTAGTCGATGAAATATTATAATTAAATGAATCGTTAAATAATTTTTCTTCTTTAATGTCTAAATAGAGATCATCAGATTCAAGGCCATCTTCTTCTTCAACAGTATCATAAGCATTTTTTAAAGCACCATTATTATTATTATTATTATTATCCATTTGATGATCACTTTGAAAAATTTTCCTCTTTTGCTCAGGTGAATAACAATTTGTTCGTTTTGAGCTTTAAAATGAGAAATTATTTTTTTTCTTGTTTTCTTGCGTTTTAAAAATTATACCTGTTCGACATTGGATAATTTCCAAAGTCATTTCGATAACCATCATAAGCATAATTTTGTTGAGATGACGAACATGTCGAATCTTGATTAAATACATGATACTTTACCTAATTAATACCAAAACAAAATAAAAACTTACACGGTGAATCATTTGAAGTTTGCACACCAGGAGATGTCTCCGTACTATTCGGTTCTCTATAAGTATTGCGATCAACCACTGGATAAAATTCCATGTTCATACTCTTTTTAAGATCATTGGCGATTATAGATGGAGACTCGGCACGGTTAACAGTCCTTAAACAGATAATTAGTAAAACTAATAATTTAAAAAACACACCCTTAATCAATCTTACAAGTTATCCAAGTATTCTTCATTATCTTTAGAAAAATAAAGGCTTAGAGAACATAGTTTAAAAAAGAGTTACAAGACTTGTTTACCGAAGAGTTGTCCGATTTGGGCTATGTCGAACAATTCAGATTGATTTTGATATGTTGTATATTCGGCATTCGGGTAATAAACGTATTGTCTTGGATAAACTCTATCCATATGTATTAAGAACTAAATTTTTTTAAATGTAAGAACAAAAATCTAATCAAAAAAATGTTATTTAAAAAAAACACAAAAAAAAAAAATTAAATGGAGAAAAAAATAATTTTATTGAATTTTTCTTAAACAAAAAAATTTTCAACAAAAAAAAAAAAACTAGCACTAAAAAATTTTCATAATAATTTCGAGCTTAGAAAAAAAAAAAAGCTTTTCTCTCTGTTTAAACAAAAAAAAAAGAAATAATAAAAATTCAAGATTTCGTAAATACGAAAATCTACCTTTTGAAATTTTAATATTTTTTTCATTTTTTGAAATCATGCAAAATTAATGAAAATAACACTTTCTTTGTTTGTTGAATAGTTGGAAGGGGTCGACGACATAGCTTGTTTGTTTTAATTTTGTTTAACAGCGGTTAATCTTTTTAAAAATTATTACCTAAATTACGAATCGAATTTTTCTATTTATTTAAGAAAAAGCGAATAAATAAATTAAATCGAAAAGTCACATTTTTAAAACTTGCAAAGTACTCTAATTTGAAATCTCAAGTCTACACTCCGCCTTGTTTCGTTTTTTTTAGTTCATGATTAACAATGAGTAGATCAAAATTGTAAAAAAAAATTTTTATGTTTTGGAATAATTTAATAACTGGATTGAAAATAATTATTTTATGAGTCGTTTTTAAGTCGCTCGGAAACACAATACAATAAACCTTAGAACTCTTTTAAATTAGTAAATAATCCTTCATTTTATCATCCCACATCTCGTTTACATCTTTGGAAGATTTGCTTTTGAATGCGCATGAAATGAGATTTTCGGTTCAGGCTACAAGTTCGTTCAGATTAAGAAAAAAACTCACTAATTTGCCGCTGAATCAAAAGTCTGCCAGTTAGAAAAAAGGGATCTATAAGTTCAACCTCGGTATTCGTGGTTCCGCGACAAAGTGGTCGTCTAAAACTCAAAAAATTAATAAACTCTATCTTGTTATAGAGCATATAAAGTTGTAATAGAAAATATGTGTCCTGAACTGAACGGATTTTTTGTTGCAAAGAATGATGGCCAGTCTATTCTAAAATGTTCAGGTATGTTCTTGGTTGTAAGAGTCTGTAAGCCAAATCGAATGTCATAGACCTTAATATTTTACTTTGCAAAAAAACTTGTGGACATTTGGATCGACGGAAAAGTGGCTTTGGGCAAGTTTTTTAGGTGTTTTCTTCATTTAACGGCCATGCGCGTTCCTTAGAATACAACCGAAATATGCTTTTATTAAGCTCGTTTTCTCAAAAAAAAATCAACACATTTCTTACTATATAAAAAATTTTGACATAAATTGAAAAAAAAATTTCGAAATTTTAATGCGAATAATTATTTAAATTATTTGAGTCTTGGTAAACAAAAAATATAAAAGTTAGACCATTTAACCCCGTCGATTTTGATTAAAGTTCCTTAAAGACAAAAATTTTAGACTTTGTAATAGAACATTATTTGAAAATTTCGAATGAGAATATCGCCATCATCATAATTAGCAGCTACAAAAAAAAATAAATAAGTTGAATTTTTTGTAACCTTAGAATAAATTCAACTGTTATTTAACTCTCGAAAAAATAATTATTTTTTATTTTAATTTAAATTTACTGTTTTTTTAGAACAATTTTATGTTTTTTTTTTTGTTGTTTTTTTTCGTCTAGCGTTTAATTTAAAAGGCTTCGCATCTAAACATAAATTATTCTTCAGGTTATGTAAGATGTGTAAGCTAAAAAGTTTTTTTGACAAAGGTATTTTTGTTTTGCTTACATTCGAATGACAAAGTGGTCATAATGTGATGCTACTTTAATTAGACATAACCCATCTAAATCAGAAAATCTAAACCATTAAATGTACCTTAAGAATAAATCAAGATGACTTTATTATAAAAAAAAATCGATTTAAATGTAAGATCTAATTTTAAATTAAAACCTATGTAAAACGTCCACATTCGCTTTTTTTTATATAACAAAATTTAGAGATAAATTTAAAGGGTTTTAAAAAATATTTATTGATTTTTTGTTGTTGACTAGATAATTTATTTAAAATTGTTGTTATTCAGTATTTGATCAAGTTTTCTCGACTGATCCATTCGAATCCATTGCTCAATAAATCGCTATACCTCTTACTGCACAATCCCTACGCCCCAATGCACATTAGTAATGCATAATGTAAAGATGAAAATATTTGATACGAGAAGAAGCTCTTTTTATAACCCAACACAAATTTAAAATGATCATTTTACCTAAGTAAAAGAATTTATTTGGATTTGGTTGGCTAAAATCAGAATTATGATTTTAAATTCTAAGTTCGACTATTGATTAGTTTGCTGTACCAAGGCGCCGAATGACCTTTATAAACTCTCGAGTGTCATTATAAATTTATTAAAAGAATATGAATCGACAAAATTAATTACAGTCATTGTGCGGATATATCACCCCTTCTTTTTTTTAAATGCTTCGATTGACTCAATGATTAAATATAACAATTTTGAATAATTATGACAATATCTTTTTCTTACATATCCTTTTAAAGAACGCCTTTGATAGGATTCAATCCACAGTGATATTTGGGACGAAATCGTTAATCAACGTATACAGATAAAGTTTGAGCATTAAAAGTACAGTCTTTTTTACAACATTCAGTTAATGCAAATGATTTTGCTTCTTCAAGTAATTCCGGAAATTCTTGGTAAAATGTTATTCTTTTGTAAGATCCTCTGTTGTCTCTCTAAATGACACACCAGTCGTCTTCATCAACAATTATATTGACCCATAAGTGAAATTGTTGAATACTCATTAAACGTAACTTTATCAAACAATCTCTCGTATAATCATAAGATTAATTCAACAATCTTAGCAAAAGATAAATTATTACACTGAAGGCTCTCATGTTACAGTGTTTTTTGTGAAAATATAACGTTCAGTTCGGAACGCGTTCAGAACGGTCTTAAAAAACAAACGTTTTCCAATTGCAGTCATTGCGCGGATATATCACCCCTTCCGTTCAACGAAAAAAATGTGATTTAACTTAAATTTATTTTAAAAAAATCTTATAATCATCTGATTTATAGAGGACAATCAGATCTACATGTTAAAAAATAATTTTTCAATTTCATAGATATTTAAGCGAGAAAAAGACCGTCAAAAATTGTTAATTTTTCAAAATTTTCAAATATTGGTTTAAAAGAATGGTTAAAACGAAAAATTTCTTTTTGATGAAAATTTATTAAGGTTCGCCCAATGCAAAACTTCCACGCTATCTAAATTTACAGAGTCTGACCTCATATCCGTGTTCCCCATATATGAAAACCCCAAGTTCCCAAAATCTTAGGGGGGAATCAAAAATTTCAATTTTTACCAAGGGGTGCCTAAATTTAGCCACTCTTGAGTGAGTTTTCTTTAGTAAATCGTTTGTATCAATGTAAAATATACACAATATATGGTTTATCATACAGATTCTGATAGAGAAAAAATTTTACACAAGCTTAAAAGGTTTTTGAAAAAAAAATTTTTTTTCTTTTTATTTATAAGCCTACAGAATAGAAACAAACTGCCAAAAAGGTTCTAAAAATCAAAAACCTTAAAGATGAAGGAATTTACATTTTCTGGCCCAAATTTCGTGATTCTCGTATAGAATTATCAAAGAAAACATTTATTATTATTTATGTAAACGATTTTTTCAATTTTTCAAAAAAGTGCCTAAATTATCTTTGAAAAACTGCCAAAACCGAATTTCAGATATAATATATGCTACAACAAATAATATATGTTTTCTATGGTAATTCTATACGAGAATCACGAATTTTGGGTCAGATAATGCAAATTCCTTCATCTTTAAGGTTTTTGATTTTTAGCACCTTTTTAGGCAGTTTGTTTCCACTAAAGTTCCATTGAGAGCTTCCGAGTTGTTGTTGTTGAAGGTCGAATGAAAATTAGAGATAACAAAGTTATAGTGAGACTTAAACTTCAGTCGTTATAGCAATTCGCTACGTTTATGATGTTAAATATCCTCGCTGTTTTATGCAGATATTTTTTTTTTTTTTTTTTTTGAATTTTAATTAACAAAATACAAAAAAAATAGCGTTTTGGCTTATTATGTAAACTAAATAAGAAAATAGGTCTTTTTAGATTAATTAAATACTAGAAACCCACTCAATGGTAAACGAATATAAAAATAAAAAACATAACTTTGTTTCGGGGATTCAAATCTTATGAACTTTAGACTTTTTCTTTTTTTAAATTTTTGTTTCTTCCATAGGGATTCATTTCCCTTGTATTTCCGTAATTTCTAATCGATGAAAGCTATTGAACACGTAAAAAGATTGAAACTTAATCAAAACCTCAATCTAATTCTTAGGCCACCCAATTTATCTGAAGGACTTTTGTTCTTCGGCTATGGACTGAGAATTCATTCGAGCTCTGTTTAGGGTAAATCCAAAAATGATCCTGAATTTTTTTAAATCCAAAAAGTGTACACGAAAAACTGTCAAAAACGAAGAAATATTTTTTTGTAACTGGACTTTAGCTTCGATCAGCAATAGAGAAACCCAAACTTCCATTTTTATATAAGTTTTATTGACATCAGTTCGAATGATATTTTGTTACATTTTTGTCTTTGATTGCTTTCAGTAAGGTGTTATCTTTTCTTACTTTTCGGAACACGATGTCACACAGGGCGAGCATGTATTGAGAATTCATCTAATGATAAACTAAATAGTATTCCATTAGCTCAAACTTAGAGGAAAACTAAATGACATCCTCGTAAATTCAGCAAAAGTTTTCTTTTTTAAGATAAATTCCAGAAGAACCTCATTCTTTTCAAAATTAATAAAAGTCATGTCCTGCTTTTTCATTTTTTTAACATAAATTTTGATATGGAATTCTTTTTTTACTACGACTAAAAGGCTATTGTCTTACTCATTTGGGCCAATCGCTTCCCCTGCTGCAATGACCCTACCACGATCCTTATTTTAAGTCACCACAACTGCTTACCCAAATGAAACCGATTAATATTACTTCTTCTCATAATTTGTGTATTCGGTCTTGCAGAGTGTAATTTGATATTTGGTCTAGATATAGACTTTTCGTCTTCTGTCTAATCTAGTTTTACCCCTTACTTTTGATTGGTACAGGGGAATTTTTGTGTTCGGACATGAGGACAAAATGTCCCACAAAATAAAGCTGTCTCGTCTTATCTCGAAACTGGAAATATGTTGGTTGACAGCGATGTATAGCTGTGTATTAGTCTCGGATTATGAAACTCCCACTATTATTCTAAATATGGTTTTGACGAAGACGTTTAATTTAGATCTTCCGAAAAGGTTCATGTCTTACATCGTATTTTTGTGTCAATTAGCAATTGAAAGTCGTATAAGCTAATATTAAATATTTTTATTCTACCTGTAAATTATCTTTAGAAAACCGAAAATTCACACTTTCAAAAATCGTTAGGGATTTTTTTTTTGGTTTTTAATGTCTCGGAATTATCTCGAAAGTGTCAATTTTTTTTAAAGTTAGTATTAACCGTTAATTAACTGACCGTCGGAATTTTTTTTTTCTTTATAGTTAGCTAACTTTTTCACACCATGTAAAACGATTGGCTCCATTGAAAAAAAAAATCGCTGTATTTTTAAATATTAAGATTTTATTTTTTGTTACAATTAAAATCTAAATTCGATAAATCTTAGTTTATTAAAGGAGGTGAATTCGATAAATCTTTTATTTGACCTTTTAAGAGCGAGAGATTTGACTTAAACTGCGAAAAGATGATAATATTTCGCAGTTTAAGTTTAAGTCGTCGTATTATTGGCGATTTTAATGCTTCATTTAATCGATTCCCGGAAACAAGGTTCGATCGTTTACTTAAAAATTTTCTAACCGAGAACAAACTTTTTGATGTCATTGGTAGAAATCAATCACAATCCCAATTTACGTACAAAAAAGGTAAGTACACTGCTTCTATTGATCACATTTTAGTCAATAATAAGGGACTTGAGACAGTCATTAGCTCAGATGTTGTTGATCTTTATGGTGATCTGAGTGATCACAAACCTGTTGCTGGGTCTTGTTGTTATGACCTTCGAGAATTCGATACATGTACAGATCAAAATCGTACTAGGTCTTTCCATAAGTTTAATTGGAAAGATATTAACTTTGTGTCAACTTTTAAAAACAAGGTTAATGAAATCAATCTTGATTTGTATACTTTTGATCCAAGTTCTAGTCTGACAGATCTCGTTGATGAAAATATTGTAAAATTAACAAAATGGTTAATCAAATGTGCTCGTAAGGCGGAAGCTGAAACCTGCAATAATCGGATGTACGAGAAAATTTGTAATAATGAAAATCGCTTGAATTATGTCTTACGTAAGCGTAAAAAATATGACTATCAGAGATACATTAAAGAGCAAAGGAAAAGGATCCGGCAACAAAATTTCACGAAATCTCGTCAAAAATGTTTGAGGATTGACAAATTATTGGATCAAAATCGAGATGAGTTTTGGAAAACAATTAAAAAATTTAAAAAGAAGCAGAATGCTCAAACAAATGATCATTTTAATGACGTGAACAAGTTTGCAAGCTTTTATGCCCAATTATTTTCGCATAAAGACAGAGTCTCAAATGAGAATCAAGCCAAGATTGAAGCTGATGTTAAGCACAAATTCAATGAATCGTTAAAAGAAAGAGTTGAAAATCAGTTTAGTGTAACTGATATCAAGTCCGTTATTGGTAAACTCAAACTTGGAAAGTCTGTAGGAATGGATTACATTTCAAATGAAATGCTTAAATTTGGTCTAAATGACAAAGTCGCTTGTATCTTAACAATTATTTTTAATAACATGGTCAAGCATGGGTATACACCTGAAAATTTCAACATCTCGTTAGTCACCCCAATACCAAAAAAAGGAGACATGAAAAATCTCGGTGACTTTAGACCGATATCAGTCTCAACTACTTTTGCGTCTTTGTTCGAGAGCCTAATTCTTAGCAAGACCGACTTTAATAAACTAATCAGCCAAAATCAATTCGGTTATAAACAAAAGACCTCAACCAAACATGCGTATTTCATCGTGAATGAAACAATAAAGTACTACAAAAATGGTGGATCGGGAATCAAACTGGCATTTGCTATAGATTTTCAAATGAATGGAAAATGGAATTTAATCCGAGTAAGTCTTGTTATTCTTGTTTCGGGAATGCATTAAAGGATACTGAATCGATTCAGCACAATTGCTATTGCTTTATTGCAATGAACTTCACAGCGTCGAAAGCAAGCTAATATTTATTATATCTATGATATTTGTCTAGTAAAAAACATTGTTACATTGATGGAAACCACTTTTTTTGACATGATTTTATTAAAGAATGACGTGTAACGGCTAAAAGATAAATTAACATTTTTTAATCCTTTTTTAATAAAATAACTGCTTATCGCTAATTAAATTTTAGACCCGCCTCAAATTTTGTTATAAACAAGTTAAATCTAATAGTCTTTCTCTAATTTCACAAAAAAAAATTTCTTATAATAAATTTTTTTTTGCGAAAATACGGTAATTCGTATATATACGAATTTTCGCTATATATGAATTTAGTATAAACAGTTAAAAATACATGGAAGGGGTCGGAAATGTTTTTGTTCTGGCGAAATCGTTTATTATATCCGAAAATTTCTTAAAACCGTGTTTATTATAACCGGAAAGTACTGTAGTTCTGACCTCTGAATTTTTGCGATAGAATAAGGCGTGGATTTTCGTCCTTTCGACTGTAAGAGCTGGAAATTCTCGTATAACACAGTAGATATCATAAATAGCAATAATGAACCTTACCAAAATGCCCGATAATGAGCAATTTCGAGAATTTTCAATTTTAATTAAAGGAGATTACATTAATGAAATCCATTAGAGATGTAAAAAAATCATATAAAATCAAAGACAGATCAAAACAATAAAATTTATTGCCAAGTTTATTATTTTATATAAAAATTTGTTTAACTTTAAAAAAGAAAGGCTACACAGGAATCTTTGAATTTGGGTGACATTTTTCAAGATCAATTTTCGGTCTCAAAAATGATTGAACTATATTTAAAATGTAATACAAAATAAAAATAAGTACAAATATAAAGAGGTACGTTGAAATCTTTAAACTAGCTTCAGAAATGAGTTCAATTCTCACAAGTTTTCTAATGAATATTTCCTCATCTAAATCTGATTCATCATTTTTACTATTAGAATATTTCATTTCAAGATTTACAATTGAGTAGATTTCCAATTTGTTTTGGTCTTCATTAGAGTCAATATCTATTTCATCATATACATCACCATCAACTAATTTTTTTTTATTTTGGTCTTGATTTTCAACATCTATGAACATTTTTTTATTAATTAACTCATCTATTTCGTTTTTGTATACACTTTCTGTATTACTGTCATAATTGATGTCATCTACGACTTCGATTTCTTTTGAATCTTTTAAATTTTCTAAGCTTTTGATACGTAATGTTAAAGAAGAAATTATAAAAATTAACAAGAGTTTCTTAATCATTTTTTTCTAAAAGTTTGCTTTTTTTTTAGTTTTTACCCTTTTTATTAAAATAAGTTTTATCTTAATTGATAAAGGTAATTAAGAAATTTTAAAAAATTATATCTTTGGTTGATAAGAAGTATCGAAAGACATTAAAGTAATACTGATGGAGAAAAAAAAAATTTCTAACGAGCTTTATACATACTGTCGTTGTCTCTTACAAAGAAAGGGTTGGTTTTGGGACCTTAACAGCGCTCATCTCAACCTTAAGTTTAGAAATCATTAAAATCCTGGCATTAAGAAATCTTTACAGTAGACAAAACCTAATTTAGAGCTCTGGTCAGATTTTTTTGACAATTAAATGGTATTGGGTGGATAACCCGTACCCATCCAATGCCTTAAAATTATAAGGTCCATATATCTGACTTTAAAATAAAGTTACCATTAGCTTATTACTGTAACAATAGAAATTCGAAGAAGGTCGAGACTTTAAGACATTACTGGATCTCAAAGGTAATTGTTAACACTTACTCAACGCCAGACGTTTTTTCGAGATATTCCAGTCTCGGTGACATTTTAGCCTCCTTTTTGTTTATCACAAAAGAGTCAAACAGAAACAAATTGAACTTAATCAAAGATACCTAAGCTGATTTGGTCACACACACAAAGGACAAGTAAAAATTTTTATATTTTATGAACCCGAAGATGAAGTATCTTAAGAGCTTCTTAAATAAACCAGTGATTTACTCTCCTTGAAACGTACAAAAATAATAAGAGCTTTAATTGAAAATTTCAGGATGAGTTTATCTCAATTTTATTGAATTTATTCAAAATTTTTTAAAATCAAAAAAAAAAAGCAAACAAAATTTAAAAATGCAAAGTTTTTTAAATTATCAGAACTATTGCATCGATCAAATGATATATCATACAAATACGCCTCATTAAAATTAATATTATCCAACCCTTTTTTTATAGTTTCTTTGAGAGTTGAATTTAAATTAAAATCTCTAACCAGTATTTGAACATCACTTCCATATTTTGAAATACATGAAGCTGCAATTGCATAATTTTCATAATCAGTTGAGACTATATTTGTACGTGTGCTTTCATTGTTTAGCCAATAACCAAGACCGTATTGGTCCAATGTAACTATTTTATAACTCGAGTCGGGTATACCAGTGACCCTTTGCAAAATTGAAAGTTAACCATTTTATTGTTAAAACTATACTTAAGACTTACAACCGAAAGTTAGATGATAAATTGTAAAAATTCAAATCATTGTATTTAAGAAGTTCAAAGTTGTTAATCCAACAATTTTTTATTATTGTTTGTTTTCTGTCTACTTGATACACATACCATTTTCCTGAAAACTGAGCACATTTTTTGAATAGTCTCTAAAATTTTGGTTAAATTAAATAAAAAAAGTAATTCTTTACTTTAGTGAGATTGAAATCCGTTAGTGGAAAGAGGGCGTCGCAACAAGCCTCAACGAAAATCTTTGTTGCAAAATTTAACAATATCAAAGTAAAGGTATAGTATTTCATTTTTTGTTTCAATTTTTGAATGAAACTGGTCAAAAGGAAGAAGGTTTTATATCAAAAGAAAAATTAGCATTTTTATTAAATTTTTATAATATTACAAAGTTTATTGATCTATTCAAATTTTAATTAAGAAAAAGCCTAGAATTTTTGTACACAATTATTTGTCGATAGAGGTTTTGCTCTTCATTTTAGAGATTATGAGTTGGTAGAGATTATACTTTTAAAATCATCCCCTGTCAAGTAAGGCATCCATTTAGTTTTCAAGACGTATCTACACTTATTCATGATAGTAATTATCTAAGTAAGGCTAAATTTTAAAATTCACTTAAATAGATAATTTTGAATTAGACTTTGGAAATTAGAAAAAAGATTAAACTTCTTTGGGTGATGATAATTTTAACGGCAACTTAAAATTTTTTATCAATTTTCTTTTCATTTTTTTTATATTCAAAAATTGACTTAAAATGTATGCAAATGTGGGTTTTTTGGAAATAAAATATGGAGCAAAAGGGGATGCAAAATTTGCTCCATCCATTGGTGAAGTCTGAAAAATGTCTGCAAAACGAATTGCGCATTTAAAATAAGTGCACGTCATTAATAAAATGAAAATAAAATGCAAAATTCGTTTTGCAGAGATTTTGCAGACAAAAAAGACTTTTTTTCTCAAAAAAAATTGAAAATAAAACAATTTAGCATTGGATTTTATTTTATTACTGCACTTTTAGCGAACTTTCTCCATTTGCGTACAGTTCTTCTTGCGAAAATGTGAAGTTTTGTTCGTAACGTGTCCAGAACGGTCTTTAAAAACGGTCCAACTGCAGTATGTATAATTTCAACAAGGTCTCATTCTGTTCTTAGAATATTCTTTTGGACGATTCCAGTCTTAGAACGAGTATTGAAGTCTGAATTTAAAGTGTAATGAATTCTAAATAGGCCGATTTTAAAGACAGCTCTAAACGCGTTTCAAACGGACTATTACATTTTCGCAAGAACAACTGTAGCTGTACCGTGCCGTTTAATGATAATCCTCCTCAAAAATAGAATTTAAGCTAAGGATTAGACTACGACTCATTTAATGAATATTTTGGAGGCATCAAATGGGCGGAGATTTTTGATGGTTTAAATATCGAAAAAATGTATGAACGATTATTAGATGAGTACAATCTAGCCTGCAGTCGTTTTATTCCGATCTTCAGCAATTTTCAAAAAACTCTTAGTAGTAGTATTTTATTCAATCGAAGAGACTAGTGTCGAGCCCAGAGGGTCGATTGAAGTAAAAATAAAAATAAAAAACAAATGTTTAAAAGTAAAATATTTTATAGTTTAAATCAAATTTTTGAAAAACTGTGCAAAATCTTAAAAACATTGATCCAATTGATTCATCAATATTTCGTCTAAAATTTGATTATTTCGCTCCAAGGTTGTCAAGTAAAAAAAGGTTTATAAATTTCGAGTAAAAGTAAACAAACGTATTTTCACCGAAATCATTGTATTTTCCTTTTGAAGGCACAGAAAAATGATATTTATTTCTGAGTTCCATTTGTGTTTGCTTGATTGAATTATTTTTAATAAACACTGATTTTAAATTTGATGGTTTTTAGAGTCGAAAATTTTTTGGATGAATATTGATAATCTGTTGATAATACGGTGCTGAAAACAGTCCAAATTAAATTTGTTGAGTAAGACGTTTAACTCATTAAAATCTTCTAGTTTTGAAACATTAAACCGAATATTTAGTAATTTGAATAGCGTATAGTTGTAGGTATTTGCTAATTTTTGGAGTGCTCTTTTCGGAAGATATGGCAACTTTTTTTTCAATTAGATTTTTTCTATGCTTTTTTTTTCTTTAAAAGGCCGAAACAAGAAAGTTCCAGGACAAAAGATAAAATAAAGGTCTTGTTGATAAAGCTCTTTTCTATTGATAACTGAAGACGGAACTCTATTAGGTATCCTATATTTTGGGATATTTATGATTTTTTAGCACCTAATTAAAAGATAAATAGAAAAAAAAGAAATTTTTCGAATTTTAGAAGACAAAATTGAATTGGAATGCAATTTTTAAAAAAAAATTTAATAGCGTTGTGTCGTATTTGTCTTCTAAAATTCGAAAAATTTCTTTTTTTTTTTTTTTTTTTATTCTAAAAAATCATAAATATCCCAAAATATAGGATACCTAATAAAGTAACTGGAACTTTCTTGTTTCGGCCTTTTAAAGAAAAAAAAAGCATAAAAAAAATCTAATTGAAAAAAAAAGTTGCCATATATAAAAATCGACATGCAGTAATCAAAATGAGGAAGAATGAAGGATTTAAAAAACTGTAGTCGGACCTTGTATGAAAGGTAGAACAACCGATTGATCGAATAGAGTCGTTTATTGATTGACTTTCTCAGTTCAGCTACATGTTTAATAAACGAGAGTTTGTTGTCAATAGTTACACCAAGCAATTTAAAATGATTTACAACTTCTATTTCATTGTTCCCAATTACTATCGACTTTGGGATACTACAATTTTTCTTTAATATTCCAAAGAGAACTCCACTAACCATATGATCTTCGAAACAAAACCGATCTAATTATTCCATCAAAAGGAAAATTCAATGACAAAATGGAGAACACCTTCGACTATTTCATTCCAAAATTTATTAATAAATTGTTAAAGGAAGATTTGTCCTTGAATTTTATATCTTTTTTAAAAATCGAATCAAAAGCAATATAAACTTGGTCTTTGATAAATTTGTTAAAATATCTTCAAAATCTGATATTTTTTACAAGAACTATTATTTTAAAGATCAAGTATCGGCTTTACTTGTCTTTAAATCAAGATGGGGTAAAGACCTAAGGGAAGGGACAATAAACAAAGAATAATATTTAAATTATATAACTTTATTAATCACTGTGGCCGCTTCTAGCCTTTACAAATAATAAGAAAGAGAAAAGAGAAAACAAATTATAAGAAAAATAATAATGAGATCTCGAAAACTAAATTATAATAAATTATACACTGTGATTTTATACTTGAAATCTATTCAGTCGTTAACTGTATAGTTTTCAAGTATACACAGCAAAAGTTAATACTCTTTTGGAAAGTAGATGTAGTCATAATAAGGACTACAACATACCTCCCCCCTGAGTTTGAAAAATTAACCGGAAAAAGAAAAAGAATACAAAAATTGATAGAGAAAGAGTTACATAATTGAATTTAAATGGTCGTTAATTGTTTGACCATTCCTCTCCCCCCTAATTTTAGTTTTTTACAAAAAAAAATGAAAAATTATTAAATTTATAAATTTCAATCTCCAGCACGGTGATATTTGATTTTAACCATCATCACTGTTTTTCTATGACTTGAGTTGAGCATTCTTTCGTTGATTTGACAAATATCCATTCTATTCGTATCCTCTAACGTTGAGGCTTTTAGATTTGAAATTTGAAATTTATCGGTTCGGTTGTGGTTATTTCTAAAAATCGACTTGAACATTTTTGAAGAATCACTGTGAGCGCTAATTCGCTTGGAATTTGTTCGTATTTCTTCGTTCTCAGTTCGACTAGCGGAACAACGATCAGTCTCACTAATTGTTTGATGTTCGTTATTTTTCACTGTGAGTCTACGATTTGTATCAGAAGTTTTACGATCTTGATTCGTATGCTTCTTGTTTACGATAATATTATTATTATAGAAAAGTTCGACATTAGAATTTCGAAATGGTCTTGTCTTTCGTGTTTTTGGTTCGTTGGACACGTATTTGATTAAGTTGATTTGACTCTCAGTCTTTGGACTTGTTTTAGCGTCACTGTGACAATTTTTCAATTGTTTACGGAATCGACGATTTTCCATTTCTTGACTAAACACTTCCAATACACCATCAGAGATTTGATTGAAAAAATTTCTGAAGTCATCAAATCTTCGTTTTAGATCCTGTGAACGATTTATAATATCTCGACCCAAGACGCATTGATAGCCGGATATATTCTCGGTCACTAATATTTTTGTGTTTTTGAGATTTTGTTGTGGTGATATTAAACAACGTTTTAATTTTAACGTGCCTATTACGCGGATCTCACCACTAGCAGAATACAGCTTACCATCTTGATACTCTTCTAACACTGTTTTAGGGTCATGTCGTTTGATCAGCCGGTATGTCCTCTCATCAATTATTGATAAATCTGCCCCACTGTCACACATGTAACTCACGAGAGTATTATTGAAGATGGCTTGACCTCTTAACGGAACGTTTTGTTTCGAAGCCCTTCTGCTTCTTTGTTTAAACAATAAAACTTGATTCGATTGTTGTGGGTGTTCGGATTGAATGTTTTGAGGAACACTGTGAATTTGGGTGTCCTGATGATTAAACTCATTGTTGAGTGATATGTTTAAGTTTTTATTGTACCCATTATTGGGTTTGTAATTCTGGTTCGTTTGTGTTTGAAATTGAAGTTTCTTCGGTTGAGCAGAATTATCACTCTCACTCGATACAAAACGACCATCACTTTGACTCGATGTTTCATAGCTCGAATTCTTACACTCGGCATAATCGATCAACTCGTTTAATTTGAATAACTCGTCCTTCTTTGTGTTTCTCATTTTTAACATTTTTGAACGAACGGTTTCACGTAATCTTTGATTCAAAAGACCTGCTGGAAATCTCTCTTGCATAACCTTATCAATGTCTTCCGAGTCACTAACATTTGGAAAGATTTTTTTGACCATTCGACTAACTGACTCTCCAAAAGATACAATTGATTCTTTAGGCGATTGTCTATACTGTGTCAACATCTCAAAATTCTTCTCCAATTCTTTTTGTTTCACTGTGAAAGCCTCGATTAAAATCGATTTGAATTCATCAAATGGAACTTTTTTTTGTATGAGATCGTTTAAATTACGAACTCTTCTAAGAACTTTGCTCTCGATATAACTAATAGCAATATCGACCCATTCGGACTTGTCAAAATATCTCAGATAAATTTCTAATTGTATCAACCATGAGTTAAGGTCCATGCCTTCTCTGAACATGTCTGGAACCTTGATTGATTTATTTACCATGTTGCTTCCACTTGTACCTTGCACGGTCGAATTGTTCCGTGATGAATCAAGTTGCATGGTATTATAAACGTTAAAGTTGTGGGAGTTGGAGCTCGACGTGGAGTGCCTCCCCTTTTTGAAAAATTTGAACACTAATATCAGCACTGTGATAATACCAATCAAACAGGCTGTTTCTCTTGGTATGCTAACGACAACTGCATAACCATAATAGAAAGTATACATGACTGAACGGTGTATAATTGAAACAACACGTTCTGTGAAAGTTTGTTGATTGAGGCCAAGTATCGCCAAAACGCTCGATGGGACTATCGACGTAAAAAACATCATTGCCAACACCGTGATTCGATCGATTGGACCATTTACCATTTTTGAAAGAAAAAGGAAAAAGAACTTTACAAAAATAGATAAGGAAAGATATGATTAAATAGGATATATCGATAAGATAATCCTGTAATGTAAATAATTTTTTCACGTGTTTAAACTTTAATGTAAATTAAAGTGTGACTTAAAGCACGTGATTTTGTGGGGGTTAAAAGAAAATTTTAGAAAAATTTTACACCTAGGGACGCCACTTTTAAAGATCAAGTATCGGCTTTACTTGTCTTTAAATCAAGATGGGGTAAAGACCTAAGGGAAGGGACAATAAACAAAGAATAATATTTAAATTATATAACTTTATTAATCACTGTGGCCGCTTCTAGCCTTTACAAATAATAAGAAAGAGAAAAGAGAAAACAAATTATAAGAAAAATAATAATGAGATCTCGAAAACTAAATTATAATAAATTTACACTGTGATTTTATACTTGAAATCTATTCAGTCGTTAACTGTATAGTTTTCAAGTATACACAGCAAAAGTTAATACTCTTTTGGAAAGTAGATGTAGTCATAATAAGGACTACAACAATTAACTAAAACTCACTGAATTCTTTAATATTTTATTTTTATATTTATGTTAATCGACCCTATGGGTTTGGCACACAGCCGTTCGATTGTACTTGAATAAATAAAAATCTTCAGCAATGTTCAAAAAAAGAAATACGCTTCATGGTTGAACAATGAGAATAAAAAAGCCTTGAGAAAAAAATAGTCAGATTGGCAGGCATTTAAGAAAAGTGGTTGGTCGGTTGAGTAGAAAACAACATAATTGGTGTCTGAAGCGGTAAGAAACGAAAAAAGCCTTGCAAAATCCGCGAAATCGAATCCAAAACTATTTTACAAATACGTCAACAATACGTTTGTATCTGTGAATTACTTTATATTAGGTTAAAACGGTTCAAATTTTAAAATTAAAAATTAAATAAAATTGAAAAAGTCTTAAAATAAAGGATTCGCTTCTGCAGATCGTCGATTTCTGTTTTGATTCCTTAACTTGCCATAGAGAGCACCGGGCAGATGTAATCAAGGTGGCTTACAACTAAGCTTTTATAGACAGTCACCAAAATTTTTTTCACTAAATCCAAGCCGTTTGAGTTGTTTTTTTAAGAATGGGATGTGAATCGTGTTTTTTTCAATATGTTCCCACTGCTGACCCCAATCAAGTCTGTTGTTAATTTCGATACCTAGGTATCGATACGATTCTACAACTTGTAGTTCTGTGTCATTTAGGCTTGGTGGTGTATCTGAGTCTTTTCCAGACGAAAATACAATTTTACATTTGTTTGTGTTCATTCGCATTTTATTTACCGCACACCATTTTTGATTTCGTAATTTTTTTAAGAGGCTTCTCATGGTCCAGAAGATCAAATGCTTTGGCAAAATCAAAGAAAATAGCAAGCTAGAATAGATTTCTTTTGATCGATAGCCATACTCCCGTCGTCAATTAATTTTATTATGGCATCCATTGTTGATTTTCCTGGTAGGAATCCATGTTTTATAAGTGCTTCAAGTGTTAGTGTTATACAGTATTGTGAAAAAATTAGAGAACGCAATTAATTTTTTGTTAGATTCGACATTTCAAAGGTAATAGCTTGCTGAGGGATAATAAATTCGAGCTAATTTTTTTTAAGTAAAAAATATACATTTTCCTCTTTCTAATGAGTCCACAATCATTGATTGGTAATTTGAAAAAAAACAGACATGAGGGTTTTAAAAAACTACTCCTTTTTTTAAAAAAAAAAAAATGTGAAAAATTTAGAGAACGACATGAACTTTACACTCCTATTCACTGAGTACTCAACCAATCCTTATGAAATTTTGGATTTAAGCTAAAACACCCCTAATCTATCATAAAAAAAAATTCAGTCGTTTGAATAAGAGATTAATGAGAAAATGGCCTCGGAAATCAAAAGCCGCCCACCAGTTACTCCTGAGGACAGAATCAAGGCTGTTATCCTCAGACAACAAGGCAAATCGTTCGCAGACATCGGAAGAGAGTTGAATAGAGCTAAATCATGCATTAAAAAAATAGTCGATCGGTTCAATGAAAGACAATCATACGAACAATAATTTTTTCACAATACTGTAGAACTTTATATTAGTGAAGTCACTTGAGAAAGAGTCAATCATTAGAGGGGTCGTGGCCGATCGGGTAAAACAACAACTTTGGCAGCTAGTGGCACGAGTTCAAATCCTTGTCGAGTCAAAAAAATCTAACGTTTAGAAAAAAAATAATATTGGAAATGGATGAGTGTCATTAGTGTTGTGCTGCTTGGAAACGATCCGACTAGAATCATCGACTAGTCATTCTCTAGATGGCCTGATACTAGAACAACTTTGAAAATTATCGTATTGGGACTCGCGAGTCGCTGTGACTTAAAATAAGGGCATCCAAAGATGCAATCGTAGCGAGTATAAAAAAATTCTGTTACGGCCTACCCGGCTAAGAAGTCTATTCAGCTTCTGCAGCTAATAAAGTCTAGGATTGTTCGACTAGATGTTAGATCTGCACAGAAAAAGCACTACTACTACTACTACTAATTTGACGCTAAATTCTCGTTGTTTTTATTTCGTTTACTCTTTAAAGTTATTATGGATGATTTTTTGTAAAAAAAAAATTCGAAAAAATTAATCCGAAAAAATTCCAACTTTTTTGCAAACATAAATGCCGCATTAATATTGAAAACTTGAATTTAAATGCTTATAGTTTTTTTTTCTAAATAAATTAAAATATTATTTTTGATGCATATTTTCTTAACCAAAACTTCGAGTTTACATGTCGTTTTGTTTGCACAGCAAGATTACGGTAAGATTCGAAAGAAAGAAAAAACGACTTAAATTTTTTTAGAGTGTGTTAAAAGCATCTTCAAGAAAAATTTCTCTGATCGTTTTGATGATTTCTGGCAATTTGTTCTTTTTAAAGACAATGAGAAAAATTCTCAAATTTAATTAAATCATTCTGTTACGCCTATGTGATCATCAAATTTAGGTAACTTATGTAGCAAAAAATACTCGTAAATTTTTTATAAAAAAATGAGGCTTTTTCTAAAATATAAAAAAATTTTCATAATTATTTCAATTTACTTAATTGGAAATGGAGTAATTAATTTCTACAATCAAACAAGTTATGTAAATACTGATAAAAAAATAAACCCAGATACCTGTACGTATAACACCGAATGGAATGTATTGGACAAAGATGTCTATTTTCGCAAAAAATCATCATTCTATTTTACGGACATTTCTCAAATTCTACTTTATTTTTTACATCCAACACATTCAAAAATGGATTTCAAATTGTCCCTACATGACCAAAATAGAGAACTGACGCAATTAAACGATTTTAAAATTATTCTCATGAAGAGAGATCTTCTGGATCATAAATACGCATTCAGTTCTTTATTAATAACGTTAAAATATCCTTACAATGATCAAAAATCGAAATACTTCATAAAAATTTCGAACATGTTCAGTCAGAGTGTTACCCTTGCACTTACAGCTAAGAACCTCTACACAAAACAGAAGCAAAAAATGTTTATGATTTGCTCCAAGATATTATTCGAAGATGCCAAACGATCTAAAGACTATTCTGAGTGGTTCAAAATAAACAGGTTGTTTGGTATTCACAAAATTCAAGCATATAAATTTAAATCGGACGTTATACCCATTCAAGTAGTTGATAATGTAAAAATAAACAATCTCGAGTGTGTTCCGAACATTTTAAAAACAGTCAAAGGTTTGAAACTTGACGATTTAACTTACTTAAATTCGAACCCGAAATCAAGGGAGTTCTATCGAAAAATGGACTTGATAAACGTTCTTTTGATAAATGAATGTTATTTGGAACACGTGGATAAATATGTTTATGTTCAAGTGACAGATTCGGATGAGTTAATAATGCCTAGATTTGGAAGGCCATTCTCGTTTTTATCGAATAAAACAGACATGAAGATCAATTTAGATCTCAAGGCCTTTTTTAATCGAATCGAGTTTAAGAGACGTTCTAGTTTTTATTTTCTAACAAACTATATCCTTCCATCCCACTTTTTGAATTCGTTATGCGCAAAGTTGAAGATTTTAGACTTTAAAAATGAGACGGTCTTGATCAAAAATAGAGGTAAATATAAATTTAGAGTGTCAAGTTTAGATGAAATAAAATACGGTGAATCGTTATGTAATATAAATGATGTGATCAAAAAGCAAGATTTAAGATCAAATTTTGCGCGTTTTTTTATGATTCAGTATGCCACTTTAGGAAAAAGTGTTTACAAAACAGACAAGACGTTTAGCATGTTATCTCATTTTGGTAAAAAGCAATATCAAATAGTGAATTCTAAATTTAAATTAAAAAATTCAAATCAGTTAAGAGTTGAGTATAAAAATGGCTTTTTGAGTCATTTTAAATATCACTATGATTTTTTTAAACATAGGACTTATAATTTAAAGGATATTGTTTTCGATCAAGAGTACTTTGAATTTTATGCTCTTCATATTTTAAATAAAAATATCTCAATATTTTAACCATTATTATTTAAATTTAATTATTTTAGAACTATCATAAAGCTTAAGTCCCAGTCAAGACAGTTTCGATGCAGCATCGCTGAAAATGTGATGAGAAAAACGATGATTCAACGATGCGATCGGGCCGATTTCCTCGGATTTCGACGTCGACATTTCAATGAAAAGTGTCGAATTTCTCAAAAAATTTTCTTTTCAATTAAAAGCATTCCTGAAATAAAGCTATAGAAAAAGCTGTTATTTGGTGATCAGATCGTCGAGTACGATACCTATAAGATCTTTTGAGTTAACTAAACATGGCCCAGGTTCCGAAAGCTTTCTAATAAAAACCTATAAAGATGGCGAGAAGATCCACTCACCCCAGTCTCGGGTAACTCTCTTAACTCAGTATCTTGACATTTAAATATTTAGGATATTATTGATTAATAATCAGTAATCGGTGCTAGAAAAGGTCCCCATTACGGAATTGGTTACCATTCAATACACCCAGCATTGAGTATATATGTGTTTTTTTACATATCTCATTGTCTTTATGGACTCAAGTCCAAGTCTTTATCTTGTTGTAAAATCGACTAGGACTCAAAGTCTGAGTCTTTTAAAATTTATCGACTCAGACTCGAGTCCGAGTCTCAGAGATATAGTAAAAGACTTGCGTCTTTGAATTGACTTGATATAATCTTATTTTATGGTTAGAAAAAAAAAATTCTGATGCCGGTTTGAAAAAAATTATGACAAATGAGCCTCACTCCCCACTAAAATATCAAAGACCTATCATTTTTGGGATGGAGATTTATTAAATTTCTTTTTCACACAAGCAAAAAAAAAACACAAGCGGTTTATCAAAATCAATTAAAATAAAAAAGAAGCAATCGAAATTTTTTTTTTCTAATAGCCGTTTTCTTATTCTTGTCGGCTGTACTTTTTTAAAAATTTATCAAATATTAAGTCAAGAAACTTTAGAGTTCAATGTCTCCACCGCTTTATGACATAATTCTTTATTTTTTAAGTTTTTCTTCATTTAGACATCCATCATTATCTTTTGAGTACTATTTCACGGTCATAGTCGCCCTACTGGTTTAGCGGTTAGAACGTGTGATGGTGAATATAGGGACACTAGTTCAGGCAAAATAAAAAATCAAAAAAATTTCTTATCAGAATTTTCGACCCTTAACTCGTCCGAGTCTTATGAAAAATAACGAGTCCCTATGTCTGCTCAGAGGCAACTATTAAAATTTTAAAAGCTCCAGCTTTTAGATAAGTTTAAAAATACAAAAATTATGAAAAATTCTAACTGATAAAAAAAATGTCGATTGCAACTTCTTATATATGTATCACATGTAACGTATATTAAATTATTGAATGACCTTTTCACCGTTAATATATTATAATTAATTTATGGGAGGAGTCAAAAACGCAAATAAAAATCTAATTGGCGATTGTGTTGAAATTTCGAGGAAAACAAACAAAATTTTACTAAAAATTTAAATTAAAAAAAGTTCATCGTAATATGCTCTATTTTTTCAAAAATTCGACGATGATCATCGTTAAATCAGCAACAACGTCTTGACTGGGGTTCAAGGCTTTTAATATTAGATGAATTACTGTAAATACTACTAA
This sequence comes from Brachionus rubens, assembly GCA_022207745.1. Classification (NCBI taxonomy): domain Eukaryota; kingdom Metazoa; phylum Rotifera; class Eurotatoria; order Ploima; family Brachionidae; genus Brachionus; species Brachionus rubens. The sequence goes on from JAJVHD010000005.1 coordinate 2,951,461, forward strand.
TAGTCAAATTTAATAAATTTTAAGCAAATGTTGCTGATAGTAGTAGTAGTAGTAGTACTGCAGTAGACAATTGTCTACACTAACGCTTGATCGCGTTTAGCCCTGAAAGAGCCGTTGCAGTCGCTTCTTTGAGCAATTCCAAAAACTTCTTTATCAACTATTGACTTAAAAGCATTGATTGTCATCGATAATTTATTCATCGATAATTCACCGCACTCATCGATAATTTATTCCATATTTCAACTACTCTGTTTGTCAAAAAATTGTAGCGGTACAATCCTCTACGATTTATTTCTTTCACCAATTTTTATCGTTTGATCTTCTTAGATTGAGAAACAAACTCCTAGCATAATTAACCCCTCTCATCAATGTTATGTCTTCAAGTTTGTGGACAATTTTGAACATTTGAATCAGATCACCTCTTAAACGTCTTTCTTCAAGACTCAATAAGTTCAAAACTCCGAGTCTTTCTCCATATGGTTTCTCTTCAATCGCCTTCACCAATTTTGTCGCCCTCCGTTGAACCCTTTCAAGAACACTAATGTCTGTTTTAAATATGGGACACCAAGTACTTACCGCATACTCTAGATGTGGTCTAACAAGAGCCGTATACAGCGGGATGATTGTATCTCGTTCAAGGAATGAAAATGAATTCTTGATTCGACCCAGAACACTGTTCGCCTTCGCAGCAGCCACAGAACATTGTTTGTTCCACTTAAGGTCATTCGACATGAAGACTCCAAGGTCCTTTTCCTGACACGTTTCATTAAGTGTATGCAAACCAGCCGCATCCATCATTTCGTTCTTTGAAGTATTTCCAAAAGATCATTTATATAAATTACAAAGAGAATTGGACCGAGTCCTTGTGGAACCCCACTCGTGACTGATATTCTCATTTTAAACCATTTTTAATGAAAAGAATGTTCTTTAATTCAGAGCCGTAAATTTGGGTCTCCTATATTAGGTGAACATGTGTTCACATAATATGTGACCAAATCATGTTCACGGGTCAGGTGAACAAAATGTTCACCTATTTTTTTTTATTTTCCAAAAATAAAAAAAAAAAGTTGTATAACATTGTTTTTTTTTTAAAATGTACCTTGTGTTGAAAATTTTTCTTACTGATACCCTCTGCGCTAATGTAAAAAAAAGTAAAATAGTTTTTGAAAGTTACCAAATGGTACTTTAAATTCAGAATCGAGTTCGGCAATAACTTATCATGACACAAATAATAGTTTCAATGATGCTGGCGATGTATTTTGTGAAGATGAAGATGTGATGAATATAGAATCAAAACTAAAAAATGTTAAAATTAAAGCCACTTTAATCTAGGATAAGGCAAAATTAAAACCAATTTATGACCAAAGAACAGCCGAGGTCCAAAAAGTTATCTGTTTGACTCAATTTTAAATTTTTAAAAGAGAAATAAATTTATTTTTGTAAATTTTCCATGTTCACATTTTTTTCAGTGTTCACCTATTCTTATTTGTGTTCACTTATTTTTTAAGTCAAATTTACAGTTGAATTTTTTTGTTCACCAGATTGTATAAAAAAAAATAGGTGAACATTTTGTTCACCTGACCCGTGAACATGATTTGGTCACATATTATGTGAACACATGTTCACCTAATATAGGAGACCCGTTAATTTCCCTGGTCTTAAACTGATTCTAACCCGAGCCAGAAAGAGTCAAAATTTTGGGGTCAAAAACATATATGTAACAGTAAAAATCACAACGATGTTCCAGTTGAAGTGATAATCGAAAAAGCAAATTCATTGTTAGGAATTAGAAATGATGTTCGTGAGAATCAACTCAAACAAGCCGAGAAAATGAGAACGAGGAGTAAAAAATACATGCCAGAGGTAAATATTGGAGATTTTGTTGTTGTCTCTATTCCTGATGTTGACAAAGGTCTTACCGAAGCACCTAATTTGATCTGCCGTATAGTTGACATTGATTACGAAAAGTCACTATACGAGTTAGCTTGTGAAGCTGGTGTTTTGGACACAATGTTTGCCAGGAATAGCTTTGATCTTGTTAAAGACTGTGTGTTGAATATCGATGTTAAATTAGACAAAGCTTTAGGTGTACGACAAGCCGTGAATGAGATGTCAATCGGAGGAGGACAGGGTATGGTTAAATGCAATTGTACTGGTCAATGTCTTACCAATAGATGTAGTTGCAAAAAATCTAAATTGTTATGCAATTCAAGATGTCATGGTGGTAATTCAAGTTGCAAAAACAAATAATTTTTTTTGATTATTTACGTTTATTTTTAGTAAGTAACTGAAACTATTTTAATAAATAACTAAAAAAATAAAAAAACAGTAAAAAACTCAAATTGTATTTTATTTTTATTTTTTTGGATATTTACTGTTAGACCAGTAAATTTAGAAATTTACGTGTTTTAATAATTTACGGTAACATATACATCATACCCATGACTTTTGTTCTTCTTCAAATTCATTCAATGTCACTTGATGACACTTGACTTGGCGTGACATTGAATGGACATCGCATCAAAAAAAATTTGGATTGGACATGGTTTTAACTTGATGTGACATTAAAAAAAAGGAATATCGTAAAAAAAAATGTCTTAATTAAAAAAAAAATCTATTTTTTTCAACACAATAGATAACAGGAAGAACTAACAGAGAGAACTAACAGGAAGATAGTATTGTACCTGTGAATCGAAATTATTTAAGAGACTTCGGTGTTTTACTCGGTTTTACACCAATGGCTTTTTAAAGTTTCTTTGCTTCTTTGAAACAAATTTGACCCGAGCGGGATTCAAACTGATACCTTCGTGAAGCATTGATCAACCGACGATAGCATTGAGCTACCATTCCCATCAAACACACCAACCCGTAATATAGAAACAGTTAGAAAATTTTCTGTGCTTGCGGGGATTGAACTTCCGACCTTCTGCTTGCAAACCACTCGGCTATACGATTTTATATAACGAGTACATTTATCAGGTGTCAAAGTTCTGTAAAAATACTTACTGCATTTTTAAACAAAAGACAATCATATCAATTTATTTTTTTAATAAAACTTTTGATTTCAGCCTAGACTATCTCTATAGGATTTAAGTCTGGTGAATAAGCAGTAGCTATTTAGTAACTTATCATTTTTTACTTTACCGTACTATCGTAGTTTACTACTAACATATAACCCAAATAATCCGACTACAATAGAAGATGGTGAAGCGTTTGTGAGCGAGCTTAATATGTATTTAAAGATGGCTTGATTTTTCGTCTTTTAAACACTTTTAAACACAACTTTGAAAGTTAATAAAAAAAAGGAAAAGCTAATAATTTAAAAATATTGCAATCGCAATGAAAACAATAAAATTTTATATTGAAAAATTAAAAATTAAAATTTTAAAATTAAAGTTAAACGAACGTACCAAATTTTGTATTAGTATTCCAACATGTTTGAACATGTCCCCAGTATGTTTTGGGGATATGGTCAAATATGCTGGTATACGTAACAGGTTTAAAAAAATTCAAAAATCCAATTTTTAAAATTTTAAAAGTTGGTTTTTTGAATTTTTAACTGTAAAAAAAACGTACCAAATCTTGTATAAGTATACCAACATGTTTGAACATGTCCCCAGTATGTTTTGGGGATATGGTCAAATATGCTGGTATACGTAACAGGTTTAAAAAAAAATAAAAAAAACAATTTTAAAAATTTTAAAAGTTGGTTTTTTGAATTTTTAAACTGTAAAAACAACGAACCAAATCTTGTATAAGTATACCAACATGTTTGAACATGTCCCCAGTATGTTTTGGGGATATGGTAAAATATGCTGGTATACGTAACAGGTTTAAAAAAATTCACAAAACAAATTTTTAAAATTTTAAAAGTTGGTTTTTTGAATTTTTAACTGTAAAAACAACGTACCAAATCTTGTATAAGTATACCAACATGTTTGAACATGTCCCCATAGAGTTTTGGGGATATGGTCAAATATGCTGGTATACGTAACAGGTTTAAAAAAATTCACAAAACCAATTTTAAAAATTTTAAAAGTTGGTTTTTTGAATTTTTAACTGTAAAAACAACGTACCAAATCTTGTATAAGTATACCAACATGTTTGAACATGTCCCCAGTATGTTTTGGGGATATGGTCAAATATGCTGGTATACGTAACAGGTTTAAAAAAATTCACAAAACCAATTTTAAAAATTTTAAAAATTGGTTTTTTGAATTTTTAACGGTAAAAACAACGTACCAAATCTTGTATAAGTATACCAACATGTTTGAACATGTCCCCAGTATGTTTTGGGGATATGGTCAAATATGCTGGTATACGTAACAGGTTTAAAAAAAAATAAAAAAAACAATTTTTAAAATTTTAAAAGTTGGTTTTTTGAATTTTTAACTGTAAAAACAACGTACCAAATCTTGTATAAGTATACCAACATGTTTGAACATGTCCCCAGTAAGTTTTGGGGATATGGTCAAATATGCTGGTATACGTAACAGGTTTAAAAAAATTCACAAAACAAATTTTTAAAATTTTAAAAGTTGGTTTTTTGAATTTTTAACTGTAAAAACAACGTACCAAATCTTGTATAAGTATACCAACATTTTTAAACATGTCCCCAGTATGTTTTGGGGATATGGTCAAATATGCTGGTATACGTAACAGGTTTAAAAAAATTCACAAAACAAATTTTTAAAATTTTAAAAGTTGGTTTTTTGAATTTTTAACGGTAAAAACAACGTACCAAATCTTGTATAAGTATACCAACATTTTTAAACATGTCCCCAGTAAGTTTTGGGGATATGGTCAAATATGCTGGTATACGTAACAGGTTTAAAAAAATTCAAAAATCCAATTTTTAAAATTTTAAAAGTTGGTTTTTTGAATTTTTAACTGTAAAAAAAACGTACCAAATCTTGTATAAGTATACCAACATGTTTGAACATGTCCCCAGTATGTTTTGGGGATATGGTCAAATATGCTGGTATACGTAACAGTTTTAAAAAAATTCAAAAAACAAATTTTTAAAATTTTAAAAGTTGGTTTTTTGAATTTTTAACGGTAAAAACAACGTACCAAATCTTGTATAAGTATACCAACATGTTTGAACATGTCCCCAGTAAGTTTTGGGGATATGGTCAAATATGCTGGTATACGTAACAGGTTTAAAAAAATTCACAAAACCAATTTTAAAAATTTTAAAAATTGGTTTTTTGAATTTTTAACGGTAAAAACAACGTACCAAATCTTGTATAAGTATACCAACATGTTTGAACATGTCCCCAGTATGTTTTGGGGATATGGTCAAATATGCTGGTATACGTAACAGGTTTAAAAAAAAATAAAAAAAACAATTTTTAAAATTTTAAAAGTTGGTTTTTTGAATTTTTAACTGTAAAAACAACGTACCAAATCTTGTATAAGTATACCAACATGTTTGAACATGTCCCCAGTAAGTTTTGGGGATATGGTCAAATATGCTGGTATACGTAACAGGTTTAAAAAAATTCAAAAAACCAATTTTTAAAATTTTAAAAGTTGGTTTTTTGAATTTTTAACTGTAAAAACAACGTACCAAATCTTGTATAAGTATACCAACATGTTTGAACATGTCCCCAGTAAGTTTTGGGGATATGGTCAAATATGCTGGTATACGTAACAGGTTTAAAAAAATTCAAAAAAACAATTTTTAAAATTTTAAAAGTTGGTTTTTTGAATTTTTAACGGTAAAAACCGCGAACCAAATCTTGTATAAGCATACCAACATGTTTGAACATGTCCCCATAGAGTTTTGGGGATATGGTCAAATATGCTGGTATACGTAACAGGTTTTAAAAAAATTCAAAAACCAAAAATTCAATTTTTAAATAAATTGGTTTTCCCCGTTATATTTAATTTTTTGAAAATTAATTGCAATTTTTTTTCGAGATGTCTCTTTTTTTTAATTTTGAAAATATTTTTTCATTTGCAAGATTCAAAATTGTGGGTAAAAATGTATAAAAGACGAAAAATCAAGCCAGATTTATTAACAATTTATCAACAGTTGCTACTTTTCACTTCAACTTTTCCTCGTAACATAGCATTAAGACATAAAGACGTAAACATTAAGACGCGCGGGTGCATTGCTTTTGCGCGTCTTAGGCAAAGCTTCGCAGCATGCTGCGCATTTCTTAAGCAGAGTGTCAACTTATTTCGGAAATGTACTGTATCATAAAATTGTTTCCTGGGTATTCTTTCAATGAAATCATTCATTATGACGTGTTCATGAACTAATTTATATTATTAGAGTGTAAAATTTAGCTATCGACAAGGCCACATTTATTAAAACTTGTCTTCAACAAATTTGAGTCAATTTGATCCCATATTTGCGATACTTATTCAATTACTGGAGATTTTATATTTTCTTGTCTTGTAAGTTCATGTTCAATTTTAATAAACCAGTAAGTCCATAATCGACTCAACCTAGATTTGATAGGCTTGAACTATGCAATATCAACTGACTAAGCCAAACTTGTCATTGAAATTTAAGACCAGATGCAAAATTAACTTTTCGTTGACCATGGCCTTGTATTTTTGCCAAAACAGATCTTATACCTCAGACAAGCTCATGGTCTTATATACGACTCCGGAGATGACATTTAGTGCCTGTATTTTAAAGTGTGGGACTGCAATGTCTAAAAATTATAGCTTTTTCTGATAGCTTAAGCCACCCCTCAAAAAATTTTCATATTGCAGATTAAGAATTTGCTGTAGAAAACCCCATATTAAGATAGTTGTGTAGTTTTGACCGACGCGAACCTTACATATGTTTGATTGTGAACGAGAGTTTACGGTAAATTTTTTGTTTTTCCAAAATTACATTAACACCAAATAACGATTTTATAATTAACTCTGCAAGATAAATTTTAAATATTCTCGTAATTTCCTATTAAGCTGAGCTTTAGGAATTTACTAGAGCATTTTCTCGTTCTCGATTTGACAAATTAACAATCAACAACCGATAAAAATATTATCAAAATATACCGGTCAACTCAAATAATAAAAAAAAATTAAAGTAAATTAAAGCTATTGATATCGCTCCAAAAAAAAGTTTATTGATGAAGTTGAAAAAGGTACAATTAAGCATTAGGCAAATGTTTAACTTAAAAAAGATACAAACGTTATTTACATCAACTAGACACAAGTGTAGACATCAAATTCTTAATGATGAGATAGAGGTCGAGAATGAGGTTGAGAAAGAGATGTTAAGGTGTTACTAAATCTGAAGCTTTAGATTACATTGAAAAGTTAAAACTCTACGCAGTTAAAGATGGTAATGCGGAGGAATCCCATAAATTGTTTAGAATGATTAGAGGTGTTGAAAATTGTATTTATGATAGGCCAACAAAAATTATTGCAAAAACTTTTAAATTTCTAGATTTTATTATTTTATTTGACTTGTTTTTTCAACATCAATATTTTTTGAAAGCAGTGTAAAAAAAAATTTTTCTATTGATTTGATATTGTTACAAAATTGCCATAAAATCGAAGTTGTGACAATTTAATTTTGTAACATAAATCTTATTCTCCTCTGGCATGTCACAAAATCGAGGTTACACTGTATAAATCTCGTGCTGAATTGATATTTTTTCAATGAATAATCATGACAAAAATTTTGACTTCCTCTCACCTCATGAGACATTCAATAACCTTTTGATTGAATTGAATCTCAAAAGAGATCTTGATTTACGAAATGAGATGATTATGAAAAAAAAAACTTCAAAATAAATTTGATTTATGATTAAATTATAACGAAAATTTTTGATGAATTTATTTTCTATCAAAAAGAAAAAGAAAGTAAGATGAATTAAAAGACAAAGATTGTCGTAAAAAAAATAATCAAACTTCCTCGATGACATAATCTAGACTCAATTCGATTATTAAGAGACTCAAAAGAGATTTTATAATTTTTTTAAGAAAAATTTACAAACAAACAAAACACTCAATCGAAAACGACTTTTTATAGCCGAAGAAATAAATATTTTTTATTGCATTATTGCAAATAATAAAAACCAGAAATTAATTAACACTATGGCAACTAATCAACTCCTGCTAGAAATAAAGTTAATTTTAAAATTCGTTCAATTATACTTTTAAAAAATTTAAAAATAAAATGTCCTTTCGAACATATCTTAAACAAAATTACGAAAATTTAAAGCATCAAAGTTTGAAAGATGGTCGTTTATTTGAAGACGATAAATTTCCTGCTCACGATACGAGTCTTTTTCGATTTATTAATTTAGTACCAGGTTCAAAAATAAATTGGAAACGACCTCATGAAATAGTTAAAAATCCTCAATTTATAGTTAATTATATAGAGCCTAATGATCTTGATCAGGGTTGTTTAGGAAATTGTTGGATGATAGCTGCAGCTGCTAGTCTTTTAACTGTACCTGAATACATTAAACGAGTCATACCCGAAAATCAATCGTTTGATAATTACGCTGGTATTTTTCATTTTCGATTTTGGACAAATGGTGAATGGGTTGATGTTGTTGTTGATGATCGTCTACCAGTTGACGAAAAAAATCAACTTTTATTTTGTAAAAATCAAGTTGATACTAACGAAATGTTTGGTCCATTACTTGAAAAAGCATACGCTAAATTGAATATTTGTTATGAATTTTTAAACGGTGGTCTTAGTAAGGATGCGCTTGTAGACTTTACCGGTGGGGTCAACGAAACTTTAAACCTTAAACGATCTTCAAACTTAGTCGATCAAACTCGGTTTATTTCTCCTGATAAATTATGGGACATCATATTTAAGTCACATTGTATGAAGTCATTGATGTGTTGTTCTGCTAAGATTTCTGATGGAGAAATAACGGAAGATGAAAGAGAAAATGGAATAGTTGTTGGTCATGCCTACAGTCTCATTGGAGTCTATGAAGTAATCGGAAAGAACGATAATTTCAATCAATTGAGAAAAGAGACAGACGAAAATTCGAGTTTGTCGATAAGATTGTTAAAGATAAGAAATCCGTGGGGTCAAACAATTTCGTATAACGGTCCATGGTCAACAGGGAGTAAAGAATGGATTAAGATATCAGAGTCTATACGACGTGAACTTGGCTCAGATAAACAAATTGACGGACAATTTTACATGAGTTTTGAAGATTTTATTTTAAACTTTGATTTTTTGGACAACGTTCACGTTGATCTCAATGGGATTTTAAATCAAGAGGATCTGATTAGAGGAAATTTCAAATGGGAGCCAAAAAAATATACTGGTACATGGGTGCCAGGTATAAACTCAGGCGGGTCTGGTCATGATATTAACGCTTTTTGGACAAATCCACAGTACAGGTTAAACATACCTGTTCGTAAAAATCAAGAAAAAACATCTGTAATCATATCGCTATTGCAAACCGATAGTGCTAAACGAAGGGCCGAAACAGACGGAACGTTTGAAAGTTCACTAGAAGCTTTGGGGTTCAAGGTGTTCGCGAGCGTGCAAGATGCCGTTAATAATAGATATATTTATAAACCAGAAATGCAACTTGTTAATGGAACTAAAGTTTTTAAATATGAAAGAGAAGTTTCTAAGCGAATACAATTGGATGCCGGTGATTATATAATTGTGCCTTGTATGTATGAAAAAGATAAACTAATGAGTTATGTTTTAAGGATTTATGTTGAAATAGATGATTTAAGAAATTTAAAAAATAATCAAAATTCTAAGACATGTAATGTTCTTTAAAAGTTTTTATAATTAAATTATTGTTCTTTTTCTTTTGTTTAATAAAAAATAATTTTAATACGCTCGCAGCATTTTACTTTATTCAGTCTAGACTTGTCCTTATCTGAGTCTCCTTTATTGTTTACTAGTTGACCCGCTACGCAATAATTGCGGAGAAAAAAATTATTAATTTTGCTTACGTTTATTGAGTAAAAAAGCAATATTCTTTTAGTATAAGATATAAGGAGCCCCAAACCATAAATCTTAGTTAGTTTTTCATGGTTTTTGAGAGCTAATATCTCTTCTATTTTGTATCTAGATAAGATAAAAACTTTTCAGCTTTGTAGTATAAGTCTTTCTCTACAAGAATAGGTGAGTTTTTTTCAAATGATAAATAACTCTTGATACTACAAAATGTCTGAAATATCAATTACCGCAAATTTTCAAGAAAAAATCCTAAAATTTTCGAAAAATCGCTTGTATAAAAGAAAACTATTTGTTTTATGACAAACATATCTCCATAGACAATTATGATAGAAAGATTTTAAGACACTTTTTAACTTGGATTTATTGCATCACAGGGGAGGAATAGAATTTAAAGCTAGTAAGATTTATGATTTGGGGCTCCTTTTAAATTGGTATAAGTTAAAGCTTATTAAATTTTGAATTAATTGAAAGAAATAAAGATGAGAGTGAAAAGAGAATTTAATTTGGGCATGCTGTATTAAACCTCAATAACTTTGACTGTAAAAGAAACTCTTTATTTTATAAAAAACTATATTTTCGAGTAGAAGATTTTTGTTTTTACTATAAGATAATTTTTTTAAACGAACTTGACCATAATCAGACTATTGAATTCGAATTTCATCAGTGTTTAATGGCTTTTTTTTAATTAAAAAAGTGTATAAGGACTAAGAAAAATGATTAAGGCACTTTAAAAAATTTTAAAATATCATGTTGGATTTTAAGGAGTTTTTTAACAGTGGCTAAGTATGCCAAGTATTCATGTATATGATCGTTAGAAAGCCTATATTTTCTTCTTTAAGGATCATCATTCTATTTTCTAAAAAACTAACTGTACCTTGAGATATATTGAGGGCGCCCTAAGACACCCGCAAAGGCGATTTTTTGACATTAGTCTGAAATCGCCTTTGCGGACTGACAGACTTATCATTATTGGGATGGCGATTTATTAAATTTCTTTTTCACACAAGCGGTTTTACAAAATCAATTAATCAATTAAAATAAAAAAGAAGAAAACGATATTTTTTTGTTCTCATAGCAATTTTATTGTTCTTTTTCTGGTCGACTGTTCTTTTTAAAAAACTTAAATCAAGTTTTTTTAAACTTTTTTGGCTATATTCGGTTATAGTGACATGTCACTAAAATCGAGTAATTACGTTAGATGATTTGTTTTAAATATTTTACGCAATTGATCTACAGTCATACCTCGGTTATATCACTATGCACTTATATCAAGCCTCATTTATATCATTCATGTTAAAAAGACAGATGGACATCAATACTTTTGTATTATAATTTTATCCACTTATATCAAGTTCACTTATATCATGTTTCATTTATATCATGCTTTGCATTAAGTCAAATAGCATACTCATGCACTATAAATGAATCTATTCTGTTTTTTTTTATTAAACAAAAGTTATTGTCTAAGTGTGAATTTTGTAACAAAAAAATTAAACATGAGTAAAAAAAATAATATTAAACGTAGAAAAGCATTAACGGCTCAAAATAAAATAGAAATAATTGACATAAAAGAAAAACAATCAATTACGAATGAAGAGATAGCTTTATAATATAACCGTGACCCTGTTACTGTTTTTGTTTGAAATAAATTTTTTCACTTATATCATGTTTCATTTATATCATGTTCACCCCCCTCGGACAAATAGGATGATATAACCGGGGTACGACTGTATTTATATTCTTTCAAAACGAATGTCAATTACCGTGATCCCCCGCAAGGCTACCCATGGAGGAATCGAGGTTTAGACCCTCGGTTTCGGTTTTCAAAAAATTCCAATTTTGAAAAAAAAAAGATATTGCAACTAGTTTTAACTTAACTTTGAACACTAAAACATTTTTTTCCGTATCAAATATTCCTAGCTTATCGCTAATAAGGTGCATTGGGGAGGGGGAATTGTTTGGCGGATCAGGGTATTAATGAAAGTACAATGAACTTGTTAGAAACATTTGAATATACGGAATTGCTATCATTTTGCGATTATATTTAAATTGAGACTATTTATCGATTGCGATTTTTATTAAAATTTTCAAAATGAGACATTATCAAAATAAGATTATATTAAAGTTAATAAATTTGCGATTATTTCACTATTAGATTAATTTGTTTTGAGATTAATTAAAATAAAAAAAAAATTAAGTGAAATCATGTTTTGTATATTGGTAAAGTTAATTAAATAAGAGCAAGATCTCAAAAATTGTTTGACATCGATTACATCATTCTTTAAGTGGTCCTTTAGGTTATGGTATCGACGATCTTTCTCAACATCTATGGCCTTACGTTTTGGTTCTGAAAATCCAATCAGTCTACCTGCATAGTCAACTGACACAGAACCTGTGGTGAAATCCTTCCACGTGGTTGTTGGTACGAGGACCAATAGTATTTGCCTGATTCCAAAAGTCCACTTGAAACGAGCTTTCGAACCAAGTGTCCACAAAATATTTCACAAAATCTTCGATTAAATCTGAAACATTGACTGTCGTTGGTTCATTACCCACAACTATATCTCTCGCTGAACCTCTACCTCTACCCCTTCCTCGACCTCTACTAGCTATTGGATCGATTGTTACTAGTGACTCAAGTTTCGATAACAATTCTTCTTTATTTTCCAACAAAACGACAAATGCATCATCTATACGATCGATCGGAACCATTGACAAAGCTATGAATGATTTGATAAAAAATTGAATGTCATCGTTTTCCGACGAATAGCCTGTGCAAAATGAAATTGACACCCGCATACTTGGATACCCGGGAAATGAAACTTAAAGGAGTTGATGCCAGCTCAAAATCAGATGCTAAAATACTTGGATTCAAATAGAAACCTCGTTCTTGACAAGCTTCTTTAAGTAACATCATCATCTTCTTGTATATTCGTTCGCTTTTCTCACCAAGAAGAATAAAAACACATGGAAACATTTGGTTTAATAACCAACAATGAATGCAAAAAGTCTGGTAATAAACATCAGGTGTAGACTTAAACGTACCATCTACATGATACCTTTTGGATTTCGATAAAATTTCTAAACCGATGCCAGAACATAGACCGATTATTCGATCAGTGTCTTTGGAGTCAAATAGAACAAAAGGTTTGTTATCTTTGGTTTTGCCAAAGTCGTTATCCAAGTCAATGTCCTCCCTCGTTTTGATTTTTTCAGGATTTACATTTGCTCTTGCTCTATAGGCCTTTTGCAAGATTCCATTCTTCTTACTGTTTAGAAAGGCAGCAACGTATTCATGGTCATATCCACTTACGATTAATTTTGCTTGTTCTTGGTCATAAATTTTTGGTATAGGAGTTTCTTCTGAAGTTGCTCTGGTAATGATAGAAAGTTCAACTTTTTCACACTCCTTTTCGATGTTTAAAACTTCACATGTGTGGTTAACTCCATTCATACAGCCTAAGTCATTTTGTGTTGTAATAGAAGCAGAACATTTTCTGTCTTTACATCGCCAATATAACGAGTCAACATTTTTGTGCTTAAAAATATACGTTGCTTTACCAATCTGTAAAGCTTCGGTTCCTCTACGTGTTTTTGTTCTTTCAAAGGGTACAGTATAAATCGATACAACATAATCATTTGACGTAGATGGGGTGTCGCAATCATAATCATCAACATCCATTTTAGAAAATAGTCAGATTAAAACTTTTAGGAAAAGTTTCTATTAAATTTTTTTTTTATTAATTAATTATTTTTATAAGCACAGACTAAAAAATCACTATTTGATTTAATCGCACTTTTTTCTAGTAGCAAAATGATATAAACCCATTTTAATATCATCGCAAATAAAAAATAATCTCATTTCGATTGTAATCGCAAAATGATAATATACCGAATATACGTACCAAAATGTGTTCACACAACTCTTTGTTTTGGAGCTTGGTTTCATAAAATAATTTTTGTTTCTCAAGTTTTATTCAATCTTGAAGTAACACAGTCTATTCTTAGGTTAAAAAGTTTAAGCAATTTACTTTGGATGGCTTCCTTTGACAAATAACAAAGTAAACACATACCCAAAATAAAGTAAAATGAAGGTTTTAAAAAAATTAATTTACATGATAAAATATCTTTATCGAAAAGAGTTAACGATTTACAGCCATGAATGTTTCTGATACAGGCTTCAAAAAATTTAATTTGAAATCTATGGTAAACATAATAATTTAACAACCCTAATTTTCAAGCCTTTGACGATTAAGAAAATACAAATTTCAATTTTTTTCGGCAAAAATTCAAGTCAATTCCTCAATTAAGCACTCAAATTCTTTAAGAACTTCATTTGACAGTTCAAGTGAGAGTCGTGTTATCAGCAAAAAAACTCAATAAATGCTTTGAGGATGAAAAAAGGAAGACCATTGATCAAGATCAGAAAATGAAGTGTACCAAGCACTGAGTAAGTTGGAATCTGTTAGAACCGAAAAGTTTTCTAGAGTTTTTCTATGCGAGAATTCCGAATTTTAAGTCAAAAAGTGATAAATCCTCCTTTTTTTGGTTTTTCATTTTTATGGCTTTTTCGTCCACTAGTATACAAAAATGAAAAATAAAATAAAAAAGTAATTCCTGAGATTTGTCGAGAATCGCCTCTTGTATAAGCAGATACAAAAAAAATTGGGTATTAAGGCTCCCCTATGAGGAGATGCGGGTTGACTGAAAAATTCCCTTATTTTTACCGTTTTCACCCGTGATTACTTTATGGAATTTTTTTCTCATCGACAAACGTCAAGGTGTTTAAATATGATTGGAAAAAGCTATAATTGATGAAAAGATATGTTCTGAAAGCTAAAAAGCTATCATTGACGCTGGGACCCTTGTCGGGACAATTAGGTCAAAAACCTGCTTAAAGTCGATATCAAGAGACAGCAAAACAGGCTTTAGATCAAAAGTTTTATTTAAGAATGACTTAACCTGAAACAAAGATTTTACTTAGGGGTATCCAAAAGTTTTGACGTTTTCATCAATAATTCATTTAAAAAAATTTAAAAAAAAAGAATTTTTGCATAACCGTGTTCTCCATTTTATTAGCTTTCTAATCTGTGGTCGCATCAACATATTGAATATGTATTTCAAAAGTTTCAGCTCATAATTTGAAACTCACATTTTTCAAAATTTCTAAAATGAATAAGGAGCATTTAATAAGCTATATTTTGATCAGGTATAAGTTAAATATTAGAGCAGCAGTAATCCATTTTCGAACTTACGGCATCAATGGGAGATAGTGCTCCTTCTAAACGTACTGTCGAAAGGTGGGTTGAACGTTTCAAGAGTGGCGTGGAGTCAGTCAACGATATTGATCGAATTGGGAGGCCAATTACAGCGACTAATTCTTCAAATGTTGATCGAATTCGACGACTTGTTGAAAAGAACCCGAGGATAACTACACATTATATTGAAGCTGAGACAGGCCTGAGTTATGGAACAATTGGACGGATCTTGCACGACCATTTAAATTTACGTAAATTATCCTCGCGTTGGATCCCCTATGAATTGAATGAGAATCAACAAAAAAAAAGGGTTGAGATTTGTCGCAAAAATTTAGAACTTTTAGAGACCCAAAGATGGCGTTTATGTGATATAGTTACAGTGGATGAGTCATGGATTTACCACCGTAAAATTGGGAACAAAGCATCTAATTCGAGCTGGGCTCCAAAGGGCCAAAGTCCGCAAACTGTGGTAAAACGCAACCAATTTGAGCCGAAATCAATGGTGTGTGTTTTTATTAAAACAACAGGACCTGTTTTAGTGCATGTAGTTCCTAGGGGACAGTCTATAAATAACACCTATTATGTTGAAAATGTCTTAGGTCCTCTTATTGAGACCTTAAAATCGCAAAGACCAACATCAGGTACAAAAAATATGAAAATTTTGCCTGACAATGCTGGACCTCATGTTCATGAAAACGTCAAGAACTTTCTCAATACTAATCACATGACCATAATCGACCATCCGGCTTACTCCCCAGACTTAGCTCCATGTGATTTTTGGTTATTTAACGAAATTAAAGAACGCTTACCCGATCGCACAAGTGAAGAACTCTTGGAATCCCAAATTACAGAGATACTTAATTCGATTCCTAAAGAAGAGTTTCAAAGGACCTTTCAAAAGTGGACTGAGCGGATGAAACTTTGTATAGAAAATCAAGGCAATTACTTTGAACACCTAAAAAAATAAAATCGATAAAAAAATTTTTTTTTCGTCTTTTTTAACCCGAACGTCAAAACTTTTGGATACCCCTAAGTATCATTCGTATAATGAAAACTTTTTTTCTAAGCTTTTCGTACATTTTAGCAATAGTGCAAAGAACAGAAATAGCCAGGTAAATATTAAGTATAGTCTTGTCAACCTTTTTTTTATATATGCAAATTTTATTTTTAGAATTTTTGAAAAAAAAGCCTAATATTTTACTTTTTTCAAATCTTGTCCAAGAAATGTCCTAAATCATAAATTTTTTTGTTCATTAACGTGTAGAGCAGAAAATTCTGGACAAAACTAGATTTTTGATTTATTGACCTAATGGTTAAAAAAATAAGCACCCAAAAAGAACCTTTTGACCCGAAAAAGTTTTCCTATGCAAACCTTAAGACAAATAAATAGGATATCAGAGATTCAAGAGTTAGAATACAGAAAATTATTTTATTTAAAAATTTTCTTCATTAAAAAAATATCAGAACTTAAAGCTCTCTTAGTGCAACATCTAATTCACATTAATAAACAAGCATTTGAGGTAGCTACCTGTGCTTGTTTATTCAAATTATCAACATCTTTTTGATTCATACCACCATAAAACCATTTATCATATAATTCACCTTTTGATGGAATTTTTGGCGCAGGAGTTGGAGCTGGTGTCGGTCCCGGCTTAGGATTAGGATTCACAATTGGTGCTGGATTTGGGCCAGGTGCTGGTGTCGGTCCAGGTGCAGGCTTAGGATTAGGATTAGGATTTACAATTGGTGCCGGGACTGGAACAATTGGATTTACCAAAATCTTAGTATCTTTAGCCGCAATGTTATTTTGATTATTATTATTATTATTATTATTGGGGCCCGGACTTGCCAAACCTTCGATATAAAGCCTTAACAAATATTTTGCATTTTTGTTCTTTTCATACAAACAAGGTACGATCATGTAATTACCAGGTGGTAATTCAACTCGTTTTGAAATTTCTTTTTGATACATAAAAGTGTTTATACGAGACACTTGTGGTAGATTAGATTTAGCATCGTACCTTCCGCTCGCGTCGGCTTTAGAGTCTGGTTTAACAGAGTAAATATAAAAACCGAGAGCTTCATAAATACCTTGGGATGAACCGTTTGATTTGAGACGTTTTTGTGCTGTGTCTGTTTGCAGTAACGAAACAATCATTGCGCATTTTTCTTTTATAGGTGGAATTGTAAACTTGTGCTGTGGATTTGACCAATATGTTTTCGGATCGTTACCACAACCACCAGAGTTTTGACCATTTATCCATTCGCCTCTGATATCTGTCAAATTCCAATGCAAATCAGTTTGATTTAAAGAATCATCGTTTGAAAGACCATCCATGTCGACGTGAACCGTATCCATTGTTGTAAAAAAAGCTAAATAATCTTGTAATGACATGTAAAATTGACCGTCTTCTGTTGTTTCTGGTTTAAGAGTTTGAAGAACTTTTGGACCCACTTGTTTCCATTCAGCTGATCCTTTTGACCATTTACCTTTGAAGCATCCATTTTGACCCCAAGGATTACGGATCCTAAAATTTTAAAATAAAGACTTTAACGACTTTCAATTTTATTATTTAATTTACTTACAAGAGTAAACGAATTTTCTCGACATTATCAGGAGCCTTAGGACCGCTTCGAATCTCATTAAACTGTCCGTTTACTTTTAATATCTCGAATACACTAATTATACTGTAAGCATGACCAACGACTAATCCATTACTTGTTTTTTCTTCCATTTTTTGGTTTGGCTTTACATCAGCAGCACACGAGAACAATGATTTAAGCCTAAAAGCATTAAACATTAAATCCCAAAGCTTGTTTGGATCAATGTAACGTTCCTTGGGAGCAGTTGGTAGACATCGGGTCAAGTCATAAATTTCATTGACACCTCCAGTGAGATCAAGTAAAGCGTCTTTCGAATTACCACCGATCAAAAATTCGTAGCAAACATTCAATTTAGCGTACGCTTTTTCAAGTAGAGGACCAAACATTTCATTAGTATCGACTGAGTTTCGACAAAAAATCAGTTGATTATGCTCATTGACGGGTAAACGATCATCAACAACAATTTCAACCCAATCACCATTGACCCAAAATCTAAAATGGAATATACCCGCATAATTACTCTTGTCAAATGTCTGGTCATCAGGGATTACTCGGTTTAAATATTCGGGTACTGATAGGACACATGCTGCTGCTGCAACAACCCAACAATTACCTATTTGACCTTGATCAAGATCGTTTGGTACGATGTGATCGACAATAAATTGCGGGTTTTTAGCCAATTCATGCGGTCTTTTCCAAAAGATTTTTCGACCAAAAAAATTTTGGAAACGATAAATACTCGAGTCATTAGCTGGAAATTTATCATCTTCAAATAGTTTGCCAGATTTAAGACAGTTTGCTTTTAATGCATTATAACTTTGGTCCAAGTATGGCTTAATTGTAGGCATGATTTTTCTTCTTAACTTTATTTGAAAAAAAAATTGTTATTGAAAAAAAAAAGTTTTTGAAATACGTTTTATAAAAACAGAATAAGAAGTAAATAACAAATTATTTAAATGTTGCCATAGTGTTACTGTTTTTCTTTAAAAAAATGACGTAAGCTCACCTTTTAAGTCTTTTTTATATCGATTTTTTAGTTTAATTAATTTCAAGGAATTTAAGTCGTCATTTAAAATAAGGGTTGACGAATTATTACATTAAAAAAAAGTTTTATTATTGAAATTATTTGGTTTATGTTTTCATAATTTTGTGAACTTATTCAAAATTTTTTTAGGAAAATCAATAAATGGATATGCTTTTTTACCAAACTATATATAATTTAAAATTATTTGGTAGGCTCATGAAAACTTTTGCATTATAATTTACAAGTTGCCCTCCCATTTACACATCCGGGCTTGGAGCCGGTCATGGCATGGTTTCGACTATGTTACCGCCATCCACCCCAATAACTGTGGGACGTTCATCATAAACACTGCCACTCATCCGACTCAAAGCTGCGAACTCGACAACTATTCAGACTTAGCTTGGAACCACAAACCAAGCGTATTAACCCGAAGAAGAATACTTAACTTTGTTACCAAGGCTATACCTATTGCTAAATGGGTCTGCTGTAAAACAAGTTCTTGTGCCGTTTCCAGGCTTCTATAGGATGTGATGGTCAAAGCCAGCGGCACTCCAATACAACAATATTCGAACGCGATCCTTAGATCTGTAAGACTGATGGTACCCGTAATACAGCACATTTAGAACAGTGTTAGACTTAGCACTGGCCACGGCATGGTTAGGGATGGTCGACCGGTTAAAATTAACCGTTTAAAATCTGGTTAACTGAAAATTTGGTCAAAAAATTTAACCGGTTAAATCTAACTGGTTAAGAATTTTAACCGGCTAAATTAACTGGTTATGATTTTTAACCAGTTAGGTTTAACCGGTCAACCGAATTTAACTGGTTAAATTTCAAAATTTATTTATTGAGAGTAATTAACCTCCTAACCTTCGACCTACTGCATGGACGCCCACGACGGTACCAACTGAGCTATCCTCCACCAAATTCAAAATATTATATTAAAATACAAAAAAAAAACAATTAATCAAACAGGCTACTGTGATCTCTTTTTTATGAACAACTTCTCTTAGAGTCGTAAAAGTCAAGTTTGATTTTTGGTCGGTCTACTTCATCTAGTCAAGACTTGTTTTTTTTAAGGTTTAGTGTTTAAGGCGGTTAAGACAAAGTCTGATATATAAAAAGGATAAGTAAATTCTTTGAAACAAAAAACTTCGAAATTGAAAGGAATGAAAATAATAAGGGTTATTGTTTTTACATGTGCAAGTTTTAAAACCGATTTTTAATTAAATACATGTCGGATAACAAATCAAAATTTTTTCATGAAATTTTACAATATAGCAAAACTACAAATTTTACGATATGTTGTACAGAAGATAAATTATTTGCTAAAGTGCTAAACTTGCATATAAAAACTAACCCTAAAAATAATGTTTACAAAATCAAACAATAAAAATTAAATTTACTGTTCCATTAAATTACTTAAGTCAAAATTCAAAATAAAGTGTTAGAAAAAAGACTTTACCGTAGACGTAGATGAGTTAAATAAATATTATAAGGCACCGATAATTCCTTTTGAAAACATAAATATTATTGAGTGGTTGAAAAATAACAAATAGCTTTATCCGATTCTCCCTGAAAAAGCTAAAGACTATTTGACTATAATGCCGAATAACCTACTATCAGAAAGATTTTTTTCAGTCGGAGTTTCATCAATTACAAAAGTAAGATCTCAGTTACATCCAGAAACTTGAAAAAAACTACTTTGTTTGAAATAAATTTTCAAATTTAACGTCCTCTTAAAATAATTCTATAGCTCTAAAAGTATTCCTATCTTTCAAAAATATGTTCCTTAATTCAAATCGATTAACCGGTCAATTTTAATTAACCGGTTAAACCTGACCAGTTAAAAATCCTAACCGGTTTGAAATTTTAACCGGTTAAAATTAATTGGTTAAGATTTTAACCAGTCAGGTTTAACCGGTTAGGATTTTTAACCGGTCGACTATCCCTAGGCATGGTTACGACGAATAATAGGGCAATTCAATTTTTAATAATAAACTAATGATGTCGGAAAGATTTCAAAATTTATTATTTAAAAAAAAACTAAGAAAAAATTTTAAAAACTCAAATTATTTGCATTCACATTTTTTCTCAGTGTGATATTTCTTTGTAATATATTTAGTTACTTTAGTAAGAACATACTTTGGTTCAGTCGTTGGTCTTGTATCTTGAATAAGATCTCTTAAAATTTGTTTGATTTCATCATTTTTAGGATTTGGTTGATAGCCAAGATTTAATTTTGGCGCTGGTTGATATTCCTCTTGTACTATCGCTGGCTCTTCTATTTCTTTAATCTCAGAAATACTCTCAATAAATGAAGTTGTTGAGTCTGGACGTTGTATTGGTGGTTGTGTTAGACTTTTTAAAAATTCCTCACGTTGACGTTTAGCTTCAGGACATTCAACTTCTTTATCTTGAATGTTTATTATATTAATTGTATTTGAATTAGGATCAGCTTCCAATGCTTTGCGTACAAGATCTTGAATTTGCTCAGTGCTTAACGATGGCTTTTGTTCATCTTCACTTCGTTCACATCTATACAAAACATTGTTTATATTAATCAATTTGATTTTAGGCAAATCAGTGCCTGGTATATCAACATGTGTAACGTCATAGTTAACGTTTTGACTCATTTTTAGTTGAATTTTGTAAATTTTTTGTTTTGAATCGATTCGAATCTAATAAAAAATGAATAAGGTTTTTATATGTTTTTCAGTTTAATTGATCAAGAATAGATAAGAAAATTTTTGACAATAAAAAAAAGTATTGTCAACTAGATACTAAGAAGAGTATATATTCTCTCTCTCGTTTTTTATGGAATTTTGAAACAAACAATTTTGCTCAAAAAAAAAATTTGTGTGTGTGTGTGTGTTTGTTTGCCTATTACCATTAGAATGTTTATGAAAGTATAGCAAAAATGGAATTTGATAAAGAGAGAGTTGTGTTGAGAGAATTCTATTCGAAAAAAAAAATTTTAATTAAAATTTTATAATTATCGAAAAAATGATATGAAAAAACAAACAAATTATAATGTTTTTTTAAAGATTACTAATTATACTCGTTGTTATTGCATTGACCAAAAATTTGAAACTTTTTCTAAGGGTATCTAAATGATATTTTTATACACTTAAAATAAAATAATTATTAATTTAGTTTTAATTGTCTAACTTATTGTTAGTTTTATGATGTTTAATGTCTGGTTCGAGCTATGAGAACAAGAAAAGATTGACAATAGAAGAAACATTGAACACCAAAAGAAAAAATTTTAAGGAAAAACTCAAACCTCAATAAAATATCTCTAATATAACTTTAATTGAAACTCGAATCGCCATACTTCAATAAAAAATAAAGTTTCAAAAATAATAATTGAGAAAAAGGCTTGTTATGATTTCATTCATTATTTAGTCGTTAAACACCGCTTTATTTTAAAATCAAAAGAAAAATTTAGCAAATTATGGTCATGAGAGAAAATACAGTAAATATTCGATTTTAAGGTTCGACCAATGCAAAACTTCCACGCTATCTAAATTTACAGAATCTGACCTCATATCCATGTTCCCCATATATGAAAACACCAAGTTCCCAAAATCTTAGGGGGGTATCAAAAATTTCAATTTTTACCCAGGGGTGCCTAAATTTAGCCACTCTTGAGTGAGTTGTCTTTAGTAAGTCGTTTGTATCAATGTAAAATATACACAATTATATGGTTTATCATACAGATTCTGATAGAGAGTTTTACACAAGCTAGAAAGGTTTTTGAAGAAAAATTTTTTTTTAAATTCTTTTTTTTTAATATAATAACAAAAAATGTCAATTTTTTAGTTTTTTGGGATCTAGTCCGCGGAAAATCCCAAGACATATACTTTTTTACCTACCGGCTTAGAGAACAGAAAATTCTCTACAAAATGTTGGCACTAGATTTTTTATTTATAAACCTGCAGGACAGAAACAAACTGCCTAAAAAGGTGCTAAAAATCAAAAACCTTAAAGATGAAGGAATTTGCATTATCTGACCCAAAATTCGTGATTCTCGTATAGAATTACCATAGAAAACATATATTATTTGTTAAAGCATATATTATATCTGAAATTCGGTTTTGGGAGTTTTTTCAAAGATAATTTAGGAACTTTTTTGAAAAATTGAGAAAATCGTTGACATAAATAATTATATATTTTTCCTGGGTAAAAATTGAAATTTTTGATTCCCCCCTGGTCAGATTCTGTAAATTTAGATAGCGTGGAAGTTTTGCATTGGGCGAACCTTACAGAATAGAAAATTTTTTCGGGTTCTATAAAACGAAATTTCTAGATAATCCAATAAGGGGTATGGACACTAAATATTGTTTTAAAAAACAAAAAATGGAAGTTTTAAGATACAAAAAGATCGTTAAAATAGAAATTATGAGACGAAAAGTTAATAAAGAGTAATTTAACACTGAAAACTCTATGATTATCTGACTCTCTTAAAAATTTTCGGTTCTTCCTTCTGGAAGCCCTAAATTTCTTGTCGAAAATTGACAAATTCTAAGACAAAAACTTGTCATGTTCCGTTTTCAAAATTCTGGATAATAGTTTTTTTGGATAAGCGAATTCTGTATAATCGAGTATTTACTGTAAAGCTTGAAACTCTTTTGCTTATGATTAAAAACTATCCTACTCTTGTTGAATTTTGTAAAAAAAAATTTTAAAAAAGCAGACATCTTTTTATCGAAGCAAAAATTCATCTTTCAAGTTTTATAGCCAATTAATTGATTTTTTTGGGGAATTTTTTTCTATTTTTTTCAAAAGAGAGATTTTTTTACTTTTTATTTTATTTTGTACCTCTGTTCTGATTGTATTTCTTGTAGAGCTCAAATGGATCATTGTCCGAAAGTCAAGTGCCGTAGCTCCATTGAGGCGAAGTGCGGCGGTCGCCACACAATTTTAAAATATGCTGTGTCGGCGCCATAGTAAAATATTCGGAGAATTAAAAATATCGTTAAACAAAAGCCTTTTTTATCTATGATTTATCCCAGTCAACACAACTATGTTGTGTCATTAATGAGAAATCTTGATGGTCAACTAAGGAGCAACCTGCATTTTCAATCGCTTTCATTAATGGAAATGTAATGAAAACAGAGTCTTTCATTAATTTAGCATTTCAATTAAACAAATCATATAATCGTATATAAAGTATATATTCATAAAGAGCAAACTAAGTCAGAGTCCGGTTCGATTTCCATCTGACTTAGTCAGATATGGAATTAAAATTTTCCATTTCCAATTAAATTTTTCATTTTTTTTTATAATTTTTTTTCGAACACCTCCCGAAAGAAGCCAATATTGAAAAATTCGCTGATGATATCCTAAGTCATATAATTGGAAGAGCCTGCAGCGAACTACCACAAGAAATTATAAGTTCAAAAATGGTGTGCGGAAAATAAAATGCGAATGAACACAACCAAATATAAAATTGTATTTTCGTTTGGGAAAGACTCAGATACACCACCAAGCATTTGCCTAAATGACGCAGAACTACAAGTCGTAGAATCGTATCGATACCTAGGTATCGAAATTAACAACAGACTTGACTGGGGTCAGCAGTGGAAGCATATCGAAAATAACACGAGTCACATCCCATTCTTGAAAAAACAACTCAAACGTCTTGGATTTAGTAAAGAAATTTTGGTGACTGTAAAGCCTAGTCATAAGCCACCTCGATTACAATAGCCCGGTGCTCTCTATGGCAAGTAAAGGAATCAAAACAGAAATTGGCGATCTTCAGAAGCGAATCCTGAGAATCATAGATATCAACAAAAACGAAGCTTTTAATAGATACAATCTAGTTGATCCGATGGAACGAATCGAAACAATGAGCCTTATAAAAGCTCCTCGCTGACCCAAATAACGAAGTGTCGATAAAATCAATAGATATAACTCTGATTTTTGCTTCAAAACATAACCGGCAAAAACAAACACATACAAAGATAGTATTGTACAAAAAAGTATCCGAATCCTAAGAGATGACGAAACAACGAAAGATAATAACGCAGAAACGTAGGCTCTGAAAAAGTCTATGAAGCCTAAAACAGAGTGCCCCAGTTGTGGCAAATATTTTGAAGCAAAGATCGGTATAAAAACACATATGAGATCTAATAACAAAATATAAAGTAATTCACAGATACAACACTATGAGCCATTTTATATAAATTAAATAAACTATAAACTATAAAATTTTATTTGCAAATTCAAATAGTTTTCAAAAGTAGAAGATACAGGTCTAGAATGCTATACTGTCATTTATTTACCAGATTTATTTTTATTACAACGAAATTAAACGCCTTTCACAAAAAGAACTTGAATAACTATAAACCTAATCATTATTAACTCATAATTTAACAGCTTCACGTGATTATAAATTTTATGTCTGAATCAGCTTATGAAAAAGATATTAACCTTTTTTATTAAAATGAAGAAGAAGAAGAAGAAGAAGAAAAGGCTCGATAAAAATTACAAGATAATTGAACTTGAATTTAATAACAACAAAAATTGAATAATCATAAAATTATTTCTTCAAATAGGATTTTCTTAAATAAATTATTTCTTTTACAAATAAATTGAACTCTATTCGAATATAAAAAGCTTTTACAAAATATCTTAAATTCAAGGTATAATCTCAAAAACGAAACAAACAAAAAAGATGAAACTTTTAATTTTAGTACTCGCTTTATCTTTAGCTGTGGTTGCTAACGCATCTACATTTGAAGATTTAATACGTGAACAATGGGAGGATTTAATTTTGGCCGAGGCTGAGGATAAACAAAGTGAAGAGGTCGAACTCGAAAGAAGAGACAAGTCATATTTAACAGCTCAAAAGTAATATTCTTTTTTTTTTAAAGAAGCTTATTTCTAGACATTTATCTTTAACAAAAAAGACACCCAGAACGATTGAGACACTGTGTCAAATGTGTTGGTATCCAACGTGAAAAAGGTATGAATGTTAAACAAGCAACTAATCATTGCAACAAAATATGCAAACGTGATTTGTTTGATACAAGACAAATGTATTTGAGAGAGTTCAATGAAAATGAATTATTTTAATTTTTTTTGTAAAGTTAAATTTTTGAAGACGATTTTTTTTCTTGTTCGTCATTTAGTTTTCTATTTCAAAAAAAATTATTTTTAAAATCATTTTAATAAAATTTTATCAAAAACAAAATGTTTCGTCCAAATTTTTTTTTGCTCATCTCGCTTTGTTTAGGTATACATTTTATTAATAAGTGAAATTAGGTTAAAAAAAATACCGATTTTTTTTTTAGTTATTTCAACTAGTGGACAAGAAAATGGGCCATTTTTTCAAACAGTCGTACCGTCTCGTCAACAAGTCAAAATGCCGTCTTTAGACAGTCCGATGAGATTTACTACGTAATTAGGAATTTTTATCTAAATCATTCACTTTGACAACCCTTTCAATGAAACATGCATGGGTCTAATATACTATCATGTTGGTCTTGAGCTGAAACGAGACATTTCAAAAGAAATTAGTTGAATATCTATTAATGAGAAATAAATTATGGTAGTAAGGTCAAAACTACAGCATTATCTTAATAAGCTTTATAAGTTCTTTACAGTGAGTTCGCACTTATATCAGCCATAACTTATATCACAATTCAGATATATCCCGATTTTCTTAAGAACCGATTTCCTCAGGTACTTTTACATTATAAAAGATACAAATTCGAAAACTAGACAAAATTCTGAACAAAATGTCAAAAATCACTAAGATGATGGATTTCCATATTTTTGACCACAAATTCTTAATTCTCATGTAGGAAAATCCTAGAAAGCATAAAACTCTTTGTTTTTTAAAATATTCGATTTAAGCTCTTGAAAGTGGTTCAAAAAAAGGTAAATTTTTGAAAAATTGAAAGAATTTTTTTATTCAAAAATCATGGTTTTCCTTCATGAGGATTACGAATTTATGGTCAAAAATATCAAACCAGGTAAACCAGAGGTTGCTTGTAGAGGTCTAAAATGGACGTTGTCTAATTTCATCGGGTCATGTTGAATGCATAGATCGATCTTTAGGACAAGAAATATAGGAAAGTTTTAGAAAAGTCTTAAGACTTGGTTGTTCGGGATACTGCGATTCGCGAGAACATTTGATGGAAAATTCGAATCACATATAAAGAATTTTAACGGCACAATAATTTTTTTTTAAATGTTTAAAAAGGGGGCGCTGGAAGTACATAAAGCAATAACAATTGTGCAGAATCGTTATAAAAATTGTTCTCGAGGTGCAACAGCTTAAATATAAGTTGTCTAATCTAGATTAAGCGCGTGCAAAAATCCTGAAAATTCTCTGAAAAATGCACACCATTAAAAATTAACTTCGTAATTAATATGCAGAGTTTTGGCAGTTGCTTAATTTAAATTAGACAAATTTTGTTTCTGATAAGACAACTTATATTTAGGCTATATCACCTCTAGAACAACTTTTATATCGATTTTGTCCAATTGCTATTGCTTTATTGCTCTAATGTTCACAGCGCTTGCAAAAGGATGTTTGAAATAAAATAAATATGAAGCGAAGTGAAGCAAAATTTGATCCATTTTCGGCGTTTAAATCAAAATTTATAATCTAATCTATGAAAATACATTTTAGCAATTTTTTCTATTTTCAGAACTTTTTATAAGAACTTTTGGAATGCAGCGTTGGCAATCGACTATTCAACCACTTAAAATAAAACGAACGGCAAATTTACATTCAAAGTGTATATGTTAAAGCTGTACATCTTAAAGTATACTTCAAAGCGGATTTTCTTGATAGATCCATTCTTTAAGAGAGATATTGGGTTTGTTGCAACTGAAAATCATTTTTAAAAATTAAGCTAAACTTAGTGAATTTCCTTAAGAATGATACTTTCAATAAAACCAGAGCCATTTTGCAAGCATATTTTAAGATGCACAGTTTTAATGTAAGCACTTGATTGTCAACGATATTCGAGTATGATACCCTTAAAGAGTTGAAATTTTACTCAATGATTTAAATTTGAAAAAGTGTTGATAACTCTTTTTCATATTGTAACAAACATACAGCTTATGTTAAACTTACAAATACACAATTTTTACCACGCATATTAAATATAATTTCAAAATCACATCACGCCTTGTACTTTCTCAAATTCTATTCTAAATATTCAAAACATTTGTCTTTTTTTCATGAACAAATCTTAGTAGGTTTCTTGTTTGTGATCAACGCATGTGTTAATTTTATAAATTAAAAAAATCTAAAGCTGTTTTTGTTTTGTTCTAAAACCAGTCTTATATTTTGTTTTCAAAGGGTTTCAAATGAATTCAAAGAATGTGTTAAATGTGTAGCAGACAAACGAGAACATGGTCTAAGTTTGAAACAATCATTAAAAGAATGCGCATGTTAATAACAAAAATTATCATAAATCATTTCTCTTTTTGTATCTATGCAAATATTTAATCTTTTTTTTTATTTTTTTTATTATAATTACAAAAATAAATCTTATAACTAATGACTCACGTATTTTAATTTTTTTGCGTCAAAGATATCAAGTTAAAATCTCTCTGTTTTTTTTATTCGTATCTCAGTTTAAAATGAATCAACAAGACCCGAATTTTCTTAAATCTCTAATAGATAAACACGAGATTAATCATGATTATGCAAATCGTTTACAGTATCTATACGGTTACAAAACTGTGTTTATATTTGACGATTCAGGTTCAATGAATTCTGAACTTGATGATTCACCATTGAACAAAAGTCCGAATCAACGAGCTACACGTTGGAATGAACTCGAATACTTTGCGAGTATATCAATTGAAATAGCAAATTTATTTGATCAATCTGGTTGTGATGTTTACTTCTTAAATCATCAACCACCAATTAAAAATATTCGCAACGTACCCGATTTTTTAAATTATTTTCGTCAAATAAAACCTGGTGGATACACGCCATTGACTCGGACTTTGGATCAAGTCTTAAAAGATAATGCTCATATAGTTGGATATGAAAAAAAGTTATTGATTATAATAGTGACTGATGGCGAACCAACAGACGGTTCGGGTAAAATAGACATCGACGGTTTTAAAAAGTGTTTACAATCAAGAAAACCGATAGACAGAATATTTACCAGTATAATAGCTTGCACTGATGAACAGGAATCGATTGATTATATGAATAAATGGGATCGTTCATTACCAAATTTGGATGTTGTCGATGATTTTAGAAGTGAAAAAAAACAAATTCAAAGAGTCAAAGGGTCAAAATATAGATTTAGTTATGGAGATTATGTGGTCAAATGTTTATTGGGATCTATTGATAAAAGTTTAGATAAAGTAGATGAAAAATCTGATAAAGAATGTATCATTTCATAGTTCAATTAGTAAGTATCAATATTAAACGACCGAAAGTTGATTGGTTTTATAGTCGTATTTCAAATTTTTCTATAAATAAAATTGCTTCATAAAGTCTGATATTTACTTTAAATTGATATATATTTCCCTGGACTAAAAATTTTTATTAAAAAAACAGAAGCAAAGCTTGCGAGTATCGAGACTTATATCAATTAGAGACTTTTTATAGACTAAGCTGACACTAAAATTTATCCTTGTAGTAAATTTAACATATAAACAGTCTGCAAAGTATCGGGTTAGAAAGGTCCGTGTGTAGATTGAGTGTTAATTTGCCTTACGATTAATTTAAAAAAAATCCAAAAAAAAATGCATTGTTTAAACATTAAATCTTCCTCTATTGGGAGAAATAAAAAGTTGAACTTTTTTAAGAAAATCTTTTCTACTAGCTTCGTTTTTTGAACCAACAGCGAGTCTTAAAATAATCAAAGCTTAAATAGGCCCAAATCATGTCTTGAAGCTTGACCAGATCTTCGAAAGAATAAAAAATCGATTCAAAAACGTCTTTGTACTAGGCAGCTGCTTGAGTTTATCCTTAAAAGTTTCTTGAAGGTTTCTATGCTAAAAAAAAAAGATTTCATAAAGATCGGTCGAGTTTTCGCTGAGTACAAAGGCGAAATTCAGGTCGTTCTCTAAATTTTTCACAAAAAATTTTTTTACAAAAGAAAAGTTTTTTTTATAATTTTAATGTTCATATTGATTTAAGTCGCCAACCAATAAATGAGAGCTCGTTCGATAGAAGAACATGAATATATTTGACTTAAAGAAAAAACCAAAACGATATTCCATTCCTGTGACGAACTATCGGGCATTGTATATAAATGAACAGAAATATCAAAAGCGTTCTCTAATTTTTTCACAATGCTGTAAATTTTTTAATAAAACAGCTAAAATTTCCGTCATTAGCGTAGATTAAAAGGAGTTCTTTTCGTGCTTCTGGGTATAAAAAGAACTTTTGACTCATTGATCCTTCGAGTATCGTAGATAAAAAAGTAAGCTTCAGAAATAAAGGCGATATTTACCAAAAGCCTTGTAAAAAAACGTAATATATTAAAAACAAGGTTTTGTATAAGATATATCACAAAATATCCTACTATTTGCGAAAAAAACGCTAAAAAAAGGGGGGGGGGTAGGAGAAACAAAAAAAAGAGAATATTAATCTTGAATTTAAAGACACCCACATCTTAACAAAAATTAAAGATATCGAAAATAACGAGGAATATGGAAAATTCACAATAAAAAGAAAAATTAAAAAAAGTATAAATAAACAAAAAAAAAAGAAAAAATATCAAAATCAAAATAAAATGATTAAAGCAATTATTTGTGTATTAGTTCTTGGATTAGCTGTTTCAGCTGTTCCAGTCCCAGAAAACAAAGATATCTTGAGCACTATTGTTTCATTGTTAGGTTTAGATCAAGTCTGGTCAACCATCACATCATTAGGTTCAGGTGTTGTCAGTCAAGTTGTTGCCATTGGTACCCAATTGTTGTTTGCTGGTCAACAACTCTTGTCACAAGCTAAACCAATCTTGAGTCAATTGGTCAACGATTTATTGAACCATGCTGGTGATGCTGCTCCATTAGTCCAACAAGCTATTGGTTCATTGACCGCTTTGATCGCTGGTGCTGGCAAAAGAGATTTAATCGCCCAAAACAAAGATATCTTGAGCACTATTGTTTCATTGTTAGGTTTAGATCAAGTCTGGTCAACCATCACATCATTAGGTTCAGGTGTTGTCAGTCAAGTTGTTGCCATTGGTACCCAATTGTTGTTTGCTGGTCAACAACTCTTGTCACAAGCTAAACCAATCTTGAGTCAATTGGTCAACGATTTATTGAACCATGCTGGTGATGCTGCTCCATTAGTCCAACAAGCTATTGGTTCATTGACCGCTTTGATCGCTGGTGCTGGCAAAAGAGATTTAATCGCCCAAAACAAAGATATCTTGAGCACTATTGTTTCATTGTTAGGTTTAGATCAAGTCTGGTCAACCATCACATCATTAGGTTCAGGTGTTGTCAGTCAAGTTGTTGCCATTGGTACCCAATTGTTGTTTGCTGGTCAACAACTCTTGTCACAAGCTAAACCAATCTTGAGTCAATTGGTCAACGATTTATTGAACCATGCTGGTGATGCTGCTCCATTAGTCCAACAAGCTATTGGTTCATTGACCGCTTTGATCGCTGGTGCTGGCAAAAGAGATTTAATCGCCCAAAACAAAGATATCTTGAGCACTATTGTTTCATTGTTAGGTTTAGATCAAGTCTGGTCAACCATCACATCATTAGGTTCAGGTGTTGTCAGTCAAGTTGTTGCCATTGGTACCCAATTGTTGTTTGCTGGTCAACAACTCTTGTCACAAGCTAAACCAATCTTGAGTCAATTGGTCAACGATTTATTGAACCATGCTGGTGATGCTGCTCCATTAGTCCAACAAGCTATTGGTTCATTGACCGCTTTGATCGCTGGTGCTGGCAAAAGAGATTTAATCGCCCAAAACAAAGATATCTTGAGCACTATTGTTTCATTGTTAGGTTTAGATCAAGTCTGGTCAACCATCACATCATTAGGTTCAGGTGTTGTCAGTCAAGTTGTTGCCATTGGTACCCAATTGTTGTTTGCTGGTCAACAACTCTTGTCACAAGCTAAACCAATCTTGAGTCAATTGGTCAACGATTTATTGAACCATGCTGGTGATGCTGCTCCATTAGTCCAACAAGCTATTGGTTCATTGACCGCTTTGATCGCTGGTGCTGGCAAAAGAGATTTAATCGCCCAAAACAAAGATATCTTGAGCACTATTGTTTCATTGTTAGGTTTAGATCAAGTCTGGTCAACCATCACATCATTAGGTTCAGGTGTTGTCAGTCAAGTTGTTGCCATTGGTACCCAATTGTTGTTTGCTGGTCAACAACTCTTGTCACAAGCTAAACCAATCTTGAGTCAATTGGTCAACGATTTATTGAACCATGCTGGTGATGCTGCTCCATTAGTCCAACAAGCTATTGGTTCATTGACCGCTTTGATCGCTGGTGCTGGCAAAAGAGATTTAATCGCCCAAAACAAAGATATCTTGAGCACTATTGTTTCATTGTTAGGTTTAGATCAAGTCTGGTCAACCATCACATCATTAGGTTCAGGTGTTGTCAGTCAAGTTGTTGCCATTGGTACCCAATTGTTGTTTGCTGGTCAACAACTCTTGTCACAAGCTAAACCAATCTTGAGTCAATTGGTCAACGATTTATTGAACCATGCTGGTGATGCTGCTCCATTAGTCCAACAAGCTATTGGTTCATTGACCGCTTTGATCGCTGGTGCTGGCAAAAGAGATTTAATCGCCCAAAACAAAGATATCTTGAGCACTATTGTTTCATTGTTAGGTTTAGATCAAGTCTGGTCAACCATCACATCATTAGGTTCAGGTGTTGTCAGTCAAGTTGTTGCCATTGGTACCCAATTGTTGTTTGCTGGTCAACAACTCTTGTCACAAGCTAAACCAATCTTGAGTCAATTGGTCAACGATTTATTGAACCATGCTGGTGATGCTGCTCCATTAGTCCAACAAGCTATTGGTTCATTGACCGCTTTGATCGCTGGTGCTGGCAAATAAATATTCGTTTTATTTATCGTTCCTTTCATTTGTTTTTAATATAAATTTTTCCGAATAAAACTTCCAAAAATTACTCTTATCCCTTTTCTTTATTTAAACGGAAGAAACTTTTTTAAACGCATAAATTTTAGTATAAATTTTAGTCGAGGCTCTTAAATTAAAAACTTTCGCGCTTTCGGCGATTATACCTTTCGTGATCATATGATCACATAAATTTGTAAAAAATTATTTTTGTGATCACATACAAAAAATGATCACATCTTTCAAAAAAAAAATTAATTGGTGATCATTAAAAAATTAACACCGTATATACTTAAAAAAAGTTGAAAACAAAAAGATTTCACTTTCATTGAGTTTCTTACATTAGATGACGAAATTTCCAATAAACGAAGATGAAAAAAAAATAGATAATCGATTATCAAAAAAAAGGGATTTTGTCGTCCAATTATTTGTGTTATTTTTGTGGCTCAAAAGTCGATCTTGTCGGTCGAAAACGTGATTCCAAATGCAAAAGAATCTTTCCGTCTTTCCGATGTTCCAAATGTTAACGATACCAAAGTTTATATAGAAACTCGTACTTCAGTTTATTATATTTATTATTAAAACTCAAATGCTGATAATATATGAAGTGATTAAATTTTGGGCAGCGCAAATAACTATTTCAAAAACGTTAGATTTATTTAAAATCGATGGAAAAGTAAACAAAGAATCAAGGCCCGTAATTTCGAATGTATTTAAACATATGAGAAATATATGTAGCGCTAGTGTTAGAGAATGTTTTAAAAATATGAAGTTAGGTGGTTATGGTAAAGTAGTGGAAATAGACGAGTTATAAAAAACAAATATAATCGTGGAAGCGGCTTAAAACGTACACAGATTTGGATGTTCGGACTTGTCGAAAGAGATCCAAAAGGTAAATGCTACATTGTTATAGTACCTAATCGGAAGGCTGAGACATTGTTAAAAATAATATACGATAAAGTAGCCGAAGGAACAACCATAATTTCAGACAGTTGGTCGTCATACGAAAAATTTAAGGAGTTAAATTTTAATCATTTATAAGTCAACCATAAATACAACTTTCTCGATCCAATAACTGGTGCTCATACAAACAAAATCGAAAGGTTGTGGAAACAAGCTAAAGAAGCTTTCAAACAAATGAATGGTTGTCAAAGAATAGACTTAAAATCGTTTATTGATGAATTTTTGAGGCGACAAGTGATATCGTCCGATAGAGTAGACGCATTTAACAAAATATTAGATGAAATGGCGAAGTTTTACCCAGCTTACTCAGATAAAATTCAGTTAGAATTGGACGATAAAGATAGTTACTTTTTGGACGACGGTGATGATGATGATTTAGGAGAGCAAGATGGTACGTGTACAGAAACGAATGAAGACGAAAATATTGTTGATTTGTCCGAAACTATTTAAACACATGACAATGAGGAAGAATTAAACATATCAATCTATATCAGTAACGGTGTTAAAAGAAGAGCTTTAGAACTCGAAAAATGCTCGTATGAAAATTTGAAACCATCCGAAGCCGCTGAAAAGGCAGTAACTCAAGTACTAAATAAAAAAAAAAATGGGACGTTTCAATGCGAGATATGTAAGGAACAAGGGGTAGAAAAATTTGCTGTAAGCGAATTTGGTCTTTCGCTTCATAAAAGAGTAAGGTTCGCGTCATGCAAAATGACAGCACTATCTAAATCGACCATTTCCGATATCATATTCTTAATCTACGTATATGAAAACCAAGAAAAACTGCTTTTATTAGGGGGGGTTCAAAAAAAAAAATTTTGGACTGGTGGGTCTTGAATTTTGGGTTCCTTCAAAAACGTTGTTCCAGTTTATAAGCTTTTTCACTAAAATTTTCAAACAAAAGTCCATATATTTATACATATTCATATATTTTTGACCATAAATTCGTAATCCTCATGTAGGAAAACCCTAGAAAACATACATGATTATTGGATAAACATTTTTTTTCAATTTTCCAAAAAATTGCCTTTTTGAAAAAAATGAACCATTTCAGCACCCAAAATCGAATATTTTAAAAAACATGTTTTTTGTGAAGAATTTTATGATTTAGGGTTTTCCTACGTGAGGATTACGAATTTATGGTCAAAAATATGAAAATCCATCATCTTAGTGATTTTTGATTTTTTTTTATTTTTCTCGGCCTCGATTATTCAAAAAGTAAAAATAAAATGGAAAAAGAAAAACCACAGTTTTGTTCCAAATTTTGTCTAGTTTCAGAAGAATAATAAAAAAATGGAGGTTCTAGGATATTCCTTCGAGCAGAATTAAAAAAACGTAAAAAAAAAACAAAAATTTTTTTTTTGCACCATAAAGGTAGTTTAGCTTAAAGGTACCTATTATTTCAACTCATTCGAAGAGACTTTGTGTCAGTCCCAGCGACAGCTGGGTCGAATGAGCCCATTTATTTTAATAAAAATAAATGAAATTCAAATAAATTTTAAAAACAAAGAAAAAAAAATTTTGATTAATTAATAAAAAATTTTAAAATTAATATCAAATGATGGAAAGATTTTACAAAATTTTAGGAAAATCAGATTTATATTATTTTCAACCCTTCTGTTGAAGAGATTTTGTTCAAGGTTCAAATCTTTTAGCAAAATGTTGTTTAAAAATTTCGAATAAAAGTAATTGAACGTTTTTTCAATGCAATCATTGAATTTTCCTTTTGATGGTAAAATGAATTCGTTTTTGTTTCTAAGATTGTACCTTGTTTTTACTGAGCAGTTTCGAATCAAAATTGATTTTAAGCCAATCGGTGAATTTGATAAATTGAGTATTTTGTAAATGAATCGACTCATTCTTTTGATGATTCTATGTTGAAAACAATCGATGTTAAATTTGCTTAACTCAATATTAAAGCTGTTAAAGTCCTTATTGTCTACAATTGAAGGTCTCAAATTGAAGAGTTTGAAAAGACAGTAGTTGTAAGAATTCGATATTTTCTGAATGGTTCTCTTTGGGAAATAGATCGCTAGCGACGAACAGTAGTCAAAATACGGTAGAATGAACGATTTGAAAAATTGAAGTTTTACTTTGTGACTTAGATAAAAAAGTCGATTAATTGAGTACAATCGTTTGTTGATTAGGTGTCTAAATTCTGTGATATGTTTTACGAATGTTAACTTCGTGTCTATTGTCACACCTAGTAATTTGAAGTTTTCTACAACATCAACGAGATTCCCATTAATATCTATTTTAGCCGGTATTTGAATGTTTCTTTTGTTAGTTATAAACATTATTTTTGTTTTTGACCAATTAATATCGATGCGATTATATTTACACCATATCAAGAGTTCTTGAATTTTTGATTTGAAATCGTGTCAATGTCAATGTTTAATCGTGCGATTACAAACCGATGGTCACTGAAAGGGCAATCCAATACACTAGTTTCGTTTATAAAATCACCATTGTGTAAAATCACGTCAATGAGTGTTTTTGAAATGGATTTATCATTTGTTGTTTTCGATGATTTGCAAGAAATTCTAGTAGGGTCATGAATAAAATTCACAAGGCTATTGTTATCAATAAAATCCGTAAAATTCGAGTTTGATTCATTTAAACAGTTCATGTTTAAATCACCGATTAAAAATAATGGTTCATTGAGATCCAAAGATTGTAGAAAGTCTTCTAATTTATCGAGATATGATATTTCTTTTAAGCACGGTGATCGATACGAGTATATAAAATTGAATTTTTATGATTAATCTTTACCTGGAAGTAAATAAGTTCTATATTTTCCAACAATTGGGACCTCTTTACTGCAATATTGTTCTTTATAAAAACTATTAGGCCACCTCCATGTCTGTTACGATCAAGTCTTATTTTTGAATAAGAATTATTATTATAAAACGAGTTTGGAATCGAATCATCAAGTTTAGTTTCTGATAAACAATTAATGTCAAATTTTTTTGTACTAAGAATACGATCAACATCATAAAGGTTACCAAGTAATGAATTTATGTTAAGATGTAATATTTGAAAATTTGATTTAATATTTGATGGTTTTAAAAGATCAGATAAATAGTCGTTTGTTAAAATATCTGATTTGTGTTTGCTTAGGTCTAGTCAGCACTGTATT
Organism: Brachionus rubens; assembly: GCA_022207745.1. Classification (NCBI taxonomy): domain Eukaryota; kingdom Metazoa; phylum Rotifera; class Eurotatoria; order Ploima; family Brachionidae; genus Brachionus; species Brachionus rubens. The sequence goes on from JAJVHD010000005.1 coordinate 2,988,428, forward strand.
TTAGAAATTCCTTCAATTTCAAAGGACATTATCTCAGATATCATTTTATTACGTTCTTTTTTAATATCTGATTGTGTAAAATTGAAGGCCGAATCAAAAGTTATGTACTTGGCATACAGACACGTAAAAACTCCGCAGTCAAGAGCGTTGTTAACTTGTTTGGGATAAGAGTTGTCGGAAGATATACACCAAGTGTCGACTTCGTTTAATTTAGTAATATATTTACCAAGAATAGAACTTACTTTTTTAATAAATTCATAATCAATTGAAAAGACTGAGTCGAAGTATTTTAATATTTTATTCTTTGTATCAAACACAAGAAGTGACCAGTGATTGCCGTTTGAAAAAATCGGAAAAAATAGGATGTTAAAATCAGTCTTTGAATATTTTTGAAGACATTTTGAGATACCTCTCAAGTCATTAGACATTATCTTTGAAATATGAATAGAATCAATTGATAAAAATTTGTTTCTTGAAGATGAGTTACACAAAAGTTTAATATAGAAATTAACTATATTATCATTTAACATTCCATCGCTTGAAAGTGTTTTTAAATCGCTTTGAAGGATTACAAGATCGAGGGCTTTAACAATAATAGGATCTGATCTTTCTATCTGATTCTGATCATCGTCGACAATTAATTCCTGGGATGAATAAACTTGAATTTTGTAATTGACTTTTGAAACTAATGTGTCTTTACAAGTCGAGTTGTTGGTGAGACTCGGCTGGTTCGAGTTTAACTTGTTGATGTTTTTGTCAATTGGATCTTGTGCTTTGGTAACTGTTGACTTGTTTAAGTCACTTGGTACATGGTTTAATTGGCTTTGACTCCTTTTTTTAACCTTATAGCCGATTCTATCTTTAGTTGTGCATCTGTTTGATACGAATTGATGTAAACATTTTGAAATTCTTTTACATATTTTAGTCTGTGTGACTTTTTCAGTATATTTTGAACTTGAAACGTGTTTTTTAGTTCACAGATTATTGGCGCTGGGTAAATCGAGTACTTGTTTTGTGATCGAGTAATAATACGATTAAATCGTACAGGTGGATCTTGATTCAAACTTGCGAATAGTCGTCGTATTGTACGTTTATCATCGTTTGTTATTCTTAGACCGACGATTACAATGTTTTTCTCTATTTGTTCACGCAGATTCTGTTCTCGATCGATTAAATTTATAATCGAAAGTTTAAAATTTAACGTGTGTTCTCTTGCCGAATACGAATTTGGTCGATATTGTGACTTTGACGCATCGAGTGAATCGAATTGGGACAAGTCAAAAAGAAATGATTTAATTTCACTTACCTTTTCTTCCAAGGATTTGAGTTTTATGTTCACTTGTTGATAAGCACGGCAATTTGAAGTTCAGTATTTTCGTACAATCGTACTATCGTACTTTTTATGAAGGAAAAAAGTTAGAGTCCCAAGATTTTTTTTGTGGCTGTACTTTTTTAAAAGCTTTTGAGACATGCTTGTTTTGGACGATAAAACTTGACTGGACCTTTGAATATTACAATAAAATCCAGAAAGCATTATTCAATGAATTTTTTAAGTGTTTCAAGAAAAATTTACAGTACTATAATAGCTTTTTATTCTTCTCCCATTTGTACACCTTTAATATTAGTAAGCTTATTTTTTTTATTTTCTTTACGACAACTTTAGAAAAGTACTATTTATTACGGTACTAAGATTCAATAAACTTATGAATAAATTCAAAAGAAAGATATTAAAAATTGATAAATAAATAATTCAGGACTCATTAATATAGCGGAATCGAACTTCCTAGGACTATAGTTATCACCCAATTTTGCTTCATTATTAAGGGGCAAGTGATTAAGACTTTTATGAATTATCGTCATTACGACCAAAAACATGTCTTACAAGTAACAATGATCTTATGGGGTCTTAGTGTGAACTTATAAATAAACGCTTCTCGGTCTGGTAAATACAGTCGAGTTATAACCTGTAAACTTGAGATATTTATTGAGGTGTCTCAATAAATATCTCAAGTTTTTGTCTTAATTGTCTTATCTAATCATACTTAATTTGTAACGTAAAGGCGCAACATCAATAAAATCTCGTTATAAATGAATTTTCGAATTTACGACATGTCGTAATATTTTTGATTTTTAAAAAATAACTCAAGATACACAAAAGTCTAGAAAAGTTTTTTTTATGGATCACCAAACTCTGAATTACGACATGTAATCTGTACGATTAAATGATGCTCGATTCTTTTAAATTAAAAAAGTTATTCTTATATCGTAAAAATCAAATTTTTACTCTGTTTATTAAAACTTAATGATTTTACCTTGAACAATTCGGTATCTATCGTACTGTACAAAATAGTACTATTTTACAAGAAAATTTTTAAGAATTTACTTTGTTACTCTGAAAAGGACAAAATGTGTACAAATTTGATCTTTTTCCATTCAATGAATAGTACCATCTATTTTTCCTATAATTGAGCTGAAATAAGCAAAAAACACACTTTTTTCTTAGACAGATAATACAAGAAAATTATCAAACATAAATATAATCACAATGCCCTGTACATTTTTGATAATTGTCAGCACAATATATTAATCCATCTATACTTTAAAAATGTTAAATTTAAATAGAATAGTACGAAAATAGTACGGTACGAAAATACTGAACTTCAAATTGCCGATAAGCACTAATGCCAATTTCGAAGTCTTGTAATAAATTTTTACTCATTTTTGTCGATTTTGGTATCGTCTGGTAGCTATTAAGATTCTCGTTTAACCGATGTTAAGAATTTGGATGATGGTTCGTTGGTTTTGGAGAATGTAGCGAGTAAAGTAGACAATAAAACAAGCAAAAATTTTTTTCAAAAAATTAACATAAATGCAGTTTTCCTTGGTTTTCATATACGTAGATTACGAATATGATATCGGAAATGGTCGAATTAGATAGTGCTGTCATTTTGCATGACGCGAAACTTACATTCAAATAAAAAACAAAAAAAAATTAATTGGATTATAATTAAATAGTTGACTTTTTTTTATTAGAATAAATTTATTTTTTATACTTGTAATTAGTTTATCACTAAATTTACAATTTAGATAATTATCAAATATCAAATTAGATAATTGATCACAAAGTGTTAATTGGACAATCGCTAAGAAAAGCAATGATCATAAAACGTATAATCGCCGGGCTTTCTTTAAATTTTAGCTTCTTCTTATAGAAAAAAGATAAAATTAAAATTTGGACTTTCTTGAAAAATTAGAATTTTCTAATTTATTTTTACGGCCGGCGCCAAACCAAAATTTTATTGTGTGCTAAAAATCTGTTCTAAATTGACCCCCCTTCTTTTTTTTACAACCTTAATAGTTTTGATTTTTCACCTTTTTTTCCAAAAACTTCAGTAAAAAATTTAATTATCAAAATAATTCGCGCCTACCACGCGAATTATTTTGATATTTTATCATTCTTATTGCGAGGAACGAGCATCGACTTCATATTCTTTGAACATCAAATTTATGGCTTATGTACTTAGGTCACCATACCCCACCTTTTTTAGCTTTTGAAAGGTCCTTTATAGACTTTTTAGGGAGTTTAAAGACAAATTTTATTTAATTTTTCTTAAATTTAAATAACGGCTCGTTACTCGCATTTATAAAGCCCTGCTTCGTGTATCTTATATGAAATAAACATGTTAAATTTTAATGGGGAGACCCCTGATCCTCATTCTATTTAATTTGATAACGACGCCACAGAAGTACAGATGGGTACAGTAATCAAAATGAGTCGTAAAGATTAAATTACCTACACTACAGCCGAAAAAGTTTCCAGAGACAAGAACAGTTGGAGAGACATATCAGACGTATGCTATCCATGAAGTCAAAAATAATTTTTTTTCTTTTGGATTAATAATACTTTAATAATCAACCAATTGACTTAATTTTTTTCCTAAAATCGTGTAAAAAATCCAAAAAAAAATATACCCCTGACGTTCCTAAACAAAATTAACAAATATTAATTGTTTAGTTTCCAAGAAATATTGAGTTTTTAAAGTGTTTTTTTATGATAAAATATTTCGACAGATTTCAAGCATTTTTAAAATTTATTTTTCTTATATGGGAGGGTTAATGGCTGTTGCTAAAACACGTACCACCTATTTTTTGAAAAAAACGGACCTATACTTTTTTTTTGAAAGGAAGGTCCAACCTAAGATTTTCATATAGCATTTGATAGATAATTACTTGTACTCTTACCCGTTTCTGAAAGTCAAAAAGTAACGGTTCGTGAGAAATTCCCAAAAAACTTCCACGGACCACAGACTTTTTAAAGGACCTATGGTTTTCTCAAAAACTAAAAATAAACTTTAGACCTACCCATCAGATGTTGATAGAAAATCATCCAGGTAGGATGTATGGTTCTCTGTAAAAATCGATTTTAATGCATGTACTCATATAAGCTGAACGGACAAAATCACAAAAATCAACTTTTTTATTTGACGTTAAATATAGCACTTTTATGTGTCAAACTGTAGCTTAGACTGAGGGCAATATTTTAGTTTCAAGCATTTTCAATATAATTTCAATAAAACTCATGACTTTATTTGTTTCCAAGTAAATATAAGACCTTTCATGAAAAATTGAGCTTCGAAATCATTTGAAGCGTTTTTATGTTAATTGGTCAAAGCAAAATTTTCGGGTTCTTTTGTGGTGGTATATTTTTTTGATTTAGCATAAATTTATTCTGTTTTTCTGGAGATTCATATCTAGGAAGATATATGATAGAAGTGTCTAGGCGTAACTGATTTACAGAACAGTTTAGATTAAATTTTTTTTAGTAAGACTTAAAAAAAATCGAAAAAAACCATAACCAAAATCTCTCCGACAAATTTAGTTACCATTTAAAGAAGGATTTTCTTCTAATTAATTTGGTGTTAGGAATCCGAAAGACTCTATACTCGCCATCCAACGTTCTGATCACTTAGCTAACATAAAGACATGCTTAAAATCATATTATTTATGAAATTATACGAGCTAAAATGATCTATAAACATATCCATGAATCGATTCTTTTATAACTTTGATTGTTTCTTTTTTATGCTTATCTGATAAAATAAACGGTTATTAAGATATTTTTTTCATGATTAAGATACAGGAAGCAGTGCTTTTGATATGCGAGTAAAGCAACGATCAAAAGATATTTCAGAAAAAATTTAATTAAAAAGTCTTTGAAGATTTTAACCATTGATTTAAAAATTCATATTTCTCTTCTAGAAGGTAATTAAACAATATTCAATTTGTTTCCATTTCCTTAAGGGGTTCATTTGAGAGATCTCTGTATACAGTGAAGGTAACATTATATCATGTGTAAAATGGTTTTTAACTTAAGAAAATACTGATTGGCTAAATACTGATACTGATTTTCTCGATACTGATTCGGTAAATTAATACTGAATACTGACCGATACTGATGGTCCTAGTACTGATACTGACTGTTACTGATTCCCCTAAATACTGATACTGACTGATACTGATTTTTTCAATACTGATCACAAGTCTGTATTCAATTAAAGATTTAAAATAATAAGCAAAAGAACGACATAATTTAATAATAATTAAAATGGGACACCCAGGTCAAGAATGCAACATCAAAAGCTAACCGTATTTTAGGATGCATTAGAAAGTCTTTTAAGTACCCGAAACATGATGTAATTAAGCTACTTTATTCTTCTGTAGTCCGCGGATATGCTATTAACTCTTGGTGTCCGTCTCTAAAAAAGATATAAACGAAATTGAAAAAGTACAAAGATGGGCAACCGAATTAGTCCCAGAGCTCTGGAACCTTGAATATCAACAAAGGTTATCAAAGTTTAATTTGATAAATTTAGAAACAAGAAGGTCGCGTGGAGATTTTTTTCAAATGTATAAGTTAATAAACAACATGGAGTTTATCAATTTAAAGAGAGGTCTAAATTACAACTTAAACAACAAAAATCGGCTTAGAAATTGCAATTTAAGATGACATAACAAATGTTTAACTCTTGAACAGGTAAAATTTATCCTTTAAGATAAAACTTTTTTAAAAATAGAAAAGTGAACCATTGGAATCAGCTTCCACAAGTTTTGATTGAAGCAAAGTACCCTAATAGATTTAAAGCCAAGCTTGCTAAATGGTTGTTGGAACATGTTGAAGCGACTGCAATAGGACATTATAGCTCTACTTGAATTTATCTCTAGTTGCAGTTTAAACTACTACTACTACAAATACTAACGAACCTCACTAGAAGTGATAAATTAACAAAAAAAAAGTGATTTATTGTAAATTTTTATCTAAAGTTATGTACCACTTGAAAGTTACTGTATTTCAGGTACGCTTAAACTACTCAAAAATTAAAGGTTTGTTGTCAATATTTTCATTTCTCTCTAATAAAGCATTTTTTTAGAAACATGTCTCATAAGAATGAGTCTGAAAAATTAAGGATATATTTACAGATTGATTGAAAAAAACATAAACGTTATAAAATTGGTATTGAATAAGAATAAGAAAAATATTTAAATAAAGTATAAAGAATAAATGAAGAAAAATTTTTTTTCAAAAAAATTAAAGTTAGAGAGGAGGAAATAACAACTTGTAATTTTACTCAGAAAAAAATAAAAAAATTAGAGTCTACTTTTAATCTTGAATTTAAAGACACCCACATCTAAACAAAAATTAAAGATATCGAAAATAACGAGGAATATGGAAAATTCACAATTAAAAGAAAAATCTAAAAAAGTATAAATAAACAAAAGAAAAATAAAATATATCAAAAAATCAAAATAAAATGATTAAAGCATTTATTGTGTATTAGTTCTTGGATTAGCTGTTTCAGCTGTTCCAGTCCCAGAAAACAAAGATATCTTGAGCACTATTGTTTCATTGTTAGGTTTAGATCAAGTCTGGTCAACCATCACATCATTAGGTTCAGGTGTTGTCAGTCAAGTTGTTGCCATTGGTACTCAATTGTTGTTTGCTGGTCAACAACTCTTGTCACAAGCTAAACCAATCTTGAGTCAATTGGTCAACGATTTATTGAACCATGCTGGTGATGCTGCTCCATTAGTCCAACAAGCTATTGGTTCATTGACCGCTTTGATCGCTGGTGCTGGCAAAAGAGATTTAATCGCCCAAAACAAAGATATCTTGAGCACTATTGTTTCATTGTTAGGTTTAGATCAAGTCTGGTCAACCATCACATCATTAGGTTCAGGTGTTGTCAGTCAAGTTGTTGCCATTGGTACTCAATTGTTGTTTGCTGGTCAACAACTCTTGTCACAAGCTAAACCAATCTTGAGTCAATTGGTCAACGATTTATTGAACCATGCTGGTGATGCTGCTCCATTAGTCCAACAAGCTATTGGTTCATTGACCGCTTTGATCGCTGGTGCTGGCAAAAGAGATTTAATCGCCCAAAACAAAGATATCTTGAGCACTATTGTTTCATTGTTAGGTTTAGATCAAGTCTGGTCAACCATCACATCATTAGGTTCAGGTGTTGTCAGTCAAGTTGTTGCCATTGGTACTCAATTGTTGTTTGCTGGTCAACAACTCTTGTCACAAGCTAAACCAATCTTGAGTCAATTGGTCAACGATTTATTGAACCATGCTGGTGATGCTGCTCCATTAGTCCAACAAGCTATTGGTTCATTGACCGCTTTGATCGCTGGTGCTGGCAAAAGAGATTTAATCGCCCAAAACAAAGATATCTTGAGCACTATTGTTTCATTGTTAGGTTTAGATCAAGTCTGGTCAACCATCACATCATTAGGTTCAGGTGTTGTCAGTCAAGTTGTTGCCATTGGTACTCAATTGTTGTTTGCTGGTCAACAACTCTTGTCACAAGCTAAACCAATCTTGAGTCAATTGGTCAACGATTTATTGAACCATGCTGGTGATGCTGCTCCATTAGTCCAACAAGCTATTGGTTCATTGACCGCTTTGATCGCTGGTGCTGGCAAATAAATTTTCGTTTTATTTATCGTTCCTTTTATTTGTTTTTAATATATTTTTTCAAAATAAAACCTCCAAAAATTACCCTTATCCCTTTTCTTTTTTCAAACGGAAGAATTTTTTTTAAACGCAAGTATAAATTTTAAAAACTATTAATTTAAAAACATTCGCGCTTTCCTTAATTTTTAGCTTCTTCTTAAAGAAAATAGATAAAATTAAAATTAGGACTTGAAACTTTCTAGAAAAATTAGAATTTTCTAATTTATTTTGCTACACCTGGGATATACGTCTGCCAAAACTCTGCATTTCTTATGCACAATTTTTTGTAAATTTTTTGAATGGCGTGCAAAATGCATAAGAAATACAGAGTTTTAGCAGATAAATATCCCAGGTGTAGCAAATTAGTTACAAGTTGAAGCAATTTGCAGAATGGATTTATCTTGTCTGGAAGAAAAGTTATTCAAGTATAACTGAATTGAAATGAGTTAATTGAAAAAATTTTGCCTAACCGTGTTCTCCATTTTTATTAGCTTTCTAATGTGTGGTCGCATCAACATATTGAATATGTATTTCAAAAGTTTCAGCTCATAATTTGAAACTCACATTTTTCAAAATTTCAAAAATGAATAAGGAGCACGTAATAAGCTATATTTTGATCAGGTATAAGTTAAATATTAGAGCAGCAGTAATCCATTTTCGAACTTATGGCATCAATGGGAGATAGTGCTCTTTCTAAACGTACTGTCGAAAGGTGGGTTGAACGTTTCAAGAGTGGCGTGGAGTCAGTCAACGATATTGATCGAATTGGGAGGCCAATTACAGCGACTAATTCTTCAAATGTTGATCGAATTCGACGACTTGTTGAAAAGAACCCGAAGATATCTATACATTATATTGAAGCTGAGACAGGCCTGAGTTATGGAACAATTGGATCTTGCACGACCATTTAAATTTACGTAAATTATCCTCGCGTTGGATCCCCCATGAATTGAATGAGAATCAACAAAAAAAAAGGGTTGAGATTTGTCGCAAATATTTAGAACTTTTAGAGACCCAAAGATGGGGTTTATGTGATATAGTTACAGGGGATGAGTCATGGATTTACCACCGTACAATTGGGAACAAAGCATCTAATTCGAGCTGGGCTCCAAAGGGCCAAAGTCCGCAAACTGTGGTAAAACGCAACCAATTTGAGCCGAAATCAATGGTGTGTGTTTTTATTAAAACAACAGGACCTGTTTTAGTGCATGTAGTTCCTAGGGGACAGTCTATAAATAACACCTATTATGTTGAAAATGTCTTAGGTCCTCTTATTGAGACCTTAAAATCGCAAAGACCAACATCAGGTACAAAAAATATGAAAAGTTTGCCTGACAATGCTGGACCTCATGTTCATGAAAACGTCAAGAACTTTCTCAATACTAATCACATGACCATAATCGACCATCCGGCTTACTCACCAGACTTAGCTCCATGTGATTTTTGATTTTTTAACGAAATTAAAAAACGCTTACCCGATCGTACAAGAGAAGAACTCTTGGAATCCCAAATTACAGAGATACTTAATTCGATTCCTAAAGAAGAGTTTCAAAGGACCTTTCAAAAGTGGACTGAGCGGATGAAACTTTGTATACTTTGAACACCTAAAAAAATAAAATTGATAAAAAATTTTTTTTTTCGTCTTTCTTAACCCGAACGTCAAAACTTTTATATTATGCATTTACGTTTCAATTTAATTTTTTAAACATGTACAGTTCAATTATTCAGATTCAATTTTCGCATTTTAATTGTTTAAATGTTCAGCCATGTATTTTGTTTTCTATGTTTAAACTTTTTTTTTTTTGTTCTTTAACAAACATGTTTTGTTTTTGTTTAAAGGATGTTTGTTTTTTTTCTATACAATGTTTGTTTTCTGTTTAGACAATGTTCTGTTTTTGTTCTGTTTATCGTTAACTTATTTCAGTTTTGTACTGTAAATTGACCCCCTTCTATTTTTTAAAACCTTAATAGTTTTGATTTTTCACCTTTTTTTCCATAAACTTCAGTAAAAAATTTAATTATCAAAATAATTCAAATTATGGCTTATGTACTTAGGTCACCATTCTTTTTTAGCTTTTGAAAGGTCCTTTATAGACTTTTTAGGGAGTTTAAAGACAAATTTTATTTAATTTTTCTTAAATTTAAATAACGGCTCGTTACTCGCATTTATAAAGCCCTGCTTCGTGTATCTTATATGAAATAAACATGTTAAATTTTAATGGGGAGACCCCTGATCCTCATTCTATTTAATTTGATAACGACGCCACAGAAGTACAGATGGGTACAGTAATCAAAATGAGTCGTAAAGATTAAATTACCTACACTACAGCCGAAAAAGTTTCCAGAGACAAGAACAGTTGGAGAGACATATCAGACGTATGCTATCCATGAAGTCAAAAATAATTTTTTTTCTTTTGGATTAATAATACTTTAATAATCAACCAATTGACTTAATTTTTTTCCTAAAATCGTGTAAAAAATCCAAAAAAAAATATACCCCTGACGTTCCTAAACAAAATTAACAAATATTAATTGTTTAGTTTCCAAGAAATATTGAGTTTTTAAAGTGTTTTTTTATGATAAAATATTTCGACAGATTTCAAGCATTTTTAAAATTTATTTTTCTTATATGGGAGGGTTAATGGCTGTTGCTAAAACACGTACCACCTATTTTTTGAAAAAAACGGACCTATACTTTTTTTTTGAAAGGAAGGTCCAACCTAAGATTTTCATATAGCATTTGATAGATAATTACTTGTACTCTTACCCGTTTCTGAAAGTCAAAAAGTAACGGTTCGTGAGAAATTCCCAAAAAACTTCCACGGACCACAGACTTTTTAAAGGACCTATGGTTTTCTCAAAAACTAAAAATAAACTTTAGACCTACCCATCAGATGTTGATAGAAAATCATCCAGGTAGGATGTATGGTTCTCTGTAAAAATCGATTTTAATGCATGTACTCATATAAGCTGAACGGACAAAATCACAAAAATCAACTTTTTTATTTGACGTTAAATATAGCACTTTTATGTGTCAAACTGTAGCTTAGACTGAGGGCAATATTTTAGTTTCAAGCATTTTCAATATAATTTCAATAAAACTCATGACTTTATTTGTTTCCAAGTAAATATAAGACCTTTCATGAAAAATTGAGCTTCGAAATCATTTGAAGCGTTTTTATGTTAATTGGTCAAAGCAAAATTTTCGGGTTCTTTTGTGGTGGTATATTTTTTTGATTTAGCATAAATTTATTCTGTTTTTCTGGAGATTCATATCTAGGAAGATATATGATAGAAGTGTCTAGGCGTAACTGATTTACAGAACAGTTTAGATTAATTTTTTTTTAGTAAGACTTAAAAAAAATCGAAAAAAACCATAACCAAAATCTCTCCGACAAATTTAGCTACTGTTGTAGTCCTCGTTATGACTTCAACTCTTTTCTAAAAGAGTATTTAGTTTAGATGTGTTTATACTTGAAAGCTAACAGTTTATGACTGAATAGATTTCAAGTATAAAATCACAGTGTATTTTTCATTATAATTTAGTCTTTTCGAGATCTCATTTATTATTTTTCTTTAATTTTGTATTCTCTTTTCTTAAAGAATACAAAATGCTAGAAGCGGCCACATTTATTAATAAACTATTATAATTTAATTTATTTTGTTTATTATTGTCCCTTCCCTTAAGTCTTTACCATATCTTGATTTAAAGACAAGTAAGCCAATACTTGATCTTTAAAACTACCATTTAAAGAAGGATTTTCTTCTAATTAATTTGGTGTTAGGAATCCGAAAGACTCTATACTCGCCATCCAACGTTCTGATCACTTAGCTAACATAAAGACATGCTTAAATCATATTATTTATGAAATTATACGAGCTAAAATGATCTATAAACATATCCATGAATCGATTCTGTTATAACGTTGATTGTTTCTTTTTTATGCTTATCTGATAAAATTAACGGTTATTAAGATATTTTTTTCATGATTAAGATACAGGAAGCAGTGCTTTTGATATGCGAGAAAAGCAACGATCAAAAGATATTTCAGAAAAAATGTAATTAAAAAGTCTTTGAAGATTTTAACCATTGATTTAAAAATTCATATTTCTCTTCTAGAAGGTAATTAAACAATATTCAATCAGAGTTGTGATACTGTCAGTATTTTACTGATCAGTATCAGTAAATTTCAGTATTCAGTATTACTGATACTGTTACTGATACTGATTTTAAAAATACTGATACTGAATAGAGTGCAAAATCAGTATTTCAGTAATACTGTTTAATACTGAAAATTTTATTTGTGATAATTAGATTTTATGGAAAAAAAACTTGGAATATTAAAAAAAATTTATTTGGAGAAACTATTGCTACTATCCCTTGTTTTTTATTCAATTGAAATTTTTTTTTACAGCTTGTGTTTGAGAAAATAATTTTTTTGAGGGGTGAGTCTTTTTTATTTATCGGTCTTCCTTTTAAATATTTTCCTTTAATAATCCCTTAATATAACGAAATGATATATTTTATGTAAATAAATTAACTTAGAATATTATAAAAACAACGTTAAACAAGTTGTGATTAAATTCCTTTCTTATATCAAATCAAGTTTCTGCTTATTTGTTTCCATTTCCTTAAGGGGTTCATTTGAGAGATCTCTGTATACAGTGAAGGTAACATTATATCATGTGTAAAATGGTTTTTAACTTAAGAAAATACTGATTGGCTAAATACTGATACTGATTTTCTCGATACTGATTCGGTAAATTAATACTGAATACTGACTGATACTGATGGTCCTAGTACTGATACTGACTGTTACTGATTCCCCTAAATACTGATACTGACTGATACTGATTTTTTCAATACTGATCACAAGTCTGTATTCAATTAAAGATTTAAAATAATAAGCAAAAGAACGACATAATTTAATAATAATTAAAATGGGAAACCCAGGTCAAGAATGCAACATCAAAAGCTAACCGTATTTTAGGATGCATTAGAAAGTCTTTTAAGTACCCGAAACATGATGTAATTAAGCTACTTTATTCTTCTCTAGTCCGCGAATATGCTATTAACTCTTGGTGTCCGTCTCTAAAAAAGATATAAACGAAATTGAAAAAGTACAAAGATGAGCAACCGAATTAGTCCCCGAGCTCTGGAACCTTGAATATCAACAAAGGTTATCAAAGTTAAATTTGATAAATTTAGAAACAAGAAGGTCGCGTGGAGATTTTTATAGTTTATAGTTTATTTATAGTTTATTTAATTCATATAAAATGGCACAATAATTGCTACACACTGATAAGTGTTGTATCTGTGAATTACTTTATATTAGGTTACAACTGTTCAAATTTTAAAATTAAGAATTAAATAAAATTGAAAAAGTGTTAAAATAGAAAAATAAAAATAAAAAAGATATTAAATTGTAAGGATTATATTTTTGCAACATGGCATGATCTCATATGTGTTTTTATACCGATCTTTGCTTCAAAATATTTACCACAACTGGTGCACTCTGATTTGGGTTTAATTGACACTTTAGGAACTTCTGTTTGTGCGTTATTATCGTTGGTTGTTTTTGCAAAATTAAATAAATTTTTGTTGCTTTCGTCATCTCTTAGGATTCGGATACTTTTCTGTACAATACTTTCTTTATATGTGTTCGTTTTAGCCGGTTTTCTTTTGAAGCAAAAGTAAGAGTTAGATCTGTCCGTGTTTCGATATTTTATGGACACTTCGTTATTTGGGTCTGTGAGGAGGTTTGATACTTTTTTAAGGCTCATTTCGATTTGTTCCACCGCATCAACTAGATTGTATTTTTCAAGTGCTTCGTTTTTGTTGATACTAAATCCAAGCCGTTTGAGTTGTTTTATCAAGAATGGGATGTGACTCGTGTTCTTTTCGATATGCTCCCACTGCTGACCCCAGTCAAGTCTGTAATTAATTTCGATAACTAGGTATCGATACGATTCGAAGACTTGTAGTTCTGTTTCATTTAGGCAAAGGCTTGGTGGTGTATCTGAGTCTTTCCCAAAAGAAAATACAATTTTACATTTGTTTCAAATTAATAAGTTAATAAACAACATGGAGTTTATCAATTTAAAGAGAGGTCTAAATTAAAACTTAAACAACAAAAATCGGCTTAGAAATTGCAATTTAAGAAGACATAACAAATGTTTAACTCTTGAACAGGTAAAATTTATCCTTTAAGATAAAACTTTTTTAAAAATAGAAAAGTGAACCATTGGAATCAGCTTCCACAAGATTTGATTGAAGCAAAGTACCCTTATAGATTTAAAGCCAAGCTTGCTAAATGGTTGTTGGAACATGTTGAAGCGACTGCAATAGGACATTATAGCTCTACTTGAATTTATCTCTAGTTGCAGTATAAACTACTACTACTACAAATACTAACGAACCTCACTAGAAGTGATAAATTAACAAAAAAAAAGTGATTTATTGTAAATTTTTATCTAAAGTTATGTACCACTTGAAAGTTACTGTATTTCAGGTACGCTTAAACTACTCAAAAATTAAAGGTTTGTTGTCAATATTTTCATTTCTCTCTAATAAAGCATTTTTTTAGAAACATGTCTCAGAAGAATGAGTCTGAAAAATTAAGGATATATTTACAGATTGATTGAAAAAAACATAAACGTTATAAAATTGGTATTGAATAAGAATAAGAAAAATATTTAAATAAAGTATAAAGAATAAATGAAGAAAAATTTTTTTTCAAAAAAATTAAAGTTAGAGAGGAGGAAATAACAACTTGTAATTTTACTCAGAAAAAAAATAAAAAAATTAGAGTCTACTTTTAATCTTGAATTTAAAGACACCCACATCTAAACAAAAATTAAAGATATCGAAAATAACGAGGAATATGGAAAATTCACAATTAAAAGAAAAATCTAAAAAAGTATAAATAAACAAAAGAAAAAGAAAATATATCAAAAAATCAAAATAAAATGATTAAAGCATTTATTTGTGTATTAGTTCTTGGATTAGCTGTTTCAGCTGTTCCAGTCCCAGAAAACAAAGATATCTTGAGCACTATTGTTTCATTGTTAGGTTTAGATCAAGTCTGGTCAACCATCACATCATTAGGTTCAGGTGTTGTCAGTCAAGTTGTTGCCATTGGTACTCAATTGTTGTTTGCTGGTCAACAACTCTTGTCACAAGCTAAACCAATCTTGAGTCAATTGGTCAACGATTTATTGAACCATGCTGGTGATGCTGCTCCATTAGTCCAACAAGCTATTGGTTCATTGACCGCTTTGATCGCTGGTGCTGGCAAAAGAGATTTAATCGCCCAAAACAAAGATATCTTGAGCACTATTGTTTCATTGTTAGGTTTAGATCAAGTCTGGTCAACCATCACATCATTAGGTTCAGGTGTTGTCAGTCAAGTTGTTGCCATTGGTACTCAATTGTTGTTTGCTGGTCAACAACTCTTGTCACAAGCTAAACCAATCTTGAGTCAATTGGTCAACGATTTATTGACACATGCTGGTGATGCTGCTCCATTAGTCCAACAAGCTATTGGTTCATTGACCGCTTTGATCGCTGGTGCTGGCAAAAGAGATTTAATCGCCCAAAACAAAGATATCTTGAGCACTATTGTTTCATTGTTAGGTTTAGATCAAGTCTGGTCAACCATCACATCATTAGGTTCAGGTGTTGTCAGTCAAGTTGTTGCCATTGGTACTCAATTGTTGTTTGCTGGTCAACAACTCTTGTCACAAGCTAAACCAATCTTGAGTCAATTGGTCAACGATTTATTGAACCATGCTGGTGATGCTGCTCCATTAGTCCAACAAGCTATTGGTTCATTGACCGCTTTGATCGCTGGTGCTGGCAAAAGAGATTTAATCGCCCAAAACAAAGATATCTTGAGCACTATTGTTTCATTGTTAGGTTTAGATCAAGTCTGGTCAACCATCACATCATTAGGTTCAGGTGTTGTCAGTCAAGTTGTTGCCATTGGTACTCAATTGTTGTTTGCTGGTCAACAACTCTTGTCACAAGCTAAACCCATCTTGAGTCAATTGGTCAACGATTTATTGAACCATGCTGGTGATGCTGCTCCATTAGTCCAACAAGCTATTGGTTCATTGACCGCTTTGATCGCTGGTGCTGGCAAAAGAGATTTAATCGCCCAAAACAAAGATATCTTGAGCACTATTGTTTCATTGTTAGGTTTAGATCAAGTCTGGTCAACCATCACATCATTAGGTTCAGGTGTTGTCAGTCAAGTTGTTGCCATTGGTACTCAATTGTTGTTTGCTGGTCAACAACTCTTGTCACAAGCTAAACCAATCTTGAGTCAATTGGTCAACGATTTATTGAACCATGCTGGTGATGCTGCTCCATTAGTCCAACAAGCTATTGGTTCATTGACCGCTTTGATCGCTGGTGCTGGCAAAAGAGATTTAATCGCCCAAAACAAAGATATCTTGAGCACTATTGTTTCATTGTTAGGTTTAGATCAAGTCTGGTCAACTATCACATCATTAGGTTCAGGTGTTGTCAGTCAAGTTGTTGCCATTGGTACTCAATTGTTGTTTGCTGGTCAACAACTCTTGTCACAAGCTAAACCAATCTTGAGTCAATTGGTCAACGATTTATTGAACCATGCTGGTGATGCTGCTCCATTAGTCCAACAAGCTATTGGTTCATTGACCGCTTTGATCGCTGGTGCTGGCAAAAGAGATTTAATCGCCCAAAACAAAGATATCTTGAGCACTATTGTTTCATTGTTAGGTTTAGATCAAGTCTGGTCAACCATCACATCATTAGGTTCAGGTGTTGTCAGTCAAGTTGTTGCCATTGGTACTCAATTGTTGTTTGCTGGTCAACAACTCTTGTCACAAGCTAAACCAATCTTGAGTCAATTGGTCAACGATTTATTGAACCATGCTGGTGATGCTGCTCCATTAGTCCAACAAGCTATTGGTTCATTGACCGCTTTGATCGCTGGTGCTGGCAAAAGAGATTTAATCGCCCAAAACAAAGATATCTTGAGCACTATTGTTTCATTGTTAGGTTTAGATCAAGTCTGGTCAACCATCACATCATTAGGTTCAGGTGTTGTCAGTCAAGTTGTTGCCATTGGTACTCAATTGTTGTTTGCTGGTCAACAACTCTTGTCACAAGCTAAACCAATCTTGAGTCAATTGGTCAACGATTTATTGAACCATGCTGGTGATGCTGCTCCATTAGTCCAACAAGCTATTGGTTCATTGACCGCTTTGATCGCTGGTGCTGGCAAAAGAGATTTAATCGCCCAAAACAAAGATATCTTGAGCACTATTGTTTCATTGTTAGGTTTAGATCAAGTCTGGTCAACCATCACATCATTAGGTTCAGGTGTTGTCAGTCAAGTTGTTGCCATTGGTACTCAATTGTTGTTTGCTGGTCAACAACTCTTGTCACAAGCTAAACCAATCTTGAGTCAATTGGTCAACGATTTATTGAACCATGCTGGTGATGCTGCTCCATTAGTCCAACAAGCTATTGGTTCATTGACCGCTTTGATCGCTGGTGCTGGCAAAAGAGATTTAATCGCCCAAAACAAAGATATCTTGAGCACTATTGTTTCATTGTTAGGTTTAGATCAAGTCTGGTCAACCATCACATCATTAGGTTCAGGTGTTGTCAGTCAAGTTGTTGCCATTGGTACTCAATTGTTGTTTGCTGGTCAACAACTCTTGTCACAAGCTAAACCAATCTTGAGTCAATTGGTCAACGATTTATTGAACCATGCTGGTGATGCTGCTCCATTAGTCCAACAAGCTATTGGTTCATTGACCGCTTTGATCGCTGGTGCTGGCAAAAGAGATTTAATCGCCCAAAACAAAGATATCTTGAGCACTATTGTTTCATTGTTAGGTTTAGATCAAGTCTGGTCAACCATCACATCATTAGGTTCAGGTGTTGTCAGTCAAGTTGTTGCCATTGGTACTCAATTGTTGTTTGCTGGTCAACAACTCTTGTCACAAGCTAAACCAATCTTGAGTCAATTGGTCAACGATTTATTGAACCATGCTGGTGATGCTGCTCCATTAGTCCAACAAGCTATTGGTTCATTGACCGCTTTGATCGCTGGTGCTGGCAAAAGAGATTTAATCGCCCAAAACAAAGATATCTTGAGCACTATTGTTTCATTGTTAGGTTTAGATCAAGTCTGGTCAACCATCACATCATTAGGTTCAGGTGTTGTCAGTCAAGTTGTTGCCATTGGTACTCAATTGTTGTTTGCTGGTCAACAACTCTTGTCACAAGCTAAACCAATCTTGAGTCAATTGGTCAACGATTTATTGAACCATGCTGGTGATGCTGCTCCATTAGTCCAACAAGCTATTGGTTCATTGACCGCTTTGATCGCTGGTGCTGGCAAAGAGATTTAATCGCCCAAAACAAAGATATCTTGAGCACTATTGTTTCATTGTTAGGTTTAGATCAAGTCTGGTCAACCATCACATCATTAGGTTCAGGTGTTGTCAGTCAAGTTGTTGCCATTGGTACTCAATTGTTGTTTGCTGGTCAACAACTCTTGTCACAAGCTAAACCAATCTTGAGTCAATTGGTCAACGATTTATTGAACCATGCTGGTGATGCTGCTCCATTAGTCCAACAAGCTATTGGTTCATTGACCGCTTTGATCGCTGGTGCTGGCAAAAGAGATTTAATCGCCCAAAACAAAGATATCTTGAGCACTATTGTTTCATTGTTAGGTTTAGATCAAGTCTGGTCAACCATCACATCATTAGGTTCAGGTGTTGTCAGTCAAGTTGTTGCCATTGGTACTCAATTGTTGTTTGCTGGTCAACAACTCTTGTCACAAGCTAAACCAATCTTGAGTCAATTGGTCAACGATTTATTGAACCATGCTGGTGATGCTGCTCCATTAGTCCAACAAGCTATTGGTTCATTGACCGCTTTGATCGCTGGTGCTGGCAAATAAATTTTCGTTTTATTTATCGTTCCTTTTATTTGTTTTTAATATATTTTTTCAAAATAAAACCTCCAAAAATTACCCTTATCCCTTTTCTTTTTACAAACGGAAGAATTTTTTTTAAACGCAAGTATAAATTTTAAAAACTATTAATTTAAAAACATTCGCGCTTTCCTTAATTTTTAGCTTCTTCTTAAAGAAAATAGATAAAATTAAAATTAGGACTTGAAACTTTCTAGAAAAATTAGAATTTTCTAATTTATTTTGCTACACCTGGGATATACGTCTGCCAAAACTCTGCATTTCTTATGCACAATTTTTTGTAAATTTTTTGAATGGCGTGCAAAATGCATAAGAAATACAGAGTTTTAGCAGATAAATATCCCAGGTGTAGCAAATTAGTTACAAGTTGAAGCAATTTGCAGAATGGATTTATCTTGTCTGGAAGAAAAGTTATTCAAGTATAACTGAATTGAAATGAGTTAATTGAAAAAATTTTGCCTAACCGTGTTCTCCATTTTATTAGCTTTCTAATGTGTGGTCGCATCAACATATTGAATATGTATTTCAAAAGTTTCAGCTCATAATTTGAAACTCACATTTTTCAAAATTTCAAAAATGAATAAGGAGCACGTAATAAGCTATATTTTGATCAGGTATAAGTTAAATATTAGAGCAGCAGTAATCCATTTTCGAACTTATGGCATCAATGGGAGATAGTGCTCTTTCTAAACGTACTGTCGAAAGGTGGGTTGAACGTTTCAAGAGTGGCGTGGAGTCAGTCAACGATATTGATCGAATTGGGAGGCCAATTACAGCGACTAATTCTTCAAATGTTGATCGAATTCGACGACTTGTTGAAAAGAACCCGAAGATATCTATACATTATATTGAAGCTGAGACAGGCCTGAGTTATGGAACAATTGGATCTTGCACGACCATTTAAATTTACGTAAATTATCCTCGCGTTGGATCCCCCATGAATTGAATGAGAATCAACAAAAAAAAAGGGTTGAGATTTGTCGCAAATATTTAGAACTTTTAGAGACCCAAAGATGGGGTTTATGTGATATAGTTACAGGGGATGAGTCATGGATTTACCACCGTACAATTGGGAACAAAGCATCTAATTCGAGCTGGGCTCCAAAGGGCCAAAGTCCGCAAACTGTGGTAAAACGCAACCAATTTGAGCCGAAATCAATGGTGTGTGTTTTTATTAAAACAACAGGACCTGTTTTAGTGCATGTAGTTCCTAGGGGACAGTCTATAAATAACACCTATTATGTTGAAAATGTCTTAGGTCCTCTTATTGAGACCTTAAAATCGCAAAGACCAAAATCAGGTACAAAAAATATGAAAAGTTTGCCTGACAATGCTGGGCCTCATGTTCATGAAAACGTCAAGAACTTTCTCAATACTAATCACATGACCATAATCGACCATCCGGCTTACTCCCCAGACTTAGCTCCATGTGATTTTTGATTTTTTAACGAAATTAAAAAACGCTTACCCGATCGTACAAGAGAAGAACTCTTGGAATCCCAAATTACAGAGATACTTAATTCGATTCCTAAAGAAGAGTTTCAAAGGACCTTTCAAAAGTGGACTGAGCGGATGAAACTTTGTATACTTTGAACACCTAAAAAAATAAAATTGATAAAAAATTTTTTTTTTTCGTCTTTCTTAACCCGAACGTCAAAACTTTTATATTATGCATTTACGTTTCAATTTAATTTTTTAAACATGTACAGTTCAATTATTCAGATTCAATTTTCGCATTTTAATTGTTTAAATGTTCAGCCATGTATTTTGTTTTCTATGTTTAAACTTTTTTTTTTTGTTCTTTAACAAACATGTTTTGTTTTTGTTTAAAGGATGTTTGTTTTTTTTCTATACAATGTTTGTTTTCTGTTTAGACAATGTTCTGTTTTTGTTTTGTTTATTGTTAACTTTTTTCGGTTTTTTTCTTTAATTTGACCCCCTTCTATTTTTGAAAACCTTAATAGTTTTGATTTTTCACCTTTTTTTCCATAAACTTCAGTAAAAAATTTAATTATCAAAATAATTCAAATTATGGCTTATGTACTTAGGTCACCATTCTTTTTTAGCTTTTGAAAGGTCCTTTATAGACTTTTTAGGGAGTTTAAAGACAAATTTTATTTAATTTTTCTTAAATTTAAATAACGGCTCGTTACTCGCATTTATAAAGCCCTGCTTCGTGTATCTTATATGAAATAAACATGTTAAATTTTAATGGGGAGACCCCTGATCCTCATTCTATTTAATTTGATAACGACGCCACAGAAGTACAGATGGGTACAGTAATCAAAATGAGTCGTAAAGATTAAATTACCTACACTACAGCCGAAAAAGTTTCCAGAGACAAGAACAGTTGGAGAGACATATCAGACGTATGCTATCCATGAAGTCAAAAATAATTTTTTTTCTTTTGGATTAATAATACTTTAATAATCAACCAATTGACTTAATTTTTTTCCTAAAATCGTGTAAAAAATCCAAAAAAAATATACCCCTGACGTTCCTAAACAAAATTAACAAATATTAATTGTTTAGTTTCCAAGAAATTTTGAGTTTTTAAAGTGTTTTTTTATGATAAAATATTTCGACAGATTTCAAGCATTTTTAAAATTTATTTTTCTTATATGGGAGGGTTAATGGCTGTTGCTAAAACACGTACCACCTATTTTTTGAAAAAAACGGACCTATACTTTTTTTTTGAAAGGAAGGTCCAACCTAAGATTTTCATATAGCATTTGATAGATAATTACTTGTACTCTTACCCGTTTCTGAAAGTCAAAAAGTAACGGTTCGTGAGAAATTCCCAAAAAACTTCCACGGACCACAGACTTTTTAAAGGACCTATGGTTTTCTCAAAAACTAAAAATAAACTTTAGACCTACCCATCAGATGTTGATAGAAAATCATCCAGGTAGGATGTATGGTTCTCTGTAAAAATCGATTTTAATGCATGTACTCATATAAGCTGAACGGACAAAATCACAAAAATCAACTTTTTTATTTGACGTTAAATATAGCACTTTTATGTGTCAAACTGTAGCTTAGACTGAGGGCAATATTTTAGTTTCAAGCATTTTCAATATAATTTCAATAAAACTCATGACTTTATTTGTTTCCAAGTAAATATAAGACCTTTCATGAAAAATTGAGCTTCGAAATCATTTGAAGCGTTTTTATGTTAATTGGTCAAAGCAAAATTTTCGGGTTCTTTTGTGGTGGTATATTTTTTTGATTTAGCATAAATTTATTCTGTTTTTCTGGAGATTCATATCTAGGAAGATATATGATAGAAGTGTCTAGGCGTAACTGATTTACAGAACAGTTTAGATTAATTTTTTTTTAGTAAGACTTAAAAAAAATCGAAAAAAAACCATAACCAAAATCTCTCCGACAAATTTAGCTACTGTTGTAGTCCTCGTTATGACTTCAACTCTTTTCTAAAAGAGTATTTAGTTTAGATGTGTTTATACTTGAAAGCTAACAGTTTATGACTGAATAGATTTCAAGTATAAAATCACAGTGTATTTTTCATTATAATTTAGTCTTTTCGAGATCTCATTTATTATTTTTCTTTAATTTTGTATTCTCTTTTCTTAAAGAATACAAAATGCTAGAAGCGGCCACATTTATTAATAAACTATTATAATTTAATTTATTTTGTTTATTATTGTCCCTTCCCTTAAGTCTTTACCATATCTTGATTTAAAGACAAGTAAGCCAATACTTGATCTTTAAAACTACCATTTAAAGAAGGATTTTCTTCTAATTAATTTGGTGTTAGGAATCCGAAAGACTCTATACTCGCCATCCAACGTTCTGATCACTTAGCTAACATAAAGACATGCTTAAATCATATTATTTATGAAATTATACGAGCTAAAATGATCTATAAACATATCCATGAATCGATTCTGTTATAACTTTGATTGTTTCTTTTTTATGCTTATCTGATAAAATTAACGGTTATTAAGATATTTTTTTCATGATTAAGATACAGGAAGCAGTGCTTTTGATATGCGAGAAAAGCAACGATCAAAAGATATTTCAGAAAAAATGTAATTAAAAAGTCTTTGAAGATTTTAACCATTGATTTAAAAATTCATATTTCTCTTCTAGAAGGTAATTAAACAATATTCAATCAGAGTTGTGATACTGTCAGTATTTTACTGATCAGTATCAGTAAATTTCAGTATTCAGTATTACTGATACTGTTACTGATACTGATTTTAAAAATACTGATACTGAATAGAGTGCAAAATCAGTATTTCAGTAATACTGTTTAATACTGAAAATTTTATTTGTGATAATTAGATTTTATGGAAAAAAAACTTGGAATATTAAAAAAAATTTATTTGGAGAAACTATTGCTACTATCCCTTGTTTTTTATTCAATTGAAATTTTTTTTTACAGCTTGTGTTTGAGAAAATAATTTTTTTGAGGGGTGAGTCTTTTTTTATTTATCGGTCTTCCTTTTAAATATTTTCCTTTAATAATCCCTTAATATAACGAAATGATATATTTTATGTAAATAAATTAACTTAGAATATTATAAAAACAACGTTAAACAAGTTGTGATTAAATTCCTTTCTTATATCAAATCAAGTTTCTGCTTATTTGTTTCCATTTCCTTAAGGGGTTCATTTGAGAGATCTCTGTATACAGTGAAGGTAACATTATATCATGTGTAAAATGGTTTTTAACTTAAGAAAATACTGATTGGCTAAATACTGATACTGATTTTCTCGATACTGATTCGGTAAATTAATACTGAATACTGACTGATACTGATGGTCCTAGTACTGATACTGACTGTTACTGATTCCCCTAAATACTGATACTGACTGATACTGATTTTTTCAATACTGATCACAAGTCTGTATTCAATTAAAGATTTAAAATAATAAGCAAAAGAACGACATAATTTAATAATAATTAAAATGGGAAACCCAGGTCAAGAATGCAACATCAAAAGCTAACCGTATTTTAGGATGCATTAGAAAGTCTTTTAAGTACCCGAAACATGATGTAATTAAGCTACTTTATTCTTCTCTAGTCCGCGAATATGCTATTAACTCTTGGTGTCCGTCTCTAAAAAAGATATAAACGAAATTGAAAAAGTACAAAGATGAGCAACCGAATTAGTCCCCGAGCTCTGGAACCTTGAATATCAACAAAGGTTATCAAAGTTAAATTTGATAAATTTAGAAACAAGAAGGTCGCGTGGAGATTTTTATAGTTTATAGTTTATTTATAGTTTATTTAATTCATATAAAATGGCACAATAATTGCTACACACTGATAAGTGTTGTATCTGTGAATTACTTTATATTAGGTTACAACTGTTCAAATTTTAAAATTAAGAATTAAATAAAATTGAAAAAGTGTTAAAATAGAAAAATAAAAATAAAAAAGATATTAAATTGTAAGGATTATATTTTTGCAACATGGCATGATCTCATATGTGTTTTTATACCGATCTTTGCTTCAAAATATTTACCACAACTGGTGCACTCTGATTTGGGTTTAATTGACACTTTAGGAACTTCTGTTTGTGCGTTATTATCGTTGGTTGTTTTTGCAAAATTAAATAAATTTTTGTTGCTTTCGTCATCTCTTAGGATTCGGATACTTTTCTGTACAATACTTTCTTTATATGTGTTCGTTTTAGCCGGTTTTCTTTTGAAGCAAAAGTAAGAGTTAGATCTGTCCGTGTTTCGATATTTTATGGACACTTCGTTATTTGGGTCTGTGAGGAGGTTTGATACTTTTTTAAGGCTCATTTCGATTTGTTCCACCGCATCAACTAGATTGTATTTTTCAAGTGCTTCGTTTTTGTTGATACTAAATCCAAGCCGTTTGAGTTGTTTTATCAAGAATGGGATGTGACTCGTGTTCTTTTCGATATGCTCCCACTGCTGACCCCAGTCAAGTCTGTAATTAATTTCGATAACTAGGTATCGATACGATTCGAAGACTTGTAGTTCTGTTTCATTTAGGCAAAGGCTTGGTGGTGTATCTGAGTCTTTCCCAAAAGAAAATACAATTTTACATTTGTTTCAAATTAATAAGTTAATAAACAACATGGAGTTTATCAATTTAAAGAGAGGTCTAAATTAAAACTTAAACAACAAAAATCGGCTTAGAAATTGCAATTTAAGAAGACATAACAAATGTTTAACTCTTGAACAGGTAAAATTTATCCTTTAAGATAAAACTTTTTTAAAAATAGAAAAGTGAACCATTGGAATCAGCTTCCACAAGATTTGATTGAAGCAAAGTACCCTTATAGATTTAAAGCCAAGCTTGCTAAATGGTTGTTGGAACATGTTGAAGCGACTGCAATAGGACATTATAGCTCTACTTGAATTTATCTCTAGTTGCAGTATAAACTACTACTACTACAAATACTAACGAACCTCACTAGAAGTGATAAATTAACAAAAAAAAAGTGATTTATTGTAAATTTTTATCTAAAGTTATGTACCACTTGAAAGTTACTGTATTTCAGGTACGCTTAAACTACTCAAAAATTAAAGGTTTGTTGTCAATATTTTCATTTCTCTCTAATAAAGCATTTTTTTAGAAACATGTCTCAGAAGAATGAGTCTGAAAAATTAAGGATATATTTACAGATTGATTGAAAAAAACATAAACGTTATAAAATTGGTATTGAATAAGAATAAGAAAAATATTTAAATAAAGTATAAAGAATAAATGAAGAAAAATTTTTTTTCAAAAAAATTAAAGTTAGAGAGGAGGAAATAACAACTTGTAATTTTACTCAGAAAAAAAATAAAAAAATTAGAGTCTACTTTTAATCTTGAATTTAAAGACACCCACATCTAAACAAAAATTAAAGATATCGAAAATAACGAGGAATATGGAAAATTCACAATTAAAAGAAAAATCTAAAAAAGTATAAATAAACAAAAGAAAAAGAAAATATATCAAAAAATCAAAATAAAATGATTAAAGCATTTATTTGTGTATTAGTTCTTGTATTAGCTGTTTCAGCTGTTCCAGTCCCAGAAAACAAAGATATCTTGAGCACTATTGTTTCATTGTTAGGTTTAGATCAAGTCTGGTCAACCATCACATCATTAGGTTCAGGTGTTGTCAGTCAAGTTGTTGCCATTGGTACTCAATTGTTGTTTGCTGGTCAACAACTCTTGTCACAAGCTAAACCAATCTTGAGTCAATTGGTCAACGATTTATTGAACCATGCTGGTGATGCTGCTCCATTAGTCCAACAAGCTATTGGTTCATTGACCGCTTTGATCGCTGGTGCTGGCAAAAGAGATTTAATCGCCCAAAACAAAGATATCTTGAGCACTATTGTTTCATTGTTAGGTTTAGATCAAGTCTGGTCAACCATCACATCATTAGGTTCAGGTGTTGTCAGTCAAGTTGTTGCCATTGGTACTCAATTGTTGTTTGCTGGTCAACAACTCTTGTCACAAGCTAAACCAATCTTGAGTCAATTGGTCAACGATTTATTGAACCATGCTGGTGATGCTGCTCCATTAGTCCAACAAGCTATTGGTTCATTGACCGCTTTGATCGCTGGTGCTGGCAAAAGAGATTTAATCGCCCAAAACAAAGATATCTTGAGCACTATTGTTTCATTGTTAGGTTTAGATCAAGTCTGGTCAACCATCACATCATTAGGTTCAGGTGTTGTCAGTCAAGTTGTTGCCATTGGTACTCAATTGTTGTTTGCTGGTCAACAACTCTTGTCACAAGCTAAACCAATCTTGAGTCAATTGGTCAACGATTTATTGAACCATGCTGGTGATGCTGCTCCATTAGTCCAACAAGCTATTGGTTCATTGACCGCTTTGATCGCTGGTGCTGGCAAAAGAGATTTAATCGCCCAAAACAAAGATATCTTGAGCACTATTGTTTCATTGTTAGGTTTAGATCAAGTCTGGTCAACCATCACATCATTAGGTTCAGGTGTTGTCAGTCAAGTTGTTGCCATTGGTACTCAATTGTTGTTTGCTGGTCAACAACTCTTGTCACAAGCTAAACCAATCTTGAGTCAATTGGTCAACGATTTATTGAACCATGCTGGTGATGCTGCTCCATTAGTCCAACAAGCTATTGGTTCATTGACCGCTTTGATCGCTGGTGCTGGCAAAAGAGATTTAATCGCCCAAAACAAAGATATCTTGAGCACTATTGTTTCATTGTTAGGTTTAGATCAAGTCTGGTCAACCATCACATCATTAGGTTCAGGTGTTGTCAGTCAAGTTGTTGCCATTGGTACTCAATTGTTGTTTGCTGGTCAACAACTCTTGTCACAAGCTAAACCAATCTTGAGTCAATTGGTCAACGATTTATTGAACCATGCTGGTGATGCTGCTCCATTAGTCCAACAAGCTATTGGTTCATTGACCGCTTTGATCGCTGGTGCTGGCAAAAGAGATTTAATCGCCCAAAACAAAGATATCTTGAGCACTATTGTTTCATTGTTAGGTTTAGATCAAGTCTGGTCAACCATCACATCATTAGGTTCAGGTGTTGTCAGTCAAGTTGTTGCCATTGGTACTCAATTGTTGTTTGCTGGTCAACAACTCTTGTCACAAGCTAAACCAATCTTGAGTCAATTGGTCAACGATTTATTGAACCATGCTGGTGATGCTGCCGCATTAGTCCAACAAGCTATTGGTTCATTGACCGCTTTGATCGCTGGTGCTGGCAAAAGAGATTTAATCGCCCAAAACAAAGATATCTTGAGCACTATTGTTTCATTGTTAGGTTTAGATCAAGTCTGGTCAACCATCACATCATTAGGTTCAGGTGTTGTCAGTCAAGTTGTTGCCATTGGTACTCAATTGTTGTTTGCTGGTCAACAACTCTTGTCACAAGCTAAACCAATCTTGAGTCAATTGGTCAACGATTTATTGAACCATGCTGGTGATGCTGCTCCATTAGTCCAACAAGCTATTGGTTCATTGACCGCTTTGATCGCTGGTGCTGGCAAAAGAGATTTAATCGCCCAAAACAAAGATATCTTGAGCACTATTGTTTCATTGTTAGGTTTAGATCAAGTCTGGTCAACCATCACATCATTAGGTTCAGGTGTTGTCAGTCAAGTTGTTGCCATTGGTACTCAATTGTTGTTTGCTGGTCAACAACTCTTGTCACAAGCTAAACCAATCTTGAGTCAATTGGTCAACGATTTATTGAACCATGCTGGTGATGCTGCTCCATTAGTCCAACAAGCTATTGGTTCATTGACCGCTTTGATCGCTGGTGCTGGCAAAAGAGATTTAATCGCCCAAAACAAAGATATCTTGAGCACTATTGTTTCATTGTTAGGTTTAGATCAAGTCTGGTCAACCATCACATCATTAGGTTCAGGTGTTGTCAGTCAAGTTGTTGCCATTGGTACTCAATTGTTGTTTGCTGGTCAACAACTCTTGTCACAAGCTAAACCAATCTTGAGTCAATTGGTCAACGATTTATTGAACCATGCTGGTGATGCTGCTCCATTAGTCCAACAAGCTATTGGTTCATTGACCGCTTTGATCGCTGGTGCTGGCAAAAGAGATTTAATCGCCCAAAACAAAGATATCTTGAGCACTATTGTTTCATTGTTAGGTTTAGATCAAGTCTGGTCAACCATCACATCATTAGGTTCAGGTGTTGTCAGTCAAGTTGTTGCCATTGGTACTCAATTGTTGTTTGCTGGTCAACAACTCTTGTCACAAGCTAAACCAATCTTGAGTCAATTGGTCAACGATTTATTGAACCATGCTGGTGATGCTGCTCCATTAGTCCAACAAGCTATTGGTTCATTGACCGCTTTGATCGTTGGTGCTGGCAAAAGAGATTTAATCGCCCAAAACAAAGATATCTTGAGCACTATTGTTTCATTGTTAGGTTTAGATCAAGTCTGGTCAACCATCACATCATTAGGTTCAGGTGTTGTCAGTCAAGTTGTTGCCATTGGTACTCAATTGTTGTTTGCTGGTCAACAACTCTTGTCACAAGCTAAACCAATCTTGAGTCAATTGGTCAACGATTTATTGAACCATGCTGGTGATGCTGCTCCATTAGTCCAACAAGCTATTGGTTCATTGACCGCTTTGATCGCTGGTGCTGGCAAAAGAGATTTAATCGCCCAAAACAAAGATATCTTGAGCACTATTGTTTCATTGTTAGGTTTAGATCAAGTCTGGTCAACCATCACATCATTAGGTTCAGGTGTTGTCAGTCAAGTTGTTGCCATTGGTACTCAATTGTTGTTTGCTGGTCAACAACTCTTGTCACAAGCTAAACCAATCTTGAGTCAATTGGTCAACGATTTATTGAACCATGCTGGTGATGCTGCTCCATTAGTCCAACAAGCTATTGGTTCATTGACCGCTTTGATCGCTGGTGCTGGCAAAAGAGATTTAATCGCCCAAAACAAAGATATCTTGAGCACTATTGTTTCATTGTTAGGTTTAGATCAAGTCTGGTCAACCATCACATCATTAGGTTCAGGTGTTGTCAGTCAAGTTGTTGCCATTGGTACTCAATTGTTGTTTGCTGGTCAACAACTCTTGTCACAAGCTAAACCAATCTTGAGTCAATTGGTCAACGATTTATTGAACCATGCTGGTGATGCTGCTCCATTAGTCCAACAAGCTATTGGTTCATTGACCGCTTTGATCGCTGGTGCTGGCAAAAGAGATTTAATCGCCCAAAACAAAGATATCTTGAGCACTATTGTTTCATTGTTAGGTTTAGATCAAGTCTGGTCAACCATCACATCATTAGGTTCAGGTGTTGTCAGTCAAGTTGTTGCCATTGGTACTCAATTGTTGTTTGCTGGTCAACAACTCTTGTCACAAGCTAAACCAATCTTGAGTCAATTGGTCAACGATTTATTGAACCATGCTGGTGATGCTGCTCCATTAGTCCAACAAGCTATTGGTTCATTGACCGCTTTGATCGCTGGTGCTGGCAAAAGAGATTTAATCGCCCAAAACAAAGATATCTTGAGCACTATTGTTTCATTGTTAGGTTTAGATCAAGTCTGGTCAACCATCACATCATTAGGTTCAGGTGTTGTCAGTCAAGTTGTTGCCATTGGTACTCAATTGTTGTTTGCTGGTCAACAACTCTTGTCACAAGCTAAACCAATCTTGAGTCAATTGGTCAACGATTTATTGAACCATGCTGGTGATGCTGCTCCATTAGTCCTACAAGCTATTGGTTCATTGACCGCTTTGATCGCTGGTGCTGGCAAAAGAGATTTAATCGCCCAAAACAAAGATATCTTGAGCACTATTGTTTCATTGTTAGGTTTAGATCAAGTCTGGTCAACCATCACATCATTAGGTTCAGGTGTTGTCAGTCAAGTTGTTGCCATTGGTACTCAATTGTTGTTTGCTGGTCAACAACTCTTGTCACAAGCTAAACCAATCTTGAGTCAATTGGTCAACGATTTATTGAACCATGCTGGTGATGCTGCTCCATTAGTCCAACAAGCTATTGGTTCATTGACCGCTTTGATCGCTGGTGCTGGCAAAAGAGATTTAATCGCCCAAAACAAAGATATCTTGAGCACTATTGTTTCATTGTTAGGTTTAGATCAAGTCTGGTCAACCATCACATCATTAGGTTCAGGTGTTGTCAGTCAAGTTGTTGCCATTGGTACTCAATTGTTGTTTGCTGGTCAACAACTCTTGTCACAAGCTAAACCAATCTTGAGTCAATTGGTCAACGATTTATTGAACCATGCTGGTGATGCTGCTCCATTAGTCCAACAAGCTATTGGTTCATTGACCGCTTTGATCGCTGGTGCTGGCAAATAAATTTTCGTTTTATTTATCGTTCCTTTTATTTGTTTTTAATATATTTTTTCAAAATAAAACCTCCAAAAATTACCCTTATCCCTTTTCTTTTTACAAACGGAAGAATTTTTTTTTAAACGCAAGTATAAATTTTAAAAACTATTAATTTAAAAACATTCGCGCTTTCCTTAATTTTTAGCTTCTTCTTAAAGAAAATAGATAAAATTAAAATTAGGACTTGAAACTTTCTAGAAAAATTAGAATTTTCTAATTTATTTTGCTACACCTGGGATATACGTCTGCCAAAACTCTGCATTTCTTATGCACAATTTTTTGTAAATTTTTTGAATGGCGTGCAAAATGCATAAGAAATACAGAGTTTTAGCAGATAAATATCCCAGGTGTAGCAAATTAGTTACAAGTTGAAGCAATTTGCAGAATGGATTTATCTTGTCTGGAAGAAAAGTTATTCAAGTATAACTGAATTGAAATGAGTTAATTGAAAAAATTTTGCTAAACCGTGTTCTCCATTTTATTAGCTTTCTAATGTGTGGTCGCATCAACATATTGAATATGTATTTCAAAAGTTTCAGCTCATAATTTGAAACTCACATTTTTCAAAATTTCAAAAATGAATAAGGAGCACGTAATAAGCTATATTTTGATCAGGTATAAGTTAAATATTAGAGCAGCAGTAATCCATTTTCGAACTTATGGCATCAATGGGAGATAGTGCTCTTTCTAAACGTACTGTCGAAAGGTGGGTTGAACGTTTCAAGAGTGGCGTGGAGTCAGTCAACGATATTGATCGAATTGGGAGGCCAATTACAGCGACTAATTCTTCAAATGTTGATCGAATTCGACGACTTGTTGAAAAGAACCCGAAGATATCTATACATTATATTGAAGCTGAGACAGGCCTGAGTTATGGAACAATTGGATCTTGCACGACCATTTAAATTTACGTAAATTATCCTCGCGTTGGATCCCCCATGAATTGAATGAGAATCAACAAAAAAAAAGGGTTGAGATTTGTCGCAAATATTTAGAACTTTTAGAGACCCAAAGATGGGGTTTATGTGATATAGTTACAGGGGATGAGTCATGGATTTACCACCGTACAATTGGGAACAAAGCATCTAATTCGAGCTGGGCTCCAAAGGGCCAAAGTCCGCAAACTGTGGTAAAACGCAACCAATTTGAGCCGAAATCAATGGTGTGTGTTTTTATTAAAACAACAGGACCTGTTTTAGTGCATGTAGTTCCTAGGGGACAGTCTATAAATAACACCTATTATGTTGAAAATGTCTTAGGTCCTCTTATTGAGACCTTAAAATCGCAAAGACCAAAATCAGGTACAAAAAATATGAAAAGTTTGCCTGACAATGCTGGGCCTCATGTTCATGAAAACGTCAAGAACTTTCTCAATACTAATCACATGACCATAATCGACCATCCGGCTTACTCCCCAGACTTAGCTCCATGTGATTTTTGATTTTTTAACGAATTACAAAACCGCTCACCCGATCGTACAAGAGAAGAACTCTTGGAATCCCAAATTACAGAGATACTTAATTCGATTCCTAAAGAAGAGTTTCAAAGGACCTTTCAAAAGTGGACTGAGCGGATGAAACTTTGTATACTTTGAACACCTAAAAAAATAAAATTGATAAAAAATTTTTTTTTTCGTCTTTCTTAACCCGAACGTCAAAACTTTTATATTATGCATTTACGTTTCAATTTAATTTTTTAAACATGTACAGTTCAATTATTCAGATTCAATTTTCGCATTTTAATTGTTTAAATGTTCAGCCATGTATTTTGTTTTCTATGTTTAAACTTTTTTTTTTTGTTCTTTAACAAACATGTTTTGTTTTTGTTTAAAGGATGTTTGTTTTTTTTCTATACAATGTTTGTTTTCTGTTTAGACAATGTTCTGTTTTTGTTCTGTTTATCGTTAACTTATTTCAGTTTTGTACTGTAAATTGACCCCCTTCTATTTTTTAAAACCTTAATAGTTTTGATTTTTCACCTTTTTTTCCATAAACTTCAGTAAAAAATTTAATTATCAAAATAATTCAAATTATGGCTTATGTACTTAGGTCACCATTCTTTTTTAGCTTTTGAAAGGTCCTTTATAGACTTTTTAGGGAGTTTAAAGACAAATTTTATTTAATTTTTCTTAAATTTAAATAACGGCTCGTTACTCGCATTTATAAAGCCCTGCTTCGTGTATCTTATATGAAATAAACATGTTAAATTTTAATGGGGAGACCCCTGATCCTCATTCTATTTAATTTGATAACGACGCCACAGAAGTACAGATGGGTACAGTAATCAAAATGAGTCGTAAAGATTAAATTACCTACACTACAGCCGAAAAAGTTTCCAGAGACAAGAACAGTTGGAGAGACATATCAGACGTATGCTATCCATGAAGTCAAAAATAATTTTTTTTCTTTTGGATTAATAATACTTTAATAATCAACCAATTGACTTAATTTTTTTCCTAAAATCGTGTAAAAAATCCAAAAAAAAATATACCCCTGACGTTCCTAAACAAAATTAACAAATATTAATTGTTTAGTTTCCAAGAAATATTGAGTTTTTAAAGTGTTTTTTTTATGATAAAATATTTCGACAGATTTCAAGCATTTTTAAAATTTATTTTTCTTATATGGGAGGGTTAATGGCTGTTGCTAAAACACGTACCACCTATTTTTTGAAAAAAACGGACCTATACTTTTTTTTTGAAAGGAAGGTCCAACCTAAGATTTTCATATAGCATTTGATAGATAATTACTTGTACTCTTACCCGTTTCTGAAAGTCAAAAAGTAACGGTTCGTGAGAAATTCCCAAAAAACTTCCACGGACCACAGACTTTTTAAAGGACCTATGGTTTTCTCAAAAAACTAAAAATAAACTTTAGACCTACCCATCAGATGTTGATAGAAAATCATCCAGGTAGGATGTATGGTTCTCTGTAAAAATCGATTTTAATGCATGTACTCATATAAGCTGAACAGACAAAATCACATCAATCAACTTTTTTATTTGACGTTAAATATAGCACCTTTATGTTCAAAACTGTAGCTTAGACTGAGGGCAATATTTTAGTTTCAAGCATTTTCAATATAATTTCAATAAAACTCATGACTTTATTTGTTTCCAAGTAAATATAAGACCTTTCATGAAAAATTGAGCTTCGAAATCATTTGAAGCGTTTTTATGTTAATTGGTCAAAGCAAAATTTTCGGGTTCTTTTGTGGTGGTATATTTTTTTGATTTAGCATAAATTTATTCTGTTTTTCTGGAGATTCATATCTAGGAAGATATATGATAGAAGTGTCTAGGCGTAACTGATTTACAGAACAGTTTAGATTAATTTTTTTTTAGTAAGACTTAAAAAAAATCGAAAAAAACCATAACCAAAATCTCTCCGACAAATTTAGCTACTGTTGTAGTCCTCGTTATGACTTCAACTCTTTTCTAAAAGAGTATTTAGTTTAGATGTGTTTATACTTGAAAGCTAACAGTTTATGACTGAATAGATTTCAAGTATAAAATCACAGTGTATTTTTCATTATAATTTAGTCTTTTCGAGATCTCATTTATTATTTTTCTTTAATTTTGTATTCTCTTTTCTTAAAGAATACAAAATGCTAGAAGCGGCCACATTTATTAATAAACTATTATAATTTAATTTATTTTGTTTATTATTGTCCCTTCCCTTAAGTCTTTACCATATCTTGATTTAAAGACAAGTAAGCCAATACTTGATCTTTAAAACTACCATTTAAAGAAGGATTTTCTTCTAATTAATTTGGTGTTAGGAATCCGAAAGACTCTTTACTCGCCATCCAACGTTCTGATCACTTAGCTAACATAAAGACATGCTTAAATCATATTATTTATGAAATTATACGAGCTAAAATGATCTATAAACATATCCATGAATCGATTCTGTTATAACTTTGATTGTTTCTTTTTTATGCTTATCTGATAAAATTAACGGTTATTAAGATATTTTTTTCATGATTAAGATACAGGAAGCAGTGCTTTTGATATGCGAGAAAAGCAACGATCAAAAGATATTTCAGAAAAAATGTAATTAAAAAGTCTTTGAAGATTTTAACCATTGATTTAAAAATTCATATTTCTCTTCTAGAAGGTAATTAAACAATATTCAATCAGAGTTGTGATACTGTCAGTATTTTACTGATCAGTATCAGTAAATTTCAGTATTCAGTATTACTGATACTGTTACTGATACTGATTTTAAAAATACTGATACTGAATAGAGTGCAAAATCAGTATTTCAGTAATACTGTTTAATACTGAAAATTTTATTTGTGATAATTAGATTTTATGGAAAAAAAACTTGGAATATTAAAAAAAATTTATTTGGAGAAACTATTGCTACTATCCCTTGTTTTTTATTCAATTGAAATTTTTTTTTACAGCTTGTGTTTGAGAAAATAATTTTTTTGAGGGGTGAGTCTTTTTTTATTTATCGGTCTTCCTTTTAAATATTTTCCTTTAATAATCCCTTAATATAACGAAATGATATATTTTATGTAAATAAATTAACTTAGAATATTATAAAAACAACGTTAAACAAGTTGTGATTAAATTCCTTTCTTATATCAAATCAAGTTTCTGCTTATTTGTTTCCATTTCCTTAAGGGGTTCATTTGAGAGATCTCTGTATACAGTGAAGGTAACATTATATCATGTGTAAAATGGTTTTTAACTTAAGAAAATACTGATTGGCTAAATACTGATACTGATTTTCTCGATACTGATTCGGTAAATTAATACTGAATACTGACTGATACTGATGGTCCTAGTACTGATACTGACTGTTACTGATTCCCCTAAATACTGATACTGACTGATACTGATTTTTTCAATACTGATCACAAGTCTGTATTCAATTAAAGATTTAAAATAATAAGCAAAAGAACGACATAATTTAATAATAATTAAAATGGGAAACCCAGGTCAAGAATGCAACATCAAAAGCTAACCGTATTTTAGGATGCATTAGAAAGTCTTTTAAGTACCCGAAACATGATGTAATT
Source organism: Brachionus rubens (assembly GCA_022207745.1). Classification (NCBI taxonomy): domain Eukaryota; kingdom Metazoa; phylum Rotifera; class Eurotatoria; order Ploima; family Brachionidae; genus Brachionus; species Brachionus rubens. The sequence goes on from JAJVHD010000005.1 coordinate 3,024,314, forward strand.
AAGCTACTTTATTCTTCTCTAGTCCGCGAATATGCTATTAACTCTTGGTGTCCGTCTCTAAAAAAGATATAAACGAAATTGAAAAAGTACAAAGATGAGCAACCGAATTAGTCCCCGAGCTCTGGAACCTTGAATATCAACAAAGGTTATCAAAGTTAAATTTGATAAATTTAGAAACAAGAAGGTCGCGTGGAGATTTTTATAGTTTATAGTTTATTTATAGTTTATTTAATTCATATAAAATGGCACAATAATTGCTACACACTGATAAGTGTTGTATCTGTGAATTACTTTATATTAGGTTACAACTGTTCAAATTTTAAAATTAAGAATTAAATAAAATTGAAAAAGTGTTAAAATAGAAAAATAAAAATAAAAAAGATATTAAATTGTAAGGATTATATTTTTGCAACATGGCATGATCTCATATGTGTTTTTATACCGATCTTTGCTTCAAAATATTTACCACAACTGGTGCACTCTGATTTGGGTTTAATTGACACTTTAGGAACTTCTGTTTGTGCGTTATTATCGTTGGTTGTTTTTGCAAAATTAAATAAATTTTTGTTGCTTTCGTCATCTCTTAGGATTCGGATACTTTTCTGTACAATACTTTCTTTATATGTGTTCGTTTTAGCCGGTTTTCTTTTGAAGCAAAAGTAAGAGTTAGATCTTTCCGTGTTTCGATATTTTATGGACACTTCGTTATTTGGGTCTGTGAGGAGGTTTGATACTTTTTTAAGGCTCATTTCGATTTGTTCCACCGCATCAACTAGATTGTATTTTTCAAGTGCTTCGTTTTTGTTGATAGGCCTGAGTTATGGAACAATTGGATCTTGCACGACCATTTAAATTTACGTAAATTATCCTCGCGTTGGATCCCCCATGAATTGAATGAGAATCAACAAAAAAAAAGGGTTGAGATTTGTCGCAAATATTTAGAACTTTTAGAGACCCAAAGATGGGGTTTATGTGATATAGTTACAGGGGATGAGTCATGGATTTACCACCGTACAATTGGGAACAAAGCATCTAATTCGAGCTGGGCTCCAAAGGGCCAAAGTCCGCAAACTGTGGTAAAACGCAACCAATTTGAGCCGAAATCAATGGTGTGTGTTTTTATTAAAACAACAGGACCTGTTTTAGTGCATGTAGTTCCTAGGGGACAGTCTATAAATAACACCTATTATGTTGAAAATGTCTTAGGTCCTCTTATTGAGACCTTAAAATCGCAAAGACCAAAATCAGGTACAAAAAATATGAAAAGTTTGCCTGACAATGCTGGGCCTCATGTTCATGAAAACGTCAAGAACTTTCTCAATACTAATCACATGACCATAATCGACCATCCGGCTTACTCCCCAGACTTAGCTCCATGTGATTTTTGATTTTTTAACGAAATTAAAAAACGCTTACCCGATCGTACAAGAGAAGAACTCTTGGAATCCCAAATTACAGAGATACTTAATTCGATTCCTAAAGAAGAGTTTCAAAGGACCTTTCAAAAGTGGACTGAGCGGATGAAACTTTGTATACTTTGAACACCTAAAAAAATAAAATTGATAAAAAATTTTTTTTTTCGTCTTTCTTAACCCGAACGTCAAAACTTTTATATTATGCATTTACGTTTCAATTTAATTTTTTAAACATGTACAGTTCAATTATTCAGATTCAATTTTCGCATTTTAATTGTTTAAATGTTCAGCCATGTATTTTGTTTTCTATGTTTAAACTTTTTTTTTTTTGTTCTTTAACAAACATGTTTTGTTTTTGTTTAAAGGATGTTTGTTTTTTTTCTATACAATGTTTGTTTTCTGTTTAGACAATGTTCTGTTTTTGTTCTGTTTATCGTTAACTTATTTCAGTTTTGTACTGTAAATTGACCCCCTTCTATTTTTTAAAACCTTAATAGTTTTGATTTTTCACCTTTTTTTCCATAAACTTCAGTAAAAAATTTAATTATCAAAATAATTCAAATTATGGCTTATGTACTTAGGTCACCATTCTTTTTTAGCTTTTGAAAGGTCCTTTATAGACTTTTTAGGGAGTTTAAAGACAAATTTTATTTAATTTTTCTTAAATTTAAATAACGGCTCGTTACTCGCATTTATAAAGCCCTGCTTCGTGTATCTTATATGAAATAAACATGTTAAATTTTAATGGGGAGACCCCTGATCCTCATTCTATTTAATTTGATAACGACGCCACAGAAGTACAGATGGGTACAGTAATCAAAATGAGTCGTAAAGATTAAATTACCTACACTACAGCCGAAAAAGTTTCCAGAGACAAGAACAGTTGGAGAGACATATCAGACGTATGCTATCCATGAAGTCAAAAATAATTTTTTTTCTTTTGGATTAATAATACTTTAATAATCAACCAATTGACTTAATTTTTTTCCTAAAATCGTGTAAAAAATCCAAAAAAAAATATACCCCTGACGTTCCTAAACAAAATTAACAAATATTAATTGTTTAGTTTTCCAAGAAATATTGAGTTTTTAAAGTGTTTTTTTATGATAAAATATTTCGACAGATTTCAAGCATTTTTAAAATTTATTTTTCTTATATGGGAGGGTTAATGGCTGTTGCTAAAACACGTACCACCTATTTTTTGAAAAAAACGGACCTATACTTTTTTTTTGAAAGGAAGGTCCAACCTAAGATTTTCATATAGCATTTGATAGATAATTACTTGTACTCTTACCCGTTTCTGAAAGTCAAAAAGTAACGGTTCGTGAGAAATTCCCAAAAAACTTCCACGGACCACAGACTTTTTCAAGGACCTATGGTTTTCTCAAAAACTAAAAATAAACTTTAGACCTACCCATCAGATGTTGATAGAAAATCATCCAGGTAGGATGTATGGTTCTCTGTAAAAATCGATTTTAATGCATGTACTCATATAAGCTGAACGGACAAAATCACAAAAATCAACTTTTTTATTTGACGTTAAATATAGCACTTTTATGTGTCAAACTGTAGCTTAGACTGAGGGCAATATTTTAGTTTCAAGCATTTTCAATATAATTTCAATAAAACTCATGACTTTATTTGTTTCCAAGTAAATATAAGACCTTTCATGAAAAATTGAGCTTCGAAATCATTTGAAGCGTTTTTATGTTAATTGGTCAAAGCAAAATTTTCGGGTTCTTTTGTGGTGGTATATTTTTTTGATTTAGCATAAATTTATTCTGTTTTTCTGGAGATTCATATCTAGGAAGATATATGATAGAAGTGTCTAGGCGTAACTGATTTACAGAACAGTTTAGATTAATTTTTTTTTAGTAAGACTTAAAAAAAATCGAAAAAAACCATAACCAAAATCTCTCCGACAAATTTAGCTACTGTTGTAGTCCTCGTTATGACTTCAACTCTTTTCTAAAAGAGTATTTAGTTTAGATGTGTTTATACTTGAAAGCTAACAGTTTATGACTGAATAGATTTCAAGTATAAAATCACAGTGTATTTTTCATTATAATTTAGTCTTTTCGAGATCTCATTTATTATTTTTCTTTAATTTTGTATTCTCTTTTCTTAAAGAATACAAAATGCTAGAAGCGGCCACATTTATTAATAAACTATTATAATTTAATTTATTTTGTTTATTATTGTCCCTTCCCTTAAGTCTTTACCATATCTTGATTTAAAGACAAGTAAGCCAATACTTGATCTTTAAAACTACCATTTAAAGAAGGATTTTCTTCTAATTAATTTGGTGTTAGGAATCCGAAAGACTCTATACTCGCCATCCAACGTTCTGATCACTTAGCTAACATAAAGACATGCTTAAATCATATTATTTATGAAATTATACGAGCTAAAATGATCTATAAACATATCCATGAATCGATTCTGTTATAACTTTGATTGTTTCTTTTTTATGCTTATCTGATAAAATTAACGGTTATTAAGATATTTTTTTCATGATTAAGATACAGGAAGCAGTGCTTTTGATATGCGAGAAAAGCAACGATCAAAAGATATTTCAGAAAAAATGTAATTAAAAAGTCTTTGAAGATTTTAACCATTGATTTAAAAATTCATATTTCTCTTCTAGAAGGTAATTAAACAATATTCAATCAGAGTTGTGATACTGTCAGTATTTTACTGATCAGTATCAGTAAATTTCAGTATTCAGTATTACTGATACTGTTACTGATACTGATTTTAAAAATACTGATACTGAATAGAGTGCAAAATCAGTATTTCAGTAATACTGTTTAATACTGAAAATTTTATTTGTGATAATTAGATTTTATGGAAAAAAAACTTGGAATATTAAAAAAAATTTATTTGGAGAAACTATTGCTACTATCCCTTGTTTTTTATTCAATTGAAATTTTTTTTTACAGCTTGTGTTTGAGAAAATAATTTTTTTGAGGGGTGAGTCTTTTTTTATTTATCGGTCTTCCTTTTAAATATTTTCCTTTAATAATCCCTTAATATAACGAAATGATATATTTTATGTAAATAAATTAACTTAGAATATTATAAAAACAACGTTAAACAAGTTGTGATTAAATTCCTTTCTTATATCAAATCAAGTTTCTGCTTATTATTTTAAATCTTTAATTGAATAATTCAATTAAAGATTTAAAATAATAAGCAAAAGAACGACATAATTTAATAATAATTAAAATGGGACACCCAGGTCAAGAATGCAACATCAAAAGCTAACCGTATTTTAGGATGCATTAGAAAGTCTTTTAAGTACCCGAAACATGATGTAATTAAGCTACTTTATTCTTCTGTAGTCCGCGGATATGCTATTAACTCTTGGTGTCCGTCTCTAAAAAAGATATAAACGAAATTGAAAAAGTACAAAGATGGGCAACCGAATTAGTCCCAGAGCTCTGGAACCTTGAATATCAACAAAGGTTATCAAAGTTTAATTTGATAAATTTAGAAACAAGAAGGTCGCGTGGAGATTTTTTTCAAATGTATAAGTTAATAAACAACATGGAGTTTATCAATTTAAAGAGAGGTCTAAATTACAACTTAAACAACAAAAATCGGCTTAGAAATTGCAATTTAAGATGACATAACAAATGTTTAACTCTTGAACAGGTAAAATTTATCCTTTAAGATAAAACTTTTTTAAAAATAGAAAAGTGAACCATTGGAATCAGCTTCCACAAGTTTTGATTGAAGCAAAGTACCCTAATAGATTTAAAGCCAAGCTTGCTAAATGGTTGTTGGAACATGTTGAAGCGACTGCAATAGGACATTATAGCTCTACTTGAATTTATCTCTAGTTGCAGTTTAAACTACTACTACTACAAATACTAACGAACCTCACTAGAAGTGATAAATTAACAAAAAAAAAGTGATTTATTGTAAATTTTTATCTAAAGTTATGTACCACTTGAAAGTTACTGTATTTCAGGTACGCTTAAACTACTCAAAAATTAAAGGTTTGTTGTCAATATTTTCATTTCTCTCTAATAAAGCATTTTTTTAGAAACATGTCTCATAAGAATGAGTCTGAAAAATTAAGGATATATTTACAGATTGATTGAAAAAAACATAAACGTTATAAAATTGGTATTGAATAAGAATAAGAAAAATATTTAAATAAAGTATAAAGAATAAATGAAGAAAAATTTTTTTTCAAAAAAATTAAAGTTAGAGAGGAGGAAATAACAACTTGTAATTTTACTCAGAAAAAAAATAAAAAAATTAGAGTCTACTTTTAATCTTGAATTTAAAGACACCCACATCTAAACAAAAATTAAAGATATCGAAAATAACGAGGAATATGGAAAATTCACAATTAAAAGAAAAATCTAAAAAAGTATAAATAAACAAAAGAAAAATAAAATATATCAAAAAATCAAAATAAAATGATTAAAGCATTTATTGTGTATTAGTTCTTGGATTAGCTGTTTCAGCTGTTCCAGTCCCAGAAAACAAAGATATCTTGAGCACTATTGTTTCATTGTTAGGTTTAGATCAAGTCTGGTCAACCATCACATCATTAGGTTCAGGTGTTGTCAGTCAAGTTGTTGCCATTGGCACTCAATTGTTGTTTGCTGGTCAACAACTCTTGTCACAAGCTAAACCAATCTTGAGTCAATTGGTCAACGATTTATTGAACCATGCTGGTGATGCTGCTCCATTAGTCCAACAAGCTATTGGTTCATTGACCGCTTTGATCGCTGGTGCTGGCAAAAGAGATTTAATCGCCCAAAACAAAGATATCTTGAGCACTATTGTTTCATTGTTAGGTTTAGATCAAGTCTGGTCAACCATCACATCATTAGGTTCAGGTGTTGTCAGTCAAGTTGTTGCCATTGGTACCCAATTGTTGTTTGCTGGTCAACAACTCTTGTCACAAGCTAAACCAATCTTGAGTCAATTGGTCAACGATTTATTGAACCATGCTGGTGATGCTGCTCCATTAGTCCAACAAGCTATTGGTTCATTGACCGCTTTGATCGCTGGTGCTGGCAAAAGAGATTTAATCGCCCAAAACAAAGATATCTTGAGCACTATTGTTTCATTGTTAGGTTTAGATCAAGTCTGGTCAACCATCACATCATTAGGTTCAGGTGTTGTCAGTCAAGTTGTTGCCATTGGTACTCAATTGTTGTTTGCTGGTCAACAACTCTTGTCACAAGCTAAACCAATCTTGAGTCAATTGGTCAACGATTTATTGAACCATGCTGGTGATGCTGCTCCATTAGTCCAACAAGCTATTGGTTCATTGACCGCTTTGATCGCTGGTGCTGGCAAAAGAGATTTAATCGCCCAAAACAAAGATATCTTGAGCACTATTGTTTCATTGTTAGGTTTAGATCAAGTCTGGTCAACCATCACATCATTAGGTTCAGGTGTTGTCAGTCAAGTTGTTGCCATTGGTACTCAATTGTTGTTTGCTGGTCAACAACTCTTGTCACAAGCTAAACCAATCTTGAGTCAATTGGTCAACGATTTATTGAACCATGCTGGTGATGCTGCTCCATTAGTCCAACAAGCTATTGGTTCATTGACCGCTTTGATCGCTGGTGCTGGCAAAAGAGATTTAATCGCCCAAAACAAAGATATCTTGAGCACTATTGTTTCATTGTTAGGTTTAGATCAAGTCTGGTCAACCATCACATCATTAGGTTCAGGTGTTGTCAGTCAAGTTGTTGCCATTGGTACTCAATTGTTGTTTGCTGGTCAACAACTCTTGTCACAAGCTAAACCAATCTTGAGTCAATTGGTCAACGATTTATTGAACCATGCTGGTGATGCTGCTCCATTAGTCCAACAAGCTATTGGTTCATTGACCGCTTTGATCGCTGGTTCTGGCAAAAGAGATTTAATCGCCCAAAACAAAGATATCTTGAGCACTATTGTTTCATTGTTAGGTTTAGATCAAGTCTGGTCAACCATCACATCATTAGGTTCAGGTGTTGTCAGTCAAGTTGTTGCCATTGGTACCCAATTGTTGTTTGCTGGTCAACAACTCTTGTCACAAGCTAAACCAATCTTGAGTCAATTGGTCAACGATTTATTGAACCATGCTGGTGATGCTGCTCCATTAGTCCAACAAGCTATTGGTTCATTGACCGCTTTGATCGCTGGTGCTGGCAAAAGAGATTTAATCGCCCAAAACAAAGATATCTTGAGCACTATTGTTTCATTGTTAGGTTTAGATCAAGTCTGGTCAACCATCACATCATTAGGTTCAGGTGTTGTCAGTCAAGTTGTTGCCATTGGTACCCAATTGTTGTTTGCTGGTCAACAACTCTTGTCACAAGCTAAACCAATCTTGAGTCAATTGGTCAACGATTTATTGAACCATGCTGGTGATGCTGCTCCATTAGTCCAACAAGCTATTGGTTCATTGACCGCTTTGATCGCTGGTTCTGGCAAAAGAGATTTAATCGCCCAAAACAAAGATATCTTGAGCACTATTGTTTCATTGTTAGGTTTAGATCAAGTCTGGTCAACCATCACATCATTAGGTTCAGGTGTTGTCAGTCAAGTTGTTGCCATTGGTACCCAATTGTTGTTTGCTGGTCAACAACTCTTGTCACAAGCTAAACCAATCTTGAGTCAATTGGTCAACGATTTATTGAACCATGCTGGTGATGCTGCTCCATTAGTCCAACAAGCTATTGGTTCATTGACCGCTTTGATCGCTGGTTCTGGCAAAAGAGATTTAATCGCCCAAAACAAAGATATCTTGAGCACTATTGTTTCATTGTTAGGTTTAGATCAAGTCTGGTCAACCATCACATCATTAGGTTCAGGTGTTGTCAGTCAAGTTGTTGCCATTGGTACCCAATTGTTGTTTGCTGGTCAACAACTCTTGTCACAAGCTAAACCAATCTTGAGTCAATTGGTCAACGATTTATTGAACCATGCTGGTGATGCTGCTCCATTAGTCCAACAAGCTATTGGTTCATTGACCGCTTTGATCGCTGGTGCTGGCAAATAAATTTTCGTTTTATTTATCGTTCCTTTTATTTGTTTTTAATATATTTTTTCAAAATAAAACCTCCAAAAATTACCCTTATCCCTTTTCTTTTTTCAAACGGAAGAATTTTTTTTAAACGCAAGTATAAATTTTAAAAACTATTAATTTAAAAACATTCGCGCTTTCCTTAATTTTTAGCTTCTTCTTAAAGAAAATAGATAAAATTAAAATTAGGACTTGAAACTTTCTAGAAAAATTAGAATTTTCTAATTTATTTTGCTACACCTGGGATATACGTCTGCCAAAACTCTGCATTTCTTATGCACAATTTTTTGTAAATTTTTTGAATGGCGTGCAAAATGCATAAGAAATACAGAGTTTTAGCAGATAAATATCCCAGGTGTAGCAAATTAGTTACAAGTTGAAGCAATTTGCAGAATGGATTTATCTTGTCTGGAAGAAAAGTTATTCAAGTATAACTGAATTGAAATGAGTTAATTGAAAAAATTTTGCCTAACCGTGTTCTCCATTTTATTAGCTTTCTAATGTGTGGTCGCATCAACATATTGAATATGTATTTCAAAAGTTTCAGCTCATAATTTGAAACTCACATTTTTCAAAATTTCAAAAATGAATAAGGAGCACGTAATAAGCTATATTTTGATCAGGTATAAGTTAAATATTAGAGCAGCAGTAATCCATTTTCGAACTTATGGCATCAATGGGAGATAGTGCTCTTTCTAAACGTACTGTCGAAAGGTGGGTTGAACGTTTCAAGAGTGGCGTGGAGTCAGTCAACGATATTGATCGAATTGGGAGGCCAATTACAGCGACTAATTCTTCAAATGTTGATCGAATTCGACGACTTGTTGAAAAGAACCCGAAGATATCTATACATTATATTGAAGCTGAGACAGGCCTGAGTTATGGAACAATTGGATCTTGCACGACCATTTAAATTTACGTAAATTATCCTCGCGTTGGATCCCCCATGAATTGAATGAGAATCAACAAAAAAAAAGGGTTGAGATTTGTCGCAAATATTTAGAACTTTTAGAGACCCAAAGATGGGGTTTATGTGATATAGTTACAGGGGATGAGTCATGGATTTACCACCGTACAATTGGGAACAAAGCATCTAATTCGAGCTGGGCTCCAAAGGGCCAAAGTCCGCAAACTGTGGTAAAACGCAACCAATTTGAGCCGAAATCAATGGTGTGTGTTTTTATTAAAACAACAGGACCTGTTTTAGTGCATGTAGTTCCTAGGGGACAGTCTATAAATAACACCTATTATGTTGAAAATGTCTTAGGTCCTCTTATTGAGACCTTAAAATCGCAAAGACCAACATCAGGTACAAAAAATATGAAAAGTTTGCCTGACAATGCTGGGCCTCATGTTCATGAAAACGTCAAGAACTTTCTCAATACTAATCACATGACCATAATCGACCATCCGGCTTACTCCCCAGACTTAGCTCCATGTGATTTTTGATTTTTTAACGAAATTAAAAAACGCTTACCCGATCGTACAAGAGAAGAACTCTTGGAATCCCAAATTACAGAGATACTTAATTCGATTCCTAAAGAAGAGTTTCAAAGGACCTTTCAAAAGTGGACTGAGCGGATGAAACTTTGTATACTTTGAACACCTAAAAAAATAAAATTGATAAAAAATTTTTTTTTTCGTCTTTCTTAACCCGAACGTCAAAACTTTTATATTATGCATTTACGTTTCAATTTAATTTTTTAAACATGTACAGTTCAATTATTCAGATTCAATTTTCGCATTTTAATTGTTTAAATGTTCAGCCATGTATTTTGTTTTCTATGTTTAAACTTTTTTTTTTTTGTTCTTTAACAAACATGTTTTGTTTTTGTTTAAAGGATGTTTGTTTTTTTTCTATACAATGTTTGTTTTCTGTTTAGACAATGTTCTGTTTTTGTTCTGTTTATCGTTAACTTATTTCAGTTTTGTACTGTAAATTGACCCCCTTCTATTTTTTAAAACCTTAATAGTTTTGATTTTTCACCTTTTTTTCCATAAACTTCAGTAAAAAATTTAATTATCAAAATAATTCAAATTATGGCTTATGTACTTAGGTCACCATTCTTTTTTAGCTTTTGAAAGGTCCTTTATAGACTTTTTAGGGAGTTTAAAGACAAATTTTATTTAATTTTTCTTAAATTTAAATAACGGCTCGTTACTCGCATTTATAAAGCCCTGCTTCGTGTATCTTATATGAAATAAACATGTTAAATTTTTATGGGGAGACCCCTGATCCTCATTCTATTTAATTTGATAACGACGCCACAGAAGTACAGATGGGTACAGTAATCAAAATGAGTCGTAAAGATTAAATTACCTACACTACAGCCGAAAAAGTTTCCAGAGACAAGAACAGTTGGAGAGACATATCAGACGTATGCTATCCATGAAGTCAAAAATAATTTTTTTTCTTTTGGATTAATAATACTTTAATAATCAACCAATTGACTTAATTTTTTTCCTAAAATCGTGTAAAAAATCCAAAAAAAAATATACCCCTGACGTTCCTAAACAAAATTAACAAATATTACCGTATTCCCTCGTTCAATATTGCTGCACCACAAGTTAAGACACGCCTTTGGACCATGCACCAAAGTACATCTCGCCCATGCTATAACATTGTTAACTTTAAGCGCATGCTCTAATAGCGTAATCACGCGTTTAGGTCCGCATCAAACACTGAAAGTCTTAGTTTAATGCGTCATCAAGACTCGATTTTAAATAAAAAAATAAAAAATAATTTTTTTGAATTATGCGTTTGGTGCAGCACCAAAGATTAAGAAAAAAAAAATATTAAAAAATTCATTTTTTATATTTTCGATTAAAAAAAATACCAAAATTCGAGATCTGGTGCTGCACTATTTTTATAAAATTTCAATTAAAACACAAAAAAAAATTTAAAAGTTTAAAAATCGATTCCATTAAGAACAAATGACTAATTAGAATGTTGTTTTTTTGTTTTTTTAATCTTTTAGTCGACCCCTTCTTCTAACTACGGTAGCTTCTTCATTTGTGTTAGGTTGAAGGTTGTGGTGGTTTTCAACACGAAAAATTGATGGAACATCCTGGCTAAAAATGGAAGTCGAACTTTCACACATTTTTTCACACATTACCGGATGACGATGATGATGATAGAAGAAGGGGTCGACCAAAAGGTTCAAAAAACAAAAAAAAACAACAGTATAATTATTCATTTCTCATCATCATTGTCATCGGGTAATGGATCATCTTCGTCATCATCATCGTCATCCGGTAATGTATGGGGAGGAAGATCCTTCCAATGTGAAAGTTCGACTTCCATTTTTAGCCAGGATGTTCCATCAATTTTTCGTGTTGAAAACCACCACAACCTTCAACCTAACACAAATGAAGAAGCTACCGTAGTTAGAAGAAGGGGTCGACTAAAAGATTAAAAAAACAAAAAAACAACATTCTAATTAGTCATTTGTTCTTAATGGAATCGATTTTTATACTTTTAAATTTTTTTTTGTGTTTTAATTGAAATTTTATAAAAATAGTGCAGCACCAGATCTCGAATTTTGGTATTTTTTTTAATCGAAAATATAAAAAATGAATTTTTTAATATTTTTTTTTTCTTAATCTTTGGTGCTGCACCAAACGCATAATTCAAAAAAATTATTTTTTATTTTTTTATTTAAAATCGAGTCTTGATGACGCATTAAACTAAGACTTTCAGTGTTTGATGCGGACCTAAACGCGTGATTACGCTATTAGAGCATGCGCTTAAAGTTAACAATGTTATAGCATGGGCGAGATGTACTTTGGTGCATGGTCCAAAGGCGTGTCTTAACTTGTGGTGCAGCAATATTGAACGAGGGAATACGGTAATTGTTTAGTTTCCAAGAAATATTGAGTTTTTAAAGTGTTTTTTTATGATAAAATATTTCGACAGATTTCAAGCATTTTTAAAATTTATTTTTCTTATATGGGAGGGTTAATGGCTGTTGCTAAAACACGTACCACCTATTTTTTGAAAAAAACGGACCTATACTTTTTTTTTGAAAGGAAGGTCCAACCTAAGATTTTCATATAGCATTTGATAGATAATTACTTGTACTCTTACCCGTTTCTGAAAGTCAAAAAGTAACGGTTCGTGAGAAATTCCCAAAAAACTTCCACGGACCACAGACTTTTTAAAGGACCTATGGTTTTCTCAAAAACTAAAAATAAACTTTAGACCTACCCATCAGATGTTGATAGAAAATCATCCAGGTAGGATGTATGGTTCTCTGTAAAAATCGATTTTAATGCATGTACTCATATAAGCTGAACGGACAAAATCACAAAAATCAACTTTTTTATTTGACGTTAAATATAGCACTTTTATGTGTCAAACTGTAGCTTAGACTGAGGGCAATATTTTAGTTTCAAGCATTTTCAATATAATTTCAATAAAACTCATGACTTTATTTGTTTCCAAGTAAATATAAGACCTTTCATGAAAAATTGAGCTTCGAAATCATTTGAAGCGTTTTTATGTTAATTGGTCAAAGCAAAATTTTCGGGTTCTTTTGTGGTGGTATATTTTTTTGATTTAGCATAAATTTATTCTGTTTTTCTGGAGATTCATATCTAGGAAGATATATGATAGAAGTGTCTAGGCGTAACTGATTTACAGAACAGTTTAGATTAATTTTTTTTTAGTAAGACTTAAAAAAAATCGAAAAAAAACCATAACCAAAATCTCTCCGACAAATTTAGCTACTGTTGTAGTCCTCGTTATGACTTCAACTCTTTTCTAAAAGAGTATTTAGTTTAGATGTGTTTATACTTGAAAGCTAACAGTTTATGACTGAATAGATTTCAAGTATAAAATCACAGTGTATTTTTCATTATAATTTAGTCTTTTCGAGATCTCATTTATTATTTTTCTTTAATTTTGTATTCTCTTTTCTTAAAGAATACAAAATGCTAGAAGCGGCCACATTTATTAATAAACTATTATAATTTAATTTATTTTGTTTATTATTGTCCCTTCCCTTAAGTCTTTACCATATCTTGATTTAAAGACAAGTAAGCCAATACTTGATCTTTAAAACTACCATTTAAAGAAGGATTTTCTTCTAATTAATTTGGTGTTAGGAATCCGAAAGACTCTATACTCGCCATCCAACGTTCTGATCACTTAGCTAACATAAAGACATGCTTAAATCATATTATTTATGAAATTATACGAGCTAAAATGATCTATAAACATATCCATGAATCGATTCTGTTATAACTTTGATTGTTTCTTTTTTATGCTTATCTGATAAAATTAACGGTTATTAAGATATTTTTTTCATGATTAAGATACAGGAAGCAGTGCTTTTGATATGCGAGAAAAGCAACGATCAAAAGATATTTCAGAAAAAATGTAATTAAAAAGTCTTTGAAGATTTTAACCATTGATTTAAAAATTCATATTTCTCTTCTAGAAGGTAATTAAACAATATTCAATCAGAGTTGTGATACTGTCAGTATTTTACTGATCAGTATCAGTAAATTTCAGTATTCAGTATTACTGATACTGTTACTGATACTGATTTTAAAAATACTGATACTGAATAGAGTGCAAAATCAGTATTTCAGTAATACTGTTTAATACTGAAAATTTTATTTGTGATAATTAGATTTTATGGAAAAAAAACTTGGAATATTAAAAAAAATTTATTTGGAGAAACTATTGCTACTATCCCTTGTTTTTTATTCAATTGAAATTTTTTTTTACAGCTTGTGTTTGAGAAAATAATTTTTTTGAGGGGTGAGTCTTTTTTTATTTATCGGTCTTCCTTTTAAATATTTTCCTTTAATAATCCCTTAATATAACGAAATGATATATTTTATGTAAATAAATTAACTTAGAATATTATAAAAACAACGTTAAACAAGTTGTGATTAAATTCCTTTCTTATATCAAATCAAGTTTCTGCTTATTTGTTTCCATTTCCTTAAGGGGTTCATTTGAGAGATCTCTGTATACAGTGAAGGTAACATTATATCATGTGTAAAATGGTTTTTAACTTAAGAAAATACTGATTGGCTAAATACTGATACTGATTTTCTCGATACTGATTCGGTAAATTAATACTGAATACTGACTGATACTGATGGTCCTAGTACTGATACTGACTGTTACTGATTCCCCTAAATACTGATACTGACTGATACTGATTTTTTCAATACTGATCACAAGTCTGTATTCAATTAAAGATTTAAAATAATAAGCAAAAGAACGACATAATTTAATAATAATTAAAATGGGAAACCCAGGTCAAGAATGCAACATCAAAAGCTAACCGTATTTTAGGATGCATTAGAAAGTCTTTTAAGTACCCGAAACATGATGTAATTAAGCTACTTTATTCTTCTCTAGTCCGCGAATATGCTATTAACTCTTGGTGTCCGTCTCTAAAAAAGATATAAACGAAATTGAAAAAGTACAAAGATGAGCAACCGAATTAGTCCCCGAGCTCTGGAACCTTGAATATCAACAAAGGTTATCAAAGTTAAATTTGATAAATTTAGAAACAAGAAGGTCGCGTGGAGATTTTTATAGTTTATAGTTTATTTATAGTTTATTTAATTCATATAAAATGGCACAATAATTGCTACACACTGATAAGTGTTGTATCTGTGAATTACTTTATATTAGGTTACAACTGTTCAAATTTTAAAATTAAGAATTAAATAAAATTGAAAAAGTGTTAAAATAGAAAAATAAAAATAAAAAAGATATTAAATTGTAAGGATTATATTTTTGCAACATGGCATGATCTCATATGTGTTTTTATACCGATCTTTGCTTCAAAATATTTACCACAACTGGTGCACTCTGATTTGGGTTTAATTGACACTTTAGGAACTTCTGTTTGTGCGTTATTATCGTTGGTTGTTTTTGCAAAATTAAATAAATTTTTGTTGCTTTCGTCATCTCTTAGGATTCGGATACTTTTCTGTACAATACTTTCTTTATATGTGTTCGTTTTAGCCGGTTTTCTTTTGAAGCAAAAGTAAGAGTTAGATCTTTCCGTGTTTCGATATTTTATGGACACTTCGTTATTTGGGTCTGTGAGGAGGTTTGATACTTTTTTAAGGCTCATTTCGATTTGTTCCACCGCATCAACTAGATTGTATTTTTCAAGTGCTTCGTTTTTGTTGATACTAAATCCAAGCCGTTTGAGTTGTTTTATCAAGAATGGGATGTGACTCGTGTTCTTTTCGATATGCTCCCACTGCTGACCCCAGTCAAGTCTGTAATTAATTTCGATAACTAGGTATCGATACGATTCGAAGACTTGTAGTTCTGTTTCATTTAGGCAAAGGCTTGGTGGTGTATCTGAGTCTTTCCCAAAAGAAAATACAATTTTACATTTGTTTCAAATTAATAAGTTAATAAACAACATGGAGTTTATCAATTTAAAGAGAGGTCTAAATTAAAACTTAAACAACAAAAATCGGCTTAGAAATTGCAATTTAAGAAGACATAACAAATGTTTAACTCTTGAACAGGTAAAATTTATCCTTTAAGATAAAACTTTTTTAAAAATAGAAAAGTGAACCATTGGAATCAGCTTCCACAAGATTTGATTGAAGCAAAGTACCCTTATAGATTTAAAGCCAAGCTTGCTAAATGGTTGTTGGAACATGTTGAAGCGACTGCAATAGGACATTATAGCTCTACTTGAATTTATCTCTAGTTGCAGTATAAACTACTACTACTACAAATACTAACGAACCTCACTAGAAGTGATAAATTAACAAAAAAAAAGTGATTTATTGTAAATTTTTATCTAAAGTTATGTACCACTTGAAAGTTACTGTATTTCAGGTACGCTTAAACTACTCAAAAATTAAAGGTTTGTTGTCAATATTTTCATTTCTCTCTAATAAAGCATTTTTTTAGAAACATGTCTCAGAAGAATGAGTCTGAAAAATTAAGGATATATTTACAGATTGATTGAAAAAAACATAAACGTTATAAAATTGGTATTGAATAAGAATAAGAAAAATATTTAAATAAAGTATAAAGAATAAATGAAGAAAAATTTTTTTTCAAAAAAATTAAAGTTAGAGAGGAGGAAATAACAACTTGTAATTTTACTCAGAAAAAAAATAAAAAAATTAGAGTCTACTTTTAATCTTGAATTTAAAGACACCCACATCTAAACAAAAATTAAAGATATCGAAAATAACGAGGAATATGGAAAATTCACAATTAAAAGAAAAATCTAAAAAAGTATAAATAAACAAAAGAAAAAGAAAATATATCAAAAAATCAAAATAAAATGATTAAAGCATTTATTTGTGTATTAGTTCTTGGATTAGCTGTTTCAGCTGTTCCAGTCCCAGAAAACAAAGATATCTTGAGCACTATTGTTTCATTGTTAGGTTTAGATCAAGTCTGGTCAACCATCACATCATTAGGTTCAGGTGTTGTCAGTCAAGTTGTTGCCATTGGTACTCAATTGTTGTTTGCTGGTCAACAACTCTTGTCACAAGCTAAACCAATCTTGAGTCAATTGGTCAACGATTTATTGAACCATGCTGGTGATGCTGCTCCATTAGTCCAACAAGCTATTGGTTCATTGACCGCTTTGATCGCTGGTGCTGGCAAAAGAGATTTAATCGCCCAAAACAAAGATATCTTGAGCACTATTGTTTCATTGTTAGGTTTAGATCAAGTCTGGTCAACCATCACATCATTAGGTTCAGGTGTTGTCAGTCAAGTTGTTGCCATTGGTACTCAATTGTTGTTTGCTGGTCAACAACTCTTGTCACAAGCTAAACCAATCTTGAGTCAATTGGTCAACGATTTATTGAACCATGCTGGTGATGCTGCTCCATTAGTCCAACAAGCTATTGGTTCATTGACCGCTTTGATCGCTGGTGCTGGCAAAAGAGATTTAATCGCCCAAAACAAAGATATCTTGAGCACTATTGTTTCATTGTTAGGTTTAGATCAAGTCTGGTCAACCATCACATCATTAGGTTCAGGTGTTGTCAGTCAAGTTGTTGCCATTGGTACTCAATTGTTGTTTGCTGGTCAACAACTCTTGTCACAAGCTAAACCAATCTTGAGTCAATTGGTCAACGATTTATTGAACCATGCTGGTGATGCTGCTCCATTAGTCCAACAAGCTATTGGTTCATTGACCGCTTTGATCGCTGGTGCTGGCAAATAAATTTTCGTTTTATTTATCGTTCCTTTTATTTGTTTTTAATATATTTTTTCAAAATAAAACCTCCAAAAATTACCCTTATCCCTTTTCTTTTTTCAAACGGAAGAATTTTTTTTAAACGCAAGTATAAATTTTAAAAACTATTAATTTAAAAACATTCGCGCTTTCCTTAATTTTTAGCTTCTTCTTAAAGAAAATAGATAAAATTAAAATTAGGACTTGAAACTTTCTAGAAAAATTAGAATTTTCTAATTTATTTTGCTACACCTGGGATATACGTCTGCCAAAACTCTGCATTTCTTATGCACAATTTTTTGTAAATTTTTTGAATGGCGTGCAAAATGCATAAGAAATACAGAGTTTTAGCAGATAAATATCCCAGGTGTAGCAAATTAGTTACAAGTTGAAGCAATTTGCAGAATGGATTTATCTTGTCTGGAAGAAAAGTTATTCAAGTATAACTGAATTGAAATGAGTTAATTGAAAAAATTTTGCCTAACCGTGTTCTCCATTTTATTAGCTTTCTAATGTGTGGTCGCATCAACATATTGAATATGTATTTCAAAAGTTTCAGCTCATAATTTGAAACTCACATTTTTCAAAATTTCAAAAATGAATAAGGAGCACGTAATAAGCTATATTTTGATCAGGTATAAGTTAAATATTAGAGCAGCAGTAATCCATTTTCGAACTTATGGCATCAATGGGAGATAGTGCTCTTTCTAAACGTACTGTCGAAAGGTGGGTTGAACGTTTCAAGAGTGGCGTGGAGTCAGTCAACGATATTGATCGAATTGGGAGGCCAATTACAGCGACTAATTCTTCAAATGTTGATCGAATTCGACGACTTGTTGAAAAGAACCCGAAGATATCTATACATTATATTGAAGCTGAGACAGGCCTGAGTTATGGAACAATTGGATCTTGCACGACCATTTAAATTTACGTAAATTATCCTCGCGTTGGATCCCCCATGAATTGAATGAGAATCAACAAAAAAAAAGGGTTGAGATTTGTCGCAAATATTTAGAACTTTTAGAGACCCAAAGATGGGGTTTATGTGATATAGTTACAGGGGATGAGTCATGGATTTACCACCGTACAATTGGGAACAAAGCATCTAATTCGAGCTGGGCTCCAAAGGGCCAAAGTCCGCAAACTGTGGTAAAACGCAACCAATTTGAGCCGAAATCAATGGTGTGTGTTTTTATTAAAACAACAGGACCTGTTTTAGTGCATGTAGTTCCTAGGGGACAGTCTATAAATAACACCTATTATGTTGAAAATGTCTTAGGTCCTCTTATTGAGACCTTAAAATCGCAAAGACCAACATCAGGTACAAAAAATATGAAAAGTTTGCCTGACAATGCTGGGCCTCATGTTCATGAAAACGTCAAGAACTTTCTCAATACTAATCACATGACCATAATCGACCATCCGGCTTACTCCCCAGACTTAGCTCCATGTGATTTTTGATTTTTTAACGAAATTAAAAAACGCTTACCCGATCGTACAAGAGAAGAACTCTTGGAATCCCAAATTACAGAGATACTTAATTCGATTCCTAAAGAAGAGTTTCAAAGGACCTTTCAAAAGTGGACTGAGCGGATGAAACTTTGTATACTTTGAACACCTAAAAAAATAAAATCGATAAAAAATTTTTTTTTTCGTCTTTCTTAACCCGAACGTCAAAACTTTTATATTATGCATTTACGTTTCAATTTAATTTTTTAAACATGTACAGTTCAATTATTCAGATTCAATTTTCGCATTTTAATTGTTTAAATGTTCAGCCATGTATTTTGTTTTCTATGTTTAAACTTTTTTTTTTTGTTCTTTAACAAACATGTTTTGTTTTTGTTTAAAGGATGTTTGTTTTTTGTCTATACAATGTTTGTTTTCTGTTTAGACAATGTTCTGTTTTTGTTCTGTTTATCGTTAACTTATTTCAGTTTTGTACTGTAAATTGACCCCCTTCTATTTTTTACAACCTTAATAGTTTTGATTTTTCACCTTTTTTTCCATAAACTTCAGTAAAAAATTTAATTATCAAAATAATTCGCGCCTACCATTGAACCACCCTCTATTCTATTTTATAAATACTGGTGAGACAAACCATTAGTTGGACTAATCTCAACCAGCACTCCCAGTCGTTAAATGAGGATGATTTCAAAAGAAGGTATTGTTGTGTGTTTGGTGGGATTACTAAGGGGTAGGACACTTTGAACTGATTCCTGATGGTCGGACGAGAATGCAGAACTTTATTGTAAAAAATCAGAACAAAATTTTGTTTCACTTCAAGCAAAATACCCTTCTTTGATCAACCGAAAGCTATAGATCAGACCTTTCCCCCTCTGAATATCATCTTTTCCGCTCAAAGGCTAATTTCCTTAGAAGTCGGAATTTAACAATCAAAACCGAGTTGAAGCCGGTTGCCTTGAATATTTTACTTCAAAAAAGCTATAAATGGTATAAGAGAGGAATAGAATTGCTCGGTGAAAGATGTGTAATGACTAAAGAGCAAAATAGTCAATATTTTGGGAATTAGATGCAAACCGTTTTTTTTTATTCGAATAAGATAAAAAACAAAGTTTCAAGAATCACCCTTATAAAAATATTTTGACAGAAAACTATCGAAGTTTAAAAAAAGTGAAAAAAAATTCGGTGAATGATTTAAAATAAACCAAAAATAATAAAAAATTCTCTAAAAATAAAAACAACCACCTCTTGAGGAAAGCTGCCTACATTTCTACTTTAAAAATAAGATATGGATAAAAACGAAGAATATGGAAAATTCTCATCAAAGAAAAAAATAAGTATAAATAATCAAAAGAAAAATAAAAAATATAAAATAAAAATTAAAATGATAAAATCAATTATTTGTGTATTAATACTTGGATTAGCTGTTTCAGCTGTTCCAGTCCCAGAAAACAAAGATATCTTGAGCACTATTGTTTCATTGTTAGGTTTAGATCAAGTCTGGTCAACCATCACATCATTAGGTTCAGGTGTTGTCAGTCAAGTTGTTGCCATTGGTACTCAATTGTTGTTTGCTGGTCAACAACTCTTGTCACAAGCTAAACCAATCTTGAGTCAATTGGTCAACGATTTATTGAACCATGCTAGTGATGCTGCTCCATTAGTCCAACAAGCTATTGGTTCATTGACCGCTTTGATCGCTGGTGCTGGCAAAAGAGATTTAATCGCCCAAAACAAAGATATCTTGAGCACTATTGTTTCATTGTTAGGTTTAGATCAAGTCTGGTCAACCATCACATCATTAGGTTCAGGTGTTGTCAGTCAAGTTGTTGCCATTGGTACCCAATTGTTGTTTGCTGGTCAACAACTCTTGTCACAAGCTAAACCAATCTTGAGTCAATTGGTCAACGATTTATTGAACCATGCTAGTGATGCTGCTCCATTAGTCCAACAAGCTATTGGTTCATTGACCGCTTTGATCGCTGGTGCTGGCAAAAGAGATTTAATCGCCCAAAACAAAGATATCTTGAGCACTATTGTTTCATTGTTAGGTTTAGATCAAGTCTGGTCAACCATCACATCATTAGGTTCAGGTGTTGTCAGTCAAGTTGTTGCCATTGGTACCCAATTGTTGTTTGCTGGTCAACAACTCTTGTCACAAGCTAAACCAATCTTGAGTCAATTGGTCAACGATTTATTGAACCATGCTAGTGATGCTGCTCCATTAGTCCAACAAGCTATTGGTTCATTGACCGCTTTGATCGCTGGTGCTGGCAAAAGAGATTTAATCGCCCAAAATAAAGATATCTTGAGCACTATTGTTTCATTGTTAGGTTTAGATCAAGTCTGGTCAACCATCACATCATTAGGTTCAGGTGTTGTCAGTCAAGTTGTTGCCATTGGTACCCAATTGTTGTTTGCTGGTCAACAACTCTTGTCACAAGCTAAACCAATCTTGAGTCAATTGGTCAACGATTTATTGAACCATGCTAGTGATGCTGCTCCATTAGTCCAACAAGCTATTGGTTCATTGACCGCTTTGATCGCTGGTGCTGGCAAAAGAGATTTAATCGCCCAAAATAAAGATATCTTGAGCACTATTGTTTCATTGTTAGGTTTAGATCAAGTCTGGTCAACCATCACATCATTAGGTTCAGGTGTTGTCAGTCAAGTTGTTGCCATTGGTACCCAATTGTTGTTTGCTGGTCAACAACTCTTGTCACAAGCTAAACCAATCTTGAGTCAATTGGTCAACGATTTATTGAACCATGCTAGTGATGCTGCTCCATTAGTCCAACAAGCTATTGGTTCATTGACCGCTTTGATCGCTGGTGCTGGCAAATAAATATATATCCTTGCTTTTTCTTTATTGTTTTAATTAAAATATACATCTAAAAATTGATTTCTTTTCAATTTTTTTAAATTGTGAATATTAGCGACCGCAGAAATTACAAAATTCTTTTTTTGACATTAAATACGTATACATACCCGATGTAAACATGTATACAGGCCAAAAAATAGGTTTTCCATGTCACATTTATTTTCCTTTTGCGCTACTGTATTCCTTCAAATTTATACCTAATCAAAAGTTAAATCCGATCATTTTCTAACAAAAAAAAGCTCGAGAGAATAAAATCAACTTTTTTTTCGTGTTGCTTTATTTTTTTTGTTTGTTTTATCATCCGGTTGTAATTTTTTTTATTTATGTTTAACACTAGAAGCACCAAATACGCTTTTTTAAGGTTCGCGTCATGCAAAATGACAGCACTATCTAAATCGACCATTTCCGATATCATATTCGTAATCTACGTATATGAAAACCTAGGAAAAAATGCTTTCATTAGGGGGGGTCAAAAAAAAAATTTTGGACTGGGGGGTCTTGAATTTAGGGTTCCTTCAAAAACGTTGTTCCAGTTTTTAAGCTTTTTCACTAAAATTTTCAAACAAAAGTCCATATACTTATACATATTCTGAAAGAGAACACATTTTTGTACAAGGTTAAGCATTTTTTATGATCAATAAGTACCTTTAAGCTACACTTTATGGTGCAAAAAAGAAATTTTTTGTGTTTTTTTACGGTTATTTTGATTCTGCTCGAAGGAATGACCCAAAACCCCCATTTTTTTATTAACGTAAACTCGCGAGGCATCTTGCGGGGTTAAAAAGCGAAAATTCAGTTTTAATCAATTTTCGATTGGTCAATTTTTTTTCAACCAATCAGAAAATTAGATAAAACCGAATTTTTGCTTTTTAACCCCGCAGTTGTTTGTCCGAGTTTACGGTAATCATCTGAAACTAGACAAAATTTGGAACAAAACTGTGGTTTTACTTTTTTCAATTTATTTTTTACTTTTTGAATAATCGAGGCCAAGAAAAATAAAACAAATCAAAAATCACTAAGATGATGAATTTTCATATTTTTGACTATAAAATCGTAATCCTCATGTAAAAAAATTTCTTTTTTGCACCATAAAGTGTAGCTTAAAGGTACTTATTGATCATAAAAAATGCTTAACCTTGTACAAAAATGTGTTCTCTTTTAGAATATGTATAAGTATATGGACTTTTGTTTGAAAATTTTAGTGAAAAAGCTTAAAAACTGGAACAACGTTTTTGAAGGAACCCTAAATTCAAGACCCCCCAGTCCAAAATTTTTTTTTTTGACCCCCCCTAATGAAAGCATTTTTTCCTAGGTTTTCATATACGTAGATTACGAATATGATATCGGAAATGGTCGATTTAGATAGTGCTGTCATTTTGCATGACGCCAACCTTAGCTAATTTGCAAAAACTAACTGAAACGGGTTTATTTCTTCCTAGCTATTTTTCGATTATCGTCCTAATGGCTCTCCTTAATGGTTATTATAATATAACCGTTCACTTCATCCCTTCTGCCGCTAACCCGGCAGACGCTCCCTCCAGGAGCACAGCGGTAATACGCTAGAATCGTACGTCATCGGCTATATATACGACCGTCTATGGGAGTCATTTTTCAGCTTTCAAATAAATAATAAAAACGACTGAACTTAGTGGTCACACACTTGTCAGTCAAACAATTTTAACCAAAAATTTGAACGCTTATTACTATTTTAAGAAAAATAATTACAAGACGATTTTTGACTATTTTGTAGCCTTTATTTCGAACTACAAATTGAGCCACTTTTTAAAATGTTATAATTGGTATTTAATGACAAAATTTAGTTTGAAAAATCAACTAAAAATGGCCGGTGCTTCTAGTGTTAAAATTTGACATAATTTTAAAAACTATTTCAACAATTTCACCATCAAACAAGCAGATATCACTCTTGAATGATTTTAAGTCGCCATTTAAATTGAAACATTTGACATGATTT
The DNA here is from genome assembly GCA_022207745.1 of Brachionus rubens. Taxonomy (NCBI): domain Eukaryota; kingdom Metazoa; phylum Rotifera; class Eurotatoria; order Ploima; family Brachionidae; genus Brachionus; species Brachionus rubens. Next base: position 3,048,291 of record JAJVHD010000005.1, read on the forward strand.
TTTAGCATCCATTCCTAAACATTTAAAAGAGTTGTTCTTTCTAAATCTTGCTAAGATTGCTGGTTTAGTTTTCCTTGAAACAACTTTATATAAAAAATTAGGGGTTCTATTAATTTATCGATATTGAAAGGCTTGTAGGCCATAAATATCTAATTAACGATTATTTTTTATTACGCTGTAATTGACAGCTGAGATTGATTAAGGATCGATAGAACATTTTTCCAAGCTTCTCGATTTAACGTAGAGTACTACAATAGTCAAAACACGGTTGTATAAACGCTTTAAAAAAATAACAATTTCACTACGAACGGTCGATAGAAAATTCTTCGAATAGAATAAAAATTCCTATTCACCGCTTTGTTATGTTCATAAATGAAAGAGTCAAATTTAAGTCGATTATCTGTTGTAACTCCTAATAACTTAAATTTGTCTTTATTCTTAATAAATGCTAGCGAGGCTCCGATCTCCTTTTCTGAATACTTTCATTACCTTCGAATCAGCACGCGGTTGATTTGACATAGGCAGAAAGATTTTTCCATCTAAAAGTTGACTCACAGTTGCTTAGTTTGAAGTAGCGTTAGATAGTTTCATATGTTTAGTTATTTTTAAGTTGATAATTATTGCCACCAAAACGACGATTCTAAAAAATTAATTAAAATTAAAAACTCAGTCAAGTGTAAGATATTGAATTATTCATGAATAATAATTTATTATAAATTACATTTAAACATTTTACATTAAAATATAAATAAAAAAATTTATCCATATGGAATGATAAGTTCAGCCAATGCTGGATTTTCTAAGCACCCTTGAAGAAACTCCTCTTTAACTAAAAAATTATCTTTGTTAGTATCAAATTTTTCCATTATTATATCAACAAGCTCTTTCGGATCTTTACGTCGTTTAAAATCTTTCTCATGAATTGTTAAATCATAGATTGACTCGATTACTTCAATCAATTCTTCACGAGTTATTTTACCACTACCATCGACATCAAACAACTTAAATGCCAATATTATCTTTTGTTTCATATCGCAAGATGCTGTTACAGATACAGCTATCATCAACTCAACAAAATCTATTTCACCACTATTATCTGAATCGAATACTTTAAAGATTCGTTTACAAAATTTTTCAACTTTTCCATTCGGATAGAGAAGCCTGTAGAATTCAATGAATTTGTATCTAGTCATACGTCCATCGGGCACATCTCTCTAACAACACAAAATGATAAAAATTATTTTATTTTATGAAAACTGTAAAAAAAAGTTACTAGAAATCCCTTGTGCCATTCAGATATTTGATCCCTGTTGTAAGGAGTGTTATCATTTAAAAATTGTATTTCATTTTCGGAAAGAATAACAAAATTTTTTCGATTGCGTTGACATGTATTCCCCATTTTTTTTGGTTTAATTAAAAATATTTTATTAACATCTAACTAAAGTTTATGAGAAATGAACAAATAATAGAAATTTTCTTTCGTAGCAAAAAAGAGAGAATAGACAATCGAGGAAAAAATAATTTTCTAATGAAACCAATTTCTCTTTTTTTTCGATTCTTGTTTTTTTTTTTTATAAATAAAAGCTTCGTTTTCAAAATTATAAACATAAAAAATAAAAGGTAAATTACGAGTATTAAAATGTGGCACTGCATTTTTCAAATTAAAATGCTTAGACAAAAGATTTTATACGACATTTCTTGAAATCTTATGGGCGTAGATCCATATTTAAAAAACAATGATCAATTCTGCTGCACATACGCTTTCACTTAAATGAGCTTAAATATACAATCTGCTTTTTTACGAGAAAATATTTTCGCCAGGTAATTTTTCGACTAAAACTAATTAGAAAAAATTTGATTCGAGAAATTTTAAATAAACAAAGAAAATTTTTAAATTTTTAATTTGACACTTATTGGTAAAGTTTTGACCAAAAAATAATTTTTTCAAATTCTTCAATACATAAGGAAAAATTCTTTAAGTATTCGAAAAGTTTATTTTGTTTAAAATCATTCAAAATTTCGCTCAGTTTTTTTCTCGGACAATAACATACTTGATATTTTTTTTTTACCAGCCTCCCCTTTTAATATTCGACAGTTAAATTTTCAGTGTCTGCTTGCTCAAGGTTATGATCATGGATGAAACTTAGTAATGAAGATGAGTTCTAAAAGTCGATTGTATAAAATGTAAAGATGATTATACTGAAAGCAGAGTTTTGGTGGCACAATTTACTATAGCATAAATAATATTCTGACTTAATTAAAATGAGACGAATATTTAAATTGAAGCTTTGTTCGGAAAAAAGTATTTGACGCATAAAAAACAATTAAAATCGCATATAAAATTTTAATTTAAAGCATAAAGAAATTTTTTAAAGTATCTCAGGATCCAAACGAAATTTGAAAACAGAATAACAATCCAGTGTTAGGACAGTGGTCTTTCTTGGCAACCAACAAATTCCATTAGATGTTCGGTTTCCTATCTAAGAAGAAATCTTCTTGACCATTTTTGTATTTCATTATAATTTGGGCAAGAAATTCATTTTTTTAGCCTAAAAAATAAGGTTTTTTGAAAAGTTTTTTACCTAGACGGATATCTTTGACACCAATCTGTTACTAGGCGAAATTTTTTTCATAGACCTTGATTCGTAGTCTGTAATTTTTTGAAAATATTGATTGTTTCTAAACTACGGAAGCGGAACCAACTAAATAAAGAAACAAAGGATACGGATTAAATATATACTTCAAAATCCAAACATATAAATTTGCATTATTCATTTTATTTAAAAAAAAGATTCATTATAAAAAAAATTGCTTAAAAGGTGCCTCTCAAAAATGAAAGCTGAGCATCAAAATTTCGCATTCTGACAGATCCATCTTGAAAGAATTACTGTATTTCGGTGTTTTAAAAGGCGTGCATTTATACCCAAATTGGCCACACAAGCAACAAGACCCGCTCATAGACATTGACCAAAATCTCAAACAATAACGCTCTGTTATTTAGCGAAAAATCGGTTATACCTAGAATACTGAATCCAATAACGAAACGCCGGAACGGGATTAGACCGTAAAATACTGAATCCATAAAAGGGAAATTACTAAAATACGGATTTTTTTTTAAAAATACGGCAATTCTTAAAACTAAAATGCGGAATTTATCATAAAATACAGAATATTTTTTACGGAATTCCTACTAAAAAACGGAACAGATACGGAACGGACATAAAAAAAAACTTGTTTAAGTGCAAATTTCTATGCTATCTGAAAAAGCTGCCTTGAACCAATTTTTAATCTATAAACTCATTAAATTATCACGCTACTTTTTTTCCATTTCAAATTATTTTTCGGCTTCAAAAATGAATTTTGAAAAAAGGTTTTCAAAATTTGATGCACTGTTCCATGTCTTTACTTGTGGAAGCCAATCCCCTAGAGCAAATAAAGAGTTAATCAGTCTTTATTCTAGACAAGGGTACTAGCCTGTTGATTAACCTTGAACTTGAAAAAAAAACTTGATAGAATCTTGGTAAAATGGTTTAACCAGGATTTTTTTAAACCTCTTCTAAAAATTACCGCTCCGTTTAGGGCCACATTACCATTTAAACGTGAACAGTAAATCAAATAAAGGTTTTAATAAATTATTGCACAACGAGGATCAAGACCAAACGCCATAATGTGCTGATCTCGGCCATAAATTGAAAAAAAATTTGGATTTTGAAAAATTTTAAAAAATAATTTGAAAAATTAACATAAATTATGAATGGTAATGAAATCGGAACACCGGTTACAACCCAACCGTTTCCAAACACAAATGATTCAACTCGAACCAAAAAGTCTAGGAACGTCTCAGATGTGGAGAATTCACCGGAAATTCAAGAAATAGACCCAGTAGAATTCGAACGAATAAGAAATGCAACCTCAAAAATAATTTCTCTTCAGTTGAAAACAGAGGAGCAGGAAGCCACGATACGAATACTTACTGCTAGAATTGACGAGCTATCTAATCGACTTTGCACTGGCGAAAGGACCAGTTGTAACTGTAAATGTAACGACCCAAATTATATAATCGAAATTACGAAAGAGATTAATCAACGTGGTGTTGGTAATAACCTATGTTACAAGAGTGCAGTTATGAAGTTAATAAAGGCAAAGACAAACGAGCCGATGCCTATATAACAACCTGTAGAAATAGACGTAGTTAATAGCGTTATGCTCGAGCGACGAAAAAGAGAGATATTGCGGACCTCCTTAGCGACAGCAAGTCGTAATGACGTACTTGCTGTCGCTAAGGAGGTCCGCAATACTGACAAGAAAGTTGAAAGGGTCTATATCAATGATGACTTAACCGAAGCAGAGAGAGTATTCGAGAAACAGTTGAGAGAGTATTCGAGAAACAGTTGAGAGAGGAGAGAAATAGCCTAAATGTCAAGGAAGAGTAGGATCAAACGGGTTTCAAGTGGCTAATCACAAACGGTAAGATTTGTAGAGTGAAACTACTCACGGGTGGTGAAAAAGAGCAAAGAAGAGATACGTGCAGTCATGGTCGAGGATCAGGGAGTACAAGAGGAGTTTCCGAAAGTACTAGAGGGGGATCCTATAGGGGTTCAGCCTCAAGAGCAAGACAAAACTAATTTATCATATAATTAACGTGAGAAAAAATAATCGTAACGACTATGGTGAGCTCAAATGTTGGTACACGTCATTGAACAATAAACTAGATGAATTGAAGGCTATTGCACACTCGTAAGAGTATGATATTTTGTTTATAACCGAGACATGGTTCAATGAATCATCAGTGTTTTTTATAGAAGGTTACGACTGTTTCCAGCAAGACAGAGGACCGAATAAAAGAGGTGGTGGTGTGTGTATTTACATAAAGAATAGCTACAAGGCATTCGAAGTTAAGTTCGATGTGAACATTTGGTAGAACAAGTGTGGTGCCAAATCAAATGCGGAAAAGAAACAATTTTATTCGGTTGTATTTGTTGCCCGTACATCAGTAACTCCGTGAAAGATGTCAAGAAAAGTATTATTAGAGCAAGAAAACTACTCGAGACAAAAAAGGTAAGTGGTCTTTTGATATGTGGCGATTTTAATAGCCCGGGGATTATGTGGCACGACGATTGGGAGTGGAGTACAAGTGATTCTACGAGACCAGAGGAACTGGAACTAATACAGGCCTTGGAGGACTGCTTTTTAGTTCAGAATGTATCATACCCAACGTTTCAAATGAGCGACTCGAACCAATCATCAATACTACATTTGGTTCTAATCGAATGTGACAAGAGTATTAAATTTGAACACTGGCCCAGGACTTGGAAATCTAAATCGAGGGCATCTTAGTATTACATGGAATTATTATTATTATCACTACTCAAATGTAGATGATTTTAACGAATCATTATTTCACAGTGAAATGTTTAATTTTAAAAAAGGAAATTATTTTTTAATTTCAAAGTTTTTCAAAATTGTTGACTGGATTAGCAGTTTCAAGGGGCTAAATGAGGTTTTCATTTAACTATTCCGATGTGCTTGTGAGATGTACATCCCTAAACGCGTTGACAATGCAAATCGTAAAAAACAACCCCCGTGGATGAATCGTGAATTAAAGAAACTGATTGAAGAGAAGTACAGTTTATGGAAGAAAGTGGTTTTTGGTAAGAGAAGTGAAAAGCCGAAAAATTTGAAATTACCCAATCGAGCGAAGAATCAAAGCAGCCGTCCGTCAATATGAAACGCTGCTAGCAAAGAAGTCAAAAAATAATCCTAAGCTTGTCTACAGGTACATCAACGAGAAGCTATGACGAGATATCAGAGTTATTCAATGAGTATTTTCAATCTGTTTTCACCAAAGAAGGTGATGATCAGCGAATGTTTCCGGAAAAAACAAATGAACTTGCGAGTTAGATATAGAGCGTGACATGTCCCTATTGATTATCACTAATCTTTTGAAGAAGTTAGATGTCTCAAAAAGCACGGGAGTCGATGGTGTTAATCCATTTTTTCTCAAAAACACAGCAGAGGCCATCTCATATCCACTGTGTTTAATTATGAAAGAGTCATTAAGGACAGGAGAGGTACCAGAATTATGGAAGATGGCAAATGTTACTCCGATCTTCAAAAAAGGTGATAGATGTGATCGTATGAATTATAGGCCCGTCTCAATAACGTCTGTACTATGTCGAATAATGGAGAAAATTATTCGAAACATTTTTTTTAAATCAAAATGGACTATTTATTAAGCATCAGCATGGCTTCATTCCAAACAAGTCATGCACGACGAATTTACTGGAGAGTGTCGATTTGATAACATTCAAATTGTGGAAGGGAAACTGTATCGATATTGTGAACACCGACTTCTCGAAGGCTTTTGATCATGTGAACCACCGCAAATTGCTCAAAAAGCTGGAAAACTATGGTATCAAAAGGAATCTACTCAAGTGGATCGAATCTTTTTTATCAAGAAGAAAGCAGCGAGTCGTGATTGGATATTCAAAATCGGAATGGCTGGATGTGACAAGTGGCGTTCTCCAGGGCTCAGTCCTTGGCCCACTTCTGTTCGCGTTATTTATCAACGATCGACTTCATAGACTTTCCAAAACAACAGAACAAAGAGACTTGGGTGTAATCCTTGCTGGAGACATGAAATGGAGTAAACAGGTGAGTACGTCGGCTGGGAAAGCAGAATCCTTGGCCCAATTTTGAACGGTCTAAGAAATCACGGCAAAAATTTATCAAAAAAATGTATACAAGCCTTGTTCGACCCCATTTAGAGTATGCGGTGTCGGTATGTAATCCTTCCCTAAAAAAGATATTGACATCCTTGAGAGGGTGCAAAGGAGAGCGACTCGGAGCATTCATGACTTTAGAAAGTTTGAATACGTGGAAAGACTCAAAAGACTCAAACTGACAAACTTTACAACCAGAAGAAGACGAGGTGATCTCATCCAAATGTACAAGCTCCTAAACAAGCAAGATCACGTAAACTGGTATAAACGATTGGATAATGATGAAACAGTCAATCGGATATACGAGACAAGAGGTAATCGATATTAACTAAGAAGAGAACTTGTGAAAAACTGTGCACCAAGATTCAATTTTTTTACAAACCGTATCGTGAGTGACTGGAACGGGCTGACGAATGAAGTTATTGAATCAAAATCAATTAACATTTTTAAGACTAATTTAGACAAACTTATGAAAGACTAAAACATCAAAAATTAAACCTAAAAATGACTTTATGAATGAATGACTAATTTTTTTTATGACGTTTTTTTCTCCGTTAGTAAAAAATAAACAATTTTGTGTTAGTCCGTTCCGTATATATTCCGTATTTTAGTAATTTCCGTTTTATGGATTCCGTATTTTAGGGTCTAATTACGTTCCGTTTCGGCGTTCCATAATTGGATTCCGTGTTTTAGGGACAACCGAAAAATCTCGGGCACCCCTTACCATCGATCCCATACTAAAGTGCATTCGATTTGGAGTGCCTGCCTTAAACATGTATTCAAGAATCCGAATTGAAAAGCTGCATCAATAAAAAAGAAAGATCAAAAAAAAAATGTATTGTCTTTTTGTTGCACGGCTTCTAAAGCGAGGTAATACGGTACAATAATTGGGACCCATAACCCAATTTTTTTCGAGAAAAAACTTAAAAACCTATAAAATACCAATATTTAAGGAGTCACTCAACCCAGACCGATACCTGAAACCCAAAATTTCTGGAAAACCCATACCCACCCAAAACCTTAAAATTAATGGATACATGTGTCTGCGTTTTATTTAAAAAACAATTAACAACGATTTTATGTTCATATAAAGGACAGGTCTAACTTTGAGCTTTTTTTGAAAAAAATATAAATACCACCTTGTAGGTCCCGGTAAGAGTGACTTATTGCGTTCTCGGTCTGCAAGGAATGAAAGTAACGTATTTCTTTGTAAGATCACAAAACTAAAAGTGACTGAATTTTCTTTCGTTTAGAACACAAGAGGGTTTATCAGCAAGAAAATACGGTGCTTAAAGAAAAAGGAGATAAGAAACCCCTGTTTTTCTAATGAAATAATCTTTTTAGTTGTTTAAATTTTATTTTAAATATTAATATCTAACCTGGAATTAATTTAAAAACAATTTTTCAATCTTAAATCAAAAACTTATTTTCGTATTAACATTTATAATTTAAATCTCCATTAAACCTTAGTTACTATTTTAGTTTTTATTAAATGAGGATTATGCCAAAATTTTTGGAATGTTTCAAAACATAAAATCGCAAACGACCAAATTTAAAAATGGCCGACTGGTTGTTAATCTAGAAAACAAACTAAAGGAGATTAAAGACACGACTCTGAGTAGATCTTAGAAAACCCATGTATATTCACAGTACAATCAAAAAAAATAAATTCTACTTTTCGTTTAGGATTAATAGAAAAATTTATTTATCAAATTGTTTAAGTAGAGCTTTATCATGCTACTTTTTTTATTTGAATTTTCGATGATTAAATTCGATTGTTGAAAGTTCGCTTTTAGTAGGTAAAAATAATCAAATTTTTTTTGTTCGAATCGATTGACCTCTTCAAACGGCAGAAGAAATGTAAGACAATTTTTTAAGATTTTTCATAAAATAATTGTACATTTGTAACGTAGTCATAGAGACTGAAACATTTTTACTCAAAAAGAAAATAATTTTTTAACTAATTTTTTTTTTGAGTTTCTTGTTAAAATCAACAACAAAAAAAATGGATGAACAAGTCGACCAAAAAGAGAGTATCTTAGAATATTACGAGAAAACAATTAAACGTAAAAATGATACAAATCCAAAAAAAATTACACTCAAACTTATAATGGATCGTAATCTTAAAGACGTTGAAAAAAACACTGATACAGAAGATATTATCGAAACAAAAGCAAATCAACTTCTAAAATTAACGCATATACATTTGGATCGTGAGAACATTGACGAAATAGACAATTTAGCTGAATATTTAGGCGATATTCGAAATTTGTATCTACAAAATAATTTTATACGGAAAATTGAAAATTTGGAATTTTTTAAAAATTTAAAATTTCTTGTCTTATCGTACAATCGAATTGAAAAAATCGAAAACTTAAGACTTTTAACCAATCTCAAGTTGATAGACTTATCGTTTAACTTAATCGATGATTTTCAATATGAAGAGATACCAAAGAGTGTTTCATTTCTTGACCTGAGAGGTAACAAATGTGTTGATAGAGAAAATTGGGATCAAAATGTTTCGTCTATGAAACTTTATTTTTTTAGTTTGATTCAATTGAATGGTCGAGATCTTGTTCGAATGGATAAAAACGAACCAGAGGCAAGTAAATTTGAGGTTTCAATTGATTCAGTAATGGAAAGAATAATTGAGCGTTCGTCAATTCGACAAAAAATGGATGAAGAAAATTTTATGAAAAAATGGATTGAAAAAAAGTCTAAACTCGATGCAATTCGTGATGATATAAACGAAAAATTTTCCAAGTCATTGAATTTACTGTCACATAGATAATTTTTAACTAGTTTTTTTTGTTATTGTATAATAAATTTTTTTGAATTCGTTAAATTTACCACAGTTTAGCATTTATTGTAAAAATAGCATTTTTCATTTAGAGACTTCGAGCCCTCCGGTCTCATGTTCAAAAGAAATTCTACGTTCTGGTTCTGCCTCTGTAAATGGTTGCTGTATTCTTCGTGTATGTTAAAAAAAAACTCATTCCCATTTTCTCATTCGGGCTTGGGACCGGCTATGGCATGGTTACGACTATGCGACTGTCATCCACTCCAGTAACTGCGCCACTCATCCGAGCCAAAGCTGCGTAGGGTTGGTCGACCGGTTTTAATCGTAAAACCGGTTAATTTTAATTTATGGTTTCATGGAAAGGTATAATCCTCATAAAGAACATACAAGTTGTAGGAAATAAAATTTCCTAAATTTTGGTACCCTCAAAGTTGAATTGTAAAATTATTTTCATTGATTACATAGCAATTTTTCCTTAAAAAAAATCGGTTCTAAAACCGGTCAAATTCAAATATAAGACTCAATTAGAAGTAGAAATGCATAACCTACATATCAAAAGATAGAAAACTTAATAATCTGGTAGGTGATTTATAAGGGTTGGACCATCAAATGAAACAAAAAATCAAATAAAACAATTTTTTGAAGAAAACCGGTCGACCAACCCTAAAGCTGCGAACTCGACAACTATCCAGACTAGCTTGGAACCACAAACCAAGCGTATTTTACATCTAGTATAATAGTTAACTTTGTTACTAGGGCTAAACCTATTGCTAAATGGGTATTCTGTAAAATAAGTTCTTGCGCTCGTTCCCAGACTGATGATCAATTCCAGCGGCACCTCAATACGACAAGATTCGAACGTGATCCTTGGACCCACGTACCCGTAATACAGCACATTAAGTTTTAAGTTTAAATGGCGTAGCATTTAAGTAAGGCAGACTGATACAACCAATAAAAGCTAAAATCTAAATCTGATCCCAATAAAATGTCGAAATTATTCAATTTTGTCTAAGAAAAAAAACAAATATTATCTGTGGAAGAACAATTTCTTAACCTTAGAGTCGGAGTCTGCTGTTATGCGACTCAGTGTGACTCTGTGTTATCACCTCAGTTGCTAGCCATCGGTTACTCGCAGCCAATGTACTAGCAAAAGTATATTTTAAACCTTTAATGCTGGAAATACTTCGTGTATATAAATTTTACTATTGATCAACCAGTAATTTAATTAAATAAACATTTTTTTTATCAGTTAAAGAGCTAAATATGTGAGTATATCATGAGTACAAAAAGTTTAATTTTTTATACTTTACTATATAATTTTGGTCTGGTAAAGTTTAATGGACAGTCCTAGTCAACATATTTGTGTACTCAGTTAATTGATATTCAACGTAAGTCAATCTGTGTGAAAGATCTTGGTATTTAAAAAAAAATTAAGGTGTGATGAAAAAATCGAAAATTGTACAACAACAAAAGTCACTACAGAGCTCAAAAAACTGAGACCTGAAAACAAGATTGAGAGGTGATGTGGCCCAAGTTTTGATTCCTGAACAGGATCCTGATAGGTAGAATCTGCTTGTTCTGTACAAGAATCCTAATGATTCATATTTTCTTTGGCTTTCCAAGATTTTCTTGAATAATTATTTTGAACTCAATCCGATTGAAGATATTTTTAAAGGATTCTGACAAGAAAACTAATCCTTTCCGACAATTTTTGGAAATATTTTGACCTGTGCAGATCCTGCTCAGGATTTAGGACATGGGGATCAAATATAGAAATGAGAAAGTGAATTTTTTTAATAACATGGATTTTAGATTTGGTACTGGTGCAAGTTGAAGAAGGTCAATAAATGACGTATGAATCTTTTGATTTTTTTGTAATTTAAATTTATCTTGCTTTAAAATTTTAATATTTAACAAAACCTTCTTTATTTAATAAAAAAAAAACAATTTTAATTAACCATAAGGAATAATTATTTCAGCATAATTTGGATTATCAAGACAAAATTTAAAAAATTCATCTTTAGCTAAAAAATTATCATTGTTGGAGTCAAATTTTTCGATTACTAAATCAACAAGCTCTCTCGTATCTTTACGTCGTTTAAAATCTTTCTCATGAATTGTTAAATCATAGATTGACTCGATTACTTCAATCAATTCTTCACGAGTTATTTTACCACTACCATCGACATCAAACAACTTAAATGCCAATGTTATCTTTTGTTTCATATCGCAAGATGCTGTTACAGATATAGCTGTCATCAACTCAACAAAGTCTATTTCACCACTATTATCTGAATCGAATACTTTAAAGATTCGTTTACAAAATTTTTCAACTTTTCCATTCGGGTAGAGAAGTCTGTAGAATTGAATGAATTTGTATCTAGTCATACGTCCATCGGGCACATCTCTCTAACAATACAAAATGATAAAAATTATTTTAGTTAATGAAAACTGTAAAAAAAGTTACTAGAAAACCCTTGTGCCATTCAATTATTTGATTTCTATCGCAAGGTGTGTTTTTGATCAAGAAATCGATTTGTTGTTCTGTGAGTAAAGTAAAATCTTTACAAGTTTTGTGGCATTTATTACCCATTTTGAAAATGTTTTAAAAATATGGAGGAATTGAATTTTATTTCGGCTCATTAAAAATAATGAAATAAAAAATTGATAATGATTTCATGTAGAGAGTGAGAAATTATTAGAATGAATTAAAGCAGGAACAAAAAAAAAATAAAAGCAACATAAATTTTTTTGAGTATCTCAAGGCTTTTGAAAACAACAAAAATTCTTATCTTTATAATAACAAGTAAATAATTATTTTTTTTTTTTGCTGTAATATGATTATTGAAGATTTAATCATCAAATGCGAACAAAAATATCATTTATGAAATTTGATTAGAAGGAAGGAAAAGTGCTTAATCAAGATTATTTTGTATAAATTAGAGCCAAACGTATAAAGAGCTCTAACGAGTTTTTTTTTATTGAAAGAAAAGCAAGATATAGAGGAATTATTGGTCAACCTAAATAGTAAAAAAAGGTTCACCCAAGGTTAAAATCATATGTACAGTAAAGATTTAGAATGTTCACTTTCGAAATTTTCTCCTAGTAAATTCTAGAAAAGATTTAGTTGTACATAAAATGATAGCAATATTTGGAGCGGATAAAGAAACCAGTTAAATGGGAAAAATAATAATAATAAATTTAAAAGCTTTGATGTGTTGATCACATGAAACGCGGGTTTAGATTCATTATAAAAGCTTTGATTCCTATTTGTTACCTGTTTGACAGAAACGCTCTAACCCAATGAAAGATTGACTCATCAAAACTATAACAGTTTGTAAATTGAGAGTTTATGCGGAACAGTATCGAACGCTTTAACAAAACCCAAATGGATAATATCCAAAGTAAGTTAGAGGCTCATTGACTGTGAAATTAAATCGATAGTCTCTAATAAATTGGTAACGCACGATTTATTTTTTAAGAATTCGTCTGTTGTTGATAAATAATATGTTGAGTGTTTCAGCATTTTTATTTTTTAAATTTTAAATAGATGCCTACACCCTCGCAAAGAAATTCACGCACTAATACCGTGTTTCCTTGTTAACAGGTGCTCCCCTAATACCCCCTTTTTGTAGACTGATGGAGATACGATATGTTACAACCTTGTGATTTTGAAGTAGACCGGACTGAGTTGTATATTTATGAAATTCAATTCACTTTGGCATGAATTTACCCCTAGAAGATGCGATTTTTAGTTACGAAAGCAAGGAAATAGAGTACTCAAATCGAAAATTTTTGATTTTTTACCAAATTTTGTCAAGTCTAGTCCCGATAATTTCAATCACTTCGGTTTTACTGATGGAGTAAAAGTGATTTTTCTGTATTTAGTTTGATAGAAAAAGAAATTATATAAGCAAAAACGGTCTGAAAAAATGGGACCATATACGAATTAACCCCTGGAGTAAAACTAAAATTTCGTTTTTGCCTCATCGGACAAAAAGCGAGTTTTTACTGTAATTATTTAGGCAGAGTGTCAAATTATTTCAGAAATATACTGTATTATACAAAGAGTACCGTATAATTTATACTATTTATAGGAAAAAAAATGGACATTTTCAAAAATGAAGAAAATAAATTTTATTAATTCAAAAATAAATTGACTTTTTAATGACACTAATAATTAAATTAATGGTTTCTACCGGTACTAAATAGTAAATTTTTTAATATAAGCTTGATATTTTTTTATTCAAACGATTTTAATACTACTCTATCACCCATAATGCACACAGGACGATCATTATAACGAATTGAGGTTTTTTCATTGCATAATTTTTCTTTGGATACTTGATATAAATAATGACACTTGTCTAATTGATCTGCTGATACTTCAATTGGATCTTTGAATACAATCCATTGTACACATTCATTGCATGGTGGCGTTGTTAATGAGCCAGGATATGTCCAATAATCTTTTGTATTCGCTGGTAATAAGTTGTTCATGTTTATGTTTGTTACGGGAACGTGATGATCTTTCAAGTGTATATCGTGTATAAATTGTGTCAAGTTGTCGAACTCATTGTTATGAGCACCAACCTAAAAGTAAAAGTCTTTTACTTCATTCTTACAAACAAGACATTGTCACGCATACTTTAACAAAAACGCCTAGGACCAGCAGACCGTCATTGTTATTCGAATCAGACGCTTGTTTAGGTGTCTTGAAATTTTCATGATTCCAATTTACAAAATGGATCTAGTAGCTTAAAATTATGTCATGTCCAGAAAATAAATATTTTGGTGATCCTACTTCAGCAGAGAAAGGATGTCCATCCAGTAAATGCTCTGAGCCTCTTTCAATGGTATCACCCCAATGCATATGTAATTGTAAAAAGTTATAGCAATGATAAGTCGGACCCCCGCTGACCTCTTAAAAAAAAATTTCAACTTTTAAGACAAATGTTCAAATTCAACCTACTTGAACAGTTGTCTTGAAAACCATCGACCTGAAACGTATGTCCCGTATTTTTTATCTGAAAACAACTTTTATCATCGTAATCAATTTTAAGCGGATTTGTTAACAAATTTGGGTCGAATTGTGCTAATTTTGTTTCAATATTTATTGGTGATTGATGGTTACCACGTGCACCGGCAAAACGTTTACCCCATGTCTGAGGACCTAGAAAATAATAATTTATCAAGTCAATATTAATAAAAAAAATTTACAAATGACGTCTTTTCTGATTACGTCATTTTTCCTGAACGAAATTATTTTTATTGTTAGATACACAAAATAGAAAAATAAACAGTGCGGAAAATAAATTAAAAATTCCTCAAGTAAATATGGATTTTGCTTACAGTAGAAATTATCAAAACGTAACTTTTAAGAGTTTCTTAGACTGAATAAATTATGCTATGATGGCTTACAGTGCCGTTAAATTCAATTGTAGAAGAGGTTTGACACAATAAATTTTCTTAGCCCTTCCTAATCCTTCCAAATTTTTGGTCTATTTTCGAAGAAGCCTTTGAGCTTGATCATGTTCGAAACTAACAAATACAACAGCAACAAAAAAAAAATTTATTCCATTAAGTTAAATCAATAAAATCAATAAGCTGATGGTTTAAAAAGATCGCAAAAACAATTAAATTTCCTTTCGAGTTTGTCTTTAAAATAGGATAGTCTTACCACATTCGCCTTCATAGCTCCATTCATGTTGTTTTTGGCCCATAATTGAATGCACCAAATTGTTAATATGTTTGCCAATCTTTAAAAAAGAACGGATTTAAAAAAAAAAAAGCTTTTTCAAAATCTATTCTCTTTCAAATTTTCCTATAGCTTGAATTACCTCCATGGTTTTTATATTAATTTTTTATTTTCTCTCTAAAAAAGAGAGAGAGCAAATTAAATAGAGTTTGAACAAATAGAAAAGGAACATAAGAAAATCGAAAATAGTAAAAAACCAACAACAACATCAACTATTTTCATGATATTCTCATCGTGGAATTAATGTTTAATCAAAAAAAAAACATTTCTTTCTTTGCCAACTTTGAACATAAATATTTAATGTAAGAAACAAGTATTTCTTTTTTTTCAAGTGAACTAAATTTCCTGTTAATTACAAATCGATTTATTATGTAATAAAAAAAAATATTCCCTTTAAGGCTATATCTCGTGACTCTCTAGGCTTCGAAACATTTTAAATAATGACGAGTTAATAAATATTTTACAAGATAGTAAGTGATTCTTATAAAAGAGGCTTTTCTTTCTATGATTTTGTTAAGCTTTCAAGGATGATAAATAGCAAACATTTACTCATTTCAACAAACATCCTATCAAAATAATTTATTAATTATTGCATAATCGATACGATTATATCTATTTTAGTTATGTGTGGGCTGAATCAGATTGAAAAATTTTAGTAAATAATCTTGTGATGCAGGCGTCTATGCTCAATAAAAAAGTTTCTAAATTCTCAAGGAAGTTGACAAATATCATTAATGAATTGCCTAGGATGTAAACAAAAAAAGTTCTAAAAACATGTCTAGTCTTTTTAAGCCTCTTATATCATTTTAAAAATAGACTTAATTTACAGTCACACTCTTCTGACGGAATGTTGATTTTTTCTTACAAGTAAAACAAATTGATGTCTTTAACATTTAATTAAGCATATTTTATAATTCATTATAATAAATATCTTTTTTTTGTTCGAAAGCCGGTTGTGCAATGTTGTTGTTTTTTTTTAAATAAAAAATAATCGATTTTTACGATTTTAGCATAAAAACTATTTAATAACAATTTTTAATTCAAGTCTTAAAATAAAATTTTTTAACAATTAATCAAATTCAATAAAAAAAAATCCCTAAGAGAAAATAAGAAATTAACATCTCTCTTTAATTATTTTATATTCTTTACATCAACTGAATTAAACAAAATTTAGTTGAAAGACTTTATGTACCTTGTTTAGATTTGTTTCCGTTTTTATTTGTTTAAAACAAAAATAATTAAAAAAACATAATCTCGGGTTTATATTATTAAAAAAAAAGTGATTTGCTTGAAATGAAATGCGCACAGTTTTTTTTGAAAAGACCTAGAATCTCGTAATCTCTTTTGACTGAATGATTTTTTTCAAAATCAGAGACATACTAAGGTTATTTCAAGCTACAGCTATGTTAGTGAAAAAAAGGCGTACCCTCTTCCGTACCGTACCATCGTAGCGTGCTTTACTACTAAACATCTTCTACTAAATACATTTCACTATTTAAAAAAACTTGAATTTAAAGAAATTTAATGGCGAAAAAAGCGAATTTATAACAACTTTTAAGTTTTTACCTATGTTTTAAGCGCTTTTCTTGGAGTTAGCGCGGTATCCTTTAAAACAACACCCATCGAAAATGCATAAAAAACAATACCGGGTGTGTATCACAAAAATTAAATAAATTTTTGATTTTTTTTTCGCTTACTTTATTCCTATCGACCTAAATTTTCTAAAACACCTTTTTCCGGGAAAAAAAGTCATTTAGGTATTATATTTATGTTCAAAAAAAATTGTCATATTACACCCAAAACACCCCTTTAACCTTCCAGATAACCTAAAAACTATTATTTATTATGGATATATGGTTAAACCCTTAATAAATCGAAAAAAACAGTTAGAACCGTTAAAACAGAAAAATGATACACTCTATGTAAATTGTAAAAATTAATGTTAAACGTGTAAAAGTTAGGTTATTTTTGGTGAACCCAAAAATCCAAGACTCAAAAATGTGCTCAGATTTGGCACAAAAATGTTTGTTTCGAAACTGGACTTGGCAAGAAAAATAGATCATAGCCATATGCAAAGGTGTGTTACTAAATCATTAAAGAGCATATTTTTTGAAAGGTAAAAGGTTGATTATGATATATCATCTGAAAGCTAAGAATCTCTAGTTAATGCTGGGATATTTCTTGAAACGTTTAAAAAATTCTATCGGAGTAAAACTAATGAAGGTTGTCATTAATAAGAAGATTAAACCTATATTTTACTGTGAAAAAATTTTCTAAACGCTTCAAAAAATATCCCAGCATTAACTAGAACTTTTAGATGAGCTTCGTATGGTACCTTTAACCAACAGTGATGTATATGTCTTTTTTTAAAAAAAAAGTCTTACTAGATTTTGAATGAAAGGCATCGTGAACACAAATCAGAAAAACAAAACACACAAAATTAGCTTTTTGCCAACAAAAAGAAACAACTAAAAATTAACTTGGATTTTTTTTGTTTTAGTTTCTAATCTAATTTTCAACTGAAACCAAGTTTCAAACAACAAAAAATTTAATAAACGCGCTTGTGTTAAAGGTCAAAAGAAAATTTTGATTTTATCGAAAAAGAAAATAATAATTATATAACTATTGAATTACATTTTAGTTTAAAAATTTGTAATGAGATGTTTTTTATTGTTTTCCTTTTCTTTAGTTCGATTTAATTTCATTTGAAGGATAGAGTCTTAATTTTTTTAGTTCTTATGGGTTCTCGATTGTTTCTTAGCTAAATATAATCAATGATGTAAATTTGAAAATAAAAAAAATACAATTGAAAATTAATTCGACTGAGAATAAGATAAGGATGCTTATTGCATACATTAAGTTTCAAAATAATTAAAAATAATTATCGATTGTTCAAGGCTTACGGTCCAAACTACATGAGTTTGTAATTTGATATATTTTTCGATTATCGAGCCTTGTCACTCCTCGAAGTTGATGAAGTACTGATAAAATTTGAAGATATTTTTGAAAATCTAAATTGACGATATTAGATGAATTAAATACAATTGAAAACTAATTCGATTGCGAATAAACATGCTTGTCTGTACAGTACGCCACATAAACAAAAAATTGAATCTTTCTGAAAAAAAATATTTCACAAAATCTCTAATGATTTATAAAGAGACTTAATAGGTTATAGAAATTGTCAAATCAATAAATGGTGTTTTAAACTACTTCCTTTGAGGACATGTTGCAATTAAATCAATTAGAGGATCAAATAAATAGTTTAATTGAATCAAGAGATGAACAAAAACAAAACAGGAAAATTTTCTCTTGATCAAGTTTCAAAGCTAAACAACATAAAAATGAAATTACGAATTAAGACTGAGACACCAATTCGGTGATTGACGAATTTCAATTAGTTAAATGTAAAATTAAATTGGAAATATAAATTTTTAATTTCCTATAAATTAAAATTATCTAAAAACTAGTACTTTGATAAAAAATACAAAAAAACTCAATAAAATCAATCAATAATTTTAAAGAGTTTTTTAAAAAAGATAATTCTCTTTAAATAGTTAAGGTAAGTGTATAGTTGAATAAGAGATATTTTGAAGTTTAGAAAAACAAAAATATAACAAACTTTGTTACACCATTTAGCAGTGTCTTCACTCCATTAAAACACAGCTTGCAAATTTTTTTCAAGAAATTTTCCGATGGTGTAAAAAAATTTCTGAATCTCTTCCTATCTAAACTTGACAAAGCCTTCATTAGACGATTTTCTCATGTTATATAAAATCAAAAATGTAGTGAAAAAGAATAGTTAGTAATTATGTAATATTGAATTTAATAAATGAAACAAAAAGTAAAAATTTATCATTATTAAATTGATTTTATAAAAAATAGACATTTTTTAGGCATCTGTTATTCAGCAAAAATATAATATAGTAACATTTTTACTAAGAGTTTTCTGATAGCTAACCCTAAACCCATAATCTTTTTGCATATTTAAAATAATATTGAAATTGTAAACATTAAATTTAAGTCTGTAAAATCTTTGCAATTTAATGGCAGATTTATATTTAGATATTAAATCTGCTACGAATGTTTAAAGGTTTAATGTTTGAGAAATGTAAAGATCTTAAGGCGATTTTAAGTTGTGTATCAATGGAAAAAGCTATTGGATACCGTATTTCCTTGCGAATAAGTGCCCCCCTAAACCCCCCTCTTTTTGGACGAACGGGCATCATGTTAGTTTTAGTTTAACTATCCTTTGATAGGCCTGACTTAACTCTACTCAAAACAACACAAAAGAACTTAATATTCAATCGCCTTTAGCATGATTTTTGGTCTCAAAGTGACGATTCTTAGTCGCTTCTAAGCAAGGAAATACGGTAATTGCAAAATTTACTGAAAGATTTTGAGCGATAAATCTACATAATATTTAATCTATACACAGTTAACTTTCGATCACAATTGCGCAATTATAATCTAAAGTTTACGATTTAATTTCAATGGAAGTATATTGCAATTATAGTAAAATATTCTACTATAATTACATGTAATTGTGAACGAGAGTTTACGGTAATAATTTAAAAAGGTTAAATAAAATAATCTTTATTAAGGCTAAATTGTAAATCTATCAATTGCCTTCAAAATAATTGGCGTTTTACCGCCCAATATTCCATTAAATTCTTTTAGCACGAGTCTTTCGAAAACGAAAAGGTTTCATTCGTTTATTTCGAAATAAAGAAAATAAAAAAAATTAGAAAATTAAATCAGCACAGCCATACAATCATCTGTTTTTCAGTAAAACAAAAAACATTATCATCAAGAACTTTATGCAACAAGAAATTTGAGATGTCTAAATTATGAAAAATATTTCAGTAAATACATTTCAAAACTATTTTTTTTCGTTTTACGAAAAGTTTACTGTCAAATGACTAACCGATCGAGCTTTAATATCGACTTTTCGTATGACTACTTTTTATGAAAAAAAACTCAAAGGTTGGGTTACCCATGTGCAAGGAGAAAATCGAATATATGGTGCTGAAGGAAGAATCGTATTTCAAAATAAAATTGAAATGAAAAAAGCTTAACAGCGTTGACGATTCAAGCATTTTGGAACTTTTGTTTATTTTACTTCCAAGAGTACCAATGCAAGAAATTGAAATGTTCTCAAACAAACTTCAATTACAATTGAGAAGGAAATTTTCATGTTTTGTTATATTTCTATATTAATGTGAATCAAGAACATTCATAGAAGAGCTTACGTCGAAATTTGTTTTTTTCACAAGAAAATTTATTTTATAATTCTCGAGTTTGAGGATCTCAAACTTACATGGCCAATTTAAATCTTTAAAACACATTAATTTACAGGCAGATTAGAATTAAAAAAGTTAAGTTTTGCAAGACACTGTATTCATTTGACTTAAGATGAACCAACACGAAAGAAAGGGTCTTTCACTGAAGATTTAGAAACTAAAGTAGATAAGGAATGAAACAAACATCGTTTTATGGTTATACTACCTAACAATAGGTCGAACGATAGTACTTAAACTGAAAATTAACAAAAGAAGAGAAAAGGTAAAAAGTTGTTGAGTTAGTTTTAAAAGTGCAAAATGATGTGAAAAGATCCAAAATTTCATTAAAATGAGTAGAGAAAAAAGGTTACATGAAGAAGATGATCAAAAAGCAAAATACATGTAAAACATGTATTACAAAAGTATCAAAAGAACGGGATGCTGTTTGGTGACTTTGGTTAAGGTTTAGGGAAGAAGAAAACTTAGGTTATTAATTTCAACAGTGAATTTTTTTGGAACCGGTAATTCAAAACTTCCACGCTATACGAATTTGCAAAATCAAGGTCGATAAAAGTTTTCTCTTTACCTTCATAGTTTTTAGGGTGTCGAAAACATTTTCTTTATTTGTCTAAAGGGGTCCCAACCTATATGAAATAAATTTACAAACAAAATTTACCCCAGGATACATAATAATAAATATGAACGATTCCTTAACTTTTCCAAAAAAAACGACCAATTTGTTTCTAATCATACAGTTCTGGTGGTTCACGAATTAACTCTGTGAATGGAAAAAAAATTCCATTAGTAACGATTGGTGGCGATTCGCAGCCGTTCGTGAAAATTTGTTGAAAGATCCTGCGAATATATATAATATCTAAGAACGTTCGCAGAGTTAATTCGTGAACGACCAGAATTGGAATTTTGAAAGGTGCAATTAAATAGATTTTTACTTTATAATACATGTGTTTCGGGTTTTGCTACATGGAAAAATCTCAAAAAAAGTTTGATCAAAAAGTTTAATTTCTAAGGTTTTTCATTTTCGGAATTTTTTCAAATGTTAAGTTTTTTGAGCATTTATAGTTATGTTATATTTTGAAATTGAAAAATAATTCAGAATGGATATTTTTACCTCGTCAAACAATCAGTGTTCAAGTAGTACATCTTTATTTTATCGGAGCGATTCATCGTCATTGATTAATGGTGAGATGTGGGTGAGAACCGTGTGCTACTTTTAATGCATCAAACGTGCAAGAAATTTTCCAAGATTTCCTTGTTACTGGCAACTTGGTAGAAAGAAAGAAGATGAAGAAAAAGAGGATGACGAACCAGAGTATATATGTGTAAAGATGTGGGTTTTGATGCATGCCAAAAGGCTCTAGGCTATTTGGAGAAATTTAGTGTTATAAAGTCAGAAGATCAGATTTTTAAGATGTTTTTAAAAAGGTTGAAGTTGAAGAGCTTCAAAAAATCCAGCAATCAACCATTTTTGATATTTTAAGACTTTCAATTGTTCAATCTTGTTTTGTATTCTGTTTTTCAATAAATTTTATAATATAAAAAAATTTCTTTGGTCGGTGAATTAGATAGATCCCACTTCAGTTATAAACCTTAATTTATTTGGAACGAACATTTTTTATTTTTATAAAATAAATATAATTTTTCAAAATGGTCTTCAAAATCTTCAAAATTTTTTTATTGTTTTAAAAATTCAGGACCCTTGAAAAACATACACCCAGGTGTAACTTTTACACGAAAAATTATTTTTATGCAGAAAATTATTTTCATACAAGACAAAGTAAATGAAGGGCTACAAAATAATACCATATTTAGACCTCTAGTAAAGTTATTTGTGGAAGAAAATTGATTTTTTACTTTTCATCCTTAAAGGACCCTCATATACCCCCATAGTTGTTGTATACACTCCCTATTTTTTATATATCAATCGAAAGCTCTCAACGAGATCTACATAGATGTCTAGTCTATTTTTAGCTGAGACTTTTTAAGTTAGGTAGTCTTCTGACATTACAACTGAGTGAAAAGGAAGATAAAAAACAAGTCAGAATCTTCAATCAAGCTTAATTCGTTAGAGAATATAAAAAAAAATATTATTTGATCTCTTTACTTTTCAAAAATAAAATTTTATTTAAAAAAAAACATCATTCGATTTTAATAAATATGAACAATTTTATATAAAAAACAATAAGAACCATTAATTTTAAACTATTCACTAGAGAATTTGACAACAATTATCTTCATCCATTTTATCTAATTCAGGGTCTATTGAACCAATTAACGATTTAACAACATAATCACCGAAAGAAAACGGAAAATTGTGACCTTTAACACGTTTTATTTCGTTACGCTCATTACGAAAATCATCAACTACATCTAAATTTTTGATCGAACGATCCCATTTATTCAAATAACTAACTGAATCTTCATCGTCTGTACACACAACAACAGTAGTAAAACATTTATTTATATCTCTTGATTTTAGTATTCGCTTAAAATTATTCACATCAGATCGACCTGTTTCGTCTGTTGGCTCACCATCAGTGGCTATAATTATCAATAATTTTTTTTCGTTTATCGTGCTATTTGAATTATCAGTGAGAACATTTTCGAGACAACGTGCCAATGGTGTAAAACCATTCGGTCGTACACGGAAACTTTCTTCCAACTGTGAGTAATCTCTAACTTGTCTAATGGGCGATGGAGACCGATTAAGAAAATAAACATCACAACCATTCGTATCGAATATAGTCGCTATTTCAATTGATATTTTGGCAAAATATTGTAGTTCATCCCATCGTGTAGCCCGAAATAGATTATTCGAAGTGTTCAAAGGTGAGTCTTGAAGAACCGTGTTCATAGAACCCGAGTCATCGAACACAAAAACAACTTTAAAACCTTGTAATATTTGTAATCGATTCGAGAATTCATGTGATATTTCATGTTTTTGAATGATTGTTCTGTAACGTTCTTCTCGGTTAACCGATTTTGTTTCGTATTGTTCGTATGGTGGCGGCGGTGGCACTGGAGCTGGCATATGTGTAAATTCCATGATTGAAATCTGAGATGTCTAAAGAAAACAATACTGAAAAATAAAAAAAAAATTATTGCAATTTTTTGTTGTTTTTATGTATGCAAATGTTATGATAAATTAAAAGATTATGTTAAGTGTTTTACGTAAGAAGATCACGTATTAAAAATTTCCCTGAAAAAAAAATAAAACATCTAAAAAAGTAATAGAGGGTTTTGGATCCATTTAGCTAATTGAAAGGAAGAACTACTTTTGAGAGATGACGCAAAGAAATAGCAAGAATTCGTTCGTCAAACGTTACAATATTTATCTTTAAATTTGTTTAATTTTAGTTTTTGTCTAGGGTTGAAGAGATATTGTGGAAATACGTCAAAATTTGATGAAAAAATAAATCAAATATTAACTTTTGTGAATTATTAAGTAGTAACTTAATTGTCATTTATTATTTAAATGAATAGAGAGTTAAAAGTTATAGACTGATGCTCAAATTGTTTACATTTAAACAATCATTGCTACACTTGATAATGAAAATTTTGTCTTTGTAAATAATAATTGTGTAAAAAAAGGAACCTTTGGAATTTTGATTAAAGCTATCATGAACACTCTTTTTGTTTCTTATGATTCGTTCAGTATTTGAAAGAAGAAAATTAAAGAAAAACCATGTATTCAAGACTAAAAATAAGGTCGGTAAATTATAAACTGAAAATCGCATACGTGTTAGCTTTATTTGAAAATTCAAAGTTCCCAAATCTAATTTTTTGAATAAAGGGACATTAAATATACTGACTTGGTAGAAAAAGTGCACTAAACCAAACATTGATGGATGATATTGAAGATGATGATGCTCTAAACATTAATGGCTTTTATTCTGATGATGAAAATCGACGACATATGCATGACAGCAAGAACTAGTGATGACGAATCTGAAATGGAACCAGAATAATTTTTTCTTTTTTTCTGTATATTTTTTTCTTTTTTTTTTTACGAAGAAAAAATCGAACAAAATCGTTTGTAGTCCAGTCCAAATAAATTTTTTTTATTCTTAACACCGGGCTAATCAGTTTATCTATCTTTTAATTCAGTGGTAGAAAACTTTTCGTTAATTTAGTACCCCACCGTTTTTTATTGAGAAGACCATGGGGTAGTTTGCAAGGTTTTACGGTAACATAAATATGACTGACAACAAGTCATGCTTTTTGGGCCTTAAATCAATGTAAAAAACAATAATGTCTAAAACTTTGCCTTATTTTGACATTTTTATAATTTAAAATATAACATTTAAATTTAAAAATGATCTACGTTTATGTCTAGTTTCAAGAATATAATTACATTTTAGTAAAAATAATTAGGAAACACTGTTGTAACTAAATGAACGGAATCGAACCATAAAATACGGAACACATTTTACGGAACATGGTAAACTACGGAATATTTTTTTTTCGGAATGCCTACTAAATTATGGAACCCACAAAAAACGGAACAAAAAGAATGAAAATTACGGAAATTAACGGGAATCAACCAAACTTTTCTTTATTTTTCTCAGTAATGAAGACGCTTGATGCGTTGTATTCGTATATTCTTTTTGGTGTACACCGGAACCGGACCTTCCCATGCCAAAACTTAAAATTGATTGATCAGTACATTTATTGGTGGTTTAGTGTGCAAAATGGTTAGAATAATAAGCTAATAAATTCAACAAAATCTGCTTCACCCTCAATAAAAGCTTGCTGTTATTGATCTAAACAACATAAAAAAATCTTATCCTCGAGTGTGATTCTGCTGGAAAATCATCTATTCGTAAAAATCGTCAGTTGCTAAGTTTAATTGAGAAAAAATTATAAAAGTTAAAGGTTTCCGTAACCATTCCGTATTTTTTAAGTAAACTGTTTTAAGTTATGAGTTGTGTTTCTCAAATCATTTGTTTTCTTAAGTGAGAAATTTTATTTTGAAGGTTTCTAAGTCATTTTTGAGGTTTTGGAGTCGACTTAAATCGACTTCCCTATTTTAGGAGTCGACTCGAGTCGTTTTTTCACTTAAGTAAACAAATGATTTAAGAAACACTTTGAGAAAAAATTATTGATCAATCATTATGTTTTAATTTTTTAAATAAAGAGCTAAAATTGAGAAAACAAATATTTAAATTGACTGAATCGACCCTGCACTATTCAATAATTGATTGATGTAGGAAATTTGATTTTTTAAACCAAATAAATATACTTAATTTGGTTTAAAAGTTGAAAATGTAAAGTTCGAATGAAAATAAAGTGTTATTTTTTGTGTAAAAAGTTTTTTTTTTTAAATTTTCTTTTGTTAAAAATCTTATAAAGAAAAATAAAAAAAGAGCTAAAATAGTCCAACAAGTTAAGCGCCAACAAATACCCAAGTTGTAATGTGATTATTTATTCGATATTTCATTACGTAAAAAATATTCGGGCGGTGGCAACAATAACCTAGTGAAGAATCTTTTCAAAAGAACTCTTCTTGATTGTTTGAATGAATATGTTGAATCATACAAATTAATAAGTAACAACAATTTAATAATGGCCCAAACCGGAAGAAGTTCGCGACCGTTGACCAAATTAACTTAAGGCAGAATTTAAAGAAAAAGCTAAAAAAGCATTTATAGAATTAGTTAATTTTAATAAGAACAAAATGACCCAAATAGCCTAAATGATAGCTTGGATGATGCATCGTACTCACCAAAGCCGGTTGTTGAAGAGGAGATTTCTAATTCTCTGGATAAGGCTTCTACAACACCGACTGAACAACTTTCTTAAATAATTTAATCGAGTTAAGAATCGATCTGGGTACCTATTGATCAAAAATATTTATTCAGCAACTCTTTGGACTATTTTAGCGCTATATTTATTTTTCTTTACAAGATTTTATCTTAAGAAAGAATAACAGTTTACTTTTGTTTCAAAAGAATAACAATTTTATTTAATTTTTATTTTTACTATTTTTTTTTAAACTTAAAATAGTTAAATTTCTTTAAAAGATATCATTTTTAGCACCTAATTATTCAGTTAATAAACCAGAGTCGATTGAGTCGATTGAGTCGATTGGCAGCATATTTTTTCTAAATTTTTGGATTCGACTCGAAAATAGCTTAGTCGACTCGAGTCGACTCCTCATAAAATTAACCGACTCGGGTCGACTCAGTCGACTTCCAACACTAATAATTGTTTTTCATTCAATTATTAGGTTGAATATTATTGTTTTTTATCTCTAAAAATGTTAGTACGATAACAATATTTTAGACATGTTTTCTAAATAGAAATAACGTCAATTTTCTTAAAAAACTTAGTTGTTCTTATAAATTTAAGATCTAAAAACTAAAAGCTTTAGTAGGGGTGTCGGCTTTACTTTATTCGAAAAATAAAGTAGATTCAATTTTTTTCCTAATTTTTTGTGAATGTATTAATTTTAACTAATGATTTAATGAAACTCAAAAAAGAAATTTTGGGAAAATGAAAATAACGGATAGAAGCTGATTTACATCACTTTGGTGCTAAAATAAAGGAATAAATGAATAAAGGCGATACACCTAAGCTTTAGCGTTCTTTTATCGAGTTTTTTTTTTCTTACACAAGTGTTTTTACTGGCGTTCTAAATAAAAAAAATAACAAAAATAACCAGAAATTCTTTTGAATACCTTTATTATTGAATTAATATAGTGCCCCAGATCATAAAGATTAGTCGGTCAGGGATCAAAATAAACACCCAAAATTACTATTTTAGGGTTTTTAGAAGCGAAAAAAAAGAATTTTTCACTAAAAAAACTATAGGTCCAAGTCGAGTATATGTACCAGACCCTCATCGATTTTTAAGCGTTATGAGCTGTAAGTCCTGAAAAAAAAGTCAACATGCCTTTTTTTTTGCTTTAAGCGTTAAGAGCACATTAAATTTGATTAGTTAACTTGTTTTTGAAAATTAAAAAAAAATTTCAACTTATTTTGCTACAGCTCATTTTATTTTTTTAAAAAAAAAATATCATTTTTCCAGAAAAAATGTAACAACTCCCGAAAAAAATATCCAACAAAGCCAATTTTATTTTTAAAATGTTCCTCGTCCCTTCCTCTATAAAATTTTGTAGGCTCTTGGCGAGTGCCCTATATATACATATCGTGCGATCGTACTAAAGAACATATACTATGATATGTTTTGTGGTTTTTTCCATTTTATGTAAAATTTGAGCATTTTTTTCGAATTTTCCGAGCCAGAAAACCCTATTACTGATATCTTGAGAGTCTGAAATGTTTCCTTTGAATAAATTTATTTTTTGGTAACTTGTTGCCTTTTATATTGCACTGAAATTCCTTACAGGCAAAACAGGTCAATAATTCATCATGCTTACATCAATTTCTAGGTCTTCTGATCCGTAGATTTCGATAAAATTTTTAAAATTTTATAAAAACCGACCAAAAAGCTTAAAACATGACATGAGCCAAAAGTATATGTTCTTGGGTGGGGTCGTAGAAAAGGTATAAATAGGACCCTCGTCAAGAGCCTACCAACTTTTGTAGAGGACATTCAGATCTGCAACTTTTAATATTTTTTGGGGATTTAGAAATATTTCTTCAAGAGTTGTTACAAAAAAACTCTAAAAATACACCATTTTTCCATCTTTTCTTGTTGATTCTTATAACCATCATACTTTTTTTGCAATAATAATAATTAAAGCATGTTCAGAATTTTGTCAGCTTTCAGGCGATATATGGAAAAGATCTTCAATAAAATAAAATTCCATTAAAAGAGACATTTCCCCAAACAAACCCCTCTAAAGGCTACTTTAAAATGACCCTTCACTGGTCATAATTCCTTCTTTCATTTACTTTTCAAAATTGGACAATTCTGAGGTTTTCATATACGCTGATTACGAATATAATATCAGTTTTGCGAAATTTCCTAGACCTAAGATTTTAATAATTATCTAACAGAAATATTGTCTTTAAAATATTAAACGGTAACTGAGAATGAAAAAATTTCTTCAGATTTGAAATCAGCATATCTGATTACCTATAGTTAAGCATTTTTTTTGTTTAAATTTTGATTTTTCTTTGGACTAGACTTTATGATCTGGGGCACTATAAGTTTTTTGAAAAAACCCAAATTAACTCGACTAGTTTCGTCCCTTGAGCTGTATCAAGAGATATTGCCAAAAAAGGTTTAATGACTTTGTGAACCTTAACTAAAATATGTTCTTACTATTTTTAACTATTTCTAATTTGAAGCAAAAATAATTTGAGCTAAAAATCATTTTTTTTTCTTTAAGAACTAAACTTCGGTATTGGCTACGTAAAATCTGCAGATTCTCAGTGCCATTTTCATTAAAATTTTTGTAAACTACTTTGGAAAATAAATAAAAACTGAAAAGTTAACTATTTCAACTAAATGTATCGATCCTGGATGGAATTATTTTTAGTATCAAAAACTCAATACCACAAATAAATTGTTGGAAAAAATTATCAAGTTTAAAAAACAACAATTAACGAAATCAAAAAATAATTATGTAAATTTTAATAAATGTTCATGTTTAAGTCTAAAACTTTTAATATTTGAAACAAAAAGAATTTCATTCTTAAAAAAAAACAAGGAAAATTTAGACTTATTAGAACATCTTTAATTTCAATTAATAATTTTTTATATTTTGTTACTTTTGGGAATTGTTTTATCTTTGAAAAATGACGTCATCTAAATCAACTTAATTCTATAGAACGTATAAATTAATAATTTTTCTATTTACGTTATTGAATTTGTCAGAGCTACATCGATCAAAATTTTACTTTAAAAAATAATTTATTAAATCTTTCAAAACCTTTAACTGTTACTATTTGTTTTTTTTTTGAGTTCTAAACGAAAATAAACTTATATTACTTGAGTTTGAAAATATTGAAATTTTTTATTATCCAATTTGGTGGTCTATTAATCGAGTATTTGACACGCCTCTACATACATTGTATCTCGTTTAGACAGTACAACGTTGTTTCAATATAATACTATTCATTGGAATTATTCCGTAGAAGAAATCTAATGAAGACCAAGAAAATTAAATAGTACTAATGATGCTTGAATTCTAAGAGTTTATTCAAAAACTAATGAATGTTTTGGCGTACAAGAATTTCTATGAGAGAAAATCCATTTTAAAAAAGTAAATATTAACTCATTTTTCTGAACAACAATAAAATTTTCGAAATTAAAAATAAAAGTCAAATAAAAAACGATAATATTTAAAAATTTAATCGTCGAAAAAAGCAATAAATTTTAAAAATGGTAAAAATCACAAATTATAATTTATGAATAACCATTAACACACAGTTTAATTTTCTATTTTGAATCGTTTTTTAAACTGTTAATTTCAACATTTTCTGTAAATAATTAACTTGAATAGAAATTTTCTAGATGTAAATATTTTTAGCAAAAGTATGCCGAATTTGAATTATGAATAATTGCCTTTTAAAGTTTATCTCTTATCATCTGTTCGCTAAGCTTATCTGAAAATTACTAGAGATACATGGGTGTTTGAGGGATAATAATCGACGATTTGGAAACATAAACAGGACAACAAGTCATGCTTATTGAACATTTAAATCCATGTAACCCATACGTTTGTAAGAGGCAATTAAATATGTTTCGAATCATGTACTAGCTCAGTCGCCTTTAATGATTAAAAGGACTCTGGGAGCCACTGATTACAAATTTTGTCAGAGACTTAGCATCCGTAATTATAGAGCCTGGTAAATGATGAAATTGTTACTCTAACAGTTGGTTTTATTTTTTCATGACTGAAGATACTATAACTGTTAAAAAATTAGGACAAGATACGAGATATAACAAAGATAGAGAGATATGAAGTCATGCATCTTGATAACCATTCATCAGAGCCATCATTATTCTTTCGACATCAACGATCAAGTTCACATCATCGACAATTCTAGTTTAGAACCGGATCTAGGTGTAATGTTACATGATAACTTGAAATGTAACCTTTACAAACATATGGGGTAGATTGATTATAATGCCCAATAAGCGTGACTCGTTATCCTTTTTATGTTATCTAAGCGTCGATTACTATCCCTCAAACACTCCTGTAAGTTTAGGTGGGTACTTTGGCGATTAGGTTACAACTCCTTAGTGTTGATAACCGGACTAAAACGGGAACGTTAATTTATCATAAAAAAGGAAATATGGATATTGTAGATCTCATAGCCTGCTTCAAAATGATACCCTGGTTGTCTTTAAAGAAGGATTCCTTGGGGAGTAAGCATGTTTTAGTTGAATTCAAAAAGAATTTTTTTTGGTCAACTAAACCTTATTTACTCCTCAAGGAACCGTTCTATAAAGACAACTAGGGTATCATTTTGAAGCAGGCTATGAGATCTACAATATCCATAAATCAAATGAGTCAAAGTTGTAGTGGTTATCAACACTACAACTCCTAGTTACTGTGCGATTAACATTGTCATCCGTATTCTACTATCCTACTTTGAGTAACTTCAATTACTAAAGGCCTAAAAAATTTCAAAAACTTGGTTCATAAAAACTTGGTTATTCGAGAGTTTGAAAGTATATTAATAATGAGAATTATTTTAAAATAATTTATTGAAAGGTAAAATAAGTTAAAAATTTTCGTCTAAAATATAAAATTAATTTTAAACAGCTTCTTTTAGATCTGAGGTATCCAGTTGATTTATTTCATCATTATTTACACTACTTTGTTCATTTAACCATTGTTTCATATTCAACATAAAAACTGATCCATTTATATTCATATGTATCCATGTTCGATCTGAATACCAGTAAATAAACTCAAGAAAATACGAAAAATAGTATCCAAAAATTACCGAAAATAAAAAAAATTTCGGCGTTGTATTTTTAACGCTCAATAATTCAAATATTAAACTCGCAATACTTAAAAACGTAAACTCGATTAGGTTAAACAGGATTAAAAATTTGTCAATTTTTGAATTCAAATTAAAATCTCGTGTAAAAGTTATTTGATCGAAGAGACTCATTAAAAAACTCCACAAGAACCCAAGACTATTTTTTATTCCATTAAACTCATAAAAAATGTATAAGCTGGTAACATATTTGAGGGTTAATACAAATAAAGTTATTCTTGGAATGAACACTATCGACAACGAAAGTACGAAAAACTTGGATATAATGAACAAAAAATTGGACATAAAACGAACAAATCGAAAGAATCGGGGTAGTAGTAGACCGAATTCGAGGCGAAAAAAATGATGTATTACTTTACTCGAATAGATTGATAGCTTTAAAATAGAGACCATGACTTTTGTTAAAAGTAACATGTAAAAAAACGTTAAATTCGGTTTGGTTAAAATCAAATAGTTGAATTGAACGAGACAAAACGGAAAATTATTGAATAAAACTTGGAAACAATTTGATACAAGGACTATGAATTTCATGTCAAGTTTATCCATCATTAAATCACTTTTAGACAGGTCATAATTCAACAAAAGGACGTTGGATATAATTACGTCAATTTTTGAACATATTAAAAATACTGTTGAAAAATAGTTTTTTGGAATGTTTTTGTTTTTTAATGCACAAAAAGCCGAACAAATTAGGATACATATGTTTGGTAGGTAATAAAATATAAGAGATAAAATGGCGTGTAGAATGTTTGATAGAAGAAAATGTTCGATTATGATTAAGAGATCGATTGAATTTTCGATTAAATTAAATAGAATGCTTATGATGTGATTCAAAATTGTTGGATTAAAAATTTTCATTTTTTTTTGGTTTTTTTTTTTGAAATTTAAAAAAAAAATTTATTTCATTCAAAGTTTGACTATGTGCTGATCAAACATGTCTTTGTTAGACTTAAATTTTTTCAATAATACAGTATTGTGAAAAAATTAGAGAACGCTTTTGATTTTTTTGTTTCATTTATATTCAATGGTCGTTCGTCATAGGATCGGAATATCGTTTTGGTTTTTTCTTTTAGTCAAAAATATACATTTTCTCCTATCGAATGAGGTCTTATTCATTGGTTGGCGAAAGAAAAAAAATTCCATTCTAAAACGTCTCTGTACTAGGCAGCCGCTTAAGTCAACCTTTAAAAATTAGCAAATTTTGTCTAAAAAAGGTTCCAACCCATCTCATGGCTCATCAAATTAAAGGAAATCATCTAATTCCCAGGTCAAGAATGTAACGTCAAAGCTAACCCTATTTTAGGATGTATTATAAAGTCTTTTTAAGTACCCTAAACATGATGTAATTAAGCTACTTTATTCGTCTCTTTTCCGTCCACATTTAGAATATGCTATTAGCTCTTGGTGCCCGTTTCTAAAAAAAGATATAAACGACATTGAAAAAGTACAAAGAAGAGCGACCAAATTAGTTCCCGAGCTACGTAACCTTGAATATCATCAAAGTTTATCAAATAAAATTGCGCATTTTAAAATAAATCTTTTTCAATGGCGTGCAATTTTGCAAAAAATTCAAAGATATGCAGAATTGCACGAATTACACGGACCGAATTCTAAAACTTATTACCAAACAAGAGAGCCTTGACAGAATCTAGACAGTGGCTCGGTTCATTTATACTTACCTTTCGACAGAATATTTCTTCGAATAACTTTATTCTCGATGAAAAGATTAATCAAGCTTTTCAATTACAGTAATCTCCCGCAAGGCTCCCCATGGGGGAAGTCAAGTTTAGACCATTTGTTTCGGTTTTCGAAAAAGTTTAATTTTTAAAAAAATGATAAGCAAATAGTTTTAACTTAACTGTGAAAAGTAAGACATTTTTTTTCTTGTCAAATATTCCCATTTTAATGCTAATGACGGGCATTGGGGAAGGGGGATTGTGCGGGGGATTACGGTGTAGTGTCTTACATTAGTACCTTTGGGCCCGTCTATCCGATGCTCTCGTTAGACGTCTTGAGCATGCTTTTATGCTCAAACTAACTCAACTTTCTAAAGTTAAGTTTATTAACTAAACCAGTGATATCAGCGAGATGTCGCTATATCACATACGGTAGATAATTTCCTTTAATTTGATGAGCCATGAGATGGGTCGGAACCTTTTAGGCAGAATTTGCTCATTTTTAAAGGTTGACTTAAGCGGCTGCCTAATCCAGTGCAAACTGGGATTGGATTATTTTTTATTCTGTAGGTCAAATATATCTTCAAGGCATGATTAGGGCCTATTTGACTCGAAAAGTAGCCGTCAACTTTACTTTTTTGCTTATCTAAATCAAAAAAGTAAAGATGAAATAGGTTTTTATTCCATCAAGTTCAGAAAAACGCGGAAAGATACTACAATTACCAATTAGGATCAAATATCGTATGTCCAAAAAAAAGTTGTTCACACATTTAAATTAAAGTTTAATTTTTTAAATTCATTAGTCTTTATCGAAGTTAAAGGAGATAAAGAAAAATGTAAAAAAATGTTAAAATTATGAAATTATAATTTATTCTTAGAAAAAAAAATAAAATATTTTATACACAAACGAGTTAAAAAAATAACAAAAATAAAAACAACGAATATAATATTAAAAATCTAAGTTATCAAATTTTATGAATGAACGATGTCAAGTCGACGAGAACGATGTGATGATGATAATAATGAATCAATAGGATTCAAAATATTTAAAGCCGTTGCTGTAGGAGCTGCTTTAGGTATTGGTGCTTTTATTGGCTACCAAGTAGTTTAGATTTTAATCAATCATGATATTATAATAAAAATTTGAAGCATCATTATTTTATGTAGGTGTATAAGGCTATTACCGAAGAAGATATTGAAAAAATCTCAGTGACCAACGCATCTTATTCAGGTAATTTTTTGGAAAATTCAAGAACGAGACTTATAACTTATGTTGAATCATTTAGATAAGTCACATGAGTGCCCGATTTGTTTGGACTCGTATGCTTTGGATGATAAGCTCAAAATTTTACCATGTCAACACAAATACCACGCCGATTGTATTTTACAATGGGTTAGGAAGGTAAATGACATAAATTGATTTGGTCTAAAAATGGTTTAAATTTTTTTATTTTAAGCATCAAAATTGTCCATTATGCAGACGAGACTGTTAGAATAATTATTCAAGTGTATTTATAAATCGGGTTGATGTTATTTAATTGTTTAATAATTAGTTAAATTGGAAATTCTTGGTTAATAAAAATATTTATTTTCTTAATATCAGCTTCATTTTCTCTTGCGTAAAAATGAATTTTGGCTTTTTGCTAAAAAATTTAGAACAGTGGTAAAAAAAAGGAAGATTGTTCAATAATGATTTTTCAAGATCTATCCCGTTTTGTTACGTACGTTACAAACCAAAATAAAAAACTGTTGACTAGCTACACAAATAAGACTTAGAAATTCAAAATTCATTAACAATCAATATTAGGCAATTTGAATTAATTTAACTTAAGAATGATATCATTCCAACCTTAGAGAACTTATACAGTCAAGTTACACTAAAATAACCCAATGTGTCCTCAAACTTTACATTGATATAACTTGAATGTGACATAGCTAGGCTATATATTTTGATGAAATAAGTTCATTTGGTCTTGAGAACGCTGGTGATTAGTATGTAGACAAATGCAGTTGACTGTACTTTATTGCCGATTTATTTGTGATTTTCAGTATAAATTATTCAATTAACTGATTATGAAAGTGACTGATATTGAATTTTCAATCTCAATGATATTGAGGCTTACAAGACCCAAAAACATATACGATCCTTTAAAGCCGCAAATATCTAAGAGTTTATAGAGGTATCAAACAACCCTGTATTTTACAGAATCTCAAGTATTTTCAGCCAATACGAAACTCTTCTATCGATTCTTTGCACTCGATTTTTCTTGATGTCATTAAAAGTTTGTTTACGACTTGGTTTGATAACTCGAATTCAAAATATTGTATAAATAGACAAGATTTTTGTTTTATAATTAAAACTAGAACATCCCGATAATGGTAAACGATTTGCTAAAAAATAAATGTCAATTTTAATTAAGAATTTTAAAATTTAAATCTTTTTAAACGAATTTTTTTATTTTTTTCAAGAGAAGCTTAATTTCAAAAACTCATTGAACAAACTTTCAAAGTGACGCACTGAATTAAGAGATTAATAGCTAAAACGCTACTCAAGAATTTAGTTTTTATTTTAGATTTTTGAGTTATTTTCTTTTTTCAGTAGGTTTTTTTGACGCTTCACATCTTAGAGTCATCTCGACTGATGAAAAATTCATGCGAATTTCTCTTTCAATAGACCTTACTTATGGCTTAATCATAAATTTTTCTCTCTAATCGTGAAAATTCTAACTTTTTGTTTGTGTTTGTTTGTATATTTTCCAAAATAAGTAATTTACCACATTAGTTGTACCTGCAGTGTGACATTTTGTTGCACATTAAGCCTCAGAATATGAATAAAGAGCTGCGTTCTGGTTTAGTTAAGAATAAAAAGCCTTAAAACTAAAAGTAAAATTCTCGACTTACATTTTAACTTACTGAAATAATTTTAATCATTAGACTCAATTAAATTCTGAATAACTTTGGATCACTAAATACCTTATATTGTTCAAGAACAAACACTCTCTCAGATGCTGATTTTATTACTTGACTCTACGCTTTTCCGCAATATGTTTCTGTCTTTAGCTCCCGATTTTAGACTATGTTTGATCGGGTTTAAAATGAATTAATTGGACACTATAGTTTCCAATCACGATGATTGATTCTGAAAATGGTTTATTTTTCAATTAGACGTCCTACTCTTTCTACCGTTAACACTAATGACCTCTGTGTCAAACTGACACTTTTTAGCCATAATTCCTGGAAAATTTTTAAAATAAAAGGATCTACGCTAACTTTTTTAAACTTTGTATCAATTTAAGGTCAAAGGGATTGAAAAATCTGTTATATCACTGCATTTGTCAAGACAGATAAACGTGATATATATGTGAAAATCCTAGTGGCAATCCCAAGTTATAAATTTGTTAATTTTGCACTTTTGATTTGAAACATATTATGGCAGGGCACTGGCGTGCCCAAATAAATTGGGATAAAACCAAAAAAAAATTAATTTATAAGGAAAAAACTTAAATTCCTTTAAACTCAAGAGATACACAATTTTTGTTTTTTGTTTGACATGAGAATTGTTTAAATCGATGTCTAGATGTATCTCGAAATCAAAAGGGTTAAAGACCTTAGCTAAAAATATTTTATCAAAGGCAGTAATTTTCCGACTTTAGTTATACTTTTGAAAAAAAATGACACAATCAGACATTTCCTTACTTCTACTGTTCACCATTACCGTGATGTCATTTTGACACCTTTGGTAATCTTCGGTAAAGAAAATTTGGGTCATTTGTGTGTTAAAGAAATGATTAACATTCAAAAACATTTTTTACAGAAAAATTCAGCTATCTATTCTAATTCGAATCTAAGAACAAATTAAACTCATGAAACTAAATCTAACGCTAAACTAAAGTCTTCTTTTCGTAAGAATTTCACATGGTCTTATTGTTTATTTTTCTACAGAACTTAAATCCAAGAGCAAAAAAAATAAAATTCCTCAATATTGCTGGAATCCAGCTATTCACTTACTGAAAAGTTAAAAACAGATCAGGTCATACACTCAAGAAGTTCGTCATTGAAAAATAGGGTACCTCAACTCCTGTATTCTCTCTTATCCTAAAAACGATTCACGCTCTGATTGGATTTATTTTAAACTTATTTTTAGATAATTAGTTGTTTTTGTTTTTTAGAAGAAATCTTATTCGACAAAAAATAGATAGTTTGTTACAGGTAAAATTTTGCAAAATAAAAATCAGTGTATTTTTAACGAAAATAATACATGTGTGAATTATTTAATTAGCGTGGGAATTTTTTCTCTTTAGCAGAGCTGTTAATGTTCTTTGATATTCGATAGCACAGTTGCACACATGTATTGGTATTGGAGATAATTTTTTAACACTTTATTATTTTAAATAGTAAGATATTGTTAATATTTTTGTCGAAATTTGGAAATTTATTTGAACAACAATTCTTAAAGTCTAGAGTTAATGTCCATATTTAGGACTCTAAACTAAGTTTTATCGTTTTTCAATTCGAAGAAATAAATAGAAACAAATCTTACGACTAATTAGAGGTAAAGATTAAATTGGTCAAGAATTTATTATTATTACTAGAATATCCCATTAACGGTAAACGAATAAAAAAAAATTTCAAATAAATTAACATTAAAACTGGGACCGAGAATTCATTCGAGCTATTATTCGGGTAAATTCGGAATTCTTTTTTATCCATACAGTGTACACGAAAAAATATCGAATAAGAACAAATAATTAATTTGTAAGTCTACTTTAATCTCGTTCGGGAATAGAAAAAATTTTATTGGGATAAGTTTGAATGTTGTTTTGTTAATTTTTTAAGTTTTTTTTAATTTAATCTGAGGGTATTTTTTTTGACTTTTTGGAAAACGATACCAGATTTTTTGGTTGAAAAAAAGAATTATTCTCATGTAATGACATTCTGGGAAATGGACATCGCTAACCCTGTGATGGAATTTTTGAAACTGACTGTTGAAGAAATAATTATGATATGTACTAAAATGTATATGAGAGTGTCCAGTTTTTTTTTAATTTTTTCTCATGACTTATTTTGAGAATGTTCTTTTTTAAGAAGTCATCTGATAAATTAAATGTGGAATCTTATTCAATTAGCTCAAACTTAGAAGAAAACTAAATGATAAAATTTTAATCTAGCTAAGATTGTCTATTTTTTTTTTAAATCACGGCAGGTGAAATTTTTTTTAGAAAAATAAAACTCTCAATAGAAATTCCGCAGAGTCTAAAACACTTGCTTGAGAGAAAAAATGTGTGTCATTTTAATATTTTCACTAAATAGACTTTTTCCAAAGATATTTACCACATACAGTTCAGTCTTCAGACTTGGTTTTCTAAATTCGAATCGCAATTGTTTTATTTATTTTCTTACCTTGACTGAAAGGCTGGATCCATAGCCCATAAGAGTCAATCGCTAAACCTGCTACATTAATACTTTTGGAACTCTTACACTTAAGCCAGGACTTCTCGCAAGTCTGATCTTTTTCTAATTAAAGATCTTTATCTAATTCTACATAAGATAGTAAATATTTCAGTTAATTCTTTTGTGTCAATTAACAATTAACCCTCAAATAAGTTGATATTTAATCTTTTTATTTTACCTGTAAATTATCTACGAAAACCGAAAAGTCACACATTTAGAGAGCGAGGGAAATTTTTTCTTTTTTATGTCTCGAAATTTTCTACTTTTACTTCCTATCTTTTTAACACTATGTTAAAGTATTATAGTAAAAAATCGCTGAAATTTTAAATATATAGAAGACTAGAAACCCACTCAATGGTAAACGAATATAAAAATAAAAAACATAACTTTGTTTCGGGGATTCAAATCTTATGAACTTTAGACTTTTTCTTTTTTTAAATTTTTGTTTCTTCCATAGGGATTCATTTCCCTTGTATTTCCGTAATTTCTAATCGATGAAAGCTATTGAACACGTAAAAAGATTGAAACTTAATCAAAACCTCAATCTAATTCTTAGGCCACCCAATTTATCTGAAGGACTTTTGTTCTTCAGCTATGGACTGAGAATTCATTCGAGCTCTATTTAGGGTAAATCCAAAAATGATCCTGAATTTTTTTAAATCCAAAAAGTGTACACGAAAAACTGTCAAAAACGAAGAAATATTTTTTTGTAACTGGACTTTAGCTTCGATCAGCAATAGAGAAACCCAAACTTCCATTTTTATATAAGTTTTATTGACATCAGTTCGAATGATATTTTGTTACATTTTTATCTTTGATTGCTTTCAGTAAGGTGTTATCTTTTCTTAATTTTCGGAACACGATGTCACACAGCATGTATTGAGAATTCATCTAATGACAAACTAAATGACGAATAGTATTCCATTAGCTCAAACTTAGAGGAAAACTAAATGACATCCTCGTAAATTCAGCAAAAGTTGTCTTTTTTAAGATAAATTCCAGAAGAACCTCATTCTTTTCAAAATTAATAAAAGTCATGTCCTGCTTTTTCATTTTTTTAACATAAATTTTGATATGGAATTCTTTTTTTACTACGACTAAAAGGCTATTGTCTTACTCATTTGAGCCAATCGCTTCCCCTGCTGCATTGACCCTACCACGATCCTTATTTTAAGTCACCACAACTGCTAACCCAAATGAAATCGATTAATATTACTTCTTCTCATAATTTGTGTATTCGGTCTTGCAGAGTGTAATTTGATATTTGGTCTAGATATAGACTTTTCGTCTTCTGTCAAATCTAGTTTTACCCCTTACTTTTGATTGGTACAGGAGAATTTTTGTGTTCGGACATGAGGACAAAATGTCCCACAAAATAAAGCTGTCTCGTCTTATCTCGAAACTGGAAATATGTTGGTTGACAGCGATGTATAGCTGTTTATTAGTCTCGGATTATGAAACTCCCACTATTATTCTAAATATGGTTTTGACGAAGACGTTTAATTTAGATCTTCCGAAAAGGTTCATGTCTTACATCGTATTTTTGTGTCAATTAGCGATTGAAAGTCGTATAAGCTAATATTAAATATTTTTATTCTACCTGTAAATTATCTTTAGAAAACCGAAAATTCACACTTTCAAAAATCGTTAGGGAATTTTTTTTTGGTTTTTAATGTCTCGGAATTATCTCGAAAGTGTCAATTTTTTTTTAAGTTAATATTAACCGTCAATTAACTGACCGTGGGAATTTTTTTTTTCTTTATAGTTAGCTAACTTTTTCACACCATGTTAAACGATTGGCTCCATTGAAAAAATCGCTGTATTTTTAAATATTAAGAAGACTAGAAACCCACTCAATGGTAAACCAATAAAAATAAATATATTTAAATAACATTCTTTTCGGAAGAATCGAATCTGGTGAACTTAAGGCTTTTTGAGACGACTCTTATTTCTTCCATTCTTGTTTATTTGACAGTGATCCATATCTCTAGTATTTTCTAAATCTCTGATTGACGAATGCTATCGAACACGTAGAAAGAACTGAATTAATGGACTTAGCTACTCTGCTTAGATTAAAAACGCTTAAGCGGCTTCAAGTAAAAATTTTTTTTTTTATTAATAATGAAACATAAACATAAGAAGTGTTTGAGAAAGTATAAGAAGATGTTGTATCCATCTGATACCTCAGAATCCGACATAAGAAGCTTTTATGTGTAAAATTTGTAATGAAAATTTGATCTTCAATTGGATTTTTCTTTGTTTTAGATGTAAGAAATCCGAATTCGTATTTTAGTAGGAATCCGTGTTTTAGGGACCCGAAATCCGGATGTGTAGATCCAACATTGTTAAGTTTAGTTCAAAAATTTCAGTTAATTTTTATTAAGATCGAAATAAATTTTCTTGAACGGGTCTTATGCTGGCTTTGCATATGTAACAAATTGTAACAAACATTGTTACACCATTGAGCGACCAATTTTTTCCTAACAGGGTCGAAAGTCATAACTCATTAGAGCCTATCGCTACACCTACTTTTCAATTATCACTTTCGGAACCTTTTTTAAGTCACCACCACTCGCAAGCCTGATCATTTTTTAAATCAGTGAGCGCTTGGCTGACAGGCGTGAGTCGAGTCCAAAGGACCGAGAGGTAGCATTCCCTCGAAGGTAGAAAAATTTCGGTCATCGAATGATGTAAAATTTAAAATTGAAAAACAGAAAACCGTGCGAAAGCGCTATACAACCTTCATTGTAACTGTAGATGGGCGAAATTATTTTTCACTAAATGGGAATGGCGGTGACTTAAAAAAGGGTTTCGAAAGGAACAATTTAGCAGGTGTTGAAATTGACTTTATTAAGCTTAAAGAGCAAAAATTAAAGCAAATGTATAGGATGGTGTTAGAGCAAATTCGACTAAAATTGTTTTAGTCGGATTTTTTCAACACCACTCTGAGAATTTCATCATTTCCAAATAAAATATCTTTTAGTTCTGAAATACTATTTCCTCGCTTTTATTTTTTATTAAATTTACTTAAGAACTGCTCATTCATCAAAAAAAAGGAGCGATTAATTTTTTTATATTAGACGAATTTTGTAAGACTATTTTTTTACGGCATTGTGAGGTTTAGAACAAAGAAACAGAACAATTTTGAAAAATTTAAATATTTTTTTTTCTGTTGGTCTTATGATGGATCTGCACCTGTAACAAAGTCTAACAAACTGTGTTTTTATAATAGGTGCAACAAAAATGTTTCAACTGCAACCATTCTATATTTGTCAAAACAATCTTTTGCAAAGATTTTTTCCCGGTTTAAAATAGAGAAAATAAAATCTATAAAAAACTTTAGCCGCGAATTTTGTCTATTTTTTTAAAACACAGGATAATAGGTGCAAAATAAAAAAAACTCGCTGGGCTATGTCTAAAATAAATGCATCCGAAAATAAAGATTATCATTTATAAATAATAAATAATTCCATTAAAAAGATTGTTCCCAAAAATATTTCCACCCTAGTTATCCATAAAACAATTATGTCCTGCTTAATATGTGTTTAAAGTATTACGGCCGAATTGAACTGTTTTTGAACTTTTCTTAGAAATGTAAGATATGATTTTAGTTTTTGATTTTTGAAAAAACCTTAATCCTTCCTTATGTTTTAAATTATTTTCCAACGCTTCATGACACGTAAATATCTTTATTTTGCCTAAATTTGACGCAGACTGGGGAAAAGACAAAAAAATCAACCGTTTTGTTTAATCAGGAGAAATTCGAAAAAGTAATTTTTTTTATTTAGAGCGTTTCACTTCATAATTTAAGGTCAAGTTAATTGATAAACAAAAGTAGAAAAAAAAAGAATTAGATCCAAATTATTTCCAGATAAAGGTTTGATTATTTTGTGTCAATTTACAATTAATAGTAAGATTCTTAATCAATTATGTGTTAAAAAAAGTGTCAATTTTTTCTTTTTAAGTTATAATTAACCGTCAATTAATTGACCGAGGGAATTTTTTTTCCTTTATAGTTAGCTAACTTTTTCACACCATGTTAAACGATTGGCTCCATTGAAAAAAAAAATCGCTGTATTTTTTTTAAATATTAAGATTATTATTCATATGAAGATGTTTCTATTGAAAAAAGGAAAATTTCATTGAAAAATCAGGTCGAATTCTATTGGACGCTAAAAAAAAGAGATTGCAATTTTTTTTAAAACATTTATTGAAAAAATCCAAAAAAATAATACAACATTCTACAATTGAATAAAATAGTGAATAAAAAGTTAAAAAAAGTTAAGCTTTTTTACATTTTTTTTACAACAAATCTAAACCCAATAGTTGGAGAACTGCTGACCCTTTGTTCTTCTAACTGTCTATTAAAAAATTTTAAAGTTTTGGCTTTTGAAATATTAATTTTAGCCGAATCTAAATCAACCGAAGTAAGGTCTTCTTCATTAAAAAAACGTTGATGAATTATTGTAAAAACTTTAAAAAATGATGAACTCCTTTTGTAGCGGCTGCTTAAATCGTAGTTATTTTTAAGAATGCCGTAAATTTGATCGTTAATTTTGATTTTAAAATTTTTGAGTTGATTGGACTTTCTGTGAGATTTCAAAAGTTTCACGAAATTGAAGTTTATTTCTTTTGATAAAAGATCGAGTGTCGGTTTATTATTAATTGATCTTAGACGTTTGGTTCTTGGTTTAGGATTAGCAAACAATCCTTCTTTAGATTTATTCGTAAAATAAGCACCACGATTATAAAAACCTTTGTTTCTTGTAATTACTGGCATCTAAATAATAAAAATGTTTATAGCTATACCACTAGTATCTTATGAAAATTTAATTAATGACCTGAAGGCTAAAGGTGCAAAAATCAAAGCACTTAATGAAACCTTGGTTCAAAGTGAGTTAAAGTATCATAACTTAAATTCGGAAGTAGTTCGACAAAAACTTCTAATTGAAAAAAGGATGCCGAAATTCGAAAAAAGTCTGAATTAATTATTCAACAAAAAAAAGACCTTCAAAAAAAAGAAAACACTATTTTACGAATGCAAAAGGACTGTCTCAGATCAGAAGTATTTGTACACAAAAAGCGAACCCCATTTTTTGAATCTAGTCCAAGACTGAGTTCAATAATCAAAAAAGATCTCAAAATTATTTTTGACAAAGTTAATTCGGTTTGTTCTGATGTTCATTTAACAATCAAAAATATTGTACTCGGCAAACCATCTAATTTATACACTCCTGACGAATATCAAATCGAAATCAAAAGCAATCTGGAGAAAACATTGTCGGATGAATATTATTTATATATCAAAGACCGCTTTCGAATATCAGACAATCTGTATCATTGTCTAAAACAATTCTTTAATAAAGAAGCTCCATCAATTGATAAAATTAAAAAATTAAGACAGGAGAAAAACAATCAATTAGATATAAAGACAATCGATGACGGCTTCTACATAGATGTTTCAGTTCGTTTGAAAGAAAAAATAAATTTTTTAATCAAAAATAAAAAAATCACTGAAAGAAAAATTGGAGTAAAGTTATCAGCAGACGGGACAAACGTTGCTAGAAATAATAAATTAATAAATTTTTGTTTTTCAATATTAAATGAAGGTACAAGAGCTGCTGGAGTCAACGGTCAATATACAATTGGTATTTTCAAAGTTGAAAATGAGAATTACGAGAGTGTCAAACATTGGATGGTTTTGGTATGGAATCAGCTTAAAGAGATTAATGAGTATGAGTTTGATGGTGTTAGTTATGAAATAGAATATTTTTTTTGTTCAGATTGGAAGATGACGGCGATTGTTTATGGCTTATACGGGGCATCATCAAATTTC
Source organism: Brachionus rubens (assembly GCA_022207745.1). Classification (NCBI taxonomy): domain Eukaryota; kingdom Metazoa; phylum Rotifera; class Eurotatoria; order Ploima; family Brachionidae; genus Brachionus; species Brachionus rubens. The sequence continues at coordinate 3,092,760 of JAJVHD010000005.1, forward strand.
CCATGTTTATTTTGCGAAACACACAAAGATAGTCTGTATGAAATCGCGGAGAACACTCAGCGAAGCCTCGAGAAACACTTGAAAATCATTGGTCAAGGTGGAAAAAAAGTTGACAAGCATTTCGGTTACAAAAATGCTCCATTGATATCTGATATTCCAATTGTAGTCGACTTGCTTCACCTTTTCCTCAGAATTAGCGACGTTTTATTGGCACTTTATGAGTTGATAGAAATTTTTTTCATCGAAAAAGACAATTTTTTGGTCGAAATTATTTGATTGAAAATTATATGATTGAAAGTGTGAACAAATTATTTGATAGAAATTTCATTTGCTTGAAAAAAGTTGATAGAATTTTCTAACAACTGTGACTTAAGCAAAAAAATGAGAAAAATCTAGAATTAGAATATTCGTTGATTAGTCTATAAAAAAAGTTGTTTTTTGATTTTTTTACAAGTTTAAATGGATCTTCTCAGGTTTGAAAACCTCTCTATCGACTCTGAGCCTAAAGAATCTCCTCTTCGTTTACGATCTCGTACTATTACAAGGGACAAAAAATCTGGTAAAAAAAAAAAATGTCAATGTTCCAGAACAAGTTGTGAATGGTGCTAACAGTCCAGCGCTAGAATCTGTACTTGAACAAGTTTACGATTACCAGGAACAAGTTGTCGATGATGCTAACAGTCCAGCGCTAGAATCTGTACTTGAACAAATTAACGATAACCCAGATTTTCAATTCGGGTTTTATAATGAAGATGACTTAGATGATAATGACGAAAAAGAAAACTCTGTATCCGAACATGCGCAGTCTTTTGAGTCCAGTATGTTGCCAAATCAAGCGGACTTTATTTTAACGAAAACAAGTAAAAACAAACCTATGATCTTGTATGGTGGTTATCAATTTATTAAAGAGAAGCCGTATGAAAACAAAATTTATTGGAAATGTAATTACAAGTTGACCGATGGTCCGAAAGTAATCGAATGTAAAGTTCGTATGCACACCGATCTAAACTATAAACCAATAAAGCTACCAATTGACAGTCATCCTCTTCATGAAAGTGCTAAAGAAAAAGAACCATGTTTACTCTTGTATGAAAAAATCAAACAAAAAGCGATCGAAACGTCAGATAATCCACGTTCAATTATTACCTCATGTTTAACCGAGTTTCCTCAAGAGTCCGCATACCTTTTAAAATCTTTTGAAAATTTAACACAATTGATAAATCGTATTAGACGAGAAAATGTTGAGTTCAAAGTAATCAATCCAGATTCTCGTACTGAGATTAAGTTACCAGAAACTCTAAAGTTGACGTTAAACAACCAAAGATTTTTACTAGAAGACACTGGTACAGAGGACCCTAAGAGAATGTTGGTATTTGCCACAGATGATAATTTGCGGCTACTCGATGAACAAGATATTTGGTTTGTAGATGGTAGTTTTGATGTTGCACCAACGGTATACAAACAGCTTTTTAGCATCAATGTGATCAAAAAAGGGAGAAATCTTCCTGTTTTAAACGGTCTTCTTGCTGACAAAAGTGAGAGTTCATATTCGAGATTGTTTGGTGTTGTAAAAAAATATGTAAAGAAAGACCCAAAATATGTTCTAAGTGATTTTGAAAAAGGTATTCTCAATGCTGTAGAGAAAACTTTTCCAAATGCCAACTTATGCTGTTGTTATTTTCATTTAACCTCAAATATATACAAACACGTTCAACAAGATGGTCTTGTCAATTATTTTAATAGTCATCATGAATCCAGAAGAGCTTATAGATACTTGAAATTATTACCATTTGTACCTGTAAAGGATGTAATATTTGCGTTTAAATTTATACAGACGTTGGCCCCGAATGAATTAGAACCAATTTTAAAATATTTTGAATCAACGTATATTGGTCGATTAGTTGAAGGCTCAAAGAATGTTCGCAACATACCTTTGTTTCCAGTTAAATATTGGAGTGTAAACAAGAGAGTTTTAAATGATATGCCTAGATCTAATAATAGTATTGAAGCTTGGCATAAGGCCTTAGCTCAAGATATCAAACCACACCCAACGATCGATAAACTTTTGAAACATATCCAAAAGGAACAGAGTTTGACAGATACATTGCATGAACAAGCAGATTGTGGGTTCGTGGTGAATCGTAAAAAAACCGAAGAACAAAAAGATAAAGAGTTAAAAGCTTATTTATTACATAACAAAAAAGATAATTTGCAGGAATTTTTCAAAAAACTTTTGTACATAATTGACAAATACAAATAATTTATCTAATTAATTAGTCTTTTTTTATTCGTAATATCTTCAAACATTTTTTTAATAAATTTTTCTATCAATTAGTTTTCAATCAATGTATTTTCAATAAAATGAAATTTCTATCACACGTTTTCTATCTTGTTTGGTTTCAATCAAATGATTTTTTCTTTCTACCAAATTAATTCTATCAACTAAATTTCGATCAAAACGATTACTCTTGTTTTATTCGATCTTTTGTTATCTGAATTAGCTGCATTAGATAAATTTTCTGCTAGCTCAATCTATTCGGAGACCAAGCATCAAAAACTGTTTAAATTTTTTAACGCTTTAAAAACGTTATGTGGTATAAATTTATCAGTATTTAAAAACGAAAAAAATAGCCTTAGTTCTGTCCTTAATAGTTTACCGTCGACAAATCGAATTAAAATATTTGAAAAAATTAACGTTCATGAAATTTTCAAAGACGACTTTAAAGAATCGTATCAAGTTAACAAAATTTGGCGATCTTTTTTCAACATTTATTCGAGTTTTAAAAACAATCCGACACCAACTTCAAACGATATTCAAAAAATAACAAAAAATTGGCTAAAAGATTTTCTTTCGATTTACCACAGAAACGATGTGACACCATATATTCACGTTTTTACAAACCATGTTCACGAATTGATTGAAAAATATGGAAACATTCATATATTCAATTTGCAAGGCTTAGAAAAACTGAATGATTTCACAACTAGTGATTTTTTTAGGTCGACAAATAAAAGAAAATTCGCCCTTAAGCAAATAATTAGCTAAAGGTACCGAATCGAGTCTTTTGAAGAGCAGCGAATTGTATAATTTAATTTTTTTTACTTTTTTTTAATTTTATATTTTAAGTTTGTGTATTATATATTTTTTTATAAAATAAAAATTTTCAAAAAAAAATCGCAACCTTTTTTTTTAATCGTCCAATAGAATTTGACCTGATTTTTAAATGAAATTTTCCTTTTCTTCTCAATATTTATTATTATTATTATTTACTAGTCGAATCCCGTTGCTTCGCTGCCGGATTTAGGGTACTCTGAATGGAAGGTGATGTTGTGGAGATATTAAAAAAAGCTTTTGACTGGAAATTGTCATTTTTTGATCATTTTCACTCAAGTATCAATGTACGGAAACTATTTTCTTCATCGAGATGAACCCTATTAGCAATGAAAATTGCTTCTTGAAAATAACTTCGAATCAACGATATATTTTTTCAAACATGATAACTTAAAGATTGAATGAAAGCACTGTAAAAGGCCAGAGTGTTGTGATATAATTTTTTTTATCCGGTGAAAAAAGTCATTTTCTTGTTTTTTGGAGGGTCTAAAGTTACATCTATTATGTCAAATATCACAAATTGAAATATTAGCTAAGTTTTTTTTACGCGAAATGTGGCGTATCTTGACATAATCAGCTTTCTCTGTAAAAAGTTAAGAAATCTTTTTTAGATTTTTCATCGTAGGCTCTCTACACACCACCTCACAGCTGCTTTGAAACCAAGATTTTTTGGTAGCATTCTTAAATTAAAAAATATCCAAACGTCTATTCTTATTGAGCTTTCCCGAATCTCCAAATACTAACAACTTAGGTTTAAATGAATTAAATACTTTTATACATTACAAAAAAATGAATTCTGAGCATCTAAAGATATCCAGTTTTAATCATGAATAATATTCAGCATATTTGGTGTTTATGTATGGTTTTAGAATTTTATGTGAAAATTTAATATAAGAAATTGCACTATGCATGATTCGAAAAATCTCTAAAAACGGAGTGGGAACGTGTTTCAGATAAAAAAAACTAACTGATTAATAACTGATTCACTAACGTTTGCAATCAGATTTTATTAAAATTCGTCGCATTTGGTTCTTACTGATTTGATTAATCTTTAAATAAAAAAGTCCTAATTAATGATATAAAAACAAATAGTTATTCAATTTTAATCAATAAATTATTCAAATAGCCTTTTATCAATCAGTCAATTAGTATTTTTTTTTTTTTATTTTGTAACCTTGACATTGCTAAGTTTAACCTTGACACGAATAAAATCGACAAATATTAAATAATAAGTTTGAATTTAAAGTCACATTGACAATTTATGTAGTATATATAATTAAGACTTTTAGTGTGTCTCAAAGCTTGGTAGTTTTTTTAAAAAATTTGAATTGAGAATGTCAAAATAGTAGTTTTATTCAAAAAAACTCGACACAAAAACATTTAATCGAAAGATTAAAATTTAAACTAGCGAAACAAGATTTTAATTGAAAATCAAAATGAATAATGACAAAGAAATAAAGTTGAATTGTAAACTTCTAAGAGATATAACTACAGTCCCGGAAATTAACTTGTCACGATTAAAGATGTCATATTATATCAGCTGATCCAAGTTCCTATCAGAATTTATTACTATGATGATATCAAATAATTTCAGCGCCGATCAGTTTAAACCATTTGATATCAGATGTTATCATTTAGAAAATTACAAACATTATGAATTGTATACTGATGGAAACTGATATCTGATGATACAAGATGACATCAGATGAGGTCAGCTGATATCATATGATATCATGAGACAAGTTTTTTTCCGGAACTGTATGTTTCAACAGTCGAAAACATTTTTTATAATAAAATCAGGGTTTCAAAATCGAAACAAAAGAATTCACGATTTAACAATAGTTATATTAGATGTACAAAAAAATTTTCTTATGGTTTAATAAAAAAACATCGTGGTGGATGATGCAAAAATTAATTTTATTTGCTATAGAATTTCAATTATACACAATCCGTTTTATTTTGAGCGCACTCCACAATTGAAGTCTATTTTTAAAATTGCAGATCTATCATCAAATCTTAATTGTGTAATACTGAAATGAAATCTCTTAATGTTGAGCGATCTCAAAAGAAGTCAACTGTTCACAAAGAAATATGATGATTATGCAAAAAAATAGGGTCTAGTCGGTTATGTGAACCCATAGTGAACATAACCGACTAGAGCCAATAAGTGAATTGTGTTCACCTAATATTTTAGAGGCTTTTAAGTGAACATAAAAAAATTGTCCTTATCGAACACTTATTTTAGGTGAACATTATTAAAAATAGGTGAACACTTTGCGGATTAGGTGAACACTATGCGGTTTCGGTGAACACTTGGGGGATCAGGTAAACATATAAAATTTTCATTTTAAAGATTTAATAAGTGTATTAGAAAAAAGCTATTAATATAAAAAACCATAGTAGTATCATAGTTGTAGTTATTTATTGCTATGAGTCCAGGTATTATGACTCTTTAAACCTCTTTCACCCTCAAAAAAACGATTACAAATTTGGCATTCAACCGGATTTCTTTTTCCACTCAAAGCTTTGCTTATTATTTCCTTTGATTCGGCATTGACTCGTTTACTCTTGGCTTCCTCTTCGAATAAATTAGCATTTAATTTAATGTTACTTAATCTGGACTCAATGTTATTGACAGTCTCATCTGTTTGTTCAATACAATCATTTTCTAATTCGTCTACGTCGATTATGCTACTATTATTTTCAGATTCATTTTTAGCTGTTGTCGAGTTGCTCACTGAATTAAGCTTCACTGTGCTTTCTTCGGCATCATCTTCACGGTCATCACCTTTCTCTTCTCCATAAACATCGCTTTCACAGCTATCGCTATCTGCATCTTCTTCACCATTTTCGTCCTGATCGTTTTTATCACAGTTTTCATAATATTCATTTTTTTCTAAATGTTGATTTTGATCATCATCATTGAGTGAACCGAATACCGAACCACAATCAGAGTTCACCTCATCGTCAAGATCGCTACCAGACAAAAGTTCGTATAAATCGTTTTGCTGATGTTTTGTACTACTTGTAAACTTTGCTTCAAAATCACTCACCTGTGTACCAGGCTTATATAAAGTACTTATTTCATTCAGAATCAGATAATACGCTTTTTTTCGATAAACTGTGCATTTATTATTGAAACGCCAAACATATTCGTCGATATACAACTGAATCATACCACGACTACATCCTCGCATTTCTTTAAATTTAGATTGACAACTGTTCCAAAGAGATTCAATTCGATTTGTACAAGCTCCTTAAAAAAAATATATAAGATAATGTTATGCAGTTGTAATGTTATACATACCTGAGTCAGGATCTATGAAGTTGAGACTATGATTTACTGTTCGATGTTGGAAATTCTTAAAACTTTTGATTTTATATTAAGAACTCAAACAATCAGAGTAAATTGTAGTCCCATCAATACAGAAGTTGTAAATAATGTCCAATAATGTCTCCGCCTCACGATTGTCCACCAACTCCATATAACATTGATTGTCGTCTTCATCATCATCATCATCTAATTCTTTCGAAATTCTTTCAATCATCCCGAAAACCCAAAGCCGTTCTCGAACCAAATTCTTCCCGTCCCAATGTTTTACTTTTGCGTACATACTCTCGTCTATCTCCACAATTCGACCAACTCCACCCAATTTCAAATTCTCTTTATCTAGACCTAAACTACACATTTGCCTAAATTTATAAAAAATTGACATTACACAGTCTTCACTGATCGTTTCACTTAAGTTTAAGGCGATCATACTAATTGTTTTCGCTACGGTTAACTGTGCTGCCCAACATTTGATTACTGCCAATAACACCTTTAATGGCTTCCTGAATAAACTGAAAACCGAATCTTCAAAGACTGTTTTTGACCTCTTACATGATGTACATCTCCAGTATAACAAATTGTTTTTCAAATCTTTGGTTCTTTTTTTCAAATAAAGACCCATATCCTGACCGAATTTGCGGCAGGCATTGTACTCACAAGTCCGAGACTGGTGAACTTAACCTTTTTCACTGACTTTAAGAAAAAGTTTATATTCTTCACTATCGTAAACTTTTTGCATTTTTAAAAATTTAACCAAGAAGAAAAAATTATGTATTATTTATAAAGAATTTAAACCTTGCTTGATCATCGTTAAATAAATTAAGTACTAAAAAAATTTTATGTAAGATTTATATTAGACTAGAATTTCAATGATCAAAACTAAGTGAACATTCCAAGTTTTAAGTGAACACTCGGAGGATTAGGTGAACATTTTATTTTTTAAGTGAACATTTTTTAATATTTATGTTCACTTAAAAGCCTACAAAATATTAGGTGAACACAATGTTCACGTATTAGGTGAACATGGTTTCACATAACCGACTAGACCCAAAAAATAATGTTTAGTATTTAAAGGAAATTTTTTTAAATATTCAACAACCAAAAAATATATTTGAACAAACCAATTAACGAATTGAATAGAAGAGCTAAAAAACAATTGAATCAAAAACATTATGGTGCTAAAAACAAGCCTTAAGTGGTCATCAAGTCATAATCAACAGTCAATGGTCAACTTCAAGCTAAAGTTGTCACGAAGTAACCGATATCTTCTATTTTTATATGTCGAACAACCAATAGTCATTTGTCGAATGTTAAAGATTATCATTTTAATGATTCATTAGGTGAGCTTTCTGTTTGTAAATTGGCGAACGATCATTATTTATAATACTTAGATGATAACCATGATTCAAAATAAAATGATCCAAAATCATCATCACAAATTAAAGAATTTTTTTTCTACTTAAATGGTCATTTGACTGCAAGTATTCGGGAATCAATTCAAAAGATATCGTTGAAAATGAAAGCTTGCAAGCCGAAGATCTTTATATTGCTCGTTACGCAGATGATAAAATCTATCCCATGTCAAATTCTTTTTTGAGTCTCCTAAGAGATCTCAAAGAGAAAAGTTAGGAGAAAATTAGAGAACACAAGAAGATTCTGGACAGATCTATTGGAGATCTTTGTAACCTTTTTCTCTATAAGATCTCTCATTTTTCACATTAAGAAAATGAAAAAAATCTAGCCTCAGTCCTCAATAGATCTCAACGAGAATCTCTTAAATTTCTCGTAAAGAGATACAGTAAGATTCCATGAGATCATTAAAATTTCTCTAAGGAGAACATTAGCGAAAAGATAATTTTTCTTGTCAGCTTGATTAAAAAAATAAAAAAAATTTAATATGGCCATTTATCATTACAAGTTTAACAGTAAAATTTAAAAAAACAATTACCCATCATATTAAACATGGTCCAAAAAAATTAACTTCTTAAATTTTTTACAAACAATAAAATTTCTTTTTATAGAAAAAATAAAATATATTAAAAAGTCAAGGTCAAATTTTTAGAAAAAATAAATTAAAGTTGAAATTAACGTTTTTATTGGACACTTTTAGCCAATCAGCTATTTTTGATTTTATTAAAGCAACTATCATGATATTAGTGTTTCACTTGTATGATCCAACTTAAATATATCAAAACCCTCAATTATCTTGTTCGTGAGAGTCCTAAATAACCCAAAAGAGAATTCATCTTATTTTAAGTCTTTAGTTTTTCTCAAGAGATCTCAAAGAAATAAAGAGTTTTTTTCTCAAATCTATCGCTTCGATTTCTCTTTGAGAATTAAGCTTTTTTTTACTCAGAGATATCTCATAAACATCTTTAATACTTTCTGATTTTTTATTTTTTTCTCATTTTTTTTGGTTCTAGAGTTGAATTCTCAAATAAGCTAAATCTTATTTTATGCCATGAACAAAAAAATAAAACTTGTTCGTCTAATAATTTATACGAAAGTTTTTCGAAAAAAAAACAAAAATGTATGTTCAGAGACCAATCAGGAACTTTCAAAAATTGACACAGTTTTATTTTGACGCCATGTCGGGTTTCTAATCCCATCAGTTCAAGTGTCGGCTGATAGAAACGGAAATTCAATGTTTAATGAATACTCAGATAATAATAGCGAAGCATTGTGTAAAGATTTAATAAACTTTAAACTTTGACTAAAAAATTTGATTTTTTTTAGACTATTTGATTCGAAGAAGACCGAATTTTGGACATATTTAATATTTTGGACTTAATTAAGAAGAAACTCCGTAAAAACAAGTCAAAAACAAAAAGTAGAAGAAGAGACACCCTTGGCTATTGCTGAACAAATTGATGGTTTGGACATTGAGGACTAATAAGTTGATGTTACAAGTTGATGTAATAACGTAATTGCTCGTATTTAATGCCAAAGCTTAAAAGGAAAGCACTTTATTTTAATGAAATGTCATTAATAAACGAACACTTATTTTTAAAATTGAAATATTCGCTTTTTATGAAATGTCGTATAAATTAGATACATAGAAAATTAAAAAAAAATTAAAATTTTCATTTTATGATGAGTAAATAATTAAAATTCAACTTTGTATTTAACAGTATATTTCTTTTTTAGTGTTAATTATGAATTTATTTACAGCAAAACGGATGCTTTGTTTTATACTTTTATTTTAAGGAATAAATGGTTACAATCAAAAAGTTTTACCCACAACTAAAAATCTTTTCCGCACAAACAAAAATCTATTTAGCACAATAGACTGATGTACACAAAAAATTTTTTCGAAGCCATAATTTATTACAGTGGAGTACCACTTATATCACCCTATTTGTCAAGCCATTTTGCACTGATAAAAATGAAATGTGACTTAACTAGAATCGGTTTGCATTAAAAGTGACACTTTTGTCTTAATCTATCCAGTGATATAAGTGTAACAGTGACTTAAGTGGGTGGTGATATAAGTGGGACTTGACTGTAATAAATTTTCGAATACAAAATTTTTGTTACCGTATTCCCTCGTTAGATTATACAGGATCATAACATGAAATCCAAAAGTTTAGGAAGCTCTTTTTACCAATTTGCTTTTGTTGAAATATTCTAAGCAGACTCTGCTTTCAAAACTAGAGTGTGACGAATGTCTTAAGCATGTTTTAGAATTTTTCTAAGCGTTAAAAAACCCTCCTAAAAATTTGGATTCGAGGACCACTTATCTGTAATATTTTCTTCAAGTTTATGTATTTGATTCGGTGCAATAATAAAATCATTATTATGCTAAATATGTAATCTTTAATTGATTTTTTTAAACCTCGTATTTTTTACAAGACGCATTCGACCTGTTAAACGATAAAACTTAATTATAAAAAAATAAATTATCCAATTAAAGTCTTTAATTTACCTTTATAGTTTATAGTTTATTTAATTAAATATAAAATTGCACATAATTGACACACACTTAAGGTTAGTGTTGGGTCTGTGAATTACTTTATATTTTGGTTTAGAAATAAAAAAAAAAAAAAAGAAAAAGAAAGAGAAGCTATTTCAATGATCAATTTGTAAGTTTGCACTTTCTTGTATGTGTTATGATCCCATTCGTTGCCTCAAATGATTTGCCGCATTTCGTACACTCTACTTTTGGTTTTTCCGTTTTCTTTTCTTGTTCTTTTTCGACATGATTTATCTTTGGTCTTGTTTTAAAAGCATGCTTATTCTTGTCCTCTGCATCTCTGAGTTTTCGGATGCTTTTTTGTACGATGCTATCGTTATAAATCTTTGATTTGGCTGTTTTTGTTTAAAATTTGAAGTCATAGTTAGATCGGTCGAAATTTCGGTATTTAAGAGATAATGAGTTGTTAGGATCGTTAAGAAGCTTTGTGACTTTCTAAAGGCTCATGTTCTCTATTCGTGTGTTTGCGTCAATTAGGTTGTATTTATTTAGGGCTTCATTTTGATCGATTCCAATGATTCTGATAATTCTGTTTTGGAAAGAGCTGATTTGGTGTTGGATGCTGTTTGATGCTGTAGAAAGTACTGGGCTGTAATAATCGAAGTGACTGACTACTAAACTTTTGTATACCGTTACCTGAATTTCTTTGTTAAAGCCGAGGCGTTTTAGGTGTTTAATTAAGAATGGAACATGATTTATGTTTTTCACTATTTGATCCCATTGTTGACACCAGTCGAGTTTGTTGTTTATCTCAATCCCCAAATATCGGTAGGAATCTACAAGCTGCAAGTTCGAGTTGTTTAATGTTAATACTGGTGGTTCATCACTGTCTTTACCTGGTGTAAACACTATTTTACATTTGTTAGTTTTCAGACGCATGTCATTTTCCTCACACCACTTATTTACGCCGTTGATTATTTCTTGGGGTAGTTCACTGAATGCATTTCCGATAATATAACTCAATATGTCGTCAGCAAATTTTTCGAGCTCGGCTTCTTTGGCAAGATACTCGTTTATGTCAGCAATGAACAGAATAAAAAGAGTTGGACCAAGTACATTACCTTGTATAACACCAGCTTCTACTTGTTTCCATTCTGTTTCGATCCCATTCATACATAATCTTTGTTTTCTATCTTTAAGGTATGAAGCTAACCACGACACCAAACATTCAGGTAGTAGCTTTCGAAGTTTTCTAAGTATTTTTTGATGGTTGACGAGGTCAAAGGCTTTAGCAAAATCAAAGAATATTGCTAAAAGAGATTTTTTCTGATCGATAGCCATACTACAGTCGTCGATTAGTTTAATGATGGCGTCCATTGTAAATTTACCTGGCAAAAATCCATGTTGTTTGTTTGTTTTCCATATATTCTTAGTTTTTTCAAGAATAAATTTACAAAGTATCCTTTCGAAAACTTTGGATAAAATTGATGTGACATTTATAGGTCTGTAGTCGCCAGGGTTTTCTAGGTTATGAACTGTCGGAATGGGCGTAATTTTTGCAAGTTTCCATTGATTTGGAGCAAAGGATTGTTTGAGATAAATGTTGAAAAGTTCGACCAGAACATTATCAATTTCTAGACGGGAAGATTTAAGTAATCTTGCCGATAGTCCATCTGGGCCAGTTGCGCTTATCTCTAGTTTTTCGAGGGCCTTTGAGATTGCTTTGTGTGTGAAAATAGCTTCGAAATTTTCGTAACTCTTGTTAAATTCACTGAGATCTTCTTGTTTTTGACAGTTCCAAACATTGTAGAAACCTTCATTTAATTTGTTTGCAAGTTCTTCGTTTATTTGATAGTCTTTTGGTGTCTCTCGGTATTTTCCAACTTCTTTCCACCAGTCTGGCTCTACGGACACATACTTTTCTCGAAAGTAGTCTTTTTTCGGGATCTAATCTCTTTAGTTACTTTATTTGCAAGGACTTTCCAATCGTTCATTTCACCTTTCTCGAGATGTTTTTGCCGTTGTTTGATCATGTTTTTGATATCGAGCGTGATCCAAGGTTGGTCATCTTTTATTTTTATCGTTTTTAGAGGCTGAAATAAGTTTTCGGCATTGAGCAACGTATTGTGAAGCATCAGCTGATATCATCTGTCATCATTTGACAAGTTAATTTCCGGGACTGTAATAATTTTTGCAAGTTGTGTTAAAAAGTTTTTTTATTTCAGTCAAAATTTTGTAATACAAACTACATTGCCCAGAAAAGAACATAGCAACTTCTTAGAATAAAACCCTTTTTACCAATTTTCAACTTCCGTATTCCCTGTTGAAACCGAAAAAAATGATATTTCCATGATTTATTTTGGTTAAAAAACTTCTTGCTAATGAAGTAATTAAAATTCCACATTAGTAAGGGAAACTGCAAGTTATGGCGGTCAATCGTATGTAAAATCTTCAAATAAATTTGATTCGATTCTTAAATTCAACTGGTTTGTTACTAAAAAATGATAACAACTTAAATGTCTAATATTTACAGTGTAAGAAAAAAGTTCGACGGAAAATAGGACAGTTTCTCTCATATTTGGTTGAGGTGACGAATCAAGGAACAAGTTGATTGAATTTATTTTTACCAGATTCTTTTTCAATGTTTTCTCGATATTGCCTTGAAATTATCTTTACTGTAACAACTTCATGTCCTTTTAAGCTTTACATTTTAATATAAATAAAAGATGTCAGTTGTATTATCTTGAAATATTATTTTGTGCGAATAGATTTTTACAAATCGTAAAACTTTTGAAATATTGCCTATATAAAAACCAGCTTCTATCTAGGCAATCTTCATTAATTTTTTTTTTTTTTTTTTTTCAAATCTTATAAAGATTCAGCAAACTGATGCACTCATCATTGTAGTAGTTGTAGAGTATATTTTTTATAAAAGATAAATACTTCGTATAATATTATTAAAAATATTATTTAGTGAAGATTGCCTAGATAGAAGCTGGTTTTTATATAGGCAATATTTCAAAAGTTTTACGATTTGTAAAAATCTATTCGCACAAAATAATATTTCAGGATAATACAACTGACATCTTTTATTTTTATGAAAATGTAAAGCTTAAAAGGACATGAAGTTGTTACAGTAAAGATAATTTAAAGGCAATATCGAGAAAAGACCAAATAAATGGAACAATATTTAAATATTTTTGTGTTAAATTTGGATTCGCAAAATTTGCTCTCACAATTTTATTTCCTTTTTAGTTTATTTAAAAAAACTACCACTCTGCTTCAATTCCAAGCAAATCTTATAAAGATTCACCAAACTGATGCACTCATCATTGTAGTAGTTGTAGAGTATATTTTTTATAAAAGATACATACTTCGAATATTATAAAAAATATTAATTAGTGAAGATTGCCTAGATAGAAGCTGGTTTTTATATAGGCAATATTTCAAAAGTTTTACGATTTGTAAAAATCTATTCGCACAAAATAATATTTCAGGATAATACAACTGACATCTTTTATTTTTATGAAAATGTAAAGCTTAAAAGGACATGAAGTTGTTACAGTAAAGATAATTTAAAGGCAATATCGAGAAAAGACCAAATAAATGGAACAATATTTAAATATTTTAGTAATATGTTTGGATTCGCAAAATTTGCTCTCACAATTTTATTTCCTTTTTAGTTTATTTAAAAAAACTACCACTCTGCTTCAATTCCAAGCAAATCTTATAAAGATTCACCAAACTGATGCACTCATCATTGTAGTAGTTGTAGAGTATATTTTTTATAAAAGATACATACTTCGAATATTATAAAAAATATTAATTAGTGAAGATTGCCTAGATAGAAGCTGGTTTTTATATAGGCAATATTTCAAAAGTTTTACGATTTGTAAAAATCTATTCGCACAAAATAATATTTCAGGATAATACAACTGACATCTTTTATTTTTATGAAAATGTAAAGCTTAAAAGGACATGAAGTTGTTACAGTAAAGATAATTTAAAGGCAATATCGAGAAAAGACCAAATAAATGGAACAATATTTAAATATTTTTGTGTTAAATTTGGATTCGCAAAATTTGCTCTCACAATTTTATTTCCTTTTTAGTTTATTTAAAAAAACTACCACTCTGCTTCAATTCCAAGCAAATCTTATAAAGATTCACCAAACTGATGCACTCATCATTGTAGTAGTTGTAGAGTATATTTTTTATAAAAGATACATACTTCGAATATTATAAAAAATATTAATTAGTGAAGATTGCCTAGATAGAAGCTGGTTTTTATATAGGCAATATTTCAAAAGTTTTACGATTTGTAAAAATCTATTCGCACAAAATAATATTTCAGGATAATACAACTGACATCTTTTATTTTTATGAAAATGTAAAGCTTAAAAGGACATGAAGTTGTTACAGTAAAGATAATTTAAAGGCAATATCGAGAAAAGACCAAATAAATGGAACAATATTTAAATATTTTTGTGTTAAATTTGGATTCGCAAAATTTGCTCTCACAATTTTATTTCCTTTTTAGTTTATTTAAAAAAACTACCACTCTGCTTCAATTCCAAGCAAATCTTATAAAGATTCACCAAACTGATGCACTCATCATTGTAGTAGTTGTAGAGTATATTTTTTATAAAAGATACATACTTCGAATATTATAAAAAATATTAATTAGTGAAGATTGCCTAGATAGAAGCTGGTTTTTATATAGGCAATATTTCAAAAGTTTTACGATTTGTAAAAATCTATTCGCACAAAATAATATTTCAGGATAATACAACTGACATCTTTTATTTTTATGAAAATGTAAAGCTTAAAAGGACATGAAGTTGTTACAGTAAAGATAATTTAAAGGCAATATCGAGAAAAGACCAAATAAATGGAACAATATTTAAATATTTTTGTGTTAAATTTGGATTCGCAAAATTTGCTCTCACAATTTTATTTCCTTTTTAGTTTATTTAAAAAAACTACCACTCTGCTTCAATTCCAAGCAAATCTTATAAAGATTCACCAAACTGATGCACTCATCATTGTAGTAGTTGTAGAGTATATTTTTTTATAAACGATACATACTTCGTATATTATTATTAAAAATATTAATTAGTGAAGATTGCCTAGATAGAAGCTGGTTTTTATATAGGCAATATTTCAAAAGTTTTACGATTTGTAAAAATCTATTCGCACAAAATAATATTTCAGGATAATACAACTGACATCTTTTATTTTTATGAAAATGTAAAGCTTAAAAGGACATGAAGTTGTTACAGTAAAGATAATTTAAAGGCAATATCGAGAAAAGACCAAATAAATGGAACAATATTTAAATGTTTTTGTGTTAAATTTGGATTCGCAAAATTTGCTCTCACAATTTTATTTCCTTTTTAGTTTATTTAAAAAAACTACCACTCTGCTTCAATTCCAAGCAAATCTTATAAAGATTCACCAAACTGATGCACTCATCATTGTAGTAGTTGTAGAGTATATTTTTTATAAAAGATAAATACTTCGTATAATATTATTAAAAATATTATTTAGTGAAGATTGCCTAGATAGAAGCTGGTTTTTATATAGGCAATATTTCAAAAGTTTTACGATTTGTAAAAATCTATTCGCACAAAATAATATTTCAGGATAATACAACTGACATCTTTTATTTTTATGAAAATGTAAAGCTTTAAAGGACATGAAGTTGTTACAGTAAAGATAATTTAAAGGCAATATCGAGAAAAGACCAAATAAATGGAACAATATTTAAATGTTTTTATGTAATATTTGAATGCGCAAAATTTGCTCTCACAATTTTATTTCCTTTTTAGTTTATTTAAAAAAACTACCACTCTGCTTCAATTCCAAGCAAATCTTATAAAGATTCACCAAACTGATGCACTCATCATTGTAGTAGTTGTAGAGTATATTTTTTATAAAAGATAAATACTTCGTATAATATTATTAAAAATATTATTTAGTGAAGATTGCCTAGATAGAAGCTGGTTTTTATATAGGCAATATTTCAAAAGTTTTACGATTTGTAAAAATCTATTCGCACAAAATAATATTTCAGGATAATACAACTGACATCTTTTATTTTTATGAAAATGTAAAGCTTAAAAGGACATGAAGTTGTTACAGTAAAGATAATTTAAAGGCAATATCGAGAAAAGACCAAATAAATGGAACAATATTTAAATATTTTTGTGTTAAATTTGGATTCGCAAAATTTGCTCTCACAATTTTATTTCCTTTTTAGTTTATTTAAAAAAACTACCACTCTGCTTCAATTCCAAGCAAATCTTATAAAGATTCACCAAACTGATGCACTCATCATTGTAGTAGTTGTAGAGTATATTTTTTTATAAACGATACATACTTCGTATATTATAAAAAATATTAATTAGTGAAGATTGCCTTTATTTATTTTATTTATTTATTTATTTAGTAAAAACTGGTCGAGCTAATGCTCCTTCAGCATAAAAAAAATAAAAAATAAAAATAAACTAACAACAAAAAAAAAAAAAAAAAGCAAAAAATAAGATAAAAATTTTAAAAGTTAAGGGTTAAAAGATAATCATTTTGACTAGGAAGAAGGTTAAGAGGTTTGAGAAAGCTGGTCAATGACCAAATAGGCGTTAGACAAAGGGGTTGGAGTGTTGCCATTAAGAGAGTTGTAAGCCCTCTTGTACTCGTTAACAAGTCGAACAACAACTGAGACAGATTTTTCTAAGCCATTTTTTACATACTTGTCAGTGAGCTCATCTAATCGTTGGTCTATTCGATTGAGGTTGAGACGTTGCTGGCCTAACAAATGTAGTTCCTCCGACGGCGTACGGTATGGAAGTTTCAAAATTGCTCTAATAGCAGAGTTCAGAATTACTTGGAGTTTCTTGACCAATGAGTTTCTAATTAGATTGATACAAGGAAAACAATAATCGATAATTGAACCAATAATCGCTTTATAGATATTTCCTAACAAATTTTCTTGAAGCTGGTTTTTATATAGGCAATATTTCAAAAGTTTTACGATTTGTAAAAATCTATTCGCACAAAATAATATTTCAGGATAATACAACTGACATCTTTTATTTTTATGAAAATGTAAAGCTTAAAAGGACATGAAGTTGTTACAGTAAAGATAATTTAAAGGCAATATCGAGAAAAGACCAAATAAATGGAATATTTAAATGTTTTTGTGTTAAATTTGGATTCGCAAAATTTGCTCTCACAATTTTATTTCCTTTTTAGTTTATTTAAAAAAACTACCACTCTGCTTCAATTCCAAGCAAATCTTATAAAGATTCAGCAAACTGATGCACTCATCATTGTAGTAGTTGTAGAGTATATTTTTTATAAAAGATAAATACTTCGTATAATATTATTAAAAATATTATTTAGTGAAGATTGCCTAGATAGAAGCTGGTTTTTATATAGGCAATATTTCAAAAGTTTTACGATTTGTAAAAATCTATTCGCACAAAATAATATTTCAGGATAATACAACTGACATCTTTTATTTTTATGAAAATGTAAAGCTTTAAAGGACATGAAGTTGTTACAGTAAAGATAATTTAAAGGCAATATCGAGAAAAGACCAAATAAATGGAACAATATTTAAATGTTTTTATGTAATATTTGAATGCGCAAAATTTGCTCTCACAATTTTATTTCCTTTTTAGTTTATTTAAAAAAACTACCACTCTGCTTCAATTCCAAGCAAATCTTATAAAGATTCACCAAACTGATGCACTCATCATTGTAGTAGTTGTAGAGTATATTTTTTATAAAAGATAAATACTTCGTATAATATTATTAAAAATATTATTTAGTGAAGATTGCCTAGATAGAAGCTGGTTTTTATATAGGCAATATTTCAAAAGTTTTACGATTTGTAAAAATCTATTCGCACAAAATAATATTTCAGGATAATACAACTGACATCTTTTATTTTTATGAAAATGTAAAGCTTAAAAGGACATGAAGTTGTTACAGTAAAGATAATTTAAAGGCAATATCGAGAAAAGACCAAATAAATGGAACAATATTTAAATATTTTTGTGTTAAATTTGGATTCGCAAAATTTGCTCTCACAATTTTATTTCCTTTTTAGTTTATTTAAAAAAACTACCACTCTGCTTCAATTCCAAGCAAATCTTATAAAGATTCACCAAACTGATGCACTCATCATTGTAGTAGTTGTAGAGTATATTTTTTATAAAAGATACATACTTCGTATATTATTATTAAAAATATTAATTAGTGAAGATTGCCTAGATAGAAGCTGGTTTTTATATAGGCAATATTTCAAAAGTTTTACGATTTGTAAAAATCTATTCGCACAAAATAATATTTCAGGATAATACAACTGACATCTTTTATTTTTATGAAAATGTAAAGCTTAAAAGGACATGAAGTTGTTACAGTAAAGATAATTTAAAGGCAATATCGAGAAAAGACCAAATAAATGGAACAATATTTAAATGTTTTTGTGTTAAATTTGGATTCGCAAAATTTGCTCTCACAATTTTATTTCCTTTTTAGTTTATTTAAAAAAACTACCAATCTGCTTCAATTCCAAGCAAATCTTATAAAGATTCAGCAAACTGATGCACTCATCATTGTAGTAGTTGTAGAGTATATTTTTTATAAAAGATACATACTTCGTATATTATAAAAAATATTAATTAGTGAAGATTGCCTAGATAGAAGCTGGTTTTTATATAGGCAATATTTCAAAAGTTTTACGATTTGTAAAAATCTATTCGCACAAAATAATATTTCAGGATAATACAACTGACATCTTTTATTTTTATGAAAATGTAAAGCTTAAAAGGACATGAAGTTGTTACAGTAAAGATAATTTAAAGGCAATATCGAGAAAAGACCAAATAAATGGAACAATATTTAAATGTTTTTGTGTTAAATTTGGATTCGCAAAATTTGCTCTCACAATTTTATTTCCTTTTTAGTTTATTTAAAAAAACTACCACTCTGCTTCAATTCCAAGCAAATCTTATAAAGATTCAGCAAACTGATGCACTCATCATTGTAGTAGTTGTAGAGTATATTTTTTATAAAAGATACATACTTCGTATATTATTATTAAAAATATTAATTAGTGAAGATTGCCTAGATAGAAGCTGGTTTTTATATAGGCAATATTTCAAAAGTTTTACGATTTGTAAAAATCTATTCGCACAAAATAATATTTCAGGATAATACAACTGACATCTTTTATTTTTATGAAAATGTAAAGCTTAAAAGGACATGAAGTTGTTACAGTAAAGATAATTTAAAGGCAATATCGAGAAAAGACCAAATAAATGGAACAATATTTAAATATTTTTGTGTTAAATTTGGATTCGCAAAATTTGCTCTCACAATTTTATTTCCTTTTTAGTTTATTTAAAAAAACTACCACTCTGCTTCAATTCCAAGCAAATCTTATAAAGATTCACCAAACTGATGCACTCATCATTGTAGTAGTTGTAGAGTATATTTTTTATAAAAGATACATACTTCGTATATTATTATTAAAAATATTAATTAGTGAAGATTGCCTAGATAGAAGCTGGTTTTTATATAGGCAATATTTCAAAAGTTTTACGATTTG
Source organism: Brachionus rubens (assembly GCA_022207745.1). Classification (NCBI taxonomy): domain Eukaryota; kingdom Metazoa; phylum Rotifera; class Eurotatoria; order Ploima; family Brachionidae; genus Brachionus; species Brachionus rubens. The sequence continues at coordinate 3,112,734 of JAJVHD010000005.1, forward strand.
TAAAAATCTATTCGCACAAAATAATATTTCAGGATAATACAACTGACATCTTTTATTTTTATGAAAATGTAAAGCTTAAAAGGACATGAAGTTGTTACAGTAAAGATAATTTAAAGGCAATATCGAGAAAAGACCAAATAAATGGAACAATATTTAAATGTTTTTGTGTTAAATTTGGATTCGCAAAATTTGCTCTCACAATTTTATTTCCTTTTTAGTTTATTTAAAAAAACTACCACTCTGCTTCAATTCCAAGCAAATCTTATAAAGATTCACCAAACTGATGCACTCATCATTGTAGTAGTTGTAGAGTATATTTTTTATAAAAGATACATACTTCGTATATTATTATTAAAAATATTAATTAGTGAAGATTGCCTAGATAGAAGCTGGTTTTTATATAGGCAATATTTCAAAAGTTTTACGATTTGTAAAAATCTATTCGCACAAAATAATATTTCAGGATAATACAACTGACATCTTTTATTTTTATGAAAATGTAAAGCTTAAAAGGACATGAAGTTGTTACAGTAAAGATAATTTAAAGGCAATATCGAGAAAAGACCAAATAAATGGAACAATATTTAAATGTTTTTGTGTTAAATTTGGATTCGCAAAATTTGCTCTCACAATTTTATTTCCTTTTTAGTTTATTTAAAAAAACTACCACTCTGCTTCAATTCCAAGCAAATCTTATAAAGATTCACCAAACTGATGCACTCATCATTGTAGTAGTTGTAGAGTATATTTTTTATAAAAGATACATACTTCGTATATTATTATTAAAAATATTAATTAGTGAAGATTGCCTAGATAGAAGCTGGTTTTTATATAGGCAATATTTCAAAAGTTTTACGATTTGTAAAAATCTATTCGCACAAAATAATATTTCAGGATAATACAACTGACATCTTTTATTTTTATGAAAATGTAAAGCTTAAAAGGACATGAAGTTGTTACAGTAAAGATAATTTAAAGGCAATATCGAGAAAAGACCAAATAAATGGAACAATATTTAAATGTTTTTGTGTTAAATTTGGATTCGCAAAATTTGCTCTCACAATTTTATTTCCTTTTTAGTTTATTTAAAAAAACTACCACTCTGCTTCAATTCCAAGCAAATCTTATAAAGATTCACCAAACTGATGCACTCATCATTGTAGTAGTTGTAGAGTATATTTTTTTATAAACGATACATACTTCGTATATTATAAAAAATATTAATTAGTGAAGATTGCCTAGATAGAAGCTGGTTTTTATATAGGCAATATTTCAAAAGTTTTACGATTTGTAAAAATCTATTCGCACAAAATAATATTTCAGGATAATACAACTGACATCTTTTATTTTTATGAAAATGTAAAGCTTAAAAGGACATGAAGTTGTTACAGTAAAGATAATTTAAAGGCAATATCGAGAAAAGACCAAATAAATGGAACAATATTTAAATGTTTTTGTGTTAAATTTGGATTCGCAAAATTTGCTCTCACAATTTTATTTCCTTTTTAGTTTATTTAAAAAAACTACCACTCTGCTTCAATTCCAAGCAAATCTTATAAAGATTCACCAAACTGATGCACTCATCATTGTAGTAGTTGTAGAGTATATTTTTTATAAAAGATACATACTTCGTATATTATTATTAAAAATATTAATTAGTGAAGATTGCCTAGATAGAAGCTGGTTTTTATATAGGCAATATTTCAAAAGTTTTACGATTTGTAAAAATCTATTCGCACAAAATAATATTTCAGGATAATACAACTGACATCTTTTATTTTTATGCAAATGTAAAGCTTAAAAGGACATGAAGTTGTTACAGTAAAGATAATTTAAAGGCAATATCGAGAAAAGACCAAATAAATGGAACAATATTTAAATGTTTTTGTGTTAAATTTGGATTCGCAAAATTTGCTCTCACAATTTTATTTCCTTTTTAGTTTATTTAAAAAAACTACCACTCTGCTTCAATTCCAAGCAAATCTTATAAAGATTCACCAAACTGATGCACTCATCATTGTAGTAGTTGTAGAGTATATTTTTTTATAAACGATACATACTTCGTATATTATAAAAAATATTAATTAGTGAAGATTGCCTAGATAGAAGCTGGTTTTTATATAGGCAATATTTCAAAAGTTTTACGATTTGTAAAAATCTATTCGCACAAAATAATATTTCAGGATAATACAACTGACATCTTTTATTTTTATGAAAATGTAAAGCTTAAAAGGACATGAAGTTGTTACAGTAAAGATAATTTAAAGGCAATATCGAGAAAAGACCAAATAAATGGAACAATATTTAAATGTTTTTGTGTTAAATTTGGATTCGCAAAATTTGCTCTCACAATTTTATTTCCTTTTTAGTTTATTTAAAAAAACTACCACTCTGCTTCAATTCCAAGCAAATCTTATAAAGATTCACCAAACTGATGCACTCATCATTGTAGTAGTTGTAGAGTATATTTTTTTATAAACGATACATACTTCGTATATTATAAAAAATATTAATTAGTGAAGATTGCCTAGATAGAAGCTGGTTTTTATATAGGCAATATTTCAAAAGTTTTACGATTTGTAAAAATCTATTCGCACAAAATAATATTTCAGGATAATACAACTGACATCTTTTATTTTTATGAAAATGTAAAGCTTAAAAGGACATGAAGTTGTTACAGTAAAGATAATTTAAAGGCAATATCGAGAAAAGACCAAATAAATGGAACAATATTTAAATGTTTTTATGTAATATTTGAATGCGCAAAATTTGAAAATGTAAAGCTTAAAAGGACATGAATTTGTTACGGGTCTCCTAGGTTAGTTGAACATGTGTTCACCGAATATGTGAACAAATCATGTTCACGGGTCAGGTGAACAAAATGTTCACCTATTTTTTTTTATACAATCTGGTGAACAAAAAAAATTAACTGTTAATTTGACTTTAAAATAGGTGAACACAAATAGAAATAGGTGAACATAAATAAAAATACGTGAACATAAACAGAAATAGGTGAACATTGAAAAAATTGTGAACATTGAAAATTAAATTAACCAAATTTATTTCATTTTCAAAAATTTTTATCCGAGTCAAAAGGTTTCACTAATTTTAAGAATGCAAAGATATTTTACAAAATTTACTTATGTTAACGTGACTTGTGCATTTTTACACCACGCTCACCTTCAAAAAAGCGGTCACATAAATCACATTTGATTGGGTTGCGTTTTCCACAGATTACTTTTTCGACTTCGGCTGTTGTGTGGTCATAATTTGGTTTTAATTTAGCCTTATCCTCGATCAAAGTTGCTATAATTTTAACATTTTTTAGTTTCGATTCTATATTCACCACGTCTTCATCTTCACAAACTACATCTTCAGCATCATTGAAACTATTATTAATGTCATGATGAGTTATTGCCGAACTTGATTCTGAATTTAAAGTACCATTTTTAACCGTCTGTTCTTCACTGACGTCTTCGTTATCATCTAAGCCATGTTCATCTTCGGCTTCACTATCAAAATCATTATTTGTTGAACGATCATCGTTTTGTAATGAACCAAAAACCGAATCGCTACCTTTCTCTGAGCCAACCTCGGAGCCATCTGATTCAACATCATAAAAATCATTATTAACTACTTGTGACTTGAATAAATTTTCGAATTCTTCGGCTTTTGTACCCGGTTCATAAAATTTCTTTATATCGACTAAAATTATATCATATGACTTGACTCGATCAGTAGTACATTTGTTATTGAATCTCCATACATATTCATCGATGTGTGATTGAATCATACTTCGGCTACAACCACTCATTTCTTTAAATTTTGATTTACATGCACCCCAAATACTTTCTATTCGGTTAGTGCACGCTCCTTAAATTAAAAAAAATTATAAAATTTTGAATAAATATATTGTAGTATTAATTTTAGTACCTGAATCAGGATCAATAAAATTCATTGTATGATTTACTGTTTTATGGTCAAAGTTCTTGAATAATTTTATTTTATTGTAAGATGCCCAGCAATCTGAATAGATAGTGGTACCATCATCACACTAATTGTAAATGATATTCAACAAAGTAACAGCTTCCCGGTCATCCACCACCTCCATGTAGCACTCGCTGTCATCTTCTAAATCTTTAGGGCCACGCTCGACTAACCCAAATACCCACATCAATTCTCTCTTAAGATACTTTCCAACCCAGTGTTTCACTCTTGCATACATTGATTCGTCAATCTCAACTATACGCCCTTGACCACCTAATTTTAGATTGTCTTTATCTAGTGACAGAGTACAAATTTGTCTTAATTTGTAAAAAATAGACATCACTGTTTCATTGGAAATTTTTTCGCCAAAATGTAAATCGATCATACTAACAGTTTTAGTAATAGTTAACTGAGAAGCCCAACATTTAATTACAGCCAAAATTAGCTTAAGAGGCTTTCTAAAAAATGAAAAAAATGAGTCTTCGAAAACTGTCTTAGTTCGCCCACAAGCTGAACAACGCCAAAACAAAGACAAATTTTTAGCTTCTTTGGTTCTTTTTTTTAAGAATGGGGCCATAGTTTGGTTAAATTTGGTCCACACATTGTTCTGACAAATTCTGGATTGATATACTAAGCCTTTGTCTTTAACTTTTAAAAACAATTTGTATTCTTCAGAATCAAAAACTGTATTCATTTTTAATGCAATTTCGAAAAATCAAAAAATGAATTTTTATAGACATTTAAAAATTAGCTTTATCATTGAATTATAAAAATTTTTATTCTAAGATTTTGTAATTTTTTTTGTAATACAATGGTAATACAATTTGTGTAATACAATGGATTAAGTGAACATGACGTATTTAATTTATCTTTTTATTTGGTGATTAAATAAAGTTGTAAATTAGGTGAACACAATTTTTTTTAGGTGAACATAAATTTGTTTATGTGAACACATTGAGAATTTTTTTGTTAACCAGATTGTATAAAAAAAAATAGGTGAACATTTTGTTCACCTGACCCGTGAACATGATTTGTTCACATATAAGGTGAACAAATCATGTTCACGGTGAAATCTAATCTAATCTAGGCAATCTTCACTAAATAATATTTTTAATAATATTATACGAAGTATTTATCTTTTATAAAAAATATACTCTACAACTACTACAATGATGAGTGCATCAGTTTGCTGAATCTTTATAAGATTTGCTTGGAATTGAAGCAGAGTGGTAGTTTTTTTAAATAAACTAAAAAGGAAATAAAATTGTGAGAGCAAATTTTGCGAATCCAAATTTAACACAAAAACATTTAAATATTGTTCCATTTATTTGGTCTTTTCTCGATATTGCCTTTAAAATTATCTTTACTGTAACAACTTCATGTCCTTTTAAGCTTTACGTTTTCATAAAAATAAAAGATGTCAGTTGTATTATCCTGAAATATTATTTTGTGCGAATAGATTTTTACAAATCGTAAAACTTTTGAAATATTGCCTATATAAAAACCAGCTTCTATCTAGGCAATCTTCACTAATTAATATTTTTAATAATAATATACGAAGTATGTATCGTTTATAAAAAAATATACTCTACAACTACTACAAAGATGAGTGCATCAGTTTGGTGAATCTTTATAAGATTTGCTTGGAATTGAAGCAGAGTGGTAGTTTTTTTAAATAAACTAAAAAGGAAATAAATATTTGAGAGCAAATTTTGCGAATCCAAATTTAACACAAAAATATTTAAATATTGTTCCATTTATTTGGTCTTTTCTCGATATTGCCTTTAAATTATCTTTACTGTAACAACTTCATGTCCTTTTAAGCTTTACATTTTCATAAAAATAAAAGATGTCAGTTGTATTATCCTGAAATATTATTTTGTGCGAATAGATTTTTACAAATCGTAAAACTTTTGAAATATTGCCTATATAAAAACCAGCTTCTATCTAGGCAATCTTCACTAAATAATATTTTTAATAATATTATACGAAGTATTTATCTTTTATAAAAAATATACTCTACAACTACTACAATGATGAGTGCATCAGTTTGCTGAATCTTTATAAGATTTGCTTGGAATTGAAGCAGAGTGGTAGTTTTTTTAAATAAACTAAAAAGGAAATAAAATTGTGAGAGCAAATTTAGCGAATCCAAATTTAACACAAAAACATTTAAATATTGTTCCATTTATTTGGTCTTTTCTCGATATTGCCTTTAAATTATCTTTACTGTAACAACTTCATGTCCTTTTAAGCTTTACATTTTCATAAAAATAAAAGATGTCAGTTGTATTATCCTGAAATATTATTTTGTGCGAATAGATTTTTACAAATCGTAAAACTTTTGAAATATTGCCTATATAAAAACCAGCTTCTATCTAGGCAATCTTCACTAAATAATATTTTTAATAATAATATACGAAGTATGTATCGTTTATAAAAAAATATACTCTACAACTACTACAATGATGAGTGCATCAGTTTGGTGAATCTTTATAAGATTTGCTTGGAATTGAAGCAGAGTGGTAGTTTTTTTAAATAAACTAAAAAGGAAATAAATATTTGAGAGCAAATTTAGCGAATCCAAATTTAACACAAAAACATTTAAATATTGTTCCATTTATTTGGTCTTTTCTCGATATTGCCTTTAAATTATCTTTACTCTAACAACTTCATGTCCTTTTAAGCTTTACATTTTCATAAAAATAAAAGATGTCAGTTGTATTATCCTGAAATATTATTTTGTGCGAATAGATTTTTACAAATCGTAAAACTTTTGAAATATTGCCTATATAAAAACCAGCTTCTATCTAGGCAATCTTCACTAATTAATATTTTTTATAATATACGAAGTATGTATCGTTTATAAAAAAATATACTCTACAACTACTACAATGATGAGTGCATCAGTTTGCTGAATCTTTATAAGATTTGCTTGGAATTGAAGCAGAGTGGTAGTTTTTTTAAATAAACTAAAAAGGAAATAAATATTTGAGAGCAAATTTAGCGAATCCAAATTTAACACAAAAACATTTAAATATTGTTCCATTTATTTGGTCTTTTCTCGATATTGCCTTTAAATTATCTTTACTCTAACAACTTCATGTCCTTTTAAGCTTTACATTTTCATAAAAATAAAAGATGTCAGTTGTATTATCCTGAAATATTATTTTGTGCGAATAGATTTTTACAAATCGTAAAACTTTTGAAATATTGCCTATATAAAAACCAGCTTCTATCTAGGCAATCTTCACTAATTAATATTTTTTATAATATACGAAGAATGTATCGTTTATAAAAAAATATACTCTACAACTACTACAATGATGAGTGCATCAGTTTGCTGAATCTTTATAAGATTTGCTTGGAATTGAAGCAGAGTGGTAGTTTTTTTAAATAAACTAAAAAGGAAATAAAATTGTGAGAGCAAATTTTGCGAATCCAAATTTAACACAAAAATATTTAAATATTGTTCCATTTATTTTGTCTTTTCTCGATATTGCCTTTAAATTATCTTTACTGTAACAACTTCATGTCCTTTTAAGCTTTACATTTTAATATAAATAAAAGATGTCAGTTGTATTATCCTGAAATATTATTTTGTGCGAATAGATTTTTACAAATCGTAAAACTTTTGAAATATTGCCTATATAAAAACCAGCTTCTATCTAGGCAATCTTCACTAATTAATATTTTTTATAATATACGAAGTATGTATCGTTTATAAAAAAATATACTCTACAACTACTACAATGATGAGTGCATCAGTTTGCTGAATCTTTATAAGATTTGCTTGGAATTGAAGCAGAGTGGTAGTTTTTTTAAATAAACTAAAAAGGAAATAAATATTTGAGAGCAAATTTAGCGAATCCAAATTTAACACAAAAACATTTAAATATTGTTCCATTTATTTGGTCTTTTCTCGATATTGCCTTTAAATTATCTTTACTGTAACAACTTCATGTCCTTTTAAGCTTTACATTTTCATAAAAATAAAAGATGTCAGTTGTATTATCCTGAAATATTATTTTGTGCGAATAGATTTTTACAAATCGTAAAACTTTTGAAATATTGCCTATATAAAAACCAGCTTCTATCTAGGCAATCTTCACTAATTAATATTTTTTATAATATACGAAGTATGTATCGTTTATAAAAAAATATACTCTACAACTACTACAATGATGAGTGCATCAGTTTGCTGAATCTTTATAAGATTTGCTTGGAATTGAAGCAGAGTGGTAGTTTTTTTAAATAAACTAAAAAGGAAATAAATATTTGAGAGCAAATTTAGCGAATCCAAATTTAACACAAAAACATTTAAATATTGTTCCATTTATTTGGTCTTTTCTCGATATTGCCTTTAAATTATCTTTACTGTAACAACTTCATGTCCTTTTAAGCTTTACATTTTCATAAAAATAAAAGATGTCAGTTGTATTATCCTGAAATATTATTTTGTGCGAATAGATTTTTACAAATCGTAAAACTTTTGAAATATTGCCTATATAAAAACCAGCTTCTATCTAGGCAATCTTCACTAATTAATATTTTTTATAATATTCGAAGTATGTATCTTTTATAAAAAATAAACTCTACAACTACTACAATGATGAGTGCATCAGTTTGCTGAATCTTTATAAGATTTGCTTGGAATTGAAGCAGAGTGGTAGTTTTTTTAAATAAACTAAAAAGGAAATAAAATTGTGAGAGCAAATTTAGCGAATCCAAATTTAACACAAAAACATTTAAATATTGTTCCATTTATTTGGTCTTTTCTCGATATTGCCTTTAAATTATCTTTACTCTAACAACTTCATGTCCTTTTAAGCTTTACATTTTCATAAAAATAAAAGATGTCAGTTGTATTATCCTGAAATATTATTTTGTGCGAATAGATTTTTACAAATCGTAAAACTTTTGAAATATTGCCTATATAAAAACCAGCTTCTATCTAGGCAATCTTCACTAATTAATATTTTTAATAATAATATACGAAGTATGTATCGTTTATAAAAAATAAACTCTACAACTACTACAATGATGAGTGCATCAGTTTGCTGAATCTTTATAAGATTTGCTTGGAATTGAAGCAGAGTGGTAGTTTTTTTAAATAAACTAAAAAGGAAATAAAATTGTGAGAGCAAATTTAGCGAATCCAAATTTAACACAAAAACATTTAAATATTGTTCCATTTATTTGGTCTTTTCTCGATATTGCCTTTAAATTATCTTTACTGTAACAACTTCATGTCCTTTTAAGCTTTACATTTTAATATAAATAAAAGATGTCAGTTGTATTATCCTGAAATATTATTTTGTGCGAATAGATTTTTACAAATCGTAAAACTTTTGAAATATTGCCTATATAAAAACCAGCTTCTATCTAGGCAATCTTCACTAATTAATATTTTTTATAATATACGAATTATGTATCGTTTATAAAAAAATATACTCTACAACTACTACAATGATGAGTGCATCAGTTTGGTGAATCTTTATAAGATTTGCTTGGAATTGAAGCAGAGTGGTAGTTTTTTTAAATAAACTAAAAAGGAAATAAAATTGTGAGAGCAAATTTTGCGAATCCAAATTTAACACAAAAATATTTAAATATTGTTCCATTTATTTTGTCTTTTCTCGATATTGCCTTTAAATTATCTTTACTGTAACAACTTCATGTCCTTTTAAGCTTTACATTTTCATAAAAATAAAAGATGTCAGTTGTATTATCCTGAAATATTATTTTGTGCGAATAGATTTTTACAAATCGTAAAACTTTTGAAATATTGCCTATATAAAAACCAGCTTCTATCTAGGCAATCTTCACTAATTAATATTTTTAATAATAATATACGAAGTATGTATCGTTTATAAAAAAATATACTCTACAACTACTACAATGATGAGTGCATCAGTTTGCTGAATCTTTATAAGATTTGCTTGGAATTGAAGCAGAGTGGTAGTTTTTTTAAATAAACTAAAAAGGAAATAAAATTGTGAGAGCAAATTTTGCGAATCCAAATTTAACACAAAAATATTTAAATATTGTTCCATTTATTTTGTCTTTTCTCGATATTGCCTTTAAATTATCTTTACTGTAACAACTTCATGTCCTTTTAAGCTTTACATTTTAATATAAATAAAAGATGTCAGTTGTATTATCCTGAAATATTATTTTGTGCGAATAGATTTTTACAAATCGTAAAACTTTTGAAATATTGCCTATATAAAAACCAGCTTCTATCTAGGCAATCTTCACTAATTAATATTTTTAATAATAATATACGAAGTATGTATCGTTTATAAAAAAATATACTCTACAACTACTACAATGATGAGTGCATCAGTTTGCTGAATCTTTATAAGATTTGCTTGGAATTGAAGCAGAGTGGTAGTTTTTTTAAATAAACTAAAAAGGAAATAAATATTTGAGAGCAAATTTAGCGAATCCAAATTTAACACAAAAACATTTAAATATTGTTCCATTTATTTGGTCTTTTCTCGATATTGCCTTTAAATTATCTTTACTCTAACAACTTCATGTCCTTTTAAGCTTTACATTTTCATAAAAATAAAAGATGTCAGTTGTATTATCCTGAAATATTATTTTGTGCGAATAGATTTTTACAAATCGTAAAACTTTTGAAATATTGCCTATATAAAAACCAGCTTCTATCTAGGCAATCTTCACTAATTAATATTTTTAATAATAATATACGAAGTATGTATCGTTTATAAAAAATAAACTCTACAACTACTACAATGATGAGTGCATCAGTTTGCTGAATCTTTATAAGATTTGCTTGGAATTGAAGCAGAGTGGTAGTTTTTTTAAATAAACTAAAAAGGAAATAAATATTTGAGAGCAAATTTAGCGAATCCAAATTTAACACAAAAACATTTAAATATTGTTCCATTTATTTGGTCTTTTCTCGATATTGCCTTTAAATTATCTTTACTCTAACAACTTCATGTCCTTTTAAGCTTTACATTTTCATAAAAATAAAAGATGTCAGTTGTATTATCCTGAAATATTATTTTGTGCGAATAGATTTTTACAAATCGTAAAACTTTTGAAATATTGCCTATATAAAAACCAGCTTCTATCTAGGCAATCTTCACTAATTAATATTTTTAATAATAATATACGAAGTATGTATCGTTTATAAAAAATAAACTCTACAACTACTACAATGATGAGTGCATCAGTTTGCTGAATCTTTATAAGATTTGCTTGGAATTGAAGCAGAGTGGTAGTTTTTTTAAATAAACTAAAAAGGAAATAAAATTGTGAGAGCAAATTTTGCGAATCCAAATTTAACACAAAAACATTTAAATATTGTTCCATTTATTTGGTCTTTTCTCGATATTGCCTTTAAATTATCTTTACTCTAACAACTTCATGTCCTTTTAAGCTTTACATTTTCATAAAAATAAAAGATGTCAGTTGTATTATCCTGAAATATTATTTTGTGCGAATAGATTTTTACAAATCGTAAAACTTTTGAAATATTGCCTATATAAAAACCAGCTTCTATCTAGGCAATCTTCACTAATTAATATTTTTTATAATATACGAAGTATGTATCGTTTATAAAAAAATATACTCTACAACTACTACAATGATGAGTGCATCAGTTTGGTGAATCTTTATAAGATTTGCTTGGAATTGAAGCAGAGTGGTAGTTTTTTTAAATAAACTAAAAAGGAAATAAATATTTGAGAGCAAATTTAGCGAATCCAAATTTAACACAAAAACATTTAAATATTGTTCCATTTATTTTGTCTTTTCTCGATATTGCCTTTAAATTATCTTTACTCTAACAACTTCATGTCCTTTTAAGCTTTACATTTTCATAAAAATAAAAGATGTCAGTTGTATTATCCTGAAATATTATTTTGTGCGAATAGATTTTTACAAATCGTAAAACTTTTGAAATATTGCCTATATAAAAACCAGCTTCTATCTAGGCAATCTTCACTAATTAATATTTTTTATAATATTCGAAGTATGTATCTTTTATAAAAAATATACTCTACAACTACTACAATGATGAGTGCATCAGTTTGGTGAATCTTTATAAGATTTGCTTGGAATTGAAGCAGAGTGGTAGTTTTTTTAAATAAACTAAAAAGGAAATAAAATTGTGAGAGCAAATTTTGCGAATCCAAATTTAACACAAAAACATTTAAATATTGTTCCATTTATTTGGTCTTTTCTCGATATTGCCTTTAAATTATCTTTACTGTAACAACTTCATGTCCTTTTAAGCTTTACATTTTCATAAAAATAAAAGATGTCAGTTGTATTATCCTGAAATATTATTTTGTGCGAATAGATTTTTACAAATCGTAAAACTTTTGAAATATTGCCTATATAAAAACCAGCTTCTATCTAGGCAATCTTCACTAATTAATATTTTTAATAATATTATACGAAGTATGTATCTGTCATAACTAAATAGTCAAACTATTTATTTTAGCTAAATGATTGTCGTTTAAGTAAAATAGACAACGAAATTTTAATTTTAGTAAAAAGAAAATTATCTTTTTTTATTAAACTTAATATACGAAAAATGTTAAGATTAAGCTAAAGTCTCATTAATTTTAGTAAAATTCAAACAAAACAAAAATTTTTAATCAATAAAAAACCTTAAAAAATTATTTTCTTTTACAATCGCTGTTTAGTTGCCCTTTGTGACACTTCGAATTGCATAAAACATTACTTTTTTTACAAGAACAATTCCTCTCACATTTCCCTAAACAATTACATTTTAATACACCTTGACCACCACAAATAGAATGTAAACTATTGATTTCTCGAAGTGATTTTTCACAACTTAAATCTGGGATTAGTTCAAAACATAGAATAATTATAAAACATAGACAAGACAAAAAACAAAGAATCACAAAATATCGAAAAAAAAAATCATCGAATTTTCTATGTTTCACTTGTATAATCATAGAAAAAAAACATAGAAAAAGAACTTTGAGATTGTAACATAGAAACTTTTTATTTCTCTGTATATAATTTTTTAAAATGAAAAAAGCTCTATCATCAAACGCTAATTATTTTTCTCCGAACTTAAACTTACGTTCACGAAAGGTTATAAGAAAACCCGTAGAAGTGTTAAATAATTTTAGTCATGAATTAAACGAGAGCTTAATTGAAGTTATTGAACCTAATTCATTGGAACCACTAGAATCATTTGATCTAATGCAAATGTTTGATTTTGATTATTACAACAATATTGTTGCAATATGTTCAATACAAACTATTCAATTGGTAGTCTACATCAATTTCAAATCATATTTAATCAAGTCAATGCCGAAGTCATGGAAGAGAATTCTGCTCATACTTGGACACTCTCAAAGAGCCAAAACGATGGAAATAACTTTGTTTCATGTGGTGATGCGTATACTATAGCTCAAGTGCTAACTGCCAAAACTATATACTGGAAGTGTGAGTTACACAAAAATTGTTCTAGTCGAGCAAAGTCAATGGGTCTTATGCCTCCTTTGAAACATACAAAAATACATACTTTCGCAGTCATTGTTCAGAAGGGTACAAACCAGAAGATAAAGTGCAGGAAATTCAAAACTTCCGTGCTATCTAAATTTCTAATTTTTGACTTTAAATTCGTAATCTACGACCTTTAAAACCCCAAAAAATGATTTTTTTCATGGGGGTAAAAAGTTAAAAATTTTGCCCCTACCCCACGGCTTTTTGCAGCCTTACGAAAACCCTCCTTTAATAAACATTCAAGAACTCATGATTGGTAAAAGCTGTTTTCAATCTGAAGATATCGCCGGATAGCTAAAGAGCTCCGATTTACGCACCGATTAAAATCTACCAGTCCAAGATGTTGTGACAGGATTTAAACTTATTCAACAACAGTGTCCTGAGTCATTTGAACCTGTACTAAACTATTTTGAACGTGTTTATATTGGTAAATTAAAACCCAATTAAATAACGAAAACATTTATTAACATTAATCAAATTAATCAATTAGAATCGCCTCAATAAATTATTTTATATTCTATGTTTTTTTAGTCTATGTTTTTTATCTATGAATATTAATTATCTACGTTTACACTTTCGATGTTTACCTGTTTCTATGTTTGTCTCAGGTAATTGCGTTTCTATGTTTTTCTGCATTCTATGTTTTGATACAATGCCTTAAATCTAATGCCTCTATTGTGAGAAGCTGTTGCTTACATATGTGAAATTTGTTTCGAGTATGCCAACCGGCTATTATCCCGAACTTAGTCGCTAACTGATAAGTCATATTAGTCTTGTTGATCTTTGTGATATAAGCTAATATATTTATTAAATCAGCCGGTCCTCTGTCGACATCTGGTACAGGTACCTGGACAGTGTCTCCTACCTTGGCCTCACCGAGCTTGTGTACATGTTGTTGTGCCATTTTTTCAGCGCAATTTTTTAAATTCTCAGTACAAGTTGACTCGATCTGAGCTATATTAATAGCGTTAACTTCGATTCGACTAATTTTACTCGGTTGACTCTCCACTTCTTGATCATTGTCGTTATTATTATCTGAACGGACTTTTCTCTTTGGACCTCTTCTAATCGGTTCGGGTATTGGTTCGGGTATTGGTTCGGGTATTGGTTCAGTCTCGGACTCAGATTCAGACTCCATCACATAAGGTTCCGATTCATCATCGGATTCATTATTTATTTCATCTTGAACTGGCTCTATTCGATTAACTCCAATTAGTTCACGTTCAATTTCACTAATTTTTTCTAACTAAAAAAGTCCAGGTTAGTACATGTAAGAAAAATGAAGAATTAAATTAATTAATTACTGTGTCTGTTTCTTTTTGTTTCGTAATTGCCTTAAAATTATAATAATTAATTACCTGTATGTGTCAAAAATGAATAAAATACCTGTTGAAGTTCTTCTTCTGTACTAAGATTTGCTAGAATCTCTTTAGGGAGAGTAGACGAACCAAGACCTACCAAAATTTCACGACCAAATGTGGCATAATAAGGACTAAATCCGATCGTTGAGTGGTGAGAAGTATTCTTTTGGAGTTGTACAAACTTTAAACCCAAGGCCAAATGTGTAGATTGGTTATCTTTCATCCATAATCTCAACATATCTTTAATATCACCATTGGCACGTTCAACGGAACCTTGAGATTGTGGATGACGAGGTTTACCGTGAACGATTATCATACCACACCATATCTTCTTCAACTCTTTTATAACCTCAGCCACGAATTCTCGTCCGTTATCCATTTGAAGTATGAATGGTGCTCCGAATAAGGTAAATATGTCAACTAAACGAAGAGCTACTTCGCGTGCACATTTAGACGTCAGTGGGTTAAGGTGTGAGAGTTTATTGTGATGGTCTTGGTAGTGCATGCACCACTTCCATACTCCATCAGGCATCGACTGATAGTCAACTAAGTCTAACTGTCCCCGTTGCATAAAAAAATCGGAAAGAATGGGTTTGACAACGACTTTTTTTGATCCAGCTTTGCATCGTTTCATTTGACAGCCATGACATAATTGATTGTATATTAATATAAACTTTTGATTTATATTCTCGAACTTGTTATTACATGCTTTAACCATTTTGTTTACTCCACCATGACCGATACTTAAATGAACTGTATGAATTTCATCGAAAATATCTTCATACGCAACAACCAAATATATTTGATTTCCTTCGTTTATTTTTCGTATTAGTCTTGTTACGCCACCAACTTCGAAAAGCTGATACGTTTTTAATAAATAGTAGGCATTTTGATTTTTAGTATTGGGATTGGATTTAGCGTCTAGCATAGTTTTAATCTTTAGTTCGATATTCGCTCGTGTATAAACTTTTCGACTATTTTCTATCACTTTATCAATTTCGGCATAAAAAGCTTTTTTATGGACCTTAATCGATTCACTAATAGAATCCATTTTTTAAAAAATTTTATTTAAAATGAAACTTGAATTTTATTATTTTACTTAATTTGTTAAAAAAAAAGTTAGTTTTGCTTAAACAATTGTGTTTAGCTAAAAAGTACATTTGTTTTAGCTAAAAAATAATATTTTGTTTAAGTTTTTTTTATTTTAGTAAAATTAAGTTTTTTTCATATATTTGTTAATTGTTAATTGTTATTTATTATTGTTTAGCTAAAATAAATAATTTGACTATTTAGTTATGACATATCTTTTATAAAAAATATACTCTACAACTACTACAATGATGAGTGCATCAGTTTGGTGAATCTTTATAAGATTTGCTTGGAATTGAAGCAGAGTGGTAGTTTTTTTAAATAAACTAAAAAGGAAATAAAATTGTGAGAGCAAATTTTGCGAATCCAAATTTAACACAAAAACATTTAAATATTGTTCCATTTATTTGGTCTTTTCTCGATATTGCCTTTAAATTATCTTTACTCTAACAACTTCATGTCCTTTTAAGCTTTACGTTTTCATAAAAATAAAAGATGTCAGTTGTATTATCCTGAAATATTATTTTGTGCGAATAGATTTTTACAAATCGTAAAACTTTTGAAATATTGCCTATATAAAAACCAGCTTCTATCTAGGCAATCTTCACTAATTAATATTTTTAATAATATTATACGAAGTATGTATCTTTTATAAAAAATATACTCTACAACTACTACAATGATGAGTGCATCAGTTTGGTGAATCTTTATAAGATTTGCTTGGAATTGAAGCAGAGTGGTAGTTTTTTTAAATAAACTAAAAAGGAAATAAAATTGTGAGAGCAAATTTTGCGAATCCAAATTTAACACAAAAACATTTAAATATTGTTCCATTTATTTGGTCTTTTCTCGATATTGCCTTTAAATTATCTTTACTCTAACAACTTCATGTCCTTTTAAGCTTTACGTTTTCATAAAAATAAAAGATGTCAGTTGTATTATCCTGAAATATTATTTTGTGCGAATAGATTTTTACAAATCGTAAAACTTTTGAAATATTGCCTATATAAAAACCAGCTTCTATCTAGGCAATCTTCACTAATTAATATTTTTAATAATAATATACGAAGTATGTATCTTTTATAAAAAATATACTCTACAACTACTACAATGATGAGTGCATCAGTTTGGTGAATCTTTATAAGATTTGCTTGGAATTGAAGCAGAGTGGTAGTTTTTTTAAATAAACTAAAAAGGAAATAAATATTTGAGAGCAAATTTTGCGAATCCAAATTTAACACAAAAACATTTAAATATTGTTCCATTTATTTGGTCTTTTCTCGATATTGCCTTTAAATTATCTTTACTCTAACAACTTCATGTCCTTTTAAGCTTTACGTTTTCATAAAAATAAAAGATGTCAGTTGTATTATCCTGAAATATTATTTTGTGCGAATAGATTTTTACAAATCGTAAAACTTTTGAAATATTGCCTATATAAAAACCAGCTTCTATCTATGCAATCTTCACTAATTAATATTTTTAATAATATTATACGAAGTATGTATCTTTTATAAAAAATATACTCTACAACTACTACAATGATGAGTGCATCAGTTTGGTGAATCTTTATAAGATTTGCTTGGAATTGAAGCAGAGTGGTAGTTTTTTTAAATAAACTAAAAAGGAAATAAATATTTGAGAGCAAATTTTGCGAATCCAAATTTAACACAAAAACATTTAAATATTGTTCCATTTATTTGGTCTTTTCTCGATATTGCCTTTAAATTATCTTTACTCTAACAACTTCATGTCCTTTTAAGCTTTACGTTTTCATAAAAATAAAAGATGTCAGTTGTATTATCCTGAAATATTATTTTGTGCGAATAGATTTTTACAAATCGTAAAACTTTTGAAATATTGCCTATATAAAAACCAGCTTCTATCTAGGCAATCTTCACTAATTAATATTTTTAATAATAATATACGAAGTATGTATCTTTTATAAAAAATATACTCTACAACTACTACAATGATGAGTGCATCAGTTTGGTGAATCTTTATAAGATTTGCTTGGAATTGAAGCAGAGTGGTAGTTTTTTTAAATAAACTAAAAAGGAAATAAAATTGTGAGAGCAAATTTTGCGAATCCAAATTTAACACAAAAACATTTAAATATTGTTCCATTTATTTGGTCTTTTCTCGATATTGCCTTTAAATTATCTTTACTCTAACAACTTCATGTCCTTTTAAGCTTTACTTTTTCATAAAAATAAAAGATGTCAGTTGTATTATCCTGAAATATTATTTTGTGCGAATAGATTTTTACAAATCGTAAAACTTTTGAAATATTGCCTATATAAAAACCAGCTTCTATCTAGGCAATCTTCACTAATTAATATTTTTAATAATAATATACGAAGTATGTATCTTTTATAAAAAATATACTCTACAACTACTACAATGATGAGTGCATCAGTTTGGTGAATCTTTATAAGATTTGCTTGGAATTGAAGCAGAGTGGTAGTTTTTTTAAATAAACTAAAAAGGAAATAAATATTTGAGAGCAAATTTTGCGAATCCAAATTTAACACAAAAACATTTAAATATTGTTCCATTTATTTGGTCTTTTCTCGATATTGCCTTTAAATTATCTTTACTCTAACAACTTCATGTCCTTTTAAGCTTTACGTTTTCATAAAAATAAAAGATGTCAGTTGTATTATCCTGAAATATTATTTTGTGCGAATAGATTTTTACAAATCGTAAAACTTTTGAAATATTGCCTATATAAAAACCAGCTTCTATCTAGGCAATCTTCACTAATTAATATTTTTAATAATATTATACGAAGTATGTATCTTTTATAAAAAATATACTCTACAACTACTACAATGATGAGTGCATCAGTTTGGTGAATCTTTATAAGATTTGCTTGGAATTGAAGCAGAGTGGTAGTTTTTTTAAATAAACTAAAAAGGAAATAAATATTTGAGAGCAAATTTTGCGAATCCAAATTTAACACAAAAACATTTAAATATTGTTCCATTTATTTGGTCTTTTCTCGATATTGCCTTTAAATTATCTTTACTCTAACAACTTCATGTCCTTTTAAGCTTTACGTTTTCATAAAAATAAAAGATGTCAGTTGTATTATCCTGAAATATTATTTTGTGCGAATAGATTTTTACAAATCGTAAAACTTTTGAAATATTGCCTATATAAAAACCAGCTTCTATCTAGGCAATCTTCACTAATTAATATTTTTAATAATAATATACGAAGTATGTATCTTTTATAAAAAATATACTCTACAACTACTAAAATGATGAGTGCAACAGTTTGGTGAATCTTTATAAGATTTGCTTGGAATTGAAGCAGAGTGGTAGTTTTTTTAAATAAACTAAAAAGGAAATAAATATTTGAGAGCAAATTTTGCGAATCCAAATTTAACACAAAAACATTTAAATATTGTTCCATTTATTTGGTCTTTTCTCGATATTGCCTTTAAATTATCTTTACTCTAACAACTTCATGTCCTTTTAAGCTTTACGTTTTCATAAAAATAAAAGATGTCAGTTGTATTATCCTGAAATATTATTTTGTGCGAATAGATTTTTACAAATCGTAAAACTTTTGAAATATTGCCTATATAAAAACCAGCTTCTATCTAGGCAATCTTCACTAATTAATATTTTTAATAATAATATACGAAGTATGTATCTTTTATAAAAAATATACTCTACAACTACTACAATGATGAGTGCATCAGTTTGGTGAATCTTTATAAGATTTGCTTGGAATTGAAGCAGAGTGGTAGTTTTTTTAAATAAACTAAAAAGGAAATAAAATTGTGAGAGCAAATTTTGCGAATCCAAATTTAACACAAAAACATTTAAATATTGTTCCATTTATTTGGTCTTTTCTCGATATTGCCTTTAAATTATCTTTACTCTAACAACTTCATGTCCTTTTAAGCTTTACGTTTTCATAAAAATAAAAGATGTCAGTTGTATTATCCTGAAATATTATTTTGTGCGAAAAGATTTTTACAAATCGTAAAACTTTTGAAATATTGCCTATATAAAAACCAGCTTCTATCTAGGCAATCTTCACTAATTAATATTTTTAATAATAATATACGAAGTATGTATCTTTTATAAAAAATATACTCTACAACTACTACAATGATGAGTGCATCAGTTTGGTGAATCTTTATAAGATTTGCTTGGAACTGAAGCAGAGTGGTAGTTTTTTTAAATAAACTAAAAAGGAAATAAATATTTGAGAGCAAATTTTGCGAATCCAAATTTAACACAAAAACATTTAAATATTGTTCCATTTATTTGGTCTTTTCTCGATATTGCCTTTAAATTATCTTTACTCTAACAACTTCATGTCCTTTTAAGCTTTACGTTTTCATAAAAATAAAAGATGTCAGTTGTATTATCCTGAAATATTATTTTGTGCGAATAGATTTTTACAAATCGTAAAACTTTTGAAATATTGCCTATATAAAAACCAGCTTCTATCTAGGCAATCTTCACTTCATTATATCATATTACATAAATAAAGTAAAAAGGAAAATTTTGAAAATTTAATTAACATAAAATATTCTTGATTTTTTGCTTGAAATTTGCAATATCACTTACCATAGTTGTCTAAACCAAGACGATATGTCTGCTAGGCAATCCATCGGTAATGTGGGTGGTGTCGGTTCAAACCAAGTGCGTACCACTAACAATCAGACAAACAAAACAAACCCTAAAAATACTCAAAATAATAGACCTAAAACTGATCCCCTAAACACTAACCACACAACCACTGCTCATACCTCTAATAATTCAAAACCTCAAAACAACAACAAACCGATTTCCGAATCCGTAAACAAACTACCTGATACCAACAACTCCGAACCCGTGAGAAAACAAACTGATGACACAAAAAAACAAAAAAGAAAAAATGAACAAGAAAACGAACATAGAATATTCAACAAACACAGTAGAATTGAATCACCGGTCAGATTTAATCTTAATTCAACCGAAGATGATATCCAATCCGATTATATACAAGACCAAGAAATGACCCAAAATGACGTAACACACGACAACGTAGAAAACGACAAAGTAGCAAACGACAACGTAATTAAAGTAAATTTAACGAATGAGAAAGTCCGACTCCCAGCGGTAGTCTTAAAAATCGACACGTCAGTCGTTGAGAAATACAAAAATCAAGCTTTGCTTGCTGATGAAATTTGTCGTTGCAAACAAGATTGGGACCACGATATTGACATTAAATTCGCTTATTTAAATACGAAAAAATCAACCGTGATTATTGTGACCGATGACAACGAAACTCACAAAAAATTATTATCTGAATGGAGTTCAGACGCTTTTGACAAGGGTGCAACCGTGTTAGTTAAACAAACTCCAAATCTTTCAACGTCTGAAAGTACCCAAACCAAACAAAAAAACGAAAAACCATACAAACTTGTTATCAAAGGGGTACATCCCGACATACACTACGAATACGGTCAAATATACGATCAATTAAGAACACAAGGTTTAATCGAAGTTGAACGTAAAATAAGTCGACAAGGAGTTGTCACGAGCATGTTAATAGCCCAAGCAAAAGATAAAGCGACCTATGAAAAGTTGCTTAAAGAGGGTATCAAAATTGGATTCACAAAAATCACACATGTTGAACCCATCAACACAATCATACAGTGCCACAAATGTCAACAATTTGGCCACAAACAATTTGATTGCCGAAATCATGAAGTATGTGCGAAATGCTCAGGTAAACACAATCACAAAAACTGTACTGAAGACCCAGAAGTGGCTAAATGCTGTCACTGTGGAGGTAATCATTGGTCTTGTTCACGCAAATGTGAATATGTATTATTACTACAAAAGTCCATCAAGTGAAGACCTAAGCTTAGAGCTACTAAATAAAGTAACCACACTAGGCGACAAAGTCCTAATTCTTGGTGACCTAAATGCTCACAGTAAATTATGGCTTAGTCACTACAACAGTAGACGAGGAACCCAAATTGAAACTTTTATAGCGAGGTATGACTACTGTCTACTGAACAATGACGAACCAACTTTCAGCTCACACAGTCGAACAAATTATCAAGCGATTTTAGACTTGGCGATTTCTTCGAGCGATCTTTTGGAAGATTTTGTTTCGTTTAAAGTTCCAGGCTCAATTCAATCCGATCACTTTCCAATAGTTATCGAATTAAAAGCAAACAAGTTGAAAGAATTAGGGTATAACACTCGCAAAATTAAGACGTTTTATGAAGTAGAGTTCAAATCACACCTAATTAAAAATTGCTGTCTGATTATCGACAAAAAGATCGAAACAACTCAAGACATTGATGAATTTACTGATATGTTAACATTATCTATTAATCAGGCATACGATTTTTCGACGTCCTCAAAAGAAATTTCTCATAGAGATGGAAAATTTTACGTTTTACCTAAACACATAATCGGCCTGATTAAGCAGAAAAGACGTGCCAAAAAAAACGATAAAACCGAATACAATCGTCTTACAAGTCGAGTTAAACTTGAGATCCAGAAATTTAAATCTGACCAGTGGGTCAACAAGTGCTCTAATCTGAACGCTCTCAAAGTCTCCGACGGTAAACTCTGGTCCGAGCTTAGAAAAATTGAAAATAAGGACGAATGCTCAAAGTCTTCAATCCCAAAAATTAAAATCAATGGATCCGAAACAACCGACACAAAACAAATCAGTGAAGTTTTCGCTAATAAACTTGCCTCAATTTTTAAAGAAGACAATGACACAAACTTCGATAACGACTTCAAACATTCGATCTCATCACAAAAAGACGAACTTTTCAAACAAAACGAAACCAATATTGACTACACAACACCAGCTGAAGTTAGCGAAATTCTAAAAAACTTACGTATGAAAGGTTCTCCAGGAGAAGACAAAATCACGAATAAGCTGCTAAAAGCAGTGCCTGATTGCTTCGTAATCATGCTAACTCGTTTATTTAATGCGTCACTTAGATTCTCGTACGTACCGACAACTTGGAAAATGGCCCTGGTGACCATGATTCCTAAACCTTTCAAAGAAAAGTCAAACCCAGACAACTATCGTCCAATTAGTCTTCTTAATACAATGTCAAAAGTACTAGAAAAGATTGTCCAACGTAGACTAAACGAATGGTTAATGAAAAACAAACTGTTATCGAATTATCAATGTGGCTTCAGAAAGCTAAGACAGACGAAAGATCAAATTCTAAGAATTCTCCAAAATGGCATTACAGCATTTAACAGAAATCTTAAGACAGGTGCCATTTTTATTGACATCGAGAAGGCATTCGACAAAGTTTGGCATTTAGGCCTCCTTTACAAACTAAGTAAACTCGGCATACCAAATTACCTTGGAAAGTGGTTGCTGAGCTATCTGAGCAATCGTAAGTTCAAAGTGAAAGTTGGTGACTCAATATCCAATGTAAAAGATATCGAGTGCGGCGTTCCTCAAGGGAGTGTTCTTGGACCGATGCTCTTTAACATTTACTTCAACGACATTGTGGTCGACTTGGACAAAGTTGAAAAAGCCTTATTCGCTGACGATCTCTCGCTATGGGTTTCATCCAAAAGTGAAGAAGTTATCAACTTAAGGCTGCAGGCAGCCTTAGACATTATTCATAAATGGACTAAAAAATGGAGATTGAAAGTGAGTTCAACTAAAACGGTAAGTACACTATTTAACAGAGAAAATCGTTATTATTCAGAGACGCTAAAGCTCAAATTGGACAACACGAAGATCAAAAGTGAAAAAAATCCTAAATTTCTCGGTGTCACGCTTGACCCTGGCTTGAGACTTCACGAGTACGCCAGTCAAGTAAACGAAAGAGCCACTAAGAGACTCAACTTGATAAAAGCCATCGGTGGTAAAGATTGGGGTGTTTCGAGTCAACTTCGAGTTCTAACTTATAAGAGTTTAGTCAGGCCATTAGTCGAATACGTTCCTTTTGCGTCACTAATTATGTTCAAAAACAATCAAGATATTCTTGAACGAATTCAAAAGAAAGCGATTCGTTTCTCTTTCAACAAACCGAGTGACACTCCAACCGAAGAGCTTTACAGACTAGTCGATCTAAAGACTACCCAAGACAGAGCTTTTTCGCTTACAGATAAGTACATCAGCAAGGCAGCTATTCACAACGAACTTATACAAAGTATAATCAATACTTACAATATTGCTCCGTTAATAGATGAGGGTGGTCTTTGCACTGCAATCGCTCGTAAAACAATTTTTGGTCATTTAAGCTCTAATAAATCATTGTCTTGTAGTGGTTTATTCAACTAAAAATAATACATTGAAATACAATTACAAATACAAGTCTCTATCAACAAAATCCACAAGATTCAACGAAACTACAAAAAACTAGTTGAAAGAAATCAAAGAAAAGGTTTGGCGAATCTATTCTAGTTAGAAATTAATTCTAGTTAGGAATGGTCAATTATGATAAAATTATTTTTTGTGTATACTATTTTTATTTTTAACTTTATTTTTTTTTTTTTTATAAAACATACAATCAAAACAATCAAAAAAAAAAAAAAAAAAAAAAAAAAAACAAAACACTAAATTGTAAAGGGCTCAAAGGGATCATTGTCCCAAAGTCCCTTGTACCTTTGGTACTAAATTATCAGTCAGTCAGTCAGTCAGCAATCTTCACTAATTAATATTTTTAATAATAATATACGAAGTATGTATCTTTTATAAAAAATATACTCTACAACTACTACAATGATGAGTGCATCAGTTTGGTGAATCTTTATAAGATTTGTTTGGAATTGAAGCAGAGTGGTAGTTTTTTTAAATAAACTAAAAAGGAAATAAAATTGTGAGAGCAAATTTTGCGAATCCAAATTTAATACAAAAACATTTAAATATTGTTCCATTTATTTGGTCTTTTCTCGATATTGCCTTGAAATTACTTTACTGTAACAACTTCATGCCCTTTTAAGCTTTACCTTTTCATAAAAATAAAAGATGTCAGTTGTATTATCTTGAATTATTATTTTGTGCGAATAGATTTTTACAAATCGTAAAACTTTTGAAATATTGCCTATATAAAAACCAGCTTCTATCTAGGCAATCTTCACTAATTAATATTTTATATAATATTCGAAGTATGTATCTTTTATAAAAAATATACTCTACAACTACTACAATGATGAGTGCATCAGTTTGGTGAATCTTTATAAGATTTGCTTGGAATTGAAGCAGAGTGGTAGTTTTTTTAAATAAACTAAAAAGGAAATAAAATTGTGAGAGCAAATTTTGCGAATCCAAATTTAACACAAAAACATTTAAATATTGTTCCATTTATTTGGTCTTTTCTCGATATTGCCTTTAATTTATCTTTACTATAACAACTTTGAAATTTGAGGATAAAAATAAAAAAAACTTTATTATATTTTATTTAAAAACAAGGAGTGGGGGGCTTCGCCCAGATAGCATTGAGCGATCCTGGAATATGATTTATTCTCTGACTATAATAATCATCTAACTGACAACCTACAGAATCAACATCAATAGGTTCGAGAATTTTAGGTCTAATATTAGTGGGCTGATTTTATATCGTTTTTGAATTGATTCTTTACGCAGAACAAAAAGACTGCATAAGTTGACTGAGTGTGAATATTAAGAGCACTCATCCTCAACATGGGCACTTTGACAAATTCTATGTTTAATGAATTTTATGCAATCATCAGTAATATTTCCTATTCTTACATTATTGAGAAACGTTAGAAATCGTGTTTCGCTTTGTTGTGTAACGTTAGTTTCGAGATTGAATGGCTTAGAATTATCTTTAAATAATTTTGATTCAAATAATCCTGCTGCGCCAGTTATAAGTATTAAAAACTATTTTTACATTGTTTTTCTACATAATCGGCAACAATTTTCTGGTAAGGTTTCAACTGTTTGCTTAAAGATTCTTTACAGAACATGGATGCCCTTCATTTAAAGTTTAAACATAAAATTTTTTTCGACTACTAACTAATAAAATAATAATACCTTTTGTATTTATTGTAAAAATTAAATCATAAAATTTTGACTTTCAATAAAACTTTGAGCCAGTTATTTATTTAGGGATACAATTTCCATATTGAAAATAGTCTTCAAAATAATTGGCAGTTAAATATTTAACTTTTTTTGTTTCTGACAATGTGCTCCGTGCTTTTTCACACTATTTACAGTTAAAATTCGCTCACGCACTAAGCGGTTGTACGCGTAAAAAATATAATATCTATCATTACTTCACTGAGCATCATAATTTAACAAACGGTTGCGAAATTTGGTGCGAGAGTCATTGTGGTTACTTCACGATTATAAAAACCTCTTCCAGCTGGCAACTGATGTGGAAATAAGTTCGGATCAATTGTTGTGTCGTTTGAAAAAATACTTTTCTTTATTCCTTGATCTTTATCGTTTTATTGAAAGTTTAAACCAGCTTCTGTATTTATATATTGTACAAATTGTTGATATTTTCGTTCATTGAAAGATTTGAATTCTTGTAAAAGCCATCAAGTCTTTCACCATTTGCGAAATTGTCTTAATAAAAAGGGTTGAATTTTTTTAGCCATTGAAGGGCGTTTTTAATGAGCGAACGTGCATAATCATCGGAAATTCAGTCCAATTCTCTTCTTATATTATTCCAAAAGTTATTTTCAGTTGATCGTTATCTTTATGGTGCAAATTCATTTTCCCGTTAAAATGCCAAAATGAATAATTTGTTGGTTGAGAAGTGCGACAGTAAAGGCTACAAAGCGTTAATTGGCTTATTTGATATTAGTTTTTTAGCTGCTTTATTTCGTCAGGAATTGGACAAAAAGTTTACGTGTATTTAAGGTCACGTCGATTACGCTCTATATCTATATCGTCACAACAAGAAGTGCAAAATGAATGCCTC
The DNA here is from genome assembly GCA_022207745.1 of Brachionus rubens. Lineage (NCBI taxonomy): Eukaryota > Metazoa > Rotifera > Eurotatoria > Ploima > Brachionidae > Brachionus > Brachionus rubens. The sequence continues at coordinate 3,139,596 of JAJVHD010000005.1, forward strand.
CCAATTTTAGTTAAAAAAATCTCTACTTTACATTTTGTTCATTGAGAGTCTTGTGGAATTAATTGCAGCAATAACTTGTCGAAAGCTTATTCAATTTATTTTTAAATTTTATTTTATTTTATTTTATTTTAAATGCTTTAGTCGACTCATCTGCTAAAAGGAAGAACCTTTCCGAGAGCAAATGAGTTAGTTTGAAGTGTCACTGTAATTAAACAGCGACACTTTAAAGAAAAAAAAAAATTTATAAAATCTCAAAATAAAATTTGCTAAAAATTTAAATGTAAACAAAAAATAAAAATTTATAAAATTTTAAAGTTTAATAAACATAAATTATTCAAATTTGTAATGAATTTTGAACAGATTTCCACAATTTCATCTTGTAATGCAAATAACATAATTTTAAATACATTGTAACAACCATAAAAATCTACATAAACAACTTTTTTCACAATATTTGAACACAAATTTTTGAATACCAAGTCTCCTAATTTAGATCTTGATCTTTCAGGTACCAACACCTTTTTCTCATTACTTCTCAAAAAGTAATTTTTGTTAAGTAGCACAATTTCTTCTACTTCACGCTTCAAGACTTTAGGTCCATTTGAATTTGCGGTTATTTTACCGATAAAACTCAATGTGTTGATAATTAACCTATGTTGAAACGATTTTAGTCCATAACTATTTAGTGCACTATTTATTTCATTTGTTGTCTTTTTACAATCATACCTCAATTTTAATAACTTGGCTACAGTCTTATAATACATTCTCCCCAATTTTTCAAGCAACAATTTGCTAAAATAAAGACAAAGTGAGCTACAATAAACAAAGCACGGAAGTATGAATGCTTTAAGAAGAGTAGTTTGACTTGAAAAGGTAGATAAAAGAGTCTGTAAATAGAATACATTCTTTTATTTACCGATTTGATTTGATCGAATACGAAAAGATCAAACTTCAACTTATTGTCCAAAGTAACTCCCAATAACTTGAATTTATCGACGACTGTAATCGATCGATTATTAACTTCTACGCTTTTCGGAAGTTTCAGTCGTTTATTTGTTACAAATAGGGTTACACTTCGAATAAGCAATAATCGAATATTTTTGCAAAAAAGTGTTTCGGAATCCAATTTTATTTTTCGAATATTTACTTTTTTTTATTTTTAATTCAATCAAAATTATGTAATACAAAACAAAAATTTGGAAATAAAAGTAAATTTTTCTCATTACAGTGATATTTCTCCGTAAATTTAAAGAAAAATTCGAAAATGTTTTTTATTCTTCGATTAAATTCCACTTTCGAATTACAAATTTTAATTTAATCTAAATAATGACACAAATCATTCATAGAACATTAGCTCCTGTTTTAATATTATTCTTCCAAGGTTAACTTGGCCGTCAAGCATCATATTTAGCCCTAAAAGACCAAATATTAGTCAATTAATCGATTAGTTTTGCATGATTTAATTCCGAAATAGAATTTTTGAAAAATGAAAATTTAAAGTAGTCATCATAAAAAAAATTTATTTCGAATGGTAGACAACTAAAACCTGCTGAAACAAAAAATTTATCGAAAAATCGGAATAAAAAAACATCTTCGAATATCTTTTGATTGAGAAAAAAACTTATCGAATAGCTAAATTATATTCCGAAACTTTGAAACCTATACGAAGTGTAACCCTAGTTACAAACATAATGAACGTTATGTCCCAGTTCACATAAAAACGATTATGTTTGCACCATTCATCTAAAAGCTCGATCGATATTACCATTTTATTTACCAATACATCAATACATTCGTCCGATTGAATTAGGGTAGTGTCATCAGCATAAAACTTTGATAAGACACCTTCTAAAAATATTGGCAAATCATTGATAAAAATTATGAAGAGAAGGGGACCTAAGATTGAACCTTTAGGGACTCCAAGATTAATAGGCCCATCCTCTGAGAATATCTCATCGAGTTTTACGAATTCTGAGCGATTCTTAAAGTAACTTTTTACTATAATGATTGACCGATTATCAAAACCATAATTTTTAAGTTTGTAGACGAGTAGATCAATATCGACCATATCGAATGCTTTCTTAAAATCTACAAATAAAAGTCCAATAACTTTTTTGGCATCTAAACTTTTAAAACACATGTTTAAAATCTCATGGAGAGCTGTTTCACATGAATGACCAGCCCTAAATCCGTGTTGATTTTCATCAAAAAAATCATTAAAATCGAAGAATGATTTTATTTGATCGACCAGAAGCTTCTCAAAGATCTTATTAAACGGACTAAGAACCGAGATTCCTCTGTAATTGTTCAACTCATCAGTGGGACCTTTTTTGTGAAGAGGTGTTTCTATAGCGCACTTCTATTCATCTATATAGATACCTTGGTCAATACAGTCATTTATAATTCGAGTTAAAAACGTTAAAATGTTTGAACAAGACGCTTTTAGAATCTTGGTGGGAATTTCAGAAACACCTTTTAATGAACTTGAGTCAATTGACAAAAGCTTTTTCAACTTGATCTTCTGTAACATAACTGAACTTAAACGTCTTGTTCAATTTTGACTGAAGCTTTTCTTTTAAGTTCTTAAAAGTGAAACGTTTGCAGTCATCATTTGAAACATTCTTTTCTGAGCTAAACGAGGTAAAATGGGTGTTAAACACATCAGCCATTCTTTTAGGATCAGTAACAATTTCATTGTTGAATTTTATCTTGGGTGGTCGTCTTGTTCCAGTATTGTCAGACTTTAGTTTGACACTCTTCGAGTGGAATCTCCAGAATTCTTTGGATTCTTTAAAATCAGATGGAGTTGATTTTTCGAAGTACTGAATCTTCTTACACCTCAACAATGATTGATACGATTGTCTAGCTTTTAAAAAGTCTTCTTTCAAGTTCTTTGTTGATAATTTTTTGAATTTGGAATAAGCTTTTGACGCACATCGTTCAGCTTTAATCAACTCTCTATCATACCAAGGTAAATTGACGATCTTTCTTTTTTTAATTTTTTTAAGAGGAGCCAAGTCATTGATTGTGTTGAGAATGATTTGTTTGAAGAGGGTCCATCGACTGTTCAAGTCCCTTATTTCATTTAGTATCTTGAAGTCAATACTATCAATTTTGTCTTTAATTTCACTTAGGGTTTTTTGGTCATACGTCTAACTCTTTTACTAATAACTGGATCAATAAGACTCTCAAACTTACAGTTCACAAGAACAATGTCATAATCACTATAGGGAAAATCAATAATTTTACATACCTTGATATCATTTTGGTTGTGTAAAACTACGTCGATTAAAGTCGAAGACGTTTGATCATTTTTATTAGTAAACTTTCTAGTCGACGATTTAACGAAATTTTGAAACCCATTTCTTTCCATAAAGTGTTTTAATTTTAACCCACAATTTGTCAATAGATCGAGATTCAAGTCACCGATTATAAAGAAGCTGTCTTGGATGTTGTTATTAGACAATTGATAATTGTATGTAGACAATTGATTCTAAATTCTCTAGAAACGTGTCATCGGACATATGTGGATTCACTTTCGAAAATTGAGGTGGTTTATACGCTGCAATAAAATTGTAATCAAGTTTGTTGATTTTGAGTTTGAAAAAGATCTGCTCAAACTCAGAGTCGTAGTATTCATCGACAACCTTGTAGCAATTTTTGACATATCCCATTAACCCACCTCCATGCCTTCTTCTATCTCGACGAAGTAAGGTGTAATCACTGTGTATTTAGTTTGCTGATGAAAGACTTTCATCAAGTTTAGCTTCATTTAACATCACTATGTCACAGAGACCGCTATTCAAAATACGAAATATGTGTTCAAATTTGTTGAAAATTGAATTTAGATTTAAATGCATAATGTTAAAGCAACCAACTTTAACATTCTCAATCACTCGTTTAAACCAACAAGCGTCATTTGAGTACGACTGATCTATGATTAAGTTCGAATCATTTAATCTGAATGACTCGTTAAATAACTCGTCGCTGAAATTGAATACGTTTGAAAAAACGACTTGGTTGGTTTCAATTTCTTTATCGTTTAGTTTACAATACTTTTCTCGGTGTCTGTTTAGCCAACCCATCGACTTGAATGTTTTGTGACAATTTTTACAAGATAAACTCGTATTGTGTCTAATCTCCTTTAGACCAACGCCGCATCGACTACTATGCGCAATAAACGATTTATCAATCTTAAAAATTTTATTACATTTGTCGTATTTGAAGTCCTTCGATTTCTTATCGGGTGCTTCTAGCAGATACGATAACTCGTTTTGATTTTCTGTCAACGAATTTTAAAAATTATCATAATTTATTGAAATTTGAAATTTTTCAAATTTCAAATATCGTGTACACTTTTTTTTCATTTCAGTTATTTAAATTGTTCAAAAAGCTTTTGGATGGACTCCATTGTTTAAAAATATAACCTAGTGTAGAACATAGAGTTCCTTTATGACATTAACAAATTTTTTTTTCGTTGATTTGGAGATGTGCCGCAAAAATTAAATTCGCGATTTTATTTTATTTCAAAATTAATTAAGATTAATTTCGGTTGCTAATAAAAAACATATGGAAAATACATGGGGAAAACTTTTTCGAATACAACCATTGTAAAAATGATAAAGAAATTTTATATAGTTGTTATTATTATTATTATAATAATAAAAATTTTATATAGTTGTTATAATAAAAGCTAGATTTTTATTTGAAAATATAATAAGATTTATTAAAATTATCTTGATTGCAACTTTTCATCCAAAGTATGGATTAAAAGTTGTTGTAGTAGGCATTCCAATTGTTGCAGTTGGACATTCACTTTGAATTGTCAATGGCTTAATTGTAGCATAGCACACCAAAGAAAGTATCAAAATAAGTATCAAATTAATGATCAAAATAAATAGTGATGAAACCAACGAGATTAGAATTGATACTTTCTCTTTTTGGCTTGTTGATTTCTTTATTTTAATCGAAAATGATTCACTATCATCTTCAGTCTTAAATGACGAATCAAAATCTGGATTTGGTTTTACTTTTATTGTTCTTGTTTTTTGGTCCATTTTTTTGCTTTAATTGGAAACTGTTTTGGAATTAAAAAATTAAAAAAAAATGTTTTGGGTTATTTATACTCAAGTTGGTGTTTATTTATTTTTTGAGTTTCACTTTTCTAACACTACAAAAAACAGTTTAATTGTTTTTATTTTTATAGATTGATTAATAATTAAAAAAAATAATCTTTCGACCAAATTTTAATTTCACACCCACATTTAGCTTTTCTGGAAAAAAAAAAAGTTCGAAAATATTTTTTTTTGACTTAGATCTAAAAGTGAGCTCTTTCTTTTTCTAAATTTTGATAATATTCCGACTAAAACTAAAAGAACTTTTCCTAAAGCCGCCAACTAACTAAGAAAAAACTATTCTTTTTTAAAAGGGAATATGGACCCTCGTCTCTAGAGCTGTTGAAAAGTCTAGCTGATCTTTTTGATTCTTAGCTCATGAATCAGCCCTTAATTGACGATACTTCTCTTTTTATGTTTAATGCTTCAGCAGGGCCGGGGTGAAAATTTTAGGAGGTGTTAAAATCAGAGTCGAATCTAAAGATATATGTCATCAAAAACAAAATAATTATCAGTTACTTCCTCACTACCGGAATTACACCAATCGACTGCAATCACTACGCCGCTTATTATTTATTGTATTATGAACTTATAAAATAAGTTTAGGCAAAATACAAAAATGATTGAAGATTTTTAGGGCTTCTTTAAAAGAAAGAAATATCCGTTAAATTTTTTAACAATTTAAAACATTAGGGGGTGCTAAAGCACCATTAGCCTACATGGAGCACCGATCTTGTGCTCCAAGATCTGATCTGCAATTTCTAAGGTAGGTAACAGAATCAGCGTTTATTTCGTTGATAATTTCTTAATTTAGAAAAGATTAATTAAGTTTTGATTAGGTTTGTTTGTGTTAAGTTTAAAAGGCTTCTTGAACAAAATCATTAAAAAAAACATTTTATAAACATTCAAAAAAATATGATTTAAAAAGTTTGGAATTTAGGTGGCTTCTAACAGTTAAAAAAAATAAACATGGAAAAAAACAGAGCGACAAATTCGCTCGAACAATTAAAGTTAAACCATTTAACTTCGATTTAGATTTAAATGACTCGATGGGTAATTGAAACGATTGCAATTCAAAATATGTGGTCAAAGTCAAAAGTCCTCATAGTCAAACAGATAAGATTTCAATTATAGCTTCAATGACCACCTCTCTATATGTACTGGTAGTCGTTCTAGTTCTATTTTTGCTTTTATCTCTTTTGGTAAATGCTACTATCAAGCCGCTATATATCTTAAATGAATTCCCAGTGTCCTCTAAAACAACAGCAACACTGACAACATTCTAGGTTGTAAATTATCTTTAAATTAATCAAAAAAAAAACACTTTGATTTTTTTTTAAATTTGAAATTTACATTTAGACTAAAAATCGTGCCAAAAAAAGGCATTTTTAAGTTGCATATCAAATTAAAAAGATCAATTTAATCATTTCAAATCAAAACTTAATTAGAAATGAAATTAATATAGTTACTTCTTTGCAGAGATACATTTTTCGATGTGAAAAAGCGTGTCACATTTAGAAGAAGCTTCTGAAATTATCAAAATGCACATCACTCACTATTAAAATGATTTATTTTTAATTTCGTCATTTTTTGAAGTGCAGAAGAAAATTTCTCAAAATAAACAAAATTAAAAATTAAAGACTTTCATATACTTAGGGGTATCCAAATGTTTTGACGTTTTCATAAATAATTCATTTAAAAAAATTTAAAAAAAAAAAATTTTTGCATAACCATGTTCTCCATTTTATTAGCTTTCTAATGTGTGGTCGCATCAACATATTGAATATGTATTTCAAAAGTTTCAGCTCATAATTTGAAACTCAGATTTTTCAAAATTTCAAAAATGAATAAGGAGCACGTAAGAAACTATTTTTTGATCAGGTATAAGTTAAATATTAGAGCAGCAGTAATCCATTCCGAACTTATGGCATCAATGGGAGATAGTGCTCCTTCTAAACGTACTGTCGAAAGGTGGGTTGAACGTTTCAAGAGTATTTAAATTTACGTAAATTATCCTCGCGTAGGATCCCCCATGAATTGAATGAGAATCAACAAAAAAAAAGGGTTGAGATTTGTCGCAAAAATTTAGAATTTTTAGAGACCCAAAGATGGCGTTTATGTGATATAGTTACAGGGGATGAGTCATGGATTTACCACCGTAAAATTGGGAACAAAGCATCTAATTCGAGCTGGGCTCCAAAGGGCCAAAGTCCGCAAACTGTGGTAAAACGCAACCAATTTGAGCCGAAATCAATGGTGTGTGTTTTTATTAAAACAACAGGACCTGTTTTAGTGCATGTAGTTCCTAGGTGACAGTCTATAAATAACACCTATTATGTTGAAAATGTCTTAGGTCCTCTTATTGAGACCTTAAAATCGCAAAGACCAACATCAGGTACAAAAAATATGAAAATTTTGCTTGACAATGCTGGACCTCATGTTCATGAAAACGTCAAGAACTTTCTCAATACTAATCACATGACCATAATCGACCATCCGGCTTACTCCCCAGACTTAGCTCCATGTGATTTTTGGTTATTTAACGAAATTAAAAAACGCTTACCCGCCCGAGAAAATATTAACGCGTTTAAAAACGCGTTTAAACAAAACTTCAAAATACGTTTAAACGCAACGTTTAGTGCGTTTTTAAGCGTTTTTTTCTGTTTAAAAAACGTTACCAAAAAACGGACATAAACGAGAAAAAGCTAGTTTTTAAAAACGCGTTTAAACATCATTAAACATTTTCTTCCTCAAAAGGTAAATACGGGATAACATTTTAGTAGAGTATAGAGATTGGACAGGACAAGACGAGACAAAGAAAAGCAAAAAATAATTATATTTTACAAAAAAATTTATTCATAAAAAAAAGTTAAACAAAAATAAGTTTCAAATGGATATTTAAAAAAATCAAAAAAAATATTTAAAAGCTTTTATAGAAGTTTATTCTTTATTGGAAGAGGTTCCAATCCGATCTTTTATTGCGTTCTTGGCTTTATTGATTTGATATACAATTCCACGGCCTTTCGTGTTGAACGCTTTAACAGATGACTTCCATATCTTTTCAATTTTGTCAGCAGGTAAATCGTATTTGTATTCTAGCGCTTCTTTAAATGAAAAATAAATTATTCAAGTTTAAAAATTAGATGAGATTTTACCTCTTAGTAATTTTACTCTATCCGGACAACATGCGGGTCTATCTGAACTTGTACTTGGAGTTAAGACGCAATTCTTATTTTCCTCCTCGGTAAATAAAACACTACAGCAATTGGCTACCCAGACATGTGGTGGGGTTCCATAAACATCTCTAATTAAATCCTTTCCCTTGTAAGTCTCAACAAAAATAAGCGATTAATCGAGCGAGGCTAATTAAGAAAACTTCTAACGAGTCTCTGGTGAAGAGTTAAGTCATTCTATTTTATTAGAAAATAAATAATTTTTTATAGTGTTTTTTTCGACTATCTAACATTCCTGAAAGTCCTGAAGGTTTTTTTAAAAACAGTTACAATTGAGTTCATAAGACTTTCAATTTATGGTTCAGTACCCATTTTGAGGATTATTTTGAGAACAGAGCATAATCTTAAATAAATTATTATGAACTCAATTGTTACCGTTTTTAAGAAGCGTTCTGAATGCGTTAGTTTCTTTACTACCACGAATTTCTTTTCTGCTCAGGTGAAGAAAGAAAGTCGTAACCATTACGGTCCACAAATTTCTTGACTGAAAAAGCTTTAGAACAAATTCTAAATGATCCGATCATCAAAGAATCGTTAGAAGTGGATCGTAAAAAGATACAATACAAATTTATTTTTGTCATCAGTGAACTTTTTTTCTTTAATTTCTCTCAATTCTTTCAATAAAAGATCGTTTGACTCTTGTTGAATTTTAAACTTTCTTTCCATCTCATTTTTGAATTCGTCAAAAAGTTCTTTGGATACTCCATCTTGACAATTGCTTATATTAAGTTGGGATTTTTTCGGGACAACTTCAACATCTTCGTCAAATAGACCAAGGTCCATTAGATCATGAGCTGCCGAAGAACTTTTTGAATTGTATGAATTTGTTTTATCAACGAGTTTTGACTTTATTTCTTTAATATGAACAAAGTTTGAAATTAAGTTTATCTAAAAAAAGTCTACGAGAAGTCACATAAGTTTCTTATTCTATAACCTTAGCGGAATTGTGAAACAATAGCACATCGTTTTTCTGATTATCTAAAATGGCGCTCTATTTAGTCTTATAAAGAAAAGTAAAGAGGCTAAACTTGAAAAAAAATTTTAAAGCTAAATGCGCTATTTGTTAAAACAGCTTGAATGAAAACTTTTTTTAAGAGTTTGTTTAGATAGATAATCCTGATAACGATGTCAAGTTGTAGTCCAGTTAAGGTTCGCCCAATGCAAAACTTCCACGCTAACTAAATTTACAGAATCTGACCACATAACCGTGTTCCCCATATATGATAACCCCAAGCTCACAAAATCTTAGGGGAGGGTCAAAAATTTCAATTTTTACCCAGGGGTTCCTAAATTTTTTTTTTTTTATAAAATTCCTCAATAGTAATCAATAATCAATTCTAGAGGGACTCCCCTCAGCCTCGTGTAAAAATAATTTTTCTTTCCTATCCCATGATTCAACTGCTGAAAAATCATTAAATAAATACCCCTAAAAAATGTGAACTTTATTGCAGAATATTGTTGTAACGGTTATTTCATTTAAATAGAAAAAACTGACGAATAGAACAAAATTAGAACGAATAGAACAACAATCGCATAACCGTATAGATCTTCTGGTTGTCTACACTAATCACGAAACCTACTTTTACTTTAATTAAAATTTTTTTTTTCAAATTTAAAAACTCGTAGAAAAGGTCGTATCCAAACACTTTAAAATTGCACTTACCTTTTAGTTGACGTTGGGAATCGTTCTCATCACAAGTTCTTACCGACAAATTATATTCGTACAATTTAGACGCTTCGGTCACATACTGTTTTGTGCCTTCGAAAAAAAAAAAATTCGAAGAGCAGTTAAAAATTTATTTTAAAATAACATCACCTCTCTTTTTGATAACAACTGTATATTTTTTTCCACTGCAAATAACTTTGCCGACCGAGTCGTCGTCTGGATCAATTTTTAGACCTTTATCATCAACTATGGAATATTGAGTTGGTTCAGAGACGTATTGTACCAAATAAAACAATCCAGTCAGTTCTTCTTCGGTTGATTTTTTCCTCCTTTGCTTGTCCTTAATTAATCTCGTATTTTTCTCTTGTTCATTTTCATCGTCACTCGAGTTATTTCCTGCAAAACCTTTCCTTTTGAGTTGCGAAGATCTATTCATCTAAATAAAAAAAATATACACAACCATTCTGTTAAAAAATAAAAAAAAATTGAATTGAAAAATAAAATTTTTTGAACGAGAGATGAATGAAGAACAAAATTTAAACAAAAATACTAAGCAAAATCAATTAAGCTCTTCATAAAAGTCTTTTCGTTTCAATTTTTCAAAATCGACTTAGTAAAAAAATAGTTTCGGCTTTATATTTTGTTTAAACACACGATTGATTGGTGTGACTTTTTTATATGAACACGAAAAATTCTAAAGCATGCAAAAAACCGCTTTAAATTATTTATTTGAAATTTCTATTGAAAATAATTTAAATTTTATCATGCAGCTTCGTATATACTTTCGTTAAGAATTCGTTTAATATAATTTTTTTTCATATTATTAGAATTGAGACGTTTTTTTGGGAAACATTCATTTTAGAGAAAAAAACTTTAGAGAATTTTTTTAGAGAAAAAAAATTGACACATTAGAGAAAAAAACTTTAGTGAAAAATATTTTAGTGAAAAAAATCTTAGAGAAAAAGTGCCAAAGAATTAGAGAAAAATTAAACATGGAAAAAAACCTAACTGACTAATTAATTGTGTACAATTTACTTATCTTTTTAAGTTTCACCTAAGTCGGATGACTTTTGTTGTCCTGACTTAAAGATTATGCAATGCCTGAAATTAAAATTGAGCAACGTTAAAGCTAGATAAATGTCGTAAATACCGAATTTCTCATCCTTTTACATTGTTCAAGTGTTCGGCATTTGTGACATGTCATATTTATCAAGCTTTTAACTTGACAAAGGACGATGTTGGGCTTGAAAGACATACAAATCTTGCGCATAGGCCAAAGTATCGTATGCTTGATGGATCACTCTCACCGTGTCGGAGAGATAGGCGTTTTTTGTGTAACGAATATCCCAATAATACTAACATATCCAACTACGTCAAGACATCTAAAGTCATCCGACTTTAGTGAAACTTAAAAAGATAAGTAAATTTTTCTATGTTTAATTTTTCTCTAATTTTTTGGCACTTTTTCTATAAGATTTTTTTCACTAAAATATTTTTCACTAAAGTTTTTTTCTCTAATGTGTCAATTTTTTTTCTCTAAAAAAATTCTCTAAAGTTTTTTTCTCTAAGACGATATAGAGCCGTTTTTTTTGTCTTAAAATTTTTAACAATAAAATATTTCACAATGAGCATATCAAGTTCTAATAATTCATCCGAATCATCAATTTCTGATTGTGATACAAGGAAGAGAAGAAAAATCAGCAGTAAACAAAAACAAAAAAAGTATAGAGATAAACAAAAAGCCGAACTACTCGAGATTTATCATAGTCAAAGCGATCCAAAAAAAAAGAGATTTTCACCTGATAAAATTTTTGCAGATTCTGAAGGTTCAGACTATCGTAACCCGACATTCGAAAATTTTTTAAACACAGTAAAAGATGATCTTGGTGGAATTTCAGATGAGGATAGTGACTTTTCTTTTCGTAATTATAAACACTCAAAGTAATAACATTCGTTCCTAAAATTTTTTATTAAGATTCAGAAAGATCTTTCTTTGATGAAAAGTATGATTCTTCTTCCGAAAATCAGCCGATTCATTCACAAACTGAGTTGACAAGAAAAGAATTCGAAACATTATTTGAATCAACAATCGATTCACTCTCTTTACCCGAAACAAAAAAACATACATTGTACAAATTTATTCAAATTATCCTTCCACATGATAGTAACATTCCTAAATCCTACTCATCAATTAAAAATAGTCGAAAAAATCAGTCCATACAATGTGAAAAATTATGTTTTTATTGCAAAACTAAAATGAATAACATTGAAACACAAGTCAAAAATTGCGCAAATGAGCTATGTTCTAGCTACGTATCGGGAATGAAGCCAAAAACTATTAAGATTTTTTCGGCAGACGTTATACCTCAATTAAATCTAATTTTAGACAATCATTTTGATACTATTTGTTCGTACCAAGGTATCAATAATTTTTTTTTTACAACTTATCTTTATTCTAAATTTTTATAAAAAGAAAAGCAAATGAAACAAAGTACCGGTTGTTATTCAGATATACTTTCAAGTGATAATCGTAATTATGAAAAACAAACGATTAACTTAATATTGTTTGTAGACGGTGTAACTTACAATAAGTCTGGTTCTAATTCAATGTGGGTTCTTCTTTCCTCCGTAGCTGAATTGCCACCAATTTTAAGAGGGACTTTCGAAAATATTATTTATCATTCAACTTGGACTGGTTCAGAACCTGATTTTAATTTATGGTTAGAATTTTACAGCGAAAAAATTAATAGTCTAATCTTAAATGGATTCAAATGGAAAAAATTCGATTTCAAGTTGCGAATCCACGCTTTGATTGCCGATTCACCCGCAAGGTCTAAAGCTTGCAATAGTATACAGTTTAATGGGTTTTATGGTTGTATTAAATGCCTTCACCCAGGAAAAAGAGTAAATCAAACAACTACCTATCCTGTTCTAAAAAGTGTTTCGCTGCGAACGAATCAAATCTACACAAGCCAAGTTCAGAGAGCAATTCGTGATAATTTTTGCTTTGAAGGTATTAAAGGCTATTCATACCTATCAAATTGGATAAATATCCCCGACGATATTATTTTTGATTATATGCACTTATCTATAATTGGAACTTTCAAGAAGATTTTTAACAATTTTTTTGATTCAACCAATTGGCAGCAGCCATACTATTTGAGTAATAATTTTAAATTAACATTGGCTTTAAACATTTAATTATCCAAATTTTTAGAAAAGGTTAAACAATTCATCGATATTCGAATTTTAAACGTCAGTTTGCCGAACGATATAAAAAGAAAAACAAGAAGTATCGATGATAGGAGCCACTATAAAGCGAACGAATTTCGAACGATAGCTTTATATCTATCTTTTGCTTTGTTTAAGGGTCTTTTGGATGATATTTATTTGAACAACTTGATCAAGTATGTTATTTTTTTGAGGCTTTTATGTCAAGATAAAGTCGATTTAGCAGAGATAAGCGATGCCCAAAAAATAATTGTAAATTTTGTTACAGAATATGAGAGACTTTATGGCGAAGAGAGTATGACATTTAACTTACATGGTCATCTACATTTACCATATCAAGTCAAAAAATTTGGTCCGCTATGTAAATGTTCATGCTTCTCTTTTGAAAATGTCTTTAAGATGACTCGAACTTTTTTCCATGGAACAAAAAATTATGAAGGACAAATCGCTGAAAACATAATTAGAAGAAAAACAGCTCGTTATGATCTCAAATTACTTAATAAAGATACTGATAATCCGTCTGTAAGAGATTTTATCAATGACAAACTTTTATCAAAGCAATATAATTTGGATATAAATTTGATCGACCCGGTTGAAATCGATTTATCTAAATTGAGTTTATTGGAATTTGAATTACTCGGAAAATTTTCAACTGAAATGAACTTCAAACTAGAAACAAACACAATTTACAAAAGTTCGAGGGCTAATGTAAAAAGTCGTTCTTTTCATACCGTTGACTACGACAAAAAATACGAATCACTTGATAACCACAATATTGAATATTTTAGCGATTTGAAACAAAAAAAATTATATGGAAAATTGATGAATTTTTATCAAATTGACCAATTTAAATTCGGCTTAGTTCAAGTTTTTAAACAGAAAACAAAAGATGGATTTTTTAATAATTTGATTCCGGAATGTTCAAAATATATTGATAGATTTTTTATCATTGGAGATTATGATTTAGATTATGACTTGATACTTTTAAACAAGATCGCCAAAAGATGTATTATAATTAAATTTGGAGACGAAAAAATGTTTGTAACCCTGAATGAAGTAACTGAAAGTGACTAAGAATAAAGATTTTATTCATAAATTTTTGAAAAAAATAATTTAGGCAACAAAAACTTAAATAAACACAAAAATTAAGACTTAAATCGCGTCTAAGATAATTTTAATAAAAAATATTTGTATTAATTAGATTTCTTACATTTATTTAAAAAAAAATTTAAAAATTACTTTTACAAAAATTCTCATTTAAAAGTTTTGGCTAACTAAGTTTAATGACACTATTTTGTAAAAACAATATTTGGATAGACTAACGCAAATTAACGCTCGAAAACGTTTGGTTAAAACGCGTTTTTTTTTTATAAAATAATTCTGGTTTGAATTTTTCTAACGCAAATTAACTCTCATAAACGTCTCGTTTAAACGCGTTTTAAAGTGTTCATTTCAAGAACGTGTTTAAACGCAATTCACGATGCGTTTTTATTTTCTCGGGCGATCGTACAAGTGAAGAACTCTTGGAATCCCAAATTACAGAGATACTTAATTCGATTCCTAAAGAAGAGTTTCAAAGGACCTTTCAAAAGTGGACTGAGCGGATGAAACTTTGTATAGAAAATCAAGGCAATAACTTTGAACACCTAAAAAAATAAAATCGATAAAAAAAATTTTTTTTCGTCTTTTTTAACCTGAACGTCAAAACTTTTGGATACCCCTAAGTATTAACCTTAATTAGGATCAATCCTATTAACAAAAATTATAATTCAAAATGCAACTGTTTTGAGAGAAGCCAAAACAAAAAGATTAGTCAAAAAATAAAACATTTGCTTTGTGATCCGACGAGGCTGTGACTATCTACTCTAGAGAAGCGTCGGTTAAGAGGAGACCAAATACCATTTTATAAACTCAGCTAAATGAATTAGTTCAATCGGCAAGTCTCCAAATTCAAGCTGATCCAGCTGGCTCAACGAGATAACAAAATCAACTAAACAGACAATTTTTTATATCATGTCCAGTTCGTCAAAATTTCTGGCGGAATATTGTCACTCAATCAAAACTTCGTTTCTTAAAATTTAAAGTTTTTTTGCACAAAAAACATGATAGCTTTCTGGTCTTAGTCTTAATTTTAAAAAACAAAGAGCGTATGACCTTAATTTTCATCCGATTGATCTGAAAATAGGCTAACTATGTACAGAAAGGTCTGAAATTTATTCTTAGATATTTCTCAAATAGGGCGATATATTGACATGAAACCCAACCATTCTACTTAACCATGGAAAAACTTAACCATTGTAGCGAAGCTGCATTAATACGAGCGAAGCGAGCTAATATTAACGACTGGTTGAATTAAATAAATAGATAAATATCAAAACACTATTAAGAGAGGTTTTGGGTTACTGCCAAGGTTCCTTTGTGTTTAACTCTCTTTTGGATAGCAGTATAGTAACTACTGCTACCACTATAAACTGATTTTAGTATTTTTTAATTTACTAAAGTTTTACAATACTTTAAAAAAATAGAATGTCAGATGGTGATTAAATATTTGACCGGGTTCGTCCTTAGAGATTAAGATACAAATTATTTCAAAAAAATACGGGATTTATAAATCTGAAACTGTGTGCAAATTAAATTAAATTTTATTTAAAAATAAAAGCTAGATTTTTATTTGAAAATATAATAAGATTTATTAAAATTATCTTGATTGCAACTTTTCATCCAAAGTATGGATTAAAAGTTGTTGTTGTAGGCATTCCAATTGTTGCAGTTGGACATTCACTTTGAATTGTCAATGGCTTGATTGTAGCATAGCACACCAAAGAAAGTATCAAAATAAGTATCAAATTAATGATCAAAATAAATAGTGATGAAACCAACGAGATTAGAATTGATACTTTCTCTTTTTGACTTGTTGATTTCTTTATTTTAACCGAAAATGATTCACTATCATCTTCAGTCTTAAATGACGAATCAAAATCTGGATTTGGTTTTACTTTTATTGTTCTTGTTTTTTGGTCCATTTTTTTGCTTTAATTGGAAATTTCATCAAATTTTTGGGTTTATTTATACCAATTTTTTTTAGTTTCATTTTCAGATTAATTATTATTGTTTATTGTTAATTAAAAATTAAAAAAAATAAACTTTAATGCTGAAATTTTGATTCAGCACCCACCTTTTGCTTTTATTTAAAAAAAAAACACTCTTAAAAATTCTATTTTTGTGATTAAATATTAATGGAGACTTTCAATGTCTCTCTTTCAAATTCCTCAATCTAAAAGTAATCATTGTGCTGACAATTGTTGGTTGAGCAAAGATTGTACTTGAACGGAACCAAATTTTTTCAAATCCTTTCCAAGTAATGAAAGTATGTAGCTTAAGACCTGGACTCCACTGATCAAAATTTTGATACCGACGCTGAGCACCTTTTCATCTTTATTTTTCGAAAAATTAACATTCTGTTCTGAAAGCGTTAAGAACTTCACTCTTCTGTACGTTTTTAAAACGGATAAAATATCTATACATTTGGTTTTATCTTTACAAAAATCATCTCAAAAAGTTAAAACTGAGTTCAGAAGTGTCCTAAGAAAATACCCAAATGGTACGCCTTGTCATATATGCGATGAAACTACATAAAGCAACGAAACATTGATTGGCTAAATACATTTTTTTTTCTTTTACTCAATAATTTATAATGGTCATATCTTGTGTGATCAGAGATTTGGTGATAAGTGTTGATCATATAATCCACAAGAGATAACTAGCCACCTAATGCGTGATCACTTGATCGCATTTTCCGCAAGACCGGATTCAATACTGAAGAATTTGTATAAGGTATGAGCTTTTTTTGTTTAATTGGAAAGTTAGTCCGAGCAATAAAATTTCAGAAAATTTCATTCGGAATAAAGAGCTAAAAATGCACTATTTATGCAGATTGACTTTAATCGAGTTTTGCATGACTTGCTCCAAGATCTGACCTAGATTCTTTAAACGAACTTTTTTTCTTAAAGCTTGTAAAAACTTAACCACTTAAAAAACATCAATTTCTAAGTTATGTTACAGAGTCAGCGTTTATTTCGTTAATTATTTCTTAATTTAGAAAAGATTAATTAAGTTTTGATTAGGTTTGTTTGTGTTAAGTTTAAAAGGCTTCTTGAACAAAATCATTAAAAAAACATTTTATAAACATTCAAAAAATGATGAAGGAATTTAGATGGCGTTTAACATTAAAAAAATAAACATGAAAAAAAAACAGAGCGACAAATTCGCTCGAACAATTAAAGTAAAACCATTTAACTTCGATTTAGATTTAAATGACTCGATGGGTAATTGAAACGATTGCAATTCAAAATATGTGGTCAAAGTCAAAAGTCCTCATAGTCAAACAGATAAGATTTCAATTATAGCTTCAATGACCACCTCTCTATATGTACTGGTAGTCGTTCTAGTTCTATTTTTGCTTTTATCTCTTTTGGTAAATGCGGCACACAATATTCTAGGTTTTAATCAACCTGAAGTTGCGAACTTTTTTGCAATTTAAAAGCATTAAATAAATTCATTTGATATAGTTAAACTTTCTGTTTTAATTTATGTTTTCATCATCTTGGGATTTTGACAAAGACCGAATCAGTCTTAAGACAAACTAGTCTGAAGATTTCTAATAGTTTTTTACTCGAAATATTAAGAGAGGATGTCTGGTGTAGAGCTAAAAAACATCAAACAAATGTTAAAATTTCAAATTTGAGTGACAAAGTGCTTGATGATTCTTTCATTTTTTATTATTATTCTCGCTTTAAAAATGCAGTTCTAAAAGAGCTGACAACCATTATTGAGCTGAACTTTTCTGTCTGTTTCTGCAATACGTGGCGATGTATTTGATGGGAATGGTAGCTCAGTTTGTGTCGTTGGTTGATCAATGCGTCACGTGTCAGTTCGAATCCCGCTCGGGTCAAATTTGTTTCGTAGAAGCAAAGAAACTAGCGAAAGCTTTTAAATGCCAGTGGTGTAAAATCGAATAAAACACCGAAGCCCTAGCTCTTAAATAATGCAATTCATATGTAAAATACTACGTATTTGCCACTCACTGTGCTAACATTATTTAATTAAATAAAGAAATTATAAAACCTAACTTAAAACTTCATAATTTTTCTAGTTAAAAATTTTAAGTTGCTCTTAACATTTTAAACATCATTCGCCCACTGTTTAAACTTTTATTATCAAACCTTTTTTGCATAAATTCATCAAAAACATCTACAGTACTTACTAAAACTAACTTGTACTCGATTTATTCCTTTCCTCTTCCTTTCCCCCTCCACACTTCTTCCTTACCTATTCCTTTCCTTTCCTCTTCTTCAACTCTTCTTTTGCTCTCATTTCCGACCAAGAAAAATAATTTTAAAAAAAATTCGTTAAAAAGTTCATAATAGTTAATAATGTTAATATATTCGTGAGGAAAGGAAAAGGTTGAGGAAGAGGAAAGGAAGGGGAAAGGAAAGAAAACGTACAAGTTAGTTTTAATACCTACTGTAGAATTACGAGGCGCATCGACCGCAAGCGACTACCTTGATTAATTACTCAAATGTCATCTGTTTTTTATGAAAAATAAAAAATTTCTGAGTTTAAAAAATAAATTTCATTAAAATAGACTTTTATGTTTATGGTTTACACAAAAAATTAAGATTTCTAGAATTAATTATTTTACCTGACTTAAAATATCTAATGATTTATTTCTTTTCTATGAAAATGATGAATAATAATCAAATAAATACATTTTGATTTTTTTAGGTTTGGTTATACCTGGTTGCACATCTTGTTTTAATTCAAACACCTGGCTTGCTCATGAAAACGTATGAAGCTTTTTCAAATTTTCTAAAAAAAAGATTGATTAAAATAACCTTAAAAATGGTGAAGACTGATTTCAAGTAAAATTGGTATTTAAAAAAACTTGGACTTAATTTAATTAAAACTGTTTGTTTAAGACACAAGACTAAATTTATACTAAAATTAAAAGACAAATTTGTCCATAAAATTAGACCCAATAACGACAATGTATCTTTTTTTAAATTGGTAAAAAGCATTTAAAAATTTAAAAAAAAAAATTATTTTTGAATTTTTTGTTTTCTAAGCTTTCTTTTTCGGACTGGTTGGACAAAATTCTAATGATTGTTGGAATATTAGTAGCTAGTAGCACTGGAGCACTGTATCCATTCACTTTTTTAACTTTAGGCGACACCACTAAAACACTTCTTGACTTTGAACAAATCAGAAACAATTCTAAATTAATCAACTTAACTAACTCTTCAATTAATTTAACAGTCAAAATTGCCGAGTTAGACTCGAGTGTACAACAGAGTGTTAATAAATGTTTACTCTATGGGTTTATTTCAGTCTTTCTGTTATACATTGCACGAGTAACTTGGGAAACTTCAAATGAACGACAAATCAAAAAATTAAGAATAAAATTGTACGAATCTATAATCCATCAAGAGATTGATTTTTTTGAAAACACCTCACCTGGTGAACTTGGTTCGATTCTAAACAAGTAAAAATCAAAATCATATTTAAAATATTTTGAATTTTAATTTATTTTTTTAAATAGAAATTTGGGAATTGTAAAAATTGGTACAGGTTATAAAGTATCTGATTTTGTTTATATGGCGTCTAAGAGTTTGGCAAGTATTGTTACAGCTATGATTATGGGATGGAAATTTGCAATTATTTATTTCGCATTGATTCCAATAATGGTTTTAGCAGGAGCATTAATGACAATAATGGTACGAAAGTATACAAATTCTGAATTGAACACGTATGGTGAAGCTGGTCAAATAGCTCAAGAGGCTTTAAGTTCAATACGGACTGTCCTTACTTTTGGACTTGTTGAAGCTTCAATTGATAAGTACTCGAATAAACTAGATAAAGTTCTTATAGTTTCAAGAAAAAAAAGCTTGATTAGTGGTATATTTGGTGGAATGTATGCTGGATTTTTTACCACCTTCTTTGCTATTGGGTTCTATTATGGTGTACATTTAGTAGTCACTGAACCGGATAATTACAATTTGGGCAATGTATTTCAATCTTTTTTCTTAGCCTTTCAAACCGCTTTTTCATTTTCTCAGGCCATACCGTGTTTAAAAGAGATCACTGAAGCAACAGTGGCGGGCAAAAAAGTATTTGAAATTTTAGAGAAAAAACCAAAAATAAAATCAAATGGAAAAAAATTGGAGAATTTAAACGGTGAAATTGTTTTTAGTGATGTCTATTTTAGTTATCCTTCTAGACCTGAGAACAAAGTCCTAACAGGCCTTAGTTTTAATTTACCTGCTGGTAAAACTATTGCTCTTGTTTGACCAAGTGGCGGTGGTAAATCAACAGTAGTGTCTTTGATACAGAAATTTTACAATATACAATCGGGTAGGATTATAATTGATGGTAATGACATTGATGATTTAGACATGCATTGGTTTAGGAATCAGATGGCTTTTGTAACACAGGAACCCATTTTATTTTCGACATCAATCAAAGAAAACATTAGATACGGAAAATTAGATGCAAGTGATTCTGAAATTGAACAAGCTGCTAAAATGGCGAACGCACACGATTTTATAATGAGCACGGAAAATCAATATGATACATTAGTTGGTGAAAAAGGATCTCAACTATCGGGGGGTCAAAAACAAAGAATCGCAATAGGTAACTTTAAATAGATTTAATTGAATATTCAAGGCTTAAAGTTTCTTCTAAAGCAAGAGCGTTGATACGGAATCCGAAAATTCTTCTTCTAGATGAAGCGACTTCGGCTTTGGACTACGAAAGTGAAAGAACTGTTAAAGATGCTTTAGATAAAGCGAAAGTGGGTCGAACAACAATTGTTATAGCCCACCGGTTATCAACAATCAAAAATGCCGATTTAATTGGTTTTATATCAAATGGTCAATTGAAAGAAATTGGTACCCATGATGAATTGATGAATGCCAAGGGTCTCTATTTTAATTTAGTCGATTCTGAACTTGAGTCAAAAACAGTCCAAAATGAAAATAACATCGAGATTTCTACAGTTGAAGATAAAAAAAGAAATACCATCACGATTAAAGAAGAAACTTCTAAAAAAAACAAAGGTCCATTCTATTATGAAAGACGCGTTTTTAAGAAGCAAAAACCAGAGACTATTTTTATAATATTGGGGATTACAGGATCAATCTGTGCAGGTGTAATATTTCCAATAACAGGGATGTTATTTACAAAAATTTTTATAGTTCTTAATCTACGTGTTAATGAACAAGAAGGAGAGGGCTTAAAATATATGGGAATACTCTTTGGAATTGCAGCGGCAAATGCTTTGGCTAATTTTTCATACAATTTTTTTATTTCGTATTCAGCTGCTCGGTTAACAAGACGTATTCAGTTTGGTATGTTTAAATCGATGATGAGACAAGAAATAGGATTTCATGATTTGAAACAAAATAATTCGAGTATTCTAACGACTCAACTGTCATCAACAGCTTCACTGTGTGCAGGGTTGACTACTGATAAACTTGGTATAATCTCACAAGCAGTTGCTAGTATTAGCTTTGGTTTAATTTTTGGACTTGTTTTAAGTTGGAAATTTACGTTGGTTATTTTTATATTTGTACCTTTTACATTCTTGTTGGGATTTTTAGTAAGTCGTAGTACAGATAACTCGTTTGATCAAGAAGCTGGTCGAGTTATAATCGAAACAATTGAAAGTATCAAAACTATAAGATCATTAGATCGAGAAGAATTCTTTACTAAAAAATTTAAAGAAATTTATGAAAAGCGTATCGCAAAAAAGTACTTAATGTTTCATATTGTTGCTGTCTTAATGAGTATTCTTTTGAATATGCTATTTTTTATACAAGCAGTTACGTTTAGCTATGGTTATTATCTAGCTAAAAACAACAGTTTAGAACCTATTGATATAATTTATATCTTTTCATCACTTATATTTTCCACATTGAATCTTATCCGTGTTTTGTATCAATTACCAGATCAAACAAAAAGTGAATCAGCTTGTAAGATAGCTTTTAGTATAATCGATAGAAAATCAAAAATAGATTGCTTGAGTGATGATGGATTGAAACCGAACACTTTCAGAGGTGATATTCGATTTGAAAATGTTCATTTTAGATATCCAAGTAGACCTCAAATTAAAATTCTAAACGGGTTAAATTTGGATATAAAAAAAGGCATGAAAAATGCGTTAATAGGTTCGTCTGGTTGTGGAAAAAGCACAGTCATATCCTTACTGCTAAGATTTTATGATGTAGATGAAGGAGAAGTTTACTTAGATGGTACCGATATCCGTCGACTTAACATTAAATGGTTGAGATCGAAAATAGGTTTAGTATCCCAAGAGCCAGTGTTGTTTAAAACAACAATTTTTGAGAATATTAGCATGGGTGACATATCAAGAGACAAAGTAACAATTTTAAATCTTACTCATTTTACATAATTAAATTCATATTTTAAAGATAAATATGAGTGAAATAGTTGATGTAGCGACTATGGCTAATATTCACAACAAGATTGAAAGCTTACCACAAGTAATCATTCTTTTAATTTGATTTGATTGTTTTTATTTTTTAAAAAAGTAATTTTTTAGAAATATGAAACTTTGGTTGGTTCAAAAGGTAATGAGTTGAGTGGTGGTGAAAAACAAAGAATTGCTATTGCTCGCGCTTTGATTCGAAATCCTTGCATTTTTCTTCTTGATGAAGCGTCTTCTGCATTAGTAACTTTTTCAATTTTCAACACAAAGCGAATTAAATGTCCAATTTAATTTTAAAGGATAACGAATCAGAGAGTATTGTTCAAGATGCTTTGGATAAAGCACAAGTTGATAGAACATGTATAGTAATCGCTCACAAGTAAATCTTGACACTTTTTTTTAGTTTAGGTTTAATCTAAATGTGTTTAATTAGGTTGAAAAGCATTCAAAATTGCAACAAGATTTCATTTTTAAAAAAAGGAGTTGTTGTTGAAGAGGGAAATCATGATGATTTAATGAATAAAAAAGGCTTTTATTACGAACTTAAATTAAAATATGATTAAAATTTTTAAATCATTTTTGTTTAATCGCAATTTTTAAAATAAAAATAAACAAATAAAATGTAGATCTAAATTATCAAAATAAATAAGGGAACAAAATTTTTTAATTTTTCATTTTAAGGTATTTAAAAAAAAACACTTTTTCCCAAAAAAACAATTCAGCTGAAGTGTTTAATTAAAAGTTTATTTTTAAAGCTTTTTTGCGTTCACTTTGTTATTTAAATAGATCGGGTTTTTGTTTTATACCTTCATTAACCAAAAATGGAGAAATTTGAATCAAGATTAAGATCTAAGAATAATGAAGATCCACCAGTGGTTAACTTAGGAAAACTGGTTCAAGTTAAGTCCAATAATCCGGATTCATTACTTGTTCAAGTCAAAAGTCCATTTTGTCACAGAAATAAAAAGACTATTTTGACTTCATTAGTATTAACAATGATTCTCATAAGTATCACTCTATTTGTGTTGTTTTGCATTTCATTGTCTGTCTTATCGTCAACTAGACCAACATTTAAAGAATGTCAAACAATTGACACAACGACTCAACCTAGTTCAACGTCATCTCAATGGTATTTTGGTTGAAATGACTTGATAATTTATATTTTTAAAATTTTAGATTCTTTTTATTATTTAGTTTGTTTAAATAAACTCTTTAAATAAAATTTTTTAAAAACATCTTTTAACTCTTTTTTTGGTTAAAATTTCACTGTTGCTATTATCTAAGATCTATCACATAATGTTCAAATATCCTTATTTAATAATCAATTACATTCTTATCATTTATACTTTCTCTTCACTGGGAATATACTTTTTCAAGAGAAAAATACAAATATTGCTAACTAACAAATCTTATGAAAAATCTTAGCAAGACCGTTGCTAGATCTTGTTCAAGAACGGTATAGGATCTTAATTAATCCTAAATTGAATTAAGATTCTTGAGCTTTTCTAGTTAAATCTTAGTTACAATTTTTTTAAAGACTTAAGAACTTATCGGATCCTAAATCTCAAAAATAACATCCCATTAAGATCTTATAACCGATTATCAAGATTTAACTAGACAAGCTCAAGAATCTTAATTCAATTTAGGATTAATTAAGATCCTATACCGTTCTTGAACAAGATCTAGTAACTTTCCTGTTTTTCGTAAGATTTTTTTATGGACAACCTAAAATAGTCGAGAATAATGACTTTAAAGTTCTGAAAATTGAGATAAGCAAATAAGGTTACGGCAATTCAAAACTTCAAAACTATCAAAACTTTGCTATTTCGATCAGGTTCGTAATCTGCGTCCCAAAGAACCTCTAAAAAAGTGTTTTTTTATTTTTCGTAAAAAAATTTTTTTTTGACCCCCCCTCCCCTAGTTTTATGGAACAAGAGGGAATCGGTCACCATTTCTGGCCGATATCTCAGCCTCATTAATCATATTTCTCTTAACTAAGAGCATGTTCCTATAAAAAGTCGATTTTAGACGCTGAAAAAGGCACCAATTTTGTAATTTTTTGGAAAATTTTAGTGAATTTTTTCGGCCTTAACTGTAAAATGAAAACGAATAAACTATCCCAACATTTTGTTCAGAATTTTGTCTGGTTTCAGAATCTATAGTAAAATAGGAGGTATATGGTATTTTGAAGGACGAGATTCGATTTAACTGGAATTATGCACATTTTTCAGCTTTTTTCCTAGGATAAAATCACACATTATTTTTTTGAGCAACTTTAAACACATTACCTTGTAGAATAGAATATGCGCTTTCAGAATATGCCCATTATAAATGGTTCATGATAAAATAGCTGAGATATCGGCCAGAAATGGTGACCGACTGACTCTTGTTCCATAAACTAGGGGAGGGGGATCAAAAAAGAATTTTTTTCAGAAAATAAAAAAAATATTTTTTTAGAGGTTTTTTGAGACGCAGACTCCGAATCTGATATCAAAATAGCAAAGTTATGATAGTGTTGAAGTTTTGAATTGCTGAAACCTTACAATATAATTATTAAAAGATCAGTTGATTAAAATAAGGGAAATTTTACGTTATGGATCAAAACATTATTATGTTCCGTTCCAAAGAAATTCTTAAAGACCGCTAAATTTGACCCTGACCATTCAAAAGTTAAAAAAAATGCCTGTATCTGATTTTAATGAAATAATAATAATGAACAGCAGGTCGTGAAATTGATGAGCCCATACACATGCTTAAAAACGGGAAAAATATTTTTTAATCAAAACTACATCTTGTTCCAGCGGACTCTCAAAGTCAATATTTCTTCAAAAAGCTGTAATCCCGGACATTTTCGGGTTTTAATTTTAAATAGATTTTTTTATTTTTTAAATGATAATAATGGTAAACATTGCTTGACCGCACATCAATTATTTTTTCAAAAGAGCGTTTTTCACATTTTCAAACTTTTTTTCGCAAGCTTTTCTATTTCTTCAATTACTTCTTCCAAAAGCCTAATTAATTTGAAATTCGATTCAAGAGCTTTTATAAACAACAAAAATTAAAATGCTTCTAAAAAATTCATAAATGTTTAACAATATTTTTCAAGGCGTCAAAATTAATATGGCTTTAAACCAGAAATTAAAAAAGTTTATTTTTCTTTTGATTAACAACTATTTTTAAACAATTTTTGCGTTGGTTTTAAGTAAAGAAAATAAATATTGGTGGTTTTAAATACCATTTCATTTTAGAGAAATCTTTTCAAAAAAAAAATGGAAACAAGACGATCAAATACACCGAATTCAAGACTTTATAAGCGTCAAGAAGCAAGACCTGAGAAAATAAGCCGAGAGCCTGAAAGAATATACGAAAGAGAAGAATCCGTTATTCAGAATCAATATGAAGAGAGTTACATTGAAAAAAAGGCAAAACCTAAAACAGAAGTTATGAATGTGATCGTAAAAAGTTCTTTTATACAACGTAAAAAAGTACCAATATTGATTTCACTAGTTTCATTATTCAGTTTTTTGGTTGTTTGCCTAATTGTTCTAATAAGCCTTTCGTTTGCTTTGATAAGAACAATTGAACCAAATGTAAAAGTTTCAACTGTTGAAACAACCGTTGCTCCAACAACTTCAGCAAATGGCTTTACTTGGGGATAAGTTGGTCGAAAATGATCACTTATTTTCATATTTATGATTTATCTGTTAATTAAAACTTTATTTTCTATTAGATAATAAAAATAATTTTCTTAAATTTTTTACATTGAAAAAGTTCAGATACTATTCAAAATACTATTCTTTTGATTTCGTCTTGACAAGTAAATTCAGATTACGACTGCAAGACGATACGGTTAGTAGTAGTAGTAGTTTAAACTGCAACTTGAGATAACTCAAGTAGAGCTCTATTGAGCTATGGCAGTCACTTCAACATGTTCCAACAACCATTCATCAAGCTTGGCTTTAAAACTATTAAGGTTCTTTGCTTCTATCAAATCTTGTGGTTGCCGATTCAAATGGTTCACAATTCTATTTGTAAAAAAGTTATATCTTGAAGGACAATTTTTTACCTGTTCACGAGTTAAACACTTGTTATGTCTTCTTAAATTGTAATTTCTAAAACCATCTCTGTTGCTTAAGTTGTAATTTACACCTCTCTTTAAATTGATAATCTCCATGTTGTTTATTAACTTATACATTTGAATAAAATCACCACGCAACCTTCTTGTTTCTAAATTTGTCAAATTTAACTTTGATAACCTTTGTTGATATTCAAGGTTACGTAGCTCGGTGACTAATTTGGTCGCTCTTCTTTGTACTTTTTCAATTTCGTTAATATCTTTTTTTAGAAACGGGCACCAAGAGCTAATAGCATATTCTAAATGTGGACGGACAAGGGACGAGTAAAGTAGTTTGCGTCACATGACGCTAGGATACTTGATATTACGGTATTTCGATACGCATTGTTACGTAAAATTAGGTAATGCTGCAGCTTGTTACAATTTCGTTACATTTACTTCCAAATTCAAAAAATTTTGACCCTTTTACTCTTCAATTTAGTAACAATTCGTAACAATTTGAATCTTCAAGTAGTTCTCAGTCACATAGAGAATTTTTAGGTATCGGGGCGTAGCCTAAGATAATGTAAGGAAAAAGCTTTGTGAGACGTAAAATCAAGTCATTGATGGTAACTCGTTGCGAGAGCTTAAAAATGGATAATTAAAAAAATGATCGTAGGTGTAGTTTTTAGCTTTCAATATTTTTTTCTTAAGTGTTGTGTTTATTTCTATGTTCTGGTTTGGTTTAAATCTTCACATAAACAAACATGACTGTTCATAATAAATCAGACTTTTACTTTCCTTGGACATCGCTTGATTTTAGACTCTTCTCTTTAATAACTTATTCTTGTCATTATTCAATTAAAAAAGATACAAATTGAAAGTGAAAAGATTTAAATTCATTAAAATCAGTAGATTTTAATAATTGGATTTTAGTCAAAGCCAACAAAAATAAAAATCTAAGGTTTTATAAAAAAATTATTCCACTTATTCTTATATACTTTCTTTTGTTTATATGTTAAGATCATAAATGCGTTTTATTATTTAAGTAATGAAACAAAAATCATTTTTCAAAAAAAAATTAAAAAATGGAACCAAAACGATCAAATATACCAAATATTAGACTTTATAAACGTCCGGACATAAAACTCGAAACAATCTCACCAGAACCTGTGAGAATATTCGAAAAAGTCAAAGTTGAATCAAATATGGATAGAAAAAACGAAAAAAATTTTTTTAATAAAAAGACAAAATATAATACTGATGAAATCAATGTAAAAATCAAACGATCATTTATTCAACGGAATAAAGTCTCTATTTTGGTTTCGATTATTATAATATTAATTTTTTTAGTAATTTGCCTTAGTGTTGTGATTGGCTTTTCAATTGCATTGTTAAGATCAGTCATGCCAATTGCTAAAAGTTTTGGTCCTTTTTTTTAAAACATTTTCTGCTCCTATTATTGAAATTATTTGTATTTCCAAAAAATTGGTGGCAAAGTTACAATTTGTCATATTTTTGATAAATGAACATAAAAATTGGATCCTTTTTTTTATAAGACAATAAAAAACATATTATTAAATTGTTTAATTTATATAATTAGTTCCTTTCTGTGATATAAAAGTTAATGATTTATTACAGTACATTTCTAAAATAGGTTGACATGATTCGGAAATTTCCGCTAAAGGGGCGTTTCTAAGTATACTTTTTAACTATAAACCATCCTCTTTAAGCAACAAGGATTATCTAGACTTCCTTGAAAACTTTGTGCTCTCGGTAAATACAAACGATAGGGTTTTAATTATAGGTGATCTCAACATGGATCCTGTTATAGGCGATCTTCGTTTTACCTCTTTTATGCAAAATTTTAACCTTAAAACTGTAACTAAGGAATCAACTCGGATAGGTGTAAAGTTAAATAAATCAGACGAGACTGCTGTAAAGTTAAGTTAAATTGATCATGTAATTCACCAAGATGACCAAAGATCAAATTGACCATTCAATTATTGAACGCTTTCCTAATATTTTTGACAAATCGGGTTTCGTAAAAAATAAGATTCATCAGGCCGTTAATCTATACTGCCCTCTTAAGACTTTTAAAAACAAGCCTCAAGACCAGTGTCCATGGTTTGATGAGGAGTTGAAAATCTCCTAACTATAGAACTATAGAGATTACTATCACAGTCTCTATAGAGACTGTGATAGTAATTAAAATTTAACTGACAATAATTTTGAAGACTATTTTCAATATGGAAATTGTATCCCTAAATAAATAACTGGCTCAAAGTCTTATTGGAAGTCTAAGTTTTATGATTTAATTTTTACAATAAATACAAAAGGTATTATTATTTTATTAGTTAGTTGTCGAAAAAAATTTTATGTTTAAACTTTAAATGAAGGGCTTCCAGATTTTTTTATTACATTAAAAGCAAATGATTCTTGGCCGGATTAAAAAAAATTTCAATAAAAAAATAAATAACCATTCGATATTGTGATATTTCGGGTCTAAGTGGTAGGGTACGGTTTAGTACGGTAAGTTAAAATAGTAAGTTAAAATAAGGAAAGGCAGTTAGCTTGCGCAAGAACACAAGACAAATAAATAAACAAGATTTTGGTAATAAAGTAAACAAAATTGTTTTTAAATATTAATGAAATACTTTAGGATGTCACATCCACACACCACTTTAAATGACAGTTGAGACTTCAAGGGTCGTATGTTTTCGATTCTGTGCCGGTGATGTTTAAGTGTTTCACTGGTTGTTTCACACTTGTTGATCTTATTGGGACAACCAACACTTTTGGCTCTGCAGCTAAGGAGTCATTTAGATTGTGGTCTTCTTGAAGCATTGTGAAGTTTAGTTCAAAAATTTCAGTTCAATTTTGAAAAATCGAAATAACTTTTTTCACAAAGGTCTTATGCTGGCTCTGCATATGTAACAAAGTGTAACAAAATTTGTTACACCATTGGGCGACTTCTGCAAAAACTCTGCAAAATAATTGCGCATTTATTTAAATACTATCTAATGGTGTGTATTTTGCAGAGAATATGCACACATTTTGCAGAAGTCGCCCAATGGTGTAACAAATTTTGTTACACTTTGTTACATATGCAGAGCCAGCATAAGACCTTTGTGAAAAAAGTTATTTCGATTTTTCAAAATTGAACTGAAATTTTTGAACTAAATTTCACAATGCTTTCTTGATTAATGGTCGTATTTAGATCATCATCTTGTTCATCACTTTTGTCAGCAGTCTCATATGGATCTCTAGTCTCATTTAAGTTTATCATGCTTTCATCTAATATATGAGAAGCCTGATCACCTTGATGAGTAGATTGGTCATGAAAATTATCAGGTTGACTTGGAGCAGAAGATTCCAGCCTTGCCATTTGAGATTCAGCAGGCTGTGTTACAGTCAAAGGACTCTCAGGAATTTCAGTACTTTGAGATTCACAGTTTTTCTGTTGAGGTTGAATTAACATACTCAATGCTTGATTTACAAGAAAATCGTCATTATTAGAACTGTCTTTTAAAGCATATTTATAGTTTGATTCCTTACACGGGCTAATTTTTTTGAAAAAACTCGCATTACGCGTGATTGTGTGATTAATTTCTTTGTTGTGAGCAGTTACCATGGTGCCTTTTGTGTTGACAATTGTGTACGGACTAGAGTTGTAGTAAGATGTTTGCTTGTTTGTATGCTTGTTTGTTTGCTTTTCTTTTACCAGCACTCTATCCTTTGGCTTTAAAATTTTATCTTGAAATTTTTTCGGTCTTTAACTTTTTGTTTTGAATGAAGACCATTTTGTTCAGCTTTTATGTTGAGGTCATCTCTATAGAGCTTTTGCGCAGGATTAACTGGTAACATGGTAGTTTTGGATTGAAATTTGAAGACTAAAGCTTTAGGTGGTACTCCAGTTGTCGAGTGTGGTGCACTGTTATGACTTCGAACAAGTTTCTCAATCTCCAGATCCCAACTTTTTGATTCAATTTTTGCAGTTTGAATGGTCTTTGATACATTTCATGAATCTCTCCACTAAACCGTTTGCTTTTGGCCAATCGAGTGTGATTTTAATATCTTTAATTCCAAGTTGATCAAGAAAGTTTGAGAATTGGTAGCCATTGAAGGACGGTCCATTGTCGGCAGACTATCAAATAATAGTTGTCAAATAAGAGTTACGAAAAAATAGCCTTCAAATAATAGTTTTCAAAAAATAGTTTATTCAAATAATAGTAAATCCAATCAATAGTTTAATAAATCGATAGTTTTATAAATAATAGTCAAAATAAATTTGCAAACAAAGTCATGCATTAGAAATCATAGAATAAATGCACCAAAAAAAGCTATTTTTAAAGCGATTGACAAAACGTAAAAATAATCAAGACATACAGTCCCGGAAATTAACTTGTCACATGATATCATTTGACATCAGCTGATATCAGTTCGTATCAGAATTTATGACCAAATGATATCATCTCCTATCATTCGGTAATATTCTACCTTATTAAAGTCTAAACTGTTGAACGAGACTGTTTACATTTGGATGTTTTTTTACACGAACTCTTAAGAAAACTTTCAGAATTTAAATTTGTAATTTTCTTCTTTTTTCTAAAGCTTACTTCAAAATTCTTATGTCAAGACTCTAGAAGTAGTTTGTACTGACTCATTTTTAAATTTTATTAATACATCCTTTAACTTTAAACTATTATCTAAGAAATTACTATTTGAAAACTATTGTTTGACAAATCTTTTTGCAAACTATTATTCAATTAAAACTATTATTTGAGACTTTTATTTGCATTGACTATTATTTAGTTCACTATTATTTGATATAGTGCCCCATTGTCTGACTTTCCTGGTATTCCTAGAATCGAGAATAGATGATTCAATTTTTCAAAGACACTGGTGAACGCGGTAGAATTAACTTTCTCAATTACTGTTTTTGAGTATGAGGCCATTTGATGAAACTGTTAGTTGATCTACTACATTCTTGAAGGGCTTAAGAGCATCAGATTCTTCATACTTTTGATTATTGATTAGATTTATTACATTTTGTAACCATTGGTCATTTTTGGTTTCTCTGATTAGTTCCTCTAACTTAATTGATTTGGGTGCCATTACTTTTTCAATGAAGTTTATATAATCCTCAGCTGGGCTTGAGGTGGTTGGTGCCTCAGATGGATTTCTGGACAGGTAATCAGCTGGATTGTCTATACCAGGTCTATGATGAATTTTAAAGTTATATTGGCTGATACGTAACAGCCATCGTTGAATACGAGCTGGAAGATTTGAGTTTGGATTTCGAAAGATGAGCTCAACAGCTTTGTTATCTGTTTCAATTATCAGAATTCGACCAAAAACATGGAGGTGAAACTTTTCACAGGCCCATACAGGGACTAAAGCTTCCTTTTCAACTTGTGAGTAGCGCCGTTCAACTTCAGTAAGTAATCGACTTACATAAGCAAGGATTACTTTTTCATTGGGGTTTAATGGATTCCATTGAACTAAAATTGCTGCAAGACCAACTGGACTTGCGTCGCCCACAATTTTTGTATTCCACTTAGGATTGAAATAAGCAAGTGTTTTGCTACTAATATCTTTTAAAATTTGTAGAGATTTATCATGTTTTATATTCCAATGCAAGCGAGTTGATGATTTGGTCAGATTCCAAAGTGGTTCGGTTATGGTAGCATAGTTCGGAATAAATCTTGATATAAATTGCGATAAACCAAGTGAGCTTCTATCTTCGGTTGGGTTTTTCGGTTGTTTAGCTTTTTGAATGGCATCGATTTTAATTTTAGAGGGTTTAATACCTTTTCCGGAAAAGATCATTCCGTAAATTCAAAATTCAACTTTTCTGAGGTTTAAAGTTGCACCTGATGACTCAAGTAGCCCCTTTCATCATGTTCTGTTTTGTCTTTGCCATGAACAAGCATGTCATCACTAACATTTTTGGCAACAATAACCAGTGAAATAAGCCTTGAGAGCTTTACTCGACGCGTAACCGTAAACATTGCTAAGAACAGGCTGAATGTTAATTTTGTTTTTTCTAAGTTGATTGAACGTTACTTCATCAATTATGTTTAGAGTATCGATTAGAAACCTAAATGTCCAGTCCAAATAGTTTAATATCAATGAATTTTTTTTTCGAGAATTTGGACTCGATTGTATACACATGATCAGTCTCAATATCATCATTTACTAAATCGTTCTCAGGCTCATCTTCATGGATGATCTGATTCACTTAATAACTTGTTGTTAAATTAACATTCAGCCTGTTCTTAGCAATGTTTACGGTTACGCGTCGAGTAAAGCTCTCAAGGTACTTGGAAAATTTCCGATCAATATCAACTACCAGGACAAAAAGCATCATTAAGAGTTTGTTATCTGTGCTGGCTCTTTTGGACGTATCCTTGGACTTGAAACTCTTGAAGCGCTAGACATCATCAAAATAACCTGTACAACCTCTAGCCAAAACACTTCGATTGACCTGTCCAAATATCCAAATCTCTTTAGCGACAAAGTTGGTAAGATTAAAGGGATTCAAATCAAACTTCATATCGATGAAACTGTAAAACCTATTCAGTTACCACATCGGAGAATCCCATTCCACTTAAGAGAAAGGGTAGAAAAGGAAATTCAAAGAATGCTTGACATGGTCATAATCGAGTCGGTCAATAGTCCAACACCGCGGGTGTCTCCAATAGTTGTTGTACCGAAGCCTGGTCAACCAGACAAAATCAGGATTTGTAATAACGCTAGACTTGCAAATCAAGCAATCAAGCGAGAAAGACACATTACGCCAACATTGGATGACATTATCTTCGATCTAAATGGAGCGAACCATATCTCAAAATTTGATCTTAATTGAGGATACCACCAACTTGAGTTACATCCTGACTCAAGGTACATAACCTTGGAAAAGCGGTTTGAAAGGCTAAGAAAAAAGATTGAAATACATTGCCCAAATTGTAATTATCCGGTTCAGTGACTACTAAATGTACACCATAATAGAACCCAATAGCAAAGAAGGTGGTAAAAAATCCAGCATACATTCCACCAAATATACCACTAATCAAGCTTTTTTTTCTTGAAACTGTAAGAAATTTATCTAGTTTATTCGAGTACTTATCAATTGAAGCTTCAACAAGTCCAAAAGTAAGGACAGTCCGTATTGAACTTAAAGCCTCTTGAGCTATTTGACCAGCTTCACCATACGTGTTCAATTCAGAATTTGTATACTTTCGTACCATTATTGTCATTAATGCTCCTGCTAAAACCATTATTGGAATCAATGCGAAATAAATAATTGCAAATTTCCATCCCATGATCATAGCTGTAACAATACTTGCCAAACTCTTAGACGCCATATAAACAAAATCAGATACTTTATAACCTGTACCAATTTTTACAATTCCCAAATTTCTATTTTTAAAAAAATAAATTAAAATTCAAAATATTTTAAATATGATTTTGATTTTTACTTGTTTAGAATCGAACCAAGTTCACCAGGTGAGGTGTTTTCAAAAAAATCAATATCTTGATGGATTATAGATTCGTACAATTTTATTCTTAATTTTTTGATTTGTCGTTCATTTGAAGTTTCCCAAGTTACTCGTGCAATGTATAACAGAAAGACTGAAATAAACCCATAGAGTAAACATTTATTTACTTTTGTTGTACACTCGAGTCTAACTCGACAATTTTGACTGTTAAATTAATTGAAGAGTTAGTTAAGTTGATTAATTTAGAATTGTTTCTGATTTGTTCAAAGTCAAGAAGTGTTTTAGTGGTGTCGCCTAAAGTTAAAAAAGTGAATGGATACAGTGCTCCAGTGCTACTAGCTGCTAATATTCCAACAATCATTAGAATTTTGTCCAACCAGTCCGAAAAAGAAAGCTTAGAAAACAAAAAATTCAAAAAAATTTTTTTTTTTTAAATTTTTAAATGTTATTTACCAATTTAAAAAAAGATACACTATCGTTACTGGGTCTAATTTTATGGACAAATTTGTCTTTTAATTTTAGTATAAATTTAGTCTTGTGTCTTAAACAAACAGTTTTAATTAAAATAAGTCCAAGTTTTTTTAAATACCAATTTTACTTGAAATCAGTCTTCACCATTTTCAAGGTTATTTTCATCAATCTTTTTTTTAGAAAATTTGAAAAAAGTTTCATGAATTTTCATAAGAACCACAGGTGTTTATTGTGTATTCAAATTAAAACAAAATGTGCAATCAGGCATAACAATCACAAAAAACAATGTTAAATTTACTTATTTGACAATTATTCAACATTACGAAAGTAAAAAAAAATTGATTTGATTTTTAATATAAGTTAAAATAATTAATATTATAAATCTGAATTGTTTGGTAAATTATAAACATAGAAGTCTACTTTATCAAATCCGAAATTATTCAATTTTTATTAAAAACCGAATGATATTTGATTAATGAATCAAGATGTACTTTTCATAATTTTATTCAAAAATATTTTGATAAGAAAAGCTTAAGAAGTGAGCGCATAATGCCAAATAGTCAACAGCAACTAAAATTTGCAAAGTTAAATAAATTAGTTATTAAATATTGCAATAAAAAAGGATCAAAGACAAAATTTGATTAATCGATTATTGATTTTCGTAAAAAAAACGGATGTTGCGTTGAGGGTCCTCTAAGTCACTAATTCGACCAACGTCTTTATCCATACTCAACAAACTAACCTCATCATCCAAATCTCTAACACAACTTTCAAGGCTGAATGACCCGTTAACTGGATAAAAGGTAGCAATCTTTTGTAGAATTTTTTCATAATTTTTTCAAAATAGATGGTCGGTGTTTTAGCAACTTCCGAAAAAACATGAAAAAATAAAAAAAAGCATTATTCTCCAATCACACACAAAAAAGGAGCTATACAACAAAAAATTTTTTTTTTTGAAACTTGTGTGTGAAAACCTTTTTTTTTGGTTGTCATGGCCCTAGACCCATAATAAAATGATTGATTATAAATATATCAAGAAAACGGCAATAAAACTCGGTTAAGGCTTTGAATATTAAATGAAATGCTTGAAATATTTTGGAGATATAAAAAAAAATTTTATTTCATGATCTCATAATAAACTTGACATACAGTACTGCCACGCTTAAGTGTTTTTACTAAAATTCACGTGAAATTACGCAATTTCATTTATTTTTGATTTTTTACGCCCATTAAAATATAGATTTTCCGGGGTTTTCGAGGTCGTAGAACACGGTTACAATATCAGAAATAACAAATTCAGA
Organism: Brachionus rubens; assembly: GCA_022207745.1. Taxonomy (NCBI): domain Eukaryota; kingdom Metazoa; phylum Rotifera; class Eurotatoria; order Ploima; family Brachionidae; genus Brachionus; species Brachionus rubens. Next base: position 3,175,676 of record JAJVHD010000005.1, read on the forward strand.
TAGTGTGGTCATTTTGAATTTAATGAACTTTAAGAATGATTTGTTTTATTTTAATAATTTTGTTTAAAAATAAATTTTTTACTGAGTTTAACGTTTTTGTTTGCAAATTTCTGTTCCTCAAGAACCAATTAATAATTTAATTTTGTTCACTTGCAAATAAATTTATGGTCAAGTTCTTTCCAGTCTTGAATTTGACATTCTTTTGAACAATATTGAGATTTTCTACATTTAGAGCAGCTAAATTTTGAATCTTCTTTGCCACAATAACGACACATATTTTTAATACAATCACCTGAAAAGACGATTGATGTTGGATCGTCAACGCGTATAATTTGACAACCGTCACCACTCAAACGTATGTACGGATTTACAACAGAAAATTGAGTGCCTATTTCAAAATCTTTGGAAATTTTCTCATAATCTTTACCCAAATTGTAAATACACACTAACTCAACATTTTTGTTTTCATCTTCGCATATAAAATGAACTGATGTCATAAAAACAGGAACATCAATCACTCTCAAACTCAATACATAGCCTTCTAGAATGTGGTCTTTACTAAAATCGATTTCTTTGAATAAAATTTTTTTAAGACCAACTAAATTACATGTCATTTTTTGAGTCTTTGAAGGTTTAACTGTGATTTCTTTAAGTTTAATTGAAGCCCGTATTTGTTTATATTGATACCAAAACGATCTATGACCTTTTATTCGCTGAATTCTATATTCATCTTTGATCGTTTTTTGCTCATTTGTCTCATGACTTTGATCGCTGAGAACACAAGAATAATTTACAAGAATTGACTTGAGATTATTATCATATGGTAAAAAACATGGCAATTGATGTTTTTCTGCTTCTAAACCAAGTTGTAAATATTTTTCAATAATCTCTTTGACTTTATTTGGTTCCAGTGTATTCATTTTTTGTAGCAATGAAATCTCACAAAGCCCGATTGAATAATAAGCTTGAGGTACTTTACGTTCATCATGTGGGCTCAATTCCAAATACTTTTTAGCGTACTCGATTGACTCGTCAAATTGGTCCATTAGTCTAAGCACTGAAGATTTTGATTGTAAAATATTATAATTTTCAGGTTGATTTGAAAGCACTCTATCAAAATCTTTGCTACCTTGTTCATAGTTTTCCGTTAAACAATGCGCTTGACCTCGTATTTCATACAAATAGTAAACATTTGGATATCGAATTAATGTTTCATCGATAAATTTGATCCCGCCTTGTACATCGGACATTTTTAAATGAATATAACAAATCCTTGCGTTTAAATCTAAATCACCATTAATGTTTTTGTTGAGTATTTTTTCAAGTTCTGACATTAAAGGCTCGACAAAATTAAGTCCTAGTTGACATACAAGTGAATTTGATTGGTATGCTTGTGACATTTTGAAAATAATACCCTCAAAATTCGAAGGATTCTTTAGTGTTAAATATTTTTCATAATCATTTACTGCTTCATGAAATAGAATTGAAGCTTTGAGCATTTCACCCGCTGTCTTTGAACCTTTTTTATAAAATTCATAAAACATACCTTGATCAAATAAGTCTTTTTTTAACTTAACCGGGTTATTTAAACTTCCAGTATCATTAACAATATTTTTAAGATGTTTCAGTTTTGGAAACTTTTTTTCGATGTATTTTTCAAAGTCGTCCATATTTGAAAATTCGTTGTTAAAATTTTGATTAAGTTTTCTAAATGATTTTTTCATTTCATCGATTGAATTCATTATGGTCTCATTTCGATTAATATCAAATAATGAGCCATTTTCAATGGCTCTTTTATGCCACATTAAGGCTCGATCTGGGTCCATTTTTATCAAATACAAATCAACTAGACTCGAAATTGTTTCCTTACAATCTTTTCGATGGGCTAACAAAAATAAATTTTCAGCTCGATCTAGATCCGCGTCAACCCCAATTCCGTGAAGATACATTATGCCTAAATTGTTAGCTGACTTACCTGATCCGTGTTCGATTGCCCGTTCGTACCAGCTAACAGCTATCGAATAAGATTTATTTACAAAAGTGCCTGTTGAGTACGCGATGCCTAGAGAATGTTCGGCCTCGGCTACACCAACATTTGGAAACTCATGACCTTTTATATTTTTCTTAACCGGTCGACTGGCTGCTTGTTTGAGTAGATTGATAGAAAGATCATAATCTATTTTGACGCCAAGACCTTTTTGATGAAATAAAGCCAAATTATACATGGCTTCCGCATTTCCATTTTTAGCTGCTTTTGCATAATACTTAGCTGCTAATTCGTAGTTTTGCTCGCATTTTTTTGAACCGTCTCTGTACTCATGACCCTTCCAAACATCCTGTACATCGTCGTCAAACAGTCCAGATTTCTTAAATTTTTCGATGTCAAAGTCTTTAAATTTATCACCGAGACGATTTTTTAATATTTCAAGTGTATTTTCAACATGCTCTTCTGTTGTCTTTGGGTGCATGGTTTCGTCAAAGTGAGCCATACGTTTTTGTTCGAAATTCGACATCTTAACTTTTGCTAAACTGTTCTTGAGCTCCTTGTCACCAGGCTGTAAAACTAATGCCTTTTCATAATATTCAATTGATTTTCCAATTTCGTTTAGCTCTTCATAAACTTGTCCCAAACGAGCATAAACTTTAAACCATCTTGGATTAAAGGAACATGCTTGTTCGGCATCAGCAATAGCCTTAAACAAGACATCACGTTGTCTTTTGGTTTGATACAATTTTAAATAAGCCAACGAACGATTACAATGTAAAATAGACTTTTGATTGTCTGTTAAATCTTTAATGCTTAAACACTTGGTGTAGCACTCAATTGATTCTACAAATTTACCCTCTTTAAAGCATGAATTAGCCTCTTGTTTTAGATTTTCAACTTCTTTGCTATTAGTATATTCATTGCATGAATTACGGGAGCTTAAATTAGATTTCAGACTTTCTATTTTTTTTTCATCATACCCCAATGCTATCATTGATTTAGACAAGCGAGACCACATGTCATCAAAATCAGTTTTAGCTATAACCATATTTGTTCGATGAGCAATCAAATTACGTATTTCTTTGATTGGTTCGATTTGCTTAAGTACGGAATTTTTGTTATTGAATTTTAAATGTGTAAAAATAATGTAATAGAAACTGATATCCCAATATGATGAGTCACCTTCTTTGGCTATATCTTTTTGATAGATGTTCATTTTTTCGTAAATTTTTTTACCGACTTTATTAGACAAAAAATATTCACCAGATTTGGAATCATCCATCCAGCTGGTTCTATTTTTTTGAATCCACTCTTTTTTGAATAAATCTCGAAAGAGTTTATTAGATTCGTTTAATAAATACTGTAATTGAAAGTAATTTTCAATTTCCTGCTGGAAATTCATAATTTAAGAACAAATTTTAAGTTCTAAAATTTAAAGATTTTGTTTTTAAAAATTAGTCCTGTAATGTGCGCGGGGAGCAAAACCTCCACACTATCAGAATTTGTAATTTTCAACATCATAGTTGTAATCTACGACCCAAAAAAACCAAAGTAATCAATTTTTTGATGGGGTGAAAAATTAAGAATTTTGCCGCTACCCCTCAGCTTTTTGGTACCAAGTGTAAAGGTGCTATAAACAGTCAAGATCTCATGAATCGTAAAAGATATTCCTGTCCAGAAGGTACGAAACGAAAGCTAAAAAGCTATTGATGCTAGGATCAAAATCGTTCAGATAAAAAATTCCGCAAATTTAAAATCGGTAAAAACAGCATTTTTTCAGTTAAATCATATCTAGTCCAAGAAAACTCCCGGAACCCGTATTTTTAAAGTCTCTTAGATTGTTAGAAGTCAAAACTTATCGGGTTGCAGAATACAGCTATGATTTCGAAAATCGCTCCGCGAGCAAAACGTCAACACTATCTAAATTCGTCATTTTTGACTTTATAACGTTAATTTACGACCTCGAAACTCCCAGAAAATCAAGTTTTTTATGGGGGTAAAAAATCGAAAATTTTGACCCTACCCTCCCACTTTTTGCAGAAAAACGTTAAGGTGCTTTGTTTAAATATTTTAGTAAACTTGATTGGAAAAAGCTATAATTGATGCTAAGATATTTTCTGAAAGTTTAAAAGCTATCATTGACGCTCCGACCATTGTCGATGAGGAAAAAAAATCCATAATTCACTGGTTAAATTTCATGATAAGAGGTAAGCCGTATAAATAAATTAACAGTATCTTATGTCCAATTCGATTACCGTAAAACCTCGCTATTTGCCCCGGGGTAAAACCGAAATTTTTGTTTTTGGTCCATGGGACAAAAGCGTTTTTAGTTCCAATTTTCTGACCATTTTTGCCTCATGGGGTAAAAACGAAATTTTCGTTATTACCCCAAATTTATATTCAACATCATTTCACCTACTTCAGAAAAACACGCTTTATTATTGCTTTAAAAAAAATCTTAATTCTAATCTTAATCTTTAATCTTAATTCGTCGTCAATTACATTGCACCGAACTTGATTATATTTTATCAAATATTCAATCATTTTATCCTCTTCACCAGAGTGACTCGATAAAAAACTTTTTATCGCAGTATTAGATCTCAGTATATCTCTTCAGGTTAAAGATACTTTTTCCTCTCATGAAATCTCACATTTTCGAATAAAGCAATGGAAAAAAAGAAGAATGCTATCCTATTTCCTTTCTAAGGAAGGCATGCGTTACTATCCGGAATAACATACGAAGTGCATGGAAAGACATAGACTTCTTACATGTAAAAATTTAATAGCTAAAGGTGTGACACAATTGATTTGTTTCTTCGGGTATGAGCTCATAATTTTTAACTGAATTTTCATTAAAAACGCTCCGTATTAATCTAGGGGTTCTAATTGATAAAGGTTGAAAATATTTATTAAAATAAAAAATTCCACAGATGGTAGAACAATGTTTTTTATATCCAAAAAAATTTTAAACATCAAATCATATTGAAGTTTGCTTATATTCTCTTTTGCCCCACGGGATAAAAACGAAAGTCTCTTTTTTACCCCAGTCTAAAAATTAGAATTTTTAGTCAAAAATGGGATTAAAAACGATCTGAAAAATGGAACCATAAACGTATTAATCCCTGGGGCAAAAACGGAGTCTTCGTTTTTACCCCATGGGGCAAATAGCGGGGTTTTACGGTAAAAGTTAAATACACTTTTTTTTGTTTAGAAATTCAGGTTAAAGTTTTTTAATGTTTTTTTTAAAAGTAAAGATATTTTCTGAAAGCTAAAAAGCTACCATTGACGCTCGGACCATTGTCGAAGAGAAAAAAATCCAATAAAGCAATACACGGGTGAAAACGGTAAAAATAAGGGAATTTTGAAAAAAGACTATCTATGATAATGCCAACAAAAAAATGTCCTATTAATGCAAAATTCAATGCATTAAATTTTTGGAAAAAATTACAGTACATTTCTGAAATAACGTGACATGTTTCGAAGCATTGCTTAAGACGCTCAGGCGCATTGCTTAAGCACGCAAAAGAAATATTTTCAATGCACAAGCGCATGCTCTTGCGCACGATAATTTATTTTAATACAATTTTTTACTGCTCTTTTGCGCAATAAATATTGTGCTTCGAAACTTGCTCCTGCGCGTCTTAGGCAAAGCTTCGGAGCATGCTGCGCATTGCTTAGGCAGAGTGTCAACTTATTTCAGAAATGTAAATAGGCCGGAAATTTCCCATTTTGTAATAAATGGCCAAGATTAAGCCTTGGTATTGGAGCTTTCGCTATAAAAAAAAACGAAAAATACAAAATACTAATATCGCTTTTATTTTAAATAAAATTTTATCCATATTTAGTATATATAGAATATGTTACAAGTTTTTTTATCATTTTTTCAATGATAATAAAACCTATTAAATGCATACATCAAGATTTCGGATTTTATCATCAAAACAAAAAAATAAAAAAAAAAATATAAAAAATTAAAATTTCAAAAATTTTGTCGTCTCACTTTTCGCTAATAATTTTCGTCGTTCACACTGAATCTCTATTGCTGAATTTCTACAGCAATAAAGAGTGTGAGATTACCTTTCAATTGAATCGTTCATCGAACCAAAACTTACGTTCGTTGGCCGTTTTTGTGAGCGCGTTTTTTTCGTTGAAACAAGTTCAAAATTTCAATTTCAAGTGTGCTTTTTAAAAAATCATAATTTTTTCAAATTATGTATTAAGTAAATATTGATTTATTTTTTGTCTTTAAAAATTGTAAATTTCCAGTTTTGTTGTGTTTTTTTATTTATCTTTTTTTTAATTTGTAAATAAAATTAATAAAATTGTAAACTAGTATTTTTGTTCACCTTTCTATAATCATGGTAAAGTCCAACAAGGAAATTTTATCATGTCCTAACTGCGGGAAGAGTTATGTGAGTGATGTGTGGTTTAAAAAACATTTGACCCAATGTAGTTTGCTGGGTCAAAATAAGTTTAAGAAAAAGCCCAAGAAAGATTTGAAGCGGATTGACAGGGGGAAGATTGATCCAATACCTTTTACAGCTGATCTTTTACCTTTAGTTTTTAATTTTGACGATGAGTACTTTGCTCATAGAATTAATACCCCAAATTTTCCAAAATATTTGGAATCTAAAGATTTCGGAGCTAATAATGCTGGGAACTTAATAATACTTCATTTAAATATTAACTCCCTTTTTCTTAAAAAGAGTGATTTGTTTGATGTAGTTTCTTTGGGTCTTTATGATTTGATCTCGATTAATGAGACCAAGCTAGATGATACCATTCCGCAAAGTTTTTTTACACACCCAAGCTACACAATAATTAGAAGAGATATGCAGAGGGATGGTGGAAGAGTAATGGTTTTGGTCTAGAAAAACTTAAAAGTAATTCGAAGTGAAATCTCAACTAATTTTGAGGGAATCTCTGTGACTCTAATGGCAAAGGGACAGCAAATTAATGTTCTTTGTTGCTATAAACCACCATCTTTGAAAAACAGAGATTTTCTTGACTTTCTTGAGCATTTTATTTTTTCAATCAACACAAATGATCGCTTTTTGATTGTAGGTGACCTGAATATGGATCCGATTTCTGGAGATCCGATCTTTTCAAATTTTTTAGAGAACTTTAATTTGAAAACAGTTACAAAAGAATCAACCAGGATTGGTATTAAGCATAATAAAAGTGGGGAAATTGGGGTTAAATTAAGTAGAATAGATCATGTTATACATCCAGATGATCTAAACCCTGTTTCTAAGATTATAGGTTGTCCGTATAGCGATCATAAATTTCTTGTAGCCTAATTTGATTTATTGATTGAGAAGAAAATTATGAAAAGTATCCCATCTAGAGTTTATTCAGAAAAGAATTTGGATAAGGTTAAAGCTTGTATTTCATCTATAGACTTTAGCATAATTAATAAGTTTCCTAATATAGAAGATAAATGGGGTTATGTAAAAGACAGGGTAATTGAGGCCATTGAAAAATGTTGTCCAGAAAAAACTTTTAAACCTAGGCATCAAGATCATTGTCCCTGGTTTGATGATGAATTAAGAGACGCAAAGAAATATCGTGACTATTGTCTTCATATTTACCCTGAGGGCAAGAATGAGCAGAGTCAGAGTGATTATAAGGGAGATAATGGTACCCGTTTGTTTAGAATATTTAAAACCCGTCAAGAAAAAATGCAATAAATAATTATCCAATGTCAAAATTTTTTATTTAATGTCAATTTTATTTAAAGTTTTTTTTCTTGTTTCTTTTATTTAATTACAGTCAAGAATATTTAATTATAGTCAATTCCAAAAAAAATTATCTTTTGTTTAAAAATATGCCCAAAGTATTTAAATTTAATCATTGCCTCACTAAAGCTTTTTTAGCCTTGGCTTTTTTTCCTGGCCGAGTTTTTGGCTCAATGGCTTGTTTAATATAGCGAGTAGGAAAATCTATGACACCTAAATTCACTGACAAGGCAATCACGTGATAACAATAATAATTTTTTAAGAAATAGCAACATGAACATTTGCTTGAAACCCAATTTTGATCGTCGAAATCAACAACCTTGTTTGAGTTCATGCATTGAACCAAGTTTTCAAAACTCATTTTTTTTAACTTATGAAACGATCTATTAGCATAATCAACGTTTATGTATTGACTCTTTTCTTTTGTAGATAAAATATAGATATTCGATCTAGTTGAGACCTTTTTAATTATTGGAATAATTTGGACTTCAATTAGATCATGTGATTCATTTAACTGCTGTTCTTCATCTGTATCGTCGTTAGTATCAGTGTTGGTTGAGAGAGTAGCTTGATAATCATTTAAACGCTTGATAAGTTGTTGTTTTTTTCCTTGATATGGTAACTGAAATTCTTTGCACTTTTGAATCAAGTCGACAACCTTCCATGTGTCATTAAACATCTCGAACACGAATAAAACAATTGTGACAAAAAATAATTTTTTTAGCTAAGATTAATTGTTTGTTAGTGAAATAAATATTCTTAACTAAGATTAAATAATTTATGCATATCAAATAAAGAGGTTTCAAAAAATATTCTGCCGAGCAAAACATTTTATTTTTTTAAACATAAAAAAAAAATTATGACAAGATTTAAATATTCGAAATTAAGGGGTAAATAGAAGCCATTATAAGGAAGCTAGAAGAGAGTTCAAAAAATTAAATCTCCAAAAAATCAAGGAGTATTTTAAAAACAAGACACCGAAGGACTTTAAGAATTCGAAAAAATTCTGGGAATTCTATAAGTCATCGGTTAAGCTGAGAAGCGATAAAAATTTTGATGATTGCCCTGAAATAACTGAATCCGTTCAGAGTGGTGACTTCAAAGCTTCTGCAGTTGCTGATCAAGTTGAGATGTTCAATAATTTCTTCACGAATATTGAATCATCCTCGTTTTCTACTGAAGACGAATCAGCTAAATTTATCTTTGAAAAATTCAAAGATCTAAAAAGAGAAAATAAGATCAAAACTCCAGGCTTTTCATTTGAATCCTTTAGTCTTAAAGATGTAGAGGAATCATTGAATGATTTGCCAACCTCTAGCTCTCCAGGACATGTGGGGATTCATACAAAAATCTTTAAGGCCATGCCTGAATTATTTATCCCAATTATTCATCAACTATTTAATAGTTGTTTAGAACTGAAGAAAAATTCCGGAAGATTGGAAGATTGCGGTTGTTACTCCTCTTTATAAAAACAAGGGTGATAAGTCTGATATGAATAACTATCGGGCAATATCAGTGCTTTCACCTATAGCTAAAATGTTTGAAAAGCTTCTAGCTAAACAAATTGTTACTTACTTTGAGTCAAATAAGATATTTCTCAAGGGGCAACATGGCTTTAGGTCTGGGTTTTCATGCCAAACGGCTATACATGAATTTTTGAATCTATACATGAAATCGTTTTGTGAAACAGAATTGATAAATTGAAACGTTAAAATTAAACGGTTTTAGCGCGAAATTTTCTATTAATTTGAGATTAGATTTCTAATCCCTGTTCGCGAATTTAACTAACGTACCGATTACCCCTAACGGCAGAATGTGTATTGAACCAGCTTTCCTTCACAGCCTCAGAGCCAAGACTCTTTCTCAAGGCCTAGACCAACAAACATGGGAGAGATTGAAAGAGCTAAACATCTTTAGAAACTCGAGGCAGAGACAAATTGATGAGAGACAAGAGAGAAAACGAGCGAGAAACAACAGGTATCAACGAAGACGAAGGGTAATAAAAAGAAAATATGCATCACAAGTCAAACAAACTAAACTTTCAGCGCTCTCAAAGCCGTATATACCTCAAACAAGCGATAGGCTACCCACAATCATCACAACAAACGTCAGATCAATAGGAAACAAAATCGAATGCGTCAATCAACTGTTAGACGATACGAAAGCAGATATTGTCTGTATTACAGAAACTTGGATAAGAACGGACCAAAACGAACTTACCAAGAGACTGTTGAACAAAGATTATCACAAGCTTAGCGCACCAAGACTTACAGCAGACAAACGTGGTGGCGGAACACTCATCCTTGTCAGAAAACAATTCTCGCAGAGATGTGCAACAATCGAGCTCCAAAAAACAGCAGAACCAGAATGGGCAAAAAATTACGATAAACCCAAAATCGAAATCAAAATGGTTAGAGCTTATCCAAACAAATTACCTCGAGGATTTTCATCGGTTTTGATACTCTGTGTCTACATTGCCGAATTTACACCAAACAAGCAAAAGGAGAGTGTTTGGGAGTTGCACAAACAACTAGAAAAAGCTCTTGTAAATAGTAGTCACGGGAGTCGGCCCCTCATATTTATTGCTGGTGACTTTAACGGAGCCAACGTTTCAAACATTTGCTCATCGTTTCAACTTTACAAAGCCAACCAAACGGCCACCAGAGGCAAAAGATGCTTGGACCTCATCATCACCAACGCTCCAAAATGCTACGAAATAGAGAACTGGCCAGCAATTGGAAAATCCGACCACTTGGTTGTACTAGCTATACTACCCTTTAATAGCTACAAGAACACTAAACCAAATGTGTTAAAAAAACAAATCAGGAGTGGTAAAATCAGAGACACTGTTCACTGCATTAGAAACTTAGACTGGACACAAACTATTGAGAAAAACAAATCTGACCCCCAAGGAGCTACAGACAACTTCTACGACCTGATGCTGAACGCCGAAAATTTATCCCAGCCGATTAAAACGATCAAAACAAAAGACGACCAGCCCTGGATGACGCTCGAAATTAAGAAAATGATCACGCAAAGACAACGTTTGTACAATGAAAAAGAAAAAGATGAACGGAGGATCCTATCAAACAAAATTAGATTCGAGATCAGGAAGCGAAAAAAAGACTATTTTCGAAAAAAGTACGTTGTAGGCAAACCAGACTGGTGGAAAGAAGTTGGCAAATATAGTAGGGAGCCGAAAGACCGACTTACAGATACAGGACTTGCGAGAAGCCTGAATGAAGGGTTTTATAATGTGTGGAACGGCGAAACACAACCAGATCTTAGTGGCTTTATTAAAACAAATCAAAAATCTGAACATATTTTTAACCATTCAACCATCATCAAAGCTCTCGAGCAACTTAAAATAAGTGCAACCGGTCCAGATAATCTGTCGGCAAGACTGTTAAAATCTTCACGCTTAGAAATAGCAGATATTTTGGTAGAGCTATTCAACAACTATCTCAAACAATCCTTCGTTCCGAGCCAATGGAAACTCGCTAACATCACTCCGATTCCAAAAGTCGACAACCCAAAAGATCCTGGCGACTACAGACCGATCAATGTAACATCTATCTTATCAAAAGTATTTGAAAGAATACTCTGTCGGTTTATACTCGAGGAAACAAAACACATATGGAAAACGAATAAACAACATGGATTCCTACCAGGAAAATCAACAATGGATGCCATTATAAAATTAATCGACGACTGGAGTATGGCTATCGACCAAAAGAAATCTTTTTTAGCTATTTTCTTCGATTTTGCCAAAGCATTTGACCTTGTAGACCATGAGAAACTGCTTAAGAAATTACGAAAATTACTACCTGGATGGCTTGTATCATGGATAGCTTCATATCTTACTAACAGAAAACAACGAGTCTGCCTGAACGGAACTGAAACAGAATGGAAACAAGTTGAAGCGGGGGTTATCCAAGGGAGTGTACTCGGACCGACTCTTTTCATTTTGTTTATCTCAGATATAAACGAATACCTCCCAAAAGAGGCCGATATTGAAAAATACGCTGATGATATCCTTAGTCACATAATTGGAAAAGCTTGCAGCGAACTACCACAAGAAATTATCAATGGAGTCCAAAAATGGTGCGCTGAAAACAACATGCGCTTAAACACAAACAAATGTAAAATCGTATTCTCGTCTGGAAAAGACTCAGAAACACCACCTAGCCTCTGCCTAAATGACACAGAACTTCAAGTCGGAGAATCATATCGATACCTAGGTATCGAAATTAACAACAGACTTGACTGGGGTCAGCAGTGGGAACATATCGAAAAGAAAACGAGTCACATCCCGTTTCTGATAAAACAACTGAAGCGTCTTGGATTTAATAAAGAAATTCTGGTAACTGTTTATAAAAGCCTAGTCGTAAGCCACCTTGATTACAATAGCCCGGTGCTCTCTATGGCGAGTAAAGGAATTAAAACAGAAATATGTGACCTGCAGAAACGAATCCTGAAAATCATTGGTATAAATAAAAACGAGGCACTTGAAAAATACAATCTAGTTGATGCTGTCGAACGAATCGAAACAATGAGCCTTAAAAAAGTATCAAAGCTCCTCGTCGACCCGAATAACGAAGTGTCCATAAAATATCGAAACACCGACAGATCTAACTCTGATTTTTGCTACAAAACAAAACCGGCTAAAACGAACACATACAACGATAGTATAGTACAAAAAACTATCCGAATCCTAAGAGATGACGAAAGCAAGAAAAATTTACTTAATTTTGCAAAACCATCCAACGATAATAACGTACAAACAAAAGTTCTTATAACGTCAATTAAACCTAAAACAGAGTGCCTAAATTGTGGTAAATATTTTGAAGCAAAGATTGGGATCAAAACACATATGAGATCATGCCATGTTCCAAAAATAATATAACCTCACATAACGAACCTCATATCTTATTTTTATTTTATTTTTCAATTTCACACTTATTTTATTTTTATTTTTTATCCTTAATTTAAATTTTTTTACCGATGTAAACTAATATAAAGTAATTCACAGATACAACACTTATGAGTGTGTATCAATTATTGTGCCATTTTATATGAATTAAATAAACTATATAAACTTATTAACAAAATACTTGATGAAAAGTTAATTGCGTTATCCCTTTTCATTGATTTTAGAAAAGCATTTGATTTAATCGATCCTTTACTTTTGCTCCTAAAGTTATTTCATTATGGTTTTGATAACAACTCTCTAGCTTTAATGACAAACTACTTTGATGAGAGATCTCAAAAGCTTCTTTTGAAAAATCTTTTATCGAAACAAGCTAGACTAAAACTTGGGGTTCCGCAAGGATCAGTACTAGGCCCGCTCCTCTTTTTAATCTTTATTAACGATCTTCCCTTGTGTATCTTGAAAGCATATATAGAGTTATTTGCTGATGATACAAGTCTAACGAAGACTGGAAATAAACTGGACACTTTAATAAGCGAAACAGGGGGGGTTATTGAAGAGTTAAATAATTGGTGTTATTTTAATAAGGTTGATATAAATTGGGAAAAGACTTTTTTTATGGTATTCACGAAGAAAAAAATTGAAATACCAGATTTTATTCAAATTAAAGAGGTTAAAATTAAAGTTGTTGATAATTTTAAATTATTGGGCTTTCCCATTGATAATAGATTAAATTTCATGAAATTAGTTTCGGAAACGTGTTTGTCAATAAACAAGAAACTATTTTCAATAAAAAGACTTTTCTATCTTTGTACATCTGTAAAAATTCAATTTTTTAAAACTTTTATTTTACCCTATTTTGATTATGTTTTTACTTTGATTTGTTATTTTTCAAAAGAAGCCATCCAAAGTCTCGCCAACTGTTTTTATTTATGTATACATAAATTATTAAAAATTAAAGTAAATTCAAATGACTTTAATGATTTAAATAACGTGCTGGAAAAGTATGGACTTTTTGCTTTTCAACATCGGGCATTGGAGAGAATGATGTCGTTTTCATACAAGATCATTAAAATGGAGAACTCGCCTATTCAGCTCAAAGAACAATTAGTCACAAATGAGTCTCGAAAAATCGAGTACAACTTAAGAAACAAAAGTGATTTTATGGTGCCGAAATCGAAAACAAAAAGTGGTGAAAACACATTTGGTTATGTGTACACAAAACTGGCTAACAAATTTCTTATTAACAGAATGGTCCTCAAATTTAGCACCTTTAAGTTGTCAATATTCAACAACATCAACCTAATTTACAGTGATTCTTTAAAACTTTTTGATAAATTTAATTTGAATTTAAAAAATTATTTTTTATTTTGAAATTTTGAAAATTGATTAAAATTTTTATTATTTTTTTTTTTTTTATAAAATTTTATCTTTATAAAATAAATGGAGAGTTAATCAGTCTATATTCTAGACAAGGGCACTAGCCTGTTGATTAACCTTGAACTTGAACTTGACTTAGCTTTCGCTATAAAAAAAAACGAAAAATATAAAATACTAATATCGCTTTTATTTTAAATAAAATTTTATCCATATTTAGTATATATAGAATATGTCACAAGTTTTTTTATCATTTTTTCAATGATAATAAAACCTATTAAATGCATACATCAAGATTTCGACTCGATTATAACATTTATTATTATTAAAAAGTAAGAATAAAACAAGTCTAAGATCTAATTTAGTCTATGAGTAAATCCATATGGTTTGAAAGAATCTCCTTGACGAGCATTTGTGTTTTTAAATCCATCATTTGATCTATGATTAAATCTTAAAAGAAATTTAAAATTTAACTAACTTTGACTTTGAGTTGTGCAATAAATTTAATTTACGTGACTTTTGATTCGACTTTAGCTCCAAATTTGTCCAAACCTGGATTCACATCGAGATAAGACTTGAAAAAAATAAAAATAAGAAAAATTTAATGTTTATTGTCACTTTAACAATAAATACTTCTAGTCTTCCGTGATTTGGCCAATCGTCCGGAACCATACGGACTCGATTGAAACGAAATTGTTCCTTTTTTGGCTTAAGAACACCCGATGTATTCTCTCTACCAGATGTACAACTCTTTTCGGATTTTTTTCCCTCCTCAACCGGAAGACTCTTATAATCTTTGATTAAAGATTCTTTTATTTTTTCAACGTTCCCGACTAATCGAACCGGGTAACCAAGTCGTTCATCTTTATCGCCCGGTTCTTGTTCACCATAAATTACAGCTAGTCTAGGTTGATCGATTGAACGTTTTATAGTCGACAAAGCAACTCGATTGTAACCTGGGTATTTAAACGAATAATCAGGTATTTCAATTTGCTCGATTTTGCCGTTTATATTTGCCTCCAAATAGACAGGTTCACTTTTGTCGGTCATTTTAAAAGACTCTGAATTCTTTATTTATTACTTTATTTTTTTTGAGTTAGCAGTTTTTATAATTTTTTTGATTACATTTGAATTATTTTTCGAGTTTCCATAGAAATTTTAAAAATTGAAACCAATTTTTTTCAAAAAGTAGTTTTGCGATTCTATTATGAATCGAAGTATGAAATAAATTTGCTTCTGGAAATTACGGTCAATCAAAGCTAGAATGACCTAGCTTTGCAACTAGAGTCATTACGAAAAACGTCTACACTTCCTGAATTTACAGTTGATAAATATACACCATTATGCTCTTTGGTCTTTAGCCATATCCCAGCGAGCAATTCGATAACTCTCTTGTACCATTCCTGGCTTTTTGAGCTACAAAACTCAAGGCACCCAGCTTCAATTTGGTTTTGGTCATTAAAATTCCGTCCTCTAAGGAAATGAGCCATAGAGCGGAAAAGATGATAGCCAGAAGGGTAAAGGTCTGGACTTTTTGCTGGATGAGGGAGAAGTTCAATTCCTTCCAGCTTTTCAATTTTTTTCATGGTTTTTCGCGTGGTATGCGGCTTTTCGTTTTCGTGAAGATACAAACCAAGCTTTGGGTTGATCAAAGAAGGGTTTTTTGCTTGAAGTGAAGCATACATTCATTCTAATTGTTACAATAAAGGTCAGCATTTATCGTGCGACCATCAGGAACCAGTTTAAATTGTATAACCCCTTTGTAATTCCACCAAACACACAACATTAACTTCTTTTCGAATCGTCCTCTTTTAACGACTATTAGGACTGGTTGAGATGGGTCCAACCGCTGGTGTCTGTCATCAGTGTTTCGAAAATAGATCCATTTCTCATTGCAAGTTACTACCCTTCTGAAATATCGTTCATCAAAAGGATTTTTGATTAGTTTTCTATAGATTTCAATACGACGTTGGATATCAAAAGGTGTCAAATCTGCGTAACAAGTCGGCAGCGTCTATTAACTTTATGGTTCAACTTAAGTAGACGAAATATAGTCGACTGTGAAGTACTAAGGTCACTTGATAATTCGCGAGTATTAATCAGGGGGTTGCTCTCTACTGCAATACGCAAGGCGTCCTGATCGAAACTCACTAGGCTTCCAGACCCCTTTTTCCTTCGAAGGCTAGTATCACCACTGTTAAGCTTGAACCAAGCTTGTGCCTTTCTTACTTTAAGGACATTCTCACCTTCTATTTGAGCCATAGAGCGGAAACACCTTCTATTTGCTGCTGTTGCTGCGAGGCTTATTTTCTAATACTGACGTAACAGCACCAAAATTTCAAAATTTTCATCAAAAGTTATCATAATTTTAAAAATGCTTAGAATCAAAAATTTTAAAATTTAAACTTATGATCTTATAGAGCGTTCAATTTAGTTTAATCTAATATATAATATGAATTTTAGTTACGAGATTTCATAAGAGCTAGAATCAATAATAACTTAACGTAATTGCTCGAATTTAATGACATGTCATATAAGTAGAGTACTCTATTTATATGACATGTCATTAACAAACGAACACTGGTTTTTAAAAATTGAAATATTCGCTTTGTATGACATGTCATATAAAGTAACTACCCACAAAAAAAAGCAAAAAAAAAGCAAAATTTTATGAATCACTCTAAACAACTGGCTGGAAAGATGTAGAGGCTGGAGTTATCCAAGGAAGCGTCTTAGGTCCGATACTCTTCGTTGCGGAAATCAATGACGAGCTTCCCCAAAATACAAACCTACAAAAATATGCGGATGACATCTTGGCGTATATCATAGGTAAATCAGTACCAGTAGACCTTCCACAAGAAATTTTTGACTCAATATCTAGATGGTGCATCAAGAACAAAATGCGCCTCAATGACGACAAATGCAAAATCATGGTACTCCCCAGCAACCTAGAAGTAAATAATCTAGATGTTATGCTAAACGATAAGCCTCTCGAGATTGTTTCTACGTACAAATATTTAGGGGTCGAACTAAACAATACACTCGACTGGAATCAGCAATGGGACAGGGTTCAAAAGATAACCAGTAGTACGCCATATTTAATCGGACGCTTAAATCGATGTGGTTTCCGAACTGAGCTACTTGTTAACGCATATCGTAGCTTTGGTCTGAGTCACTTCACATATAGTGCTCCTCTTCTAACCTCAACGAGCTTGAAGGCCAAAGACGAAATGAGAAGATACCATCGTAGAATGCTGAACATTATTGGCATTACACCAGAAACGGCGATCGGCAAATACAAGCTTGATACAATCGAACAAATTATCGACCGTACATGTGTGAAATTACTAAAACGAATAATTTATGAAGATAATCACCCCTGACGAGAAAGCTAAACAAAGTTTCTGAAAAAAGTAAAGCTATCTGCCGCATTAGCAACTCGAAAATAAGAACCAAAGCTTACGAGAACAGCTTTGTCCAGAAATACCTAAGAACATTGCGTAATGGAATTTCGGACATTTATACAACCCGTTCTAACCCAGAGAAACGATTTCAACGAGCGCCTCCAAAAGTAGAGGACTGTGTACCGGACGTAAAAACCGTTAAAACAACTAAAGCATGTCCTTATTGTGAAAAACAATTCAAAGCCGGAGCAGGGATCAAGGAACACATACGTCTTTCACACAATTCAAACTAAAACCTTAATTTAAAACTTTTATTTATTTTTAAACTCTAAACTCTATTAAATCCGAAAAAATTGTGTAATTTACCCTGATCAGGTGCGAATAAATTTTAAATAAAGAAATCTAAAATCTCTAATAACAAAAACATTTTACATTTTTGTTTATTTATTTATTTATTTGCTCTAAGGCTGAGGCCGGTTTCCGACCACTAACTCAGTGCCGCCTTAAATATAGCGGCCCTGTATTAAAGAATAAAAAATATAAAAGTTTGTATAAAAATTCTAGTAAAAAAAATTGAATTTTACGAAAAAATATAAAAAAGTGAGACAAAAATTCTAGTAAAAAAATTGAATTTTACGAAAAAATATAAAAAAGTACCTATTCACAAGATATACCTAATTCATACCTTAATCTATTTAAAAAAAAACAGTAAAATAACAAGTAAAAAAAATAAAATTTTGGTCTAATTAGTTTTTTTAGCCAATAGCTTATTTGTAAATCTCGTTGTCATATCTCAATAATTGGAATAACTGTTCGCTTGTGTTAATGTTCTGTTTGAATATGTTTTGCAGTTGTTCATGTACCGGGTTGTGTTTTTTTTGGGCTCTCTTCTCTAGTTCTATGAGCTTTAGGTAGTTGTTACATTTTTCGATTATGTTTCCGTTCTCTTCGTCAATTTCATTTAGTGTTTTTAAGATGTCACTCACATAGTCGTTTTCTGTCTCAGTTGTTAACAGTCCCTTGATTATGTCCCTGGTATAGATATTATTCACTAGACGCAAGAAGAAGCTTATTTTTATCTGTTTTAACCTGGTTTGTGTGTTTGCGACGTTGTTTATTAGTTTGAGATTTGTCATTCGGCAACGCTTTGGTATTTTATAGATTGTTCTTATTAGGTTGTTCTCGCATCGTTCTATATCATTCGTTTTCTTTTTGTCAAGCTCTAACACCTCCGCCCCATAAAAAAGCACAGGCATTATGTATGTTTTGTATAGGTGTCCTTTTAGATAAGGGTTCGTAAACTCATTTAATATTTCAAGGTGTTTTAATCTGGCTAATGCTGCTTGACCTGCTCTTTTCCTTTTATTGATGTGGTGTTTGTCGTTCTCATCCTCATGTAACTCAAATCCTAAATACTTGAAACATTTTACCTGTTTAATGACCTTACCGTCCAGTTCTAGTTCACCATTCCAAGTGTCTCGTCTACGTTCTGATGTTTCTCTAAATGCTTTACGGTTAAATATTAGATACACCGTTTTATCCGGGTTGAATTTTATTTCAAACTTATGACCGAAGTGGGTGATAACGTCGAGAGCCTCTTGAAGTTCAGACTTGGATGTTGTCATTAAGAGTAGATCGTCAGCATAGGCAATAATGTCTATCTTAATGGCTCCGAGTATGATACCAATATCGGTTGTTGATATTTCGTTTAGTAATTCCTCAGTGTATATTGAGAAAAGCTTGGGTGATGCGATGCCCCCTTGTCGTACACCAGTTGTGGTTTTGAAAATACTTGAGTACTCTTCTTGATTGTTTACTAGCATAATAGACGTCTTATAATAATTAATCAGGCTGATTGTTATGTGGGGACTTATGCCCTTTTTGATCAGTTGTTTCCACAAGATATTACGATTAATCTTGTCGAACGCTTTGCTGGCGTCGATGGCGCATACGTAGATCCATTTTCTACGGCTTTTACAAATTTTTAGAGCTTGTTTAAGCGTCCAGAGGGCATGCTGGCATGAGGATTTTTGTTTAAATCCAAACTGTTTTGGATGGTCAGTGTATTCGTTATTTAGTGAGTCTAGTATTACAGCTTCGAATAAATTCGAAAGAGTGTCCGAGATGGCGACTGGTCTCAGGTTGTCAAGATCATCATTCGGTTTATTTGTGTTCTTAATAAGAGGTTTTATAATAGAGAGGTTAAAGATGAACGGTATAATCTGTCTATTAATCATCGTTTCGAAGATGATTCTTATGTGATCGTATAGCTTTTGGTTTTTTGCGTATTTAAGCATTTCATTGTTTAGATCGCTGAAACCAACTGCTTTGTTGTTAGGCAAAGTCTCAATGAGCCTTGTGAATTTTGAGCTTTCTATGACATGTTCAAATACTGTGTTTGAATACTTGAACATATATTCTTTTACATACTTTTCGTCAACAATGTCTTGATAGGTTTCAGTTTTGTTTCTCAGGTTGAATATTTGTTCGTAGTGGTTTTTCAGTTTCGTTATGTCAATGTTGGCAGATATGTTTGATTTTTGGATTTTTTTTATCTGCTTCCAAAACGCTTCTTTATCAAGTTTAAAAAGGTCATTTAGTCGTCTCATGCTACGACTTCGTCTCATTTGTAAATTGTAGCGTTTTTGCCATCTGAATTCACGCTTAGCATCAACGAGAGCTTTTTTCTCTTTTACGGCAAACTTTGAGTTACGGTAATCAATGTAGCATTGGTGTTTTTCCTGTATCGTTTTGTCCCACCATTTCTTAAATTTCAATTTGCCCACTTTTTTTATTTTTGTTTATGAAGAAGAGTTATAAATTTTTAGCTGTTACAAATACTCTTAGAAAGAATAAGCAAAAGTGTTGAACAGAGCCCTTCTTAATATCCGCAACAATCCCTGCAAAATGTTAATGACTGTTAACAAGCTTATCATGTCCTCTCATTGAATGAATTAAATTTAACCTATGCCTGATCGATATTTTCATGTTGAGTATAACATTAGGTTCAATTATCTAAAATAATACGTGATTAAATTTAAAAAAAATTTTATTGACAAAATATTTAAAAAAGTAATTTTATTTTTTTCATTAAAAAATATTTCCCATATCAATATTAGTATCAGTAGTTGATGAAATTGTTGTTGCTTGAGACAATCTATTTGAATTATTCAATATTTTTGTTTTTAACTTGTTGATAGCAACAATTTTTTTAAAAAACCAAATTAAAAACAACAAATGAAATATAATAAACGTTAATGCCGAACCAATTAGAAAATAAAAATCAATTTCTTTTTTACTATCAATATTTTGTATTAATGTATCACAACCAATTATAGCATGCCATATGCAAAATATTACCAAATATATTAAGCAACCAATTGTGTATTTGTCTAATAGTGTTAAATATGATACAGATGGTAAACGTTGAGTTATAATCCATCGGAAGTTAATAGATGTAAGTAAGAGTAGTCCTGTTACTTGACAACGAAATTGAGGTGTTGTTGGACTTATTGAAAATATTGTGAAACCGAGAATTGTTATCAAAAAAACTAATAAAAATGCACTTGTTTAAATGTAAATGGATTAATTCTAATAAACTTTATGAATTCATAATTACCATAGACTCTCGATCAAAACTTTTGTAAAATATTTGAAAGAAATGTGAAATTCCCTAATGTAATGGATGACTGTGTTAGAGCCTTTGAAACCATTAGATGACAAAAAAGAACTTCATTTGCTTTAGATACAAGTTTAAATTTTGAAAATAGAAGATTTTTGGATAAATTCAATACTTAAACCCAGTTAAAGTATCCTTATTCTTAGCGGAAGAACTTATTTGGTAATATACGACCATTTTTTCATAATGGCATTATCATCATCAGTGGGGTGTTTTTAAGAAAACCGATCACTCAACATTCACATTACACGCGAGCACTAGTCTTTACCACTCTCTACGATTTTGTTCTGCGTTCTCTATCTTCTTAACAGACTGGGGAATGTTTTTGCTTATAGATTTGCTTTATACCTTTGCTTATTCCGTTGATTGCATTCATTGTTTTGGTTTTCCCATTTGTTGAATCGGTTTGGACAGACTTTAAGTTCTTATTGGCTCATCTACTACTACTACCATTTGCGTACCCGTAGCGAAGCAAACCGTACCGTACCAAAAATAAATGGAGACACCGTGTACCCATCTTACTCACCTCATCTACCGACCTTTGATTTTTTTATTAATTAATTTTAAAAAACTCATTAAAACCCATAAAAATTTTCTAAAAAATCAAAAGTAATTTTTCTTTTCATTTGTATAAGCCTCTCTTGAGTTTTTTTTTTTACATAGAGTTTTGTTTGCAGCAATGATAATGAATAACGATAAGTACGGTAAGGTAAGTACGCTACGGCAAGGGTATGGTTCGGTGCGCTACGGTACGGTGAGGGTGCGTTACAAGCGCATTATATATCGATGAAGCAAGTGTCCAACCCATGGCGGATAACTATCAAAAATTGTATCTCTATTCGTTGACAAAATCTTTTTAAAGTCAATTTATTCATAAAACTCTCGCAATGCAAAATAACCACACTTTCTTAATTTTGGATTTTCAACTCGATTTTTTATTCTCCATACTCTAAAACCTAGAGTTAGCCAAAATTTTAGGGGGGTCCAAACATTTTTTCTTAACCAGGGGGGTATCTTATCTTCTCGATTCAGAATCAGTTTAGGAAAATTCTTCGATTTCATGTGGATAAATTGACTTTAAAAAGAAATCAAAATGACTTCGTTTGGTGATTCTAGGTAAACATACTATTTTCAAAAAAACTAATGATATCCGGCTAATTCTTTTTTTTTAAATCAATTACTTCGAGAAAAAATCACTTGTGCAAAAAATCAAAATTCAGGAATAGATAAAAAAATATCCAACAAAGCATTATTCATCTTAAAAAGAGTCATTTTGACATTATTTAATGTTAAGCCTGAATATTTGATGTATTCTTTCTGAAATATCAATTGTTGAATTTCTGAATATTTGAACTACTTAAAAGCTTTATTTTGCCTTATTCGTTCATTTATCGTTGTTACTCGATGAGTTGTAATTCAATATTTTGAGCAAACTTAATATTTAATTTATCTTATGCTTGAACTAGCTAAATACTTGTTTAGTTCATACTCGTCTATTTAAAGAAGTTGAATTCGAATTTTAAGCCCTATGAAAGTTCGTTTAAATTATTTTAATGTACTTTTGTGCGAGAGTTTATGGTAGATTTTTATAAATTACTTACTTCCATAAATAGAAACCGTATTTTCTAACAACTAAACACGTGACTGTAAACTCTGAGCGAACATATCTTTTCCATTTATCATCGAATTTATGCTTTGAAATTTTAACACAATCGAATAGATCCCATTGTTGTTGATCTTGAAACAAAAAAAGTGAGAAATTAATTTTGTAGTTGACTCTTTATATTAAAAAATTTATGCTATGTTTTCTCAGAAAATTAAGTTTTGATAATATCTCATGATATTTTATTGAAATTAAATTAAAGGTGTTCGTGACTATTGAAAATACTAAGCGACACGTGGAAATTTTCGTGCTAAGTTGCGAATTCACATGGTTTAACTCTCGAAATAGAGATTGGGAATCATTCTTTCATCTTTAAACCTCGACCTTTTTTTTGCCGAGAAGTCTTCGAATAATGAAAAAGTTTTTTCCAACTTATTAATCCAAATGGGTGTTATCTAAGAAGCTTCCGAAGACAGTAATTTGATCATAATTACTATAAAAAAATTAATCAATTGAAAATCTAAAAATATCGAATTTCGAGATTGAAATCCTACTACTCCTACAATTTATTTTCTCCTCGTATTACATACTTTTAAATGGGCCTAGTAGTATTTAAGTGTCTGCAATAAACTTACCTGCAAAATTTTCTGTATTTACACCGGACTTTTCAGTTTTACTTTCAACAAGTAAGACTTCATCAACACTTTTTTTACTCGTTACTTTAATTGACAACTCTTGTAAATCAATTGGAAAATCGTTCAATTCCAAACGTTCATAAAAAAAACCCTCAATGCGTCGTTTTTCTGTTATACGGACAATCAAATTGTCCAATGAATGATTAGCCAATTTGTTTATTTTGATTAATTCAAGTTTATAGCTTGAAATTTCTTTTGGTGAGCCAATGGAATTTTCGACATAGATCTCAGGCGACCAGTACAAATCAGGATCGTAATGAAGTTTGGATAGCACAGAATGTAAAAATTGAATTTTAGTCTCGTTCAACTCGTTAAAATACTCTTGATCTAAAAAAAATGGATTAGAAATTTCAAATTTAAAGAAAAAGAGAGTCTTACTCGGGTCCAATGAGTTTATTTGAATAAATTGTTTTAGCATCCAATGATCGTACCAAACACATTCAATGTAAGCTTCTGCAGCAAATTTCTCATTTTTAGTATCAATTTCACCAATTTTTGTGAAATTAACTCTAGACTCGACAATAATAGAGACTTTGTTATCACTTGTTTCATTGAACAATGGCGACACAGTTGCCATTTAACCATAAATAAAAAAATAAAATCTAAAAAGCAATTTATTTATTTCCGTTCTTGTGTGAAAGAAATTTTTTTGTACAAAAATAAAAAGAGATGAAAAAAGAAGTCTTAGTAACTAGTTTTATTTAGTCGATTTAGATGAAAAAAAATAAGGAAATAGAATCAAGTTACTTTATTTTGCATATCTGATATCTCAAATTACTTTTTGATCAAATTTTCAAGCGTTTTTACTCGTTTGTAAAATGTCTCTTCAAGTCTGTGACGTAGCAAATGAACTTGAGAACTTCCAATAAAAGCATATTTAGTTACAGTAACGGCATGCATCGTATAGATGCAGGTAACGTTAAATGTGGCTTAATTTTATAAAATTTCCTTGAGAGAAAACTAGTTCAGAAATTTTTGAAATAATTTTTTTGTTAAAAAAAGGGTTCGTTTTTTTTTTGACAAATAGAAACAAGCAAACACAGCAAGCAAAAAGAGCGATTTATTTTTTTGAGCAAAAAATTCCAATCTAAATTTATAAAATTATCACGAAATGTTTGCTCATGAATGAAAACAAAAAATCGAAATCATTTTTTTTCGTTGGCTTATCAAAATTTAAAAAAAAAAAATGATAAAAATTTAACAGATTAGAGTTCGTTATTTGATTTGATGTCACAACACAACTTTACATTACCCAAGAGATCTGAGCTATCCCCATCTAATAATGTTCACATGTTGTAAAATCGCCAATCCGGATATGCACACAAGACTAAGTTCCATATGATCTTGAAATAAAAAAGAAACGCCTCCATAATGCAATAATAAATAAGTTAGAACTCGGCTTAGACACTTTTAACTGTTTTCAAGGCAATGTGTCTAGATTTTTAGACACGTATAAAGAGTCTTAATTCTGTATGACAGTTTTTGTGCGTCTAAGTTGCGACATAAACGTCTTTAAGTCGCCAAATAAGTAGCATTAGTCATTTGTCTTGAAAGAAAGAAAACAAAATGACTAAATTTTTAGAGTGTACAAGCAAAATAGAAATCAAGTAAATCGCTTAGAAATTTTAAAATTCGAAATAACACAATTTTATCTAAAATTAAATTATTTGAGAGTTTGAATAAAACTTTTGTTTTTGTTTAAAGTTAGACAATAGTTTGATAAAATGACAGATGACATTAAAAATGGTACTTAAAATTATTAAAAAAATATCGACAAAATTATATTGATAGACATTTATTACAAATTATTTGTACGAATCAGTTTAAAATTACGTGTTTTCTCGGTCTCTTGAGAGAATATTCAAACATAATGTGAATAAAATTTAAGAAAAAAAACACCATTAAAAGTTATTCTAAATTATTGAACCGGATAAGGACAAAAGCTTTTATTAAATTTTATTCCAATATCGGTTCGGTAACTTAGGGATAACTCTGAATTTATTACAAAAAATTGACTTAAATTTTCAAGTCACGTTTTTTACTTTTTTAAAGAAAACAAAATTAGTGATATATAATGGTTTATTTGCTCGATTAAATTTTTACATTTAACATCATTATGTAAAATAATTTTAAAGTAAATAATCGAATTTAGTTTTTAATCTAATGTATTAAAATTGATCTTAAGTTTATAAATAAATTCTTTTTTTAAAAGTACAATGCGTTCGTAAAGTAGATCTAATTTGACGTCAAATGACAACCTTCAAAAGGATTTATTTAAATAGTTTGAACAGTCGAATAATAAACCAAATTGACTTTTAGATCTCTTAGCCTGATACAAGACGACACCTTGGTTGTCACGATAGAGCCATTCCTCAATGAGATAAATGGACTTACTCTGGACATTCAATGTCTTTAGAAGGTTTATTAAATTCAAAATGTCCACACTATCTGAATTTATTATTTCTGAAATTGTCACCGTGTTCTATGACCTCGAAAACCACAGAAAATCGATTTTTTCATGTAGGTAAAAAATCAAAAATTTTACCCCTAACCCTTAGGTTTTTGCAGCCAAATTTCAATGTGCTTTATTTAAACATTTTAGTAAACATGATTGAAAAAAGCTATAACTGATGTAAAGATATGTTCCGAAAGCTAAAAAGCTACAATAGACGATGGGAACATTGTCGATGGGAAAAAAATTCCCTAAAGCAATAGACGGGTGAAAACGGTAAAAATAAGGGAATTTTTTAGTCAAACCGCATCTCCTCCTAGGAGAGCCACAATACCCAAATTTTTTTTTAAACAAGAGGTAAAATAAGAGATTAAACAAGAGATTAAACAAGAGATTAAACAAGAGATTAAACAAGAGGTGATTCTCCACAAATCACAGGAATTACTTTTTTATTTTATTTTTCATTTTTGTATACTAGTGGACGAAAAAAGGCATAAAATCTCAAAAAATGAAAAACGAAAAAGAAATGGGTATAAGTTAATATAGAAATGTATATGTTTTCTAAGGTTTTTCTATGCGAAAATTCATAATTTTAAGTCAAAAAGTACAAGACAGGTATACGTTAACATTGTCAAAAATCTAACTCTCGGTTACAAAAAAAATGTCGATTGAGAACATATAAATCGGTAAATATCCTACTGATGGATTTTCTAAGGAAACGAACGTACATTTCACTGGTGTCAAAGATGTTACAAACCAAATAATTCTAATAAACTTATGCAAGAATACATGCTTGATTAAAAATCTCAAACAAAAAATGAGATACTTTTAGTCGAGCTGAACACTCAATCTTATTTATTTTTAAAAAGTATGAGCATGCACCATATTCCAAGCTTTGACTTAAAAGATGCACCAAAATTTAAAATCAGGGGGTGGGGTAATTTGCAAAAATAATGGGACATATTTAGTTTCAATTTTAGCGGGGGAGGATAAACCCTTGTTAAAAATAGATTAAATAATAGGCACATAATTTAATTCACAATGTTTTAATCTAGAAACAGTATAAATCTTTAAAACTAGAACTCAATACGTTTTTTTTCTCACTTTATCTCTTGATTTTAAATTAAGGACACGTAAATCAATTAATAAATGTTTAATTTATTGAAGTTTGATTCTCTTTTTTTCTTTTCAGTTGTTATTGTTGCTAAATGCCATCAAACTGAGCCAGTTTTATTTTTTTTTTTGATTTTTTTAAATGTTAGATAATGATTATCTATTTTTAAAAATAATTTTTTTTTCTTATTTATTTTTGTTGGTTTAAGGTTGATAGGATTATGTAATTTATTAAAGTTATTTATGAACGTTTGTAGAAAGTTTTAAATAATTTATTAATTGTTTATAAAACTGAAAAGTGTGTTTTTTTTTTCGTTTCTTTTATTAAGTTCATGTGAAATACAAATTTGGATTAGACACAACTTCGGGCTTTGTATTGTTGATACTTAAAAAAGTATAAAAGTTTTTTTTGTTTGTTTCAAAAAGTGGCTTGAGATCTAAAGAAATCTTAAAATCGATCAATCATCGATTTTGTATACGAAAATGCAAATTCAGTAAATCAATATAAACTCTGTGATTGGTGTATCTTCATTCTTGAGAGATTGAGATTAATGAAAGCGCGACTAAAAAAGAGGCTCAAGTCTACATCAAGAAAATTTTAGAAACCAGACAGAGAAGTTTCAAGTCATAGTCAAAAAAAGATTACGATAGTAACAACAAACCAACTTTTAAACGGAGTAGCAATGTTCTGGGAACTGTTCAATCGGAACCTCGACCAACCAAGACTATAAAAAGTTATTAAATTTAATCGAACGTAAACTTAAAATCAAGCTAGCTAGCTGAACGCAGGAACTAAAAATAATCTTAAATTCAACGACTGGGCTAGAGCTGTTATCAAAGTCGACTGAGTGGGATGCAGATGGAACCTTTCACTAGGCCAATAAATATTACCTGTATATTATTCAATGTTGGTTCACAAATCGGAAGATACCATTTGCTTTCATAATAATCAGGGACGACACAAGTTGCTCGAAAGTTGCCCGAAAACTGCTCAAAAGTTTCGAAAAATCATTGAATTTCTTAAAAGTTGGTTTTAAAAGGCTATTAGTAACAAACTAAGTTATGATTTTTGGTTTAGTTAGTTATTGTCTACTTTTTTATGCAATGTGTATATTTATTAATATTGTCATATATTTTTATATTGTGCCAAAAATTTTTTTTTTGAATAATTTGTTGCGCTTCTCTCTAAATTTTTAAATTTATCGCTTAAAAATGGAAGTCCCTAAATACGATATGACCCTACGTAAAAGTTCAAAGTACCTTACAACGGTTCAAAGACACAAATGATTGAACGTTTAGACGTCTATTTTCGAAAGCAAAATGAAGACTTTGCTACTCAAGACGATCCAGAGTCTGACACCGATTCAGATACCGAATTTAATGATATACAGATTAGCTCACTTGGATAAGAAAACAAGAATGATGCTGTTGAACATTTTGACAATAAAGACAGTAACAATGACCATGATGAAGATGATTATCATTTTAATTCCAATAATAAACTTTATTTTGACTACGAAAGACAATATAAAAAATAACAAAAATAAATTCATTTATGGTCAATATTCGAAATTCAAAACAAGTAATTTTGATACAGCCATTGGTTATCTCGAAGTAAAAAAGGTGTCGTTGAATTGTAAGGACTGGGTCGAGAGGAAGTTTACATGCTGCTTTTTTCTAAAAAATTACATGTGCTTTAATTAATAAAAGAATTGTTAAAGAGAATTGATAATTTAATTGTTAAAGAGCATTTTTGAAAATTTTCAAAAATGCTCTTTAACAATTTTGGGGTCTGGTCGACTTTCATCAATTTTATTATGTGATCATTTAATTTTACGTAAACAAAAAAGTTTTTAATTGAGTTTTTGAAAGATTAGTTATAAAAATATTCAATGCTTTTTACTTTTATGAAGCTTAACCCCCCGCTCGTTTTTCATTAAATCCCCGCAAATAGAGCAGGGTACTGGATTATTGTGTTTACTGAGAGCATTTCTTACAGCTTTTTGTGTTTCCTTGGTTACGTGTGGTTCAGTTTGTACACATTCTTTGTAAAAATCCTCTCATTTCTTTAAATCTATGCTTGGAATCGTTCCAAAGACTCTCGATCATGTTTGTGCAGGCACCTTTAAAAACAATTTGTTTATTTTATTTATTAAAAAAGCAAACAGAAAAGATTGTTACCGGTTCAGGATCTTAAAAATTGTATGTGTGATTCACAGTTTTGTGTTGGTAGTCATATAATTTTGATATTTTATTGTAGGATGCCCAGCAATCCGAAAATATAATTGTACCATTCAAGCATTTATCACATACTATCGATAACAAAGTTTCGTCTTCTCGATTGGGAACAACTTGTATATAACATTTACGTTTTATTTTCGGATCAGGTCGTTGAACGAGTCTTCTAACTTGTGGTCTTCGTAAATCTTTTCCTTTATGATGTTTGACTTTAACATAAAGGGATTCGTCGATTTCTACAATTTTACTGGGATCGCCAAGTTTAAGGTTAGGTTTATCTAAATCGATCGAATACAAGTTTCTCAACTTTGAGAATACAGATGTTACAGTTTCTTTTGAAAGACTATCGTTAAAATTCAGTTTTATCATAGCAATTTTTTTAGCAATAGTAAGCTGTGCACTCAAACACTTAAAAACGACTAAAATAATCTTTAAGGTTTTTTTAAATAAAGCAAAAAACGATTGGTCAAATGCCTATTTGAATGTACCACAAACTGTACAACGCCATGAAAGAATCGCGTTTGTTGCATCTTTATTTATTTTTCTTGAAATTAGTTTCATCGGTTGATAGTGTCGTTTGCATCTAACACTCGAACAATCTTGGTTTGGAAAGACAAATTTGAGCTCTTTTAATTTTTCAAACAAGTTGATTTCATCATGATTGATTTTTTATGGAAAAAAAATTTTGCAAATATTTTCTATTAAGAATTTCAAAATGCAAAAAATTTTTTTTTGTGATCATTTTTTTCTAATTTTTTGCATACTTGATCAC
This sequence comes from Brachionus rubens, assembly GCA_022207745.1. Taxonomy (NCBI): domain Eukaryota; kingdom Metazoa; phylum Rotifera; class Eurotatoria; order Ploima; family Brachionidae; genus Brachionus; species Brachionus rubens. The sequence continues at coordinate 3,205,664 of JAJVHD010000005.1, forward strand.
GAATTTGGAGATCAAGCTTTTTGTGATCAGAAAAATCACAAAGTCGACTTGATACCACTGAGCTTCCCGTGAGACTCCCATGTTTTAGTCTTTGGTTCCATGTTCCGGGGTTTTTTTTTTGTTCCGGTTCCGGAGTTTAGGGATAACCGAATGTTTTTTGATCCATTTGGATTTTTGGGATTTTGAGACAAAACTTCAAATAGTCCTAAAATTTTATTAGCTTTTTTTGTTTTTTATTCAATGGTCAATGAAAGCATATTCCTCCTCAGTGATTGACATTTCAGGTTTACTTTTTATTCTTGTCCAACTTGATGATTTTTGTGATCCCTTAAAGTGCTATCCATCAAAGAGTTTAAATTTACTCTAGCTAGTTAAGTTAGATATCAAAGCAGAAATATGCTTTTGAGAAGTCGACTGGTTGAAAAAATATTCTTTTCTGGAATTAACTCTGTGAGTCTGATTTTTAAAAAAAATATCGATTCAAAAGGTGTGAAGATAAAACAGATCCGCTTTATTCCAAATAAAAGATAAATCCATTCAACAATCGTGAGATTATTTTGAGTCAAGAAAAAAAAAGATAAAAAAAAAAGATTTTTTACATTTCATATTCTCATTATTGAAATATATTCAAATCATATCTTTTGTGTTTAAGCTGTTACTCAATGATACTCGTAACATACATTGACACATTAGACAAAGAATAATTAATCCCATTACGCTTGAGTTCAGATAAGTTTTTTTAAAATTTTAAAATTAATTCCATTTTAGTCGTCAATTTGATTTTGTTTATCTTGAAAAGTTAGACCTTTTTTTGTACAAGCTGAACAAACACACGCACAGATCGAATCAGATAGAAACAACAAGATTTCAAAAATAATAATGTCACTCTCTGAAAATAATTATCTAATTCTTGTTATCTCTCTCTCTCTTGGTTCTTCTTAGTTACATTTAGTACACTTATCGAATTACATTTATTTTGAATCATCATTTTGTTTACATTTGTGTTATCAGTTTAAGAAACATTCCAAATCAATTACTTAAAATAACAAAAAAAAAACAACCAACCACATCGAATTCGATTGTGAAATTAATTTTATTTAAAAATCACACTGGGAATTATGAACTAAATTTTTGATTTCGACTGGTTGTACAATGTTAAACATTTTTCTCTAGGAAATCAAGCACAGTTCGAAATTGAGTTGTAATTGGTTCAAACAGAGGGATTCTTTTCTCTCTTTTGTCTTTGGACATTCAATTCATAAAAAGGAGAATTTAAATTTGATAAAAATCTCTACTTGTTTCTCTACATCGTAACTGAAACAATCGAACCTTATCTAAGTACAACTAACATCAGGTGATCTTGAAATATTTAGTCAATTAAATACAACTATGAAATGCTTTAAAACAATGATGATATTGATCTTTTATCTATTCAATTAAGACCTTATCTCTTGGATTTTTTGGAATATTTTACAATTTTAATTGTAATTTACTGTTTTTTCTTCATTCAATTTGAGGAACTCATACTGAGATTTTTTAAAAATTCATTCTACCCCTATCTCTTTTACTCTCTCTATCTCTATGTTTGAATTACTTTGAAATTGTGATATTGAAAGCATTCTGACAAACCGGATACTTGAAAATAATTAAAAAGAATACACTTTAGTTTGAATGGGTGGTCTCCATGAAGAGAATGATGTGCCTATGCTGACACTTGTTACCCCTTCATTATTTTTATGACCATATATTTTTCAAATCGGGAAAGCAACTTGAGGTTTTATGTAAGCTTGATCTGACTTTTCATTATTTAAGCCTATTGAAGCAGCATTAACAATTTTTTAACATTAATTTAAAAGGTTAAACACATTTACGATCATTTGAAGTTGGATTGTGATTATTTTTGCCATTAGACTTATGACCTTCCCAGCCTCTTCAACCCTTGAAGTAGGCCGTTCGTAAAAAGCAATATTTCCAAGCATGAGGAAATTGATAAATCAACTCAAAGTTCGTAAATGGATGTTAATTAGTTCGATTCAAAAAATTTAAAATCAACAAAGTCAGCAAGAGGCATGTCATCAGAATGGCATGAGGTTTTCGATCAAATTTTTAAAATTTCATTTTTTTTATTTCCGAATCAAAACAAACAAGTAAAATAGAAATTGTTTATTTTTTAATCGATATCAATTTAATTAGTAATCAAATCAGTTTTTTTGTTTTGTTTCTGCATCATCATCTACAGGAACAACTCATTTCTTGCTGATTAAATTACTGAATTAAACTCAAACCAAACACACACTCTCTCTCTTGACTTATGCTTGTTTAGTTCCATTTAAAATAACAAAAATCGAAAAGATAATAAACAAAATCACACAGCAAGTGGCTTTTTTTGTACACAGTAAAAAATTCTTTTTGAAAAAAAAATATTTTTATTAAAACAAAATAAAATTTTTTAAAAAGCCTCAACAGTATCTTTGGCATAATTATCCGAATATTCTTTAATTTTAACACCCATCATAAATGGTTTTATTTCTTTTTTTATAAACGCTAAAATTAAACTTGATATAATCATTAACGGTGATACTATTAACATAGCTGGTATTATTTCATCTACAAAGCTTATAATTAAACCAACCACCAAGTATCCAAGACAACAAGCTTTAAAAATTTAAACATCTTAAAGATTTTTTTTCAATTCCAAAGTTGATAAGTTACCTAGAAGATTAGTAATGTAATAAAGTGGTATCTTTCGTTTTGTAGATTTGTCATAAACGATGGCATAGTTAAGCCCAAAGCCTGGTATCAAAATGTCTCCGATACCTAAAAACGTATACGCATAAGTGTAAAACGAATTGCATAATTTCTTGTCTAATGATATATTCGGTATCGTTATAAAGAACGGCAACTATTAAAACGATAAATTATAAAAATATTGTTGACATAAAATTTTAAGGAATGTTACATAATTAGTTTTATGATCTCGAGTAAAATCAATGAGATTATAATTTTTAGATGTTTCATGAAACGATTCAAACGATGTTCTAATACCGAATGCAATCGATGACATTTGATTCATTTTCTAATAAAAAAAAAAAAAGAATATTGAAAATTTGGAAAAAAAATTCACTGAAATTCTTACTTGGACATGATTTGGTAATATTAAAATCATAACAAGATCATAAATAGTTATCAAGACTAGAAATAGAATTAGTAAAAAATAAGATTTAAATACGATGTATGATAATGAGATGTAGATTAAAGAGACAAGTAAAATGTCCAAGAGAATCCAACTCCAACTTTAACAAAAAAAGGAAAAAATTAATTTAAATATTTGTTCATATTTATAAACGCATGTTACTAAGCTTGTCTAAAACCGAGCCAAACAGCAGATATGGCTATACATATACCAAGCCATATGAGTTTTCTTATTTCAAAATTTAAAAATTTTAAAAATGGTAAATCGAATGTTGGAACCCTTTGAAGTAAAAATAAAAAAATTTGATTAAATTTTGGATATGGTTTTATGAAATAGATTTGTATTTTACTTGCAGTCCAAAAATTTTATTTTATCCATTATGGTGCTTCCAATACCGAACCAACAATTGGCAGCTACAGTCGCAAATACAATACTTTGAATCCATACTTGTTATTAAAAAAAATTATCAGGTTATTAATTTTTTTCAATATTAAATTCGTAATCCTGGTAAACTGTGGTAAATTTAGACTTATCAATAAGCATGTTATTTTCGGAAATTGATTTTGAGTGCTGAATAGGGTTCTTTTTGAAAAATTGGAAGAATCATTTTTAAAATTATAACTGTAATCTACGGTACCAAAAACCCTGGAGAAACTCTTTTTCATGAGTAAATAAAAAAAATTTACCAACCCTCCACTATTTTCAGTCTAAAGCCTACATACTATATTTAAGTACCCATAAGGAATTTGTCAATCGAATCACATATTGTCCCAAAGTACGATTTTACTTTGGGACAATCGTACTTTGATAATTCAATATCTCTATAATGTTGAACTTTTCTCATGTTAATAAACCTTAGAATACATATAAAATAATTACAGAAAATGATTTCTTCAATTTTACATAAAACGTCCTTGTAAGCACTCTTCCTAGCACCCAAAATAGTTTTTCAAAAATTACAAGTCGTTTGATAAACATTATAAGTTTTTCTAAGGTTTAACAACGTGAGGATAATGAATTTTGGGTAAAAAATTGAAAATTTCTACATCCTTACGATTTTTGATTTTTATTACTTTGTTCGACCTCTAGGGATGATAAAATGAAAAAATCAAGTTCTGAAATTTACAGAGAATCGCCTCTTGTTTAAGCAGATGCATAAAAATATGAGATTGGATTGACAAATTCCTTTTTTTACCGTTTTTAACCGAGTTATAGCTTTTTCCCCAAAATTTAAGTAAAACACAATCATTCTGCAACAGTGGATAAGGTATATTGATTGATTTTTTACCTCCAAGGAAAAATTTATATTCTAGGGTTATACGGAGTCGCAGATTACATAGTTTAAGTCTTTCTTTATTGTTTTTTTCCTTAAAAAGATGTACGGAAGCTCGAACTAGTTCATGATTTTAGTGGACAGGAGATTGTAATGAGTCCGATTCAGGGGTTAAAGCAATCAGAAAAATGGGAAAAACCAACTAAAAGTTACGTCATTAATGAAAGCACATTAACTTACCCATGGTATCATAAAAAAAGTATGTAAGAACAACAAGTCCAACAAGAGCAAAACTAAAAATAATAATAAACGATACACTAACAAAATAATCTTTGTATTTAATTTTATCCATGAACTCTTGAAATTTAGATTTTGGTTTTTGATTCAATTGAATTTGAGTTGATACTTTTTTGACCAAACTCTCTTTAAAGTGATACAAATTCCATAATGAAGTAATCACAATTATTAAAATAGCAGCACATAATAAAATTACAATAGACCAATCGAATTTTGCCGTACCATGCTTTAAGTGTACAGTGAAAGAATTTTCGGTAAAATTTTTCATAAAATTTGTCAATTCAGATCCTTTTGAACGTGGCAAAAATACAAATGGAATTGTTAGCTTTGTTTTATTTTGATCCAAGTTCTGAAACAAAAAAAAAGTCTCAAAATTTTTTTTAAAGATTTTACAAAATGGGACTTACAAAAGGTCCATTTGAGTCAATTATAGCCAAACCGGCCATGTTTTGTTGAACATAATCAAACGCATTAATGTAAGAACAATCTTTGTCAATTCGAACTAATATTGCATTATAATCAATCGATTGGTTAAGTGAATTATCACAAGCGGATAACTCTTGACCATACACAATTTGATATGCGTATTTTAAATTTTGTTTAAGTGCAAAAGACCGATGTAGTCCACACACTTGATAAGACTTGTCTGTGTGCTTATTATTGACTATTTCAAGTCGAATTAAATCACATTTAGTTCGAATAATTAAAACTAGAATTAGAATTAAGCTCAAGTTGGCCATGTTTGCCAAGCTCTATAAAAAAAAATGGCTTAGAAAAAATTGAGTGTTCTCTTTTTTGTGATAGTTGATTCAAGTCATAAATCAAAAAAAAAAAAAAAATACTTGAAACTATGTTTATATTTTTTTAACATTTAAAAAAATGAGAGAGAGTTTATGTAAAAATCGATTGAAAGATAAATTATATAAATTTTTCAAAAGTATTCTCTCACGTCATCTTATGGTGAGTAATAGAATTAAATCATGCTTGGTAAATTTTTAGAAATTAGCATAAATTAATATGATTTCACCCATCACAAGTTTTTTAAGATTCTTAAAAACATCATAATTTTTATTTTTGGTGTAATAGAGAATGGTGTTTTGATGGATTCAAGTGAATTTGATGATGGAATGAAGTAAAAGTGTGACATCAAAAATCGTGAAAAGTCAAACTTCCTAGATTTTCAATTAGAATATTTTTTAGACAAAATTTTGGGGTTCTAAAGTGAAAAATTTGATCATCAATCTGAATTTAAAAAAAAAAATCAGACTCTTGTGCTACCTTTACATCACGTCGGCATCAATTTGCCGGTGTGTCTGTTACTGTATTACGGGTATTCCTGTAATTGCAAATTCCTGCAGTAGGCTTGAGAAATAATTTTTTTTTCATTTTGAAAGATTGTGATAATTTACTTTAAAAACTGAAAATCAAGGTTGACAAAAATGAAACTTTCATGATTCATTTTTCTTATAAAACTTCAGACTGGCTTATTAAGACATTGGATATACAAATATAGAGAGGGAGACTGCAAATTATGGAGGTCGAAAGGTAATGGTCAAATATTCGGTTCGTATTCTTAAATTGAAAAAGATTTTCTGACAGGAGAGAGGGGGTTTGAATATGTAAAAAATTCTAAATTTTTTTTTCAGTTAACCCATGCATAATTGGTTGCAAAATTCTTCTAATTTTAATTTTGACTAAACATGCTCACTGCTTACGTATATTACTATTCATCCTTTGATTTCCAACTAATTTGAGTATGTAGGTTTGGGTATACAGGAATTTTTTATACCTAAAAAGTGTAAAACAAAAATTTTTGGCGAGATCCCGCAACTTTTTTCGTAAAAATTTGTGTCCAGAAGACGGAATTTCTACCTATTAGTCATTTCATATAAAAATGCAGAATTTCGTTCCGGAAATTAAAAAACACGTAATAAATTTCAAATGTAAGGTTCCGGCAATGCAAAACGTCCACACTAATTTTTAAATTGATTTTCGGCCTCAAAATCGTAATCTACACATATGAAAACCTAGGAAAGCCAATTTTTCAAGGGGTGTCCAAAATAATTTTTTCAGACCCCGGGGGCCCGAAGTGTCGAAGATGAGGGATTTCGACAATTTTGACTAAAAATTTTATAACTGAATGAATAATATAATTATATAATTGAATTTTAATCCTTGTGTATGAAAACACTATAAAAGATACATTAATATTTTATGAAATGGTTTTTAAAAATTTTCAAAAAATGACCTAATTGATGCCTTTTTCAGCGCCTAAAAACGACTTTTTACAAGAACAAGCAATTGGTTTAGAGATATATGTATTTGGGGGTTTTCATACACAAGGATTACGAATTTTTAGTCAAAATTGTCGAAATCCCTCATCTTAGTGATTTTTGAATTTTTTGGCGTTTTTCGCCTCCTGGTATACCAAAGGCAAAACAAAAATCAAAAAAGTAAAACCAACAAATTGTTCAAAATTTATCTAGTTTTTATATTGGTTTTAGTATTGGTATATGAGGATGATGGGTGATTACGAGAGTTATCTTTTAAAAAGTCAAGTATGATTTTTGAGGGGTCTCGACACTTCGGGCCCCTGGGGTCTGAAAAAATTATTTTGGACACCCCTTGAAAAATTGGCTTACATAGGTTTTCATATGTGTAGATTACGATTTTGAGGTCGAAAATCAATTTAAAAATTAGTGTGGACGTTTTACATTGCCGGAACCTTAAATGGTAATTCCAGTAAAAACGAAATTATTTTTTAAGACATAGAAAAAAAAGAGTTTTGATTGACTTAATAATCACCAAAAACTGTAAAAATTTCACCCTCAAGGCTTGATGCAAAAAGACTTAACCCGAGTTTTAAACTAAAATTTATCAATTTAACACTAATTAAGTCAAGAGTTCTAATCAAATTTACCATTCAGCTTAAGTGATGTTATAAACGTTTTCCGCAAAGTGACTAAAAGGCGGAAATTCTGCTTTTTAAGCATTAATTTCACTGACAAAAAGTCTAATTTTTTTGAAAAAACGTTGCAAACTCTAAAATTACAGTTTCTTAAAATTTAGTGTGTTTTTGAGCAGTGTTCCTAAAACTCGGAAATTTTAGTTTTTTACAAAATATTAACTGTTCAGTAGAAGTATATTATCTCCGAGATGATAGAATGATGGAGAGAGAATCAATCTAAATTCAATGTCCGTTTTTACGATATAAACAGATATAAAGTCCTTTCCAGCCTCTAGTGGACACCATGTCACTGAATATCATTAATCTTATGATTTCCCAAAAATTAAAATTTTCATTTTGTATTCGGTAACGAAGATAAGTTCTAAAATTTTCAATTAAAATTAAAAGTCAAAATGCCAACATGTCAATTTTTAAAATTTTGATATATTAAGGAACGTATTAGAAAAAATGTTTATTTAAATTGATAGACAACAAAAACACAATTAACAAAGTTTATTTTGATAGAGGCACCTTTTTTTTTGTGTTTTTTTAAAAAAGTAAATAAATAAAGAGTTTCTTTTTAAATTGAATGCTAAGATTACGAGCAATAATTTTTTAACATGTTAATTGGGTCGAGTATAAACTTGCAAAGTTTCACCTGCAGTTGGTGAATGCGTGAGAAAAGCTTCATCAAACCATCTAGGAAAATTTTTCATAAAAATAAATTGTTTCTTTATTAAATTAATAATTTCCGAAAGTTTCATACATCTCTTTTAGTGTAAATCACAGTCATTTTACACCGTAAAATCAAAGCCAAACAGTGTCTTCATATAATTATTGCAATTATTAACTTCAAATAAAAATCATCTTAACACTCAAAACTCTTAGAGAATTACATTTACACACTTGAGGTATCACAAGATCAAGTGGGGGGATTTCAATCAATTGACATAGAGAGTAAGAAAGTCATTGTTTTTTAGGACTATAGAGATTTATTAAGTAATATTAAATCGAGCAGATCTCATCATCATCATCATCTCGAAATATCAGCAAGACATTTTTATTATTTTACAATAGAATCATCTGGACATAAGTGTATGGGCTTATTTTAGTTCTAATACAGCAATTAATTATCAGTTTAACACTTTTTATTCAAATCAAAAAAAAAAAAGTTTTTTGAATTAGATTTAGTTGAAACTGTAAAATTAAATCAATATCCTTTACAGTTTGAATAGGATAGAAAAAATGTTATTTTTTTGATAAACAAAAATTCTTAATGGGAGGTTGAAAACAAAAGAAAGAAAAAGTTAATTATCACATTTTTATTTGAATGATAATGTTGATGTGTATCTTTCAAAGTGTGATTATGATGGTTCTAATTATATGCATTCAAAATAGCCTTCAAAATAACGGAACTTGTGAATTATCTTATTTTTTTGTTTTACTCCATTGGAGGTTAATTAAATTCCAACTTAAAAAATTTGCTTGATTTGAAGATTTAATTGAAACTCGAATTGAATGGTTGATTGAGTTAAATAATATTTACTTAATTATTATAAAATTGCAAAGAGAGAGAGAGTAAATTATGCTCCTGGGACACTTGAATATTCATTTTACCTTAAACATAAATTAAGATTAAATTTTATCTTGTAATCAAAATTTGAAGATAAATTATCTTGTTTTTTGAAATATTACTTAATCCTCTTTTAAATGATTTTATTTTAACAAAAGTCTATCTTATTTTGGTAGCACCCTTGAAACAGTCTTTTGCTTTAAACTCTAGTGAGCCATTTAACAAAACGAATGGCGTATATACCGTAATCCCTTGCTTACAAATGCTCCCTTAATACTCCCTTTTTGTAGACTGATCGACATCAGATCTGTTGCATCCTTATGATTTTGAAGTAGACCGGAATGAGTTTTATATATATATAATTCCTAAAGAATCTGAAATTTATTTCGCTTTAGCGTGATTTTACCCCTAGAAGATGCGATTTTTAGTCGCTAGGAAATACGGTCCAATTCTTTGAAATTTTTTGTATACTACTCGGCCATTCACATGTTCGAAAAATGAACGTTCTGGTCATTATGTGAACATACATTTACCTTCGCGTCTGAATTCGTCATAACTTTCAAAAGTTTTCATAACCCGTCGAAAATTTTTGGACCCTTTTCACACAGGCATATGTACCTATTGATTTTAAGGTATTGAGTGGGTTTGGATTTCAGGTATGAGTACCCTACCTGAACCCAAAATTTGAATTTTTCGGGTAACACACACCCATCCAATACCTTAAAATTAATGGATACATATGTTTGCCTTTTTACAAGTTTTTCGGACCTTTCATAAACTTTCGGACTATTTTCATAATTTTTTCTGAAACATTCGGGCTTGAAACGAAAAGAGTATGACTGTATCGTTTGGGGACATCTTATTTAAGCAGTTCCTTAGGACAGTCTTTTGCCAAGCAGTTACGTAACACGTACCGTAAACCCCTTCTATTTGTATCCAGTGATTTTTTTTAATATTTTGATTTGTGAAGTGTTGAGCTTATTTTGACTGAGTCGGTTAGAATGAGATATTTTCCGACTTAAAGTGAAAAAATATTTTTTTTAGAAACCTTATGTTAAAGGTCAAAATTTCTGGGTACAAATAGAGAGGGTTTACAGTGACAATTTCAATAAAAGATAGTGTTTCAAGCAGAAAGGGTCAAGAAGATTGCTTTGAACAAAAACATAGACTTTAATTTTTCAGATTTTTTATTAAATTAAATAAAAATTTTATAAAAAACGATTTTAAAACAAAATAGAAACAAAAAAAAGTTATAAAAATTTGATACTCTGTTTTTAAAGAAACAAAAAAAAAAAGATAAAACACCGAAAAAAAACGTCGAAAAGGAATTTCATAAATACAAAAAATTTTCAAAAAAGAAAAAAAATCGCTAATTTACACTAAATTATACACAATTAAAATTTTGTTGTTGTTGTAAATGTTGTTGCTGTTGGGTTTCTGTATAATATTGTTGTTGAGTTAAAGGCGAATTACCGGTCGATGGTGGTGTAAGTATACCACCAGTATTATTATTAACACTATTTCCATGATTACCATAATGATAATTTGTCAAATACCAATCGTTTAAACCAGTATTACCCGCTTGATTACTATACACATTTGTCGAAGCATTTTGTGTTATCTTTAACGGTGTTAATGGTTCAGTACTTGAAGTGGAATTGTACAAAAAAGTTTGTGGATACAAAAACGATGACGATGTTGGTGATGAATTTTGTTGTTGTGCTTGAGTATACGGATTGTAATTTGTGTTATTAAAAGTATATTGATTGTATTGATATTGATATTGTGGAAAGAATGGAAAATTAGTTGGGGATTCAGTGAACGAATTTCTAGATGTATTTGTAGACGATGTTGATGATGTTTGTGGTGATTGATTTTTACTAGGTGTTACTACAGTCTCAAGTTTAGTCCCACTTTGTTGTTCTTGTAACTCATGCATACGAATGTGTTTACGTAATGATGATGGATGAGTATAACTTTTGTCACATCCTTTATATTTACAAAAGTATGGTTTGTCCGATGTGTGTACGTGCATGTGTTTTTTGCGATCAGAGCTATTAGCAAATCTTCTATCACATCCTTCAAAATCACATTTAAACGGCTTTTCTCCTTTAATAAAACAAAATTAAATCTCAGCAAGTGTCTTTTGTTAATACAAAATCTGTTACAAACCTGTATGTGTTCGTTTATGTATTTTTAAATTCTCTGAACGAGCGAACACTTTGCCACATCCAATAAACGGACACGGAAATGGTTTCTCGCCAGTGTGAACTCGTATATGATTAACTAGTTTATACTTTGCTTTAAACGATTTAAGCTCTCTTGAACAATCTTCCCAAAAACATGTATGACTCGAACAATCCGGACCACCAACATGATCAACAGTCAAATGAGTTACAATATCATGCATTGAATGGAATAACCGATCACAACGACACTTAGTCTCTTGATCGATCCATCTACATTGATACTCTTGTTTTTCAGGTGTTTGTTGTTTATGTTTAAAATAAAGAGGTGGTGTCGATGTTGAAGGTGGTTGTGTATATTCATTTTGTGCACGTTGATAATAATCATACTGATAATATTGTTGATTATAATAATCATTTTGATAATTAAACGATGGTATACTAGGAGATTCGTAACCTATAGACGAGTTAGACGATGATGAACTAGATGAATTTAAAGCGTATTGATTTGAACCTGTAGGCTCTGTTTTAATATTAGTACGATTATTATTAATCATCTCCATGTATAAAGCAGCTGCAGCAGCTTGTGCCGATTCTGAACTACTACCCAACATTTTATTTTTATAAAACTCGGTATGAATTTATCTTGTTGCAACTTTTTCTTTTTTTTGAAAAAAAGTTATATTTTTTTTTCTGTTTGCTATAAAAAATAAAAAAACAGTTATAAACTCGGTTTGAAATCGTTGTTGTTTTTATATATTCCAAAAACCAAAAATTAAAAAAAAAATAAAAAATTTCTATTGGTTAAAAATTTTGATTGGTTATAAATTGACAACCAATGAAATTTTTGTGTGTGTATGGTTTGAATTAAAACAGAAGCGTAACCAATCGATTATGTTCAAAATATTTTTTTTTACTGTTATTGTGATTTCGTTTAAGTCAGTCTTACCTGAATTTATACGAAAAAAAAATAATAATGTCAAATAAGATAATTAATTACTTAATCGATTTAGACTATCGTTCCTTTCATTCGGCGCGGTTCGTCTTACAATTAATTGCCTAATAATTTAAATTAGATTATACAATGCTTATGTTACACTTCAAGAGTATCCTTTGGAATCAAAAGATGTTATGAAATATTATATTTTTTTGTTTGCCCCTACATTGACATTCACATGATTTTTGATATTTTATAAGTCATCGGCATTTGTGTTTTAATCTTTCTTAGAAATAGATAGAAACAGTTTTTTTTATTAGTAGGTGAAACTTATTAGAGTATTGTGAAATAACTCATAAAAAAATTCTTCTTGAAGATTTGCTCTGATGATAAGTAAACAAGAGTCGGATGTTTCTTGAATCTTATAATTATACTCATAAAAATATTGTATTGTAAATTTCAAAAATAAAAAATGTTTTTACAGAGAGTGCTAATTACAGTTTCTTTTGTTGTTTAAGGCAAGAAAAAGTAGTGCAAATGGTTTTTTTTTTTTTAATTTTTATTAACAAGGCTTTTTTGATGTGTTCAATTAAAGAAAAATTATTTAGGGTAAAAGCAAAGTCTATGTCTTATTGTCACAATTTATAAGTTCCATTAAGTTTAGTAATAAGAGAATTTCAGCAAGAGATTTTTTGTTTTGTTAAATTTCAAAAAAAAAAGGTTAACGAGGATTAACTTTTGCACAAAAGTACAATAAAATAAAAAGATAGAAATTAAATCAATCGAAGACTAATTTGTAAAAGTTCTACGAGCTTTCAATTTCAACCAAGAAAGCCACTTGCTGTGTTATGTGTTTATTTTTATTATCTTTTTGTTGTTGTTGTTTTATTTGCTTGGTTATGTGTTATTCTAAACTAGAAAATGGAACTTAATATGCATAAGTCAGTAGAGAGAGAGAGAGTGTGTGTTTGGTTCGAGTTTAATTCAGTCATTTAATCAGTAAGAAATTAGTTTAATATGTCCCAGTGGACGATGATTCAGAAGCTTATTTTATTACGAAAAAAAAATAACAAAATTCAATTAACATCGATTAAAAAATAAACAATTTCTATTTTTGTTTGTTTTGATTCGGAAATAAAAAAAATGAAATTTTAAAAATTTGATCGAAAACCTCATGCCATTCTGATGACATGCCTCTTGCTGACTTTGTTGATTTTAAATTTTTTGAATCGAACTAATTAACATCCATTTACGAACTTTGAGTTGATTAATCAATTTCCTCATGCTTGGAAATATTGCTTTTTACGAACGGCCTACTTCAAGGGTTGAAGAGGCTGGGAAGGTCATAAGTCTAATGGCAAAAATAATCGCAATCCAACTTCAAATGATTGTAAATGTGTTTAACCTTTTAAATTAATGTTAAAAAATTGTTAATGCTGCTTCAATAGGCTTAAATAATAAAAAGTCAGATCAAGTTTAAATAAAACCTCAAGTTGCTTTCCCAATTCGGTCAAAAAAATAATGAATAGGTTAAGACGTGTCAGCATAGACACGTCATTGGAGACCACCCATTCAAACAAAAGTGTATTCTTTTTAAATATTTTCAAGTATCCGGTTTGTCAGAATGCTTTCAATATCACAATTTCAAAGTAATTCAAACATAGAGATAAAGAGAGAGTAAAAGAGATAGGGGTAGAATGAATTTTTAAAAAATCTCAGTATGAGTTCCTCAAATGGAATGAAGAAAAAACAGTAAATTACAATTAAAATTCAATTTTTTAAAATATTCCAAAAAATCCAATAGATAAGGTCTTAATTGAATAGATAAAAGATCAATATCATCATTGTTTTAAAGCATTTCATAGTTGTATTTAATTGACTAAATATTTCAAGATCACCTGATGTTAGTTGTACTTAGATAAGGTTCGATTGTTTCAGTTACGATGTAGAGAAACAAGTAGAGATTTTTATCAAATTTAAATTCTCCTTTTTATGAATTGAATGTCCAAAGACAAAAGAGAGAAAAGAATCCCTCTGTTTGAACCAATTACAACTCAATTTCGAACTGTGCTTGATTTCCTAGAGAAAAATGTTTAACATTGTACAACCAGTCGAAATCAAAAATTTAATTCATAATTCCCAGTGTGATTTTTAAATAAAATTAATTTCACAATCGAATTCGATGTGGTTGGTTGTTTTTTTTTTGTTATTTTAAGTAATTGATTTGGAATGTTTCTTAAACTGATAACACAAATGTAAACACAATGATGATTCAAAATAAATGTAATTCGATAAGTGTACTAAATGTAACTAAGAAGAACCAAGAGAGAGAGAGAGATAACAAGAATTAGATAATTATTTTCAGAGAGTGACATTATTATTTTTTGAAATCTTGTTGTTTCTATCTGATTCGATCTGTGCGTGTGTTTGTTCAGCTTGTACAAAAAAAGGTTTAACTTTTCAAGATAAACAAATCAAATTGACGACTAAAATGGAATTAATTTTAAAATTTTAAAAAACTTATCTGAACTCAAGCGTAATGGGATTAATTTTTTTGTCTAATGTGTCAACGTATGTTACGAGTATCATTGAGTAACAGCTTAAACACAAAAGATATGATTTGAGTATATTTCAATAATGAGAAAATGAAATGTAAAAAATCTTTTTTTTTTATCTTTTTTTTCTTGACTCAAAATAATCTCATGATTGTTGAATGGATTTATCTTTTTTTTGGAATAAAGCGGATCTGTTTTATCTTCACACCTTTTGAATCGATATTTTTTTTAAAAATCAGACTCACATAGTTAATTCCAGAAAAGAATATTTTTTCAACCAGTCGACTTCTCAAAAGCATATTTCTGCTTTGATATCTAACTTAATTAGCTAGAGTAAATGTAAACTCTTTGATTGATAGTGCTTTAAGCTTATCACAAAAATCAAGTTGGAAAGAAACAAAAATGAACCCTGAAAATCGGTCCATGAGGAAAGTCTTTGACCATTGAAATTTGAATGTTGTATGTTTATTTTTAAATAAAATATTACAATCAAAAACTTTTTTAAACATTTTTATTCCTCCAATTCTTTTTTTTCTTAATAAATCAAAGATTCTACTCCTCCGCCTTTTGCAGCCTAATGACGAGGTTCTTAGATTAAACAATTAAGAACTCATGATTGGAAAAAAGATATTTTTGATGTTGAGGTACGATCTGAAAGCTAAAAAGCTCCCATTGACGTCGGTACCCAAAAAGGTCGAATAAAAAATTTCCAGGAAGTCACCCTCGGACGAAAACGGTAAAAAAGGCATTTTTTAGTGTATGCAGTCCCAGGGGTCACATTTCACCCCATTTTTGTTAAAGTTAATTTTAAGACAAAATTCTGAACAAATCAAAGGTCATACCTTTTTCATTTTTAGTTTTATTTCATTTAAAAAGGAAAACGAAAAGAGACATAAAAATAAAAAATCACAAGGACGAGGGATCTGTCACTTTCTGACTAAAAAATCGAAATTCTTGCGTATGAAAACCCTAAAAAAAATTTATCTCTTTCTGTTAAATAGACTTTTTTTTGAAAATCGATTTTGGGGGCTAAAACGGTACAGGATTGTAGAGAACGACTTTTTGATCCTATTCTTAAGTGTTTAAAACCAAAAAAATACTCCTCTCTTCAAGCATATGATCTTCGGAAAAAAAGGAAAGACAAACTCATTTTTCCAAAAAAAAATTACCGAGGAAACCCGAGGTATTCGGTTGGGGTCACGCCTAGAGAGCTTTTCCCTCAATGAAAAAGTATCCGTGAAAGCTGATCAAAATTTTTTAAACTAAAAATGACAAGGTACAAGGGTAAAAAGCCTTATAGAGACAATATTTCTGCTTGAAAATTTCGCAAAGCTAATATTATATTCGTAATCAGCGCATATGAAAACCTCCGAATCGTCCAATTTTGAAAAGTAACTGAAAAGAAGGAATTATGACCAGTGAAGGGTCAATTTAAAGTAGCCTTTAGAAGGGTTAGTATGGAAAAATGTCTTTTATAATGGTATTTTATTTTACTGAATATCTTTTCCATTTATCACCTAAAAGCTAGCAAAATCCTGAACATGGAATAATTATTATTATTGCAAAAACAGTATGATGGTTATAAGAATCAAGAAGAAAAGATGGGAAAATGGTGTAATGTATGTAACAATGCTCTTTCTTGCGGACCAGCTAACTAACCTATGGGATTTTAGACTTGTTCAAATAAGGAAAACAAATAAAAAAAAACGGTTCGTCAGCTTCCGAATACGAATTTCTGATAGAAATTTTAATCTCCTTTTTTGCAAAATAAAAAGCTAAGCTCTAAGACAATCGATTAGGGCTACTGACTCTCAAAAGAAAAAATTGAAACCTGAAATTTTTAGAATACCGATGGATCATCATTTTCCGCAACAAAAAAACCTTCGGTTTACGGATAACAAATTTCTGGTATCACATTTAGTGCACTTTCATACTATATTTATTCTTAAAGCTTCGATTTGCTGTATTTATTCTTAGATCTTCGATTCAAGTCACAACTTCTTTCCTTCTTTTCAAATTCTTCTTGACATGAATTTTATTATCAAAAATAGTTAAAAGATAACAACGACTGTTTTCAACTTTTTTTTTTTAGGTTTGAAAATATTCGAATAAAAATTTTAAAATTTCAATGTTTCGTTTTTTAAAATTTTGAATAAACTATTCGTTTAAAATTTTACCAATTGAAGATTGACAGAATTCCAATGTTCTTAAAAATATTTCAAGTCGAAAAATTTTGAAAAAAAAACTTCAATTAACAACCCTACTTTTGAAGAAATATTTCTAAATCCCCAAAAAATATTACCGTAAACGCCCCTGGGGTTTAAAGTAGAAAGACTGTTTTAAATCCAGGGATAGTTACACATTTGACTTCAAATTTTTGATCACTTTTGTCCCATCGAGAAAATTAAAATTATAGTTAATTTTGATGTTTCTGAAAGTCCAAACTAATTTTTAGCCCTGGGCTAAAACGCGGGAATAATCGGACTAATGTAGTTAGGCTTTGATTCTAAATTTGAAGCTAGTAGAATTAAAAAAATTGAAAACTGTTACTACAACTCTCATTTAAAACTGTTTTTACTGAAAGGAATGTCCTTTAATTCAGATGACCCGAAAATGTGCCTGGTCTTAAACTGATTCTAACCTGAGCCAAAAAGAGTCAAAAACATATTAGACACAGGGCTTAAAAACGGTTTTTCCACTTTTAGCCCGGGGTAATTTGCGAGCGTTTACGGTAGAAGTTTTAGATCTTAATGTCCTCTACAAAATTTAGTAGGCTCTTGGCGAGGGTCCTATTTATACCTTTTGTTCGACTCCACCCAAGAACATCGAAGTCCTGAGACCTAAAGACCTGTTGGGCTTTTTGGAATTTCAGTGCAACATGAAAGGCAACAAGTTAACAAAAAAATAAACTTCTTCAAAGGAAACATACCAGACTCTCAAGATAACACTAAAAGGGTTTTCTGACTCGAAGAATTCGAAAAAAAAAATGCTCAAATTTTACAGAAACTTAGAAAAAAACACAAAAAATATCATAGCATCAAAATTATATGTTCTTTAGTACGATCGCACAATAGGGATATATAGTACAATTGCAAAAAGCCTACCAACTTTTATAGAGGAAGGGACGAGGAACATTTTAAAAATAAAATTGGTTTTGTTGGACGTTTTTTTCGGGAGTTGTTACATTTTTTCTGAAAAATACATGGTTTTTTGAAAAAAAAATTAAAAGAGCTGTAGAATCTTATGTTGAAAAGTCTTTTTTATCGAATACAAGGCTCTTAAAGCGAGCAAAAAAAAGGAGGTTGACTTTTTTATCAGGGGTTAGACCTCATAATCGTTAAAAATCGATGAGGGTCTGGTACATATATTAAAAAATTCTTTTTTTTGCTTCTAAAAACCCTAATAAGTTAATTTTGGGTGTTTATTTTGATCCCTGACCGACTAAACTTTATGATTTGTGGCACTATATATCACGACTTTTCCTAAAGATGTCGTTTACTTTTATTTAAAAAGTAATGAGTCAATTTTTACTCAAAAAATAAAGGTTATCAAACGCTTGAACATGTCTGCTTGTATACAATTGGACCACAACTGGGTGACTTTCAATCCTTTCCAACTTGAACTCAGAGCCTTTAAAATATAAATAGCTTTTTTTGTTCTTTTAACTTTGAGTTGATTAACAAAACTTTACCAAATAACTCTTGAATTTCTTCTTTCTTACAAGAATGAGGTGGACCTGGATACAGTGATGTATCAAAATCAAATACATCGAGTAAATATCTCACGTTATCACAAAGTAGCCCTTTCATATGTTGAGCATACTTTACTCTTAATTCAAATGGTATAGATCCATATGAACCTCGGTCCCAAACACACTCAAAAGGTTTTTCAATTTGAGTGTTAAACTTGAAAAAATCTCCATTATAAATTTTAATATTTCCATTTTTACTTTGAAATAGTTTAAAATCATCTTTATCAAAGACAGTGTATTGAATATTATTTTCGATAAAAAATTGTTCGCATCCAATTTCGGCAAACTCTACGCCAATTATTTCGTGACCCAACGAAGCCAACCAGGCCATGTCTATTGCCTTGCCACAAAATGGAAAAAATATTCGACTCTTATTGCCACGAGTCAACTTTTTCAAGTGTCTAACTAAATATGGATGATTGTCATCGTGATGAAATCCAATGTCATTTTCGTTCCATTTTTGTTTCCAAAATTCAGCATCAGTGTTTTTAGGTGTAAGATTTTTTTTAGACATTTTTGAATTTCTAAATTATGAAATAATAATAATTTTTTTTTCTTCATTTTTATAAATTAGTAAACATCTGTAATCAAATAACTACATACATTTTAATGATAAAAAAATACTCATTTTAAGATTATGAATAAAATAATTTTCTTTCTGAGGTGTCGAGACCCCTCAAAAACCATACTTGACTTTTTAAAAGATAACTCTCGTATTCACTCATAATCCCCATAAACTATATATATTCTGAAAGGGCGTATAATAGCCTATTAGAAAAATGTATTTTCAAGGACCCTTGAGTTATTTGAAGGGTGCAAATTAAGGAAAAAAGGGCAAATTTTACCTTTTTGATTTTTTTTCGGCATTTTTCGCCTCCTGGTATACCAAAGGCAAAACAAAAATCAAAAAAGTAAAACCAACAAATTGTTCAGAATTTTATCTGGTTTTAGTATTGGTATAAATAATTGACATCAGGTGAACACTGAAGAAGTTATGTCAAAAAAAGTAAAAAAAAGTAAAAAAAAGGGTAAAATTTGCCCTTTTTTCCTTAATTTGCACCCTTCAAATAACTCAAGGGTCCTTGAAAATATTTTTTTCTAATAGGCTATTATACGCTCTTTCAGAATATATATAGTTTATATGAGGATGATGGGTGATTACGAGAGTTATGTTTTAAAAAGTCAAGTATAGTTTTTGAGGGGTCTCGACACTTCGGACCCCTCAAAAATTGAGAAATTTCCTTCCAAGACCCTAAAAAATTAATTTCAAAATCACAAGGTTGCAACAGATCTTATCTCCATTAGTCTACAAAAAGGGGGTATTAGAGAAGCACCTGTAAGCAAGGAATTACGGTACCCATCAACTGTCCTTTTCTTATAGAATACTCATACTTAAGTCTAAAACCTAACAGACTCCTTTCGAGGAATGCTTTGATCGTTTTTCAAGATGCCTAGCCTTCACTAATCCTAACCCGAACCCTACCTGGGGCTCCGCCCCAGGCCCCTTCCGAGAAACGGTTTATTAGTATATCAATATGTCTTCGTTTTCCATAAGAAAAGGACACAAAAGGTAGAAAAGAATCGATGCTTGCAAATATCAAGCATACAAAAAAAGGATAGAAAAGGTTTAATCTAATTATTTTGACTTTATTGTCAATCCATGGAATTTTGCAGAGCATGTTCTAAGCGTGGCTTTTGAATGTTATTTTGCAAGAAAGCACCTCTTCAAAGTTAATTCGATTTCATTCACTTCAAAAAAAAATATTTCAAGATTTGATACGAAACTTCACTTTGCCATAAATAGTTTCCCCGGTTTACCCTATTTTTGGAAATTCATTTTTGTTATCAATTTGACTGTAACACGTATTTTCTCCGCCTAAAATAGTTTTGATTCTATTGCCTTTGATTCATCACTTGCTCCAGAATCTGTTTCTTTCAGTATTTAAGAGTATTTTGCTTAAGGTTGTTTTAATTGGAGCCATTTTGTAAATTTCAGATTCACTGCTCCTTCCTTGTTCCTTGTCCTTTTAGGGTATTTAAAAAGATTTGGATTCTGCATAACAATTTTAATCTTTTCAAAAAGAAATTTAAAAAAATCAAGCACAAAAAACTTTTTTATAAAATAGAAAAGTTTATTTTAGAAGGTTTTAAATTACTTCAAAGTTGTTCAACTAATTGTAAGGCAATTCTTAAAATAATGCAATTTAACTTGATACATTAATGATAAGAAGATACAAAGATTTTTTACCTTTAAAATTTTTATTTTCTAAAATAAAATGGCTCCAAGTGAAATGTACTTGCAAGATCCTCCGGTTCAAACCAAAACCGGTTATTTTATCCCAAGCAAAATCGCTTTGATTGGAATTGTTCTCTTTGCATTAATATTTATAGGCTCGTTAATTGCTGTTTACAATTCCAAATCAACTCCTTTAGACCATCAATGTGTTTTTAATATTTCAACTACTCAAATGCCTCCTGTAGAATGTAAAAGCTTGTTCTGTCAAAATCGCTCAGTAATCAACGGTATGTTTACATCATCTATTTAATATTTAAGACATTTAAAAAGAGATATTTTTATTACTAGAATGGGAAACCACTTGTCCTGTTACAAGTTCTGAACCAGCTCAAACAAAACCCTCTTCGGATAAACCGGTGAAAAACTACCGTCTTCCACGTAACTTGAAACCCTTTTTTTACGAAATATTAGCATTGTGAAGTTTCGTTCAAAAAGTTCAAAAAGATCAGAAAAAAAATAAAAAAGCTGAATAATTTTTGATAGGAAGTGATGATGGGTTTAAAAAATGTACCAAAAGGTGTAACAAAAATTGTTACATGACTAAGAATAAAGAAAAATCAAAAACAAAATTTGATCAATCGATTATTGATTTTTGAAAAAAAAACGAGTGTTTTGTTAAGTTTATTCTGTCATCATGAGATAAAAATTTTAAATAATCGATTATATGCCAAAAATTGTTCGAATTATTGAAGCCAGTGTCCAACAAAATCCATTCCATACTTAAGCTATAGAAAAATTCCCTATTTAGAGCCGAAATAATGGAACAAAAAAATTTTTGAACACTCTCCTCTAAAGTTTGAGCGAGGATCGAACCCAAAACCTTTAGATTACAGTTATATTTTGTTTTGTACAATACCCTATCCACAAACATTAAGTGTTAATTAGATGATTGATTAGGACTATTTCAATAAAATCGCAATAACTCTCGCTTACGGCGTTGAATATTTACGACTTTCTTGAAAAATCATTAAGGGATAATTTTGAATTTTTATCTCATGATGACATAATAAACTTAACAAAACACTCGTTTTTTTTCAAAAATCAATAATCGATTGATCAAATTTTGTTTTTGATTTTTCTTTATTCTTAGTCATGTAACAATTTTTGTTACACCTTTTGGTACATTTTTTAAACCCATCATCACTTCCTATCAAAAATTATTCAGCTTTTTTATTTTTTTTCTGATCTTTTTGAACTTTTTGAACGAAACTTCACAATGCTGAAATATTGGTAAAACCATTTTTCAATGTGTTCGAAGAGCCATCATACTACAATGGTCATGTCCTAATCAAATTTAAATGTTTAAATAACACATCGAAACTCGTCTTTCATAAACACCCGAGCATTGAAATTTATAATTTATCATTTGAATTAAGAAGTTTAACCGATCGGTATTTTATAGCTGTCATTCAAATGAGAGAATCAAATTTTTTAATCGAGTCATGGTCCTATGATAACGAAACTCAAAAATTTCATGTTGAATTTTACAAAGAAATCTTTCGACAAAATGAAGAGTATAGTCTTGGATTAGGATTTAAGGGTGTTCTAAATAATGATAATATCGGATTCTATAAAAGTTCATATTTTACTGATGATGGACAAAAGAGATGGCTTTTGGCATCTCAAATGGAAGCTACTGAAGCTAGAAAGTAATCAAATTTTTCAATATTTCACAAAATAAAAAAGTGAAAAAACAATTCTTTAAAAGGGCTTTTCCATGCTTTGACGAACCAGATATGAAAGCAAAATTCAAGTTACGTGTCATTCACGACTCAACTCTAACCCCTTTGTCCAACATGCCAGTGAAATCAATCACAAAAATAGACTCAAATGATCGTTCAGGCTACAACTGGATTCAAACTGATTTTAATGAAACAGTTGAAATGTCATCCTATCTAGTCGCTTTAGTCCTTTCCGACTTCGAATGTCTCACACGTTATGTAGATTTAAAGTTTAGCAAAAACATAAGTGTTAGTGTTTGTTCTCGACCAAATGTTAAACAAAATTTATTATTTGCTTTTAATGCAACTGTTCATATCCTTAAATTTTTTGAATCATTTTTCAATATTGAATATCCGTTGCCAAAACTTGATCATGTTGCTTTACCTGATCATTCGGCAGGGGGGCTTGAAAATTGGGGTCTCGTCACATACCGTGAGGCAAGACTCATTCTTGATCCTAAAAAAAGTAGCCAAGAATCAGAAGAAAAGATAATTGAAGCAATTTCTCATGAAACTGTTCATCAATGGTTCGGAAATTTAGTCACTCCGGCTTGGTGGAATGATTTATGGTTAAATGAAGGTTTAGCTCGGTACTTACAAACCGCTGGAACTAATTCATTTAAACCTCCATGGAATATGTTTGACCAATTAATGAAGATTATTTTATCCGTAATGGAAGATGACTCGGTACAATCTTCTCATCCTATTCTTCAAATTGTTATATCATTCGCTATTTAAATCATTTTTAAGCCATTCTTCAGTTGGAGCATCCACTGGACAATTCAAGTTTTATCTTGGCCAATTTGGATTCATCAGGCTTCTATCGTGTTCAATATGACGAGACTCTTTTATCCAAAATCAAGACCCAACTTTCATTAAACCATCAAGGAATACCAGTCCGAATGAGAGCTCAATTAATCTCAGACATTTTTAGTCTTTTACAGGCTAATAAAATTGAATCTTCCGAACCGTTTGAGTTTGTCGAATATTTAACAAATGAAGATGATTACCTTCCATGGTATTCATTTGTACTGAAACTAAGCTACTTTTTTGACATGATCGAATCAACTGAAGTATACGGTGACTTTCGACTTTATGTCCTCAAACTAGTCGAACCATTGTACAAAAAAATCGGTTGGGAAGACAAAGTAAACGATTCTTGGTTAAACAAAAAGCTTAGAAGTCTAGTCATTAGCTTAGCTTGTCGTCTTGATCATGATGATTGCATCCAGAAATCTGTCAAATTGTACAAAGATTGGATGAAGACTGAGACCACGAACAATATTCCTAAAAATCTTCGTTCAACAGTCTACTGTACATCGATCAAGTTCGGAACATACTCTGAATGGAATTTTGCGTCCGTTCAATACGACAAAGAAAGCGACTCGAATTCAAAAAAAGAACTTCAATTAGGAATGTCTTGTTCAAAAGAACAATGGATCCAAATAAAGTATTTAAATGATC
Source organism: Brachionus rubens (assembly GCA_022207745.1). Classification (NCBI taxonomy): domain Eukaryota; kingdom Metazoa; phylum Rotifera; class Eurotatoria; order Ploima; family Brachionidae; genus Brachionus; species Brachionus rubens. Next base: position 3,229,857 of record JAJVHD010000005.1, read on the forward strand.
AACTTAATTTGAACAAGACACGAAAACAAGATGGTCTTTTTGGTATTCGTTATAGTGCTACCAATCTTTATTCTAACAAAATCACTTGGGCGTTTGTTAAGAATAATTGGAATGTTTTAACTGAGAGGTATTTTTTTAACAGAGATGGTTAGATGGTTTTATAATGTTAAATTTTTAAAGATATGGAAGGCCTATAGCTTATTTAATTTCAGACTTGTCTTCAAAATTTAACACAGAAAGTGATTCAAATTTTGTAAGTTAGATCACAACTAGAATTTATTTTGCTAATTTTTTGTCATTTTTAAGTATGATTTTTTTCTCGAGAGCATTGGCCTTCGATCAGTCGCCCGTGAAACAAAGGTTTCTACTGAAAAACTAAAAGCCAATATTAAATGGATTGACAACAATTTGGAGACTCTTAAAAAATGGTTTTCTAGACAATAAAATTAAACTCAATTTCAAAAAAATCTTTTAATAATTTTTAAAAATCATTCAACTAAGCGGTTTATATAGAATTTTTGGATCGATATTTCCGTTCTCCTAAAAATTAAAACAAATTTCACAGATTTCGGAAAATTCGGTTGATTCGGTTGTCCACTCAGGACCGGCGCTATGTGCTGGCCGATGTACTATAGCAACTCCTATTTTCTTAATATCAAAAACTGGTCATTTTTGAGATTGAGATTTATTATTTCTTTTAAACGCAAGCGGTTTTACTAAGTCAATTATTCTGTTGTAGTCCTCTTATGACTTCAACTACTTTCCAAAAGAGTATTTAGTTTAGCTGTGATTATACTTGAAACCTAACAGTTTATGACTATATAGATTTCAAGTTTATAATCACAGTGTATTTTTATTATAATTTACTTTGAGAGTTTATGTTAAGTTTGTTTTGACATAAAAATAAAAAGCTGGGGAAACGCTTTTCTTATGTATACTCTAGCTTTAAGATTTTGTAGGGTACTGAAAATTTTCGAAAATTTAGTGTTTAAAAATTCGAAGTGAAATCATTTTTATAGAGGATATATTTTGTAAAAATTTCAATTTTTAATGATCTAGACCGGAGAGAATGGGTTTCAAATCTAGCCTGGGTTGATGTGTACTTTAACTTTCAAATAATTATATTAGCTTCAGCGGCTAATGAATCAGCTCAATCGGAATAAAATTGAAAATAAAAACAAAATAATTTCTTTTAAAGTTTTTATTTTAAATTGTGATAGCTATTTCGACTAAAAAGTCTTCTTCAGACAATGGAGAAATAAAATATTTTTTTAGATGCTTAAATAGGAAAAAAAAAAAAAATTTTATAAATTTTGCGTAATTTCAAAACTACTATATGTATCTAGAAAATGTAATTGTGTTAATTGAAGGAATAACTTCATTAAGCAATGGAATTGCTAATATAAGGAAATAGGGATACTGCAGTATCCCATTCCCTATCCCTTGGGTCGCTAAAATTATATGGATAAGAAGGGGGGGGGGGGGAATAGAGATGGAACGTTGTATGGGGAGAAACTTTATTTTAATTCTTATTATTCAAAATTAAAACTAAACAAAACTAATTAATCATCAAAAGAAAAGTGTGTGTGTGTTGGTCTCTCTACCCATTAAACTAATACATTTGTAACTTGACATATTGTTAAGTTACCTCTCGTCTTGATGACTGAGGAATTGGTTTATTACATAAAAAAAAGACAATAATAAATAAATGAAGTCAAAAATAAAATATGCTCTTTGTAACATTATTTAAAGTTTTCATTGTCTGGTTGGAGATTTATTGATTGAGGGTTTACTTTTTTTTGATTTTATAGAAAAAATTTGATTGAACAACTTACGAAATATTTTGCTCAAAAAATAATAAACAACAAATGAATATGAACATGAAATAAGATAAAAAAAGTTTCCAGTCAAGTAGACATTTGTACAAATTTTATTTATTCGGTCACATTGCAATGCGCCAAAACTCATTTTAACAACATAAATAGCAGATCCAAATTCAAATGCTCGTAATATAAGAATAATTTGAAAATTTAAACAAATTATAAATGTTGTACGAAATTGAGTTTTTTTAATGCTAGCAATTTTTTTACCTTTTGTCATCAATTGTTTATGGCTTAAGTTTGAACGAAATTTGACTAAAACAAAAAAATCAATCAAAAACAAAGCCACTAATAAACAAATATCATTAAAAATAAAACTTATCGAATAAATAACTAAATAAAATGGATTTTTTGGTTTCGGAAATAAATGTCGGCTCTCATGTTTGTACTCAGATTCAGTCGGGCCAGAAAATGTATTTCGAACAGGAAATTCTGTGTAATCATAATAATCGTTTGATTCCAAACTCTTGTTTACGATAGCGGTTAAAATTTTATCTGAGTGTGACATAAAAGTAATTAATGTTATAAAAATAAATTTAATAGAGTTTAAATTCTGAACAAAGTCAAATTTTTTTTGTTCGATTAAAGCGTAACGACAAACTGAAATCAAAAGTGTTAAAACATTCGATAGGGTCTTCAAACTACCCCCTAAGAAATCATAAAATATAATCTCGTAATACTGAGAGGGTAAACTCCTTGCAATTTGTAAGCAATAAATTCCATTGATACCGACACAAATATTAATCAAATGGAATATAAAGATGAAGCAATAGATTAAATTTAATATTGAGTTGTAAAACATGAATCTGTACATTGGACTTTTGAGTTCTTTTTTGACTTCTTGATCTTTCGAATTGAATGATAGAATTTTGATGTTGATGATATTACCGATTAAGCACAAAAAACAAATTAAGGGTGTAAAAAATAATGTAGATAAATGTAAAAGCTCAGTAGTGTATAATTTGTCTAATGCCGGATTATTGTAACGACGTGTTTTGTTACAATTTTTAATCATTATATCATAATCACAGTCTAAAACTTTTGAACAGTGAGTTTTATTCTGTAAAATCCAATTTAATGTACAAGTACAGTTAATAGCTTGACTTTGGTTAGCTTCTAAAAATCCTTTCAAAGATAAAAAATTACAAAAATCTTGGTCTTGAATGTTCAAATCACTTATCAATAAAGAAACACTGAAAGAAAAATCATAAATTTGGTTTACATAATCTATTTCTATTTCTACTTGTTCCAAATCCTTGAAACCTTTGAACACGTCTTTTTCAATTTGAGTCAAACTTCCTTTTATTTCAACTATTTTAACTGATTTGAAAACATTCTTATCGAATAATTTCGAATCAAGAATCCCTCTATAAAAATACAAACATAAATATTGAATGTTTGAGTTTATTTCGAAAGAATTTTCTGTTTCGAATCCGAGTAAGTTATGTTTAATCAAAGTTGAGCTCAATCCATATATATCGATTGACATAATATTCGAATTTTTAAAAATAAATGGCGACGTCTTTCGATTATACTTAACAGTAAAATATAATTCAAAAAGATTTATATTAGGGAAAATCGTCATATTAAAAATCGATTCGTCAAGTTTCAAGGTAAAATAATTAAATTTTAAGTTTATTATCATGTTGGGATCAATTTTGTTAAAGAGTGTTATCCTTCCAATTCCGTTTATGTAAATAAAAATGAATGTTAAAAAACGGGTCTTTTCATTAAAGTATGGACTTGGAATCTGCAGCGAGTCGTTGAGAACAATAGGAAAGTTTGGTTGAATTACAATAGGGTTTATTTTCACTTCATTTGCTTTAAAACATGTGAAATTAAGTTTATCAAAATTGTTGAAATTAGAAATAGTTAATCGATAACCTGGGTGTATATAGAATAAACTTAAATATTTATTCATTATTTTACATTCTTCATAGTCTTTTAAATGTTCAATTAAATTTGTAAATGACTGAAGATAAAAGAAAATTAGAATGAAAAATAAAATTTTCATTTTTTATCCTGAATTCGAAATGTTTAATTTTTATGTGCCTTTATAAATTCAACTTGAAACCTGTCATTAAAAGTTAAAAAGCTTTTAAAATACTCAATTTTAGCAACCTAAACGGGTCTTATTCAATGATGTAATTTTTAAATTTATCTTTTAAAATGCTGAAATTAGACCTGATCTTGTATTGTTACTAATAAATACAAAATGGTGTTTTCAATCGCATCATTTCTAAGATTTTAAGCTTGAAGATGTATCGAGCCACATGATAAATACGAAGCGGTATTCTATCTCCTTTTTTATTCTATCTTTTCTTATACGACCTTTTATAACGACGAATGTACTGTGTTTAAGACTAGTGTAGTCGTAGAATGGTATTGACCTTTCAATTATCTTTTATTGTAACCACACTTTAATTAAAGCGCTTTGTCAAACTTTTTTGGATGTGTGTTCTTGCTTTTGAAAAATTGAATTAACTCGACTTTACTCCCTATTGATGATAGAATATTTGTTCCCGATAATGTTGAGGAAAAATGTTAAGAGCTTTTTCCAATTCAATAGATTGTGTTTAAAACTTTTACAACAAGTCCTGTTTAAAATTGAATTTTTTGAATCTTGGTGCACAATTTTTAGTGAATGACCGGAAACGTCTGAAGTTATTGAATCAAAATCTTTGAACATTTTTAGACTGATTTAGAAAAGCTTTTGAAAGACTAAAGCATTTCTTTATTTTACAGTTAAGCAATATAACACCACATCAAACTTTATTTTGAATTACTAATCCTAGCTACTGATTCTAGCGGTATAGGTGACTTCCCAGATACAGGTAAAATCTTATCCACCTTAAGATTAATTATTTGAGAGTACAAGTACACATCAAGCCAGGCTAGATTTGAAACCCATTCTCTCGGGTCTACATATTGGTGAGAGCAGTGCTAGCCATGGGTGATGACCTATACCCTACCCGAACCCTAATTTTCGGGTTACTCAAAACGACCCAATTCCGAAAATAAATGGGACCACATGTCTGTATTGAAACAAAAAACAAAATTGTCACGAATTGGGTGCAATTAAATCTTCCATATCTAACAACCACTCAGAAACACCGAATAACATGGGTGTCATACTACAGAGACTTGCGGGTCACAACCCAGATGTGAAAAACAAAAAAAAACAAATAGCAATTAAACATAAAAAACATCACCAAGTAAAAGGTCAGTTGCATTCACTAAAAATAGCTTTATTATACTAGACGAGATTGAGTATGGTAAATACAACAATTGTTATTATACTATATGTTGTTAGACTGGAGATGGAAACAAGGAAGAAAAACAACACTGTCCTTGAGGAAATACTTGAGGTATTTGTAAGGGTTAATGGGAATAGTTCATAACTTTATGAGATAGTGAAGTACAACAGTGAAAATCAGTTCTAGATTGAATTACATGAGAAATTACAATATCACCTTATTTGATGGGAAGTTAGGCGAGTGGACGGCAAACGGCTTCAGAATAGGCAAATATCTAGAATGATATTCGGAATCAAAATATTTTTTTTTAAGCGTTTTTAGAATGTTTTTTTTTTTCGATTTTAGTAAAAAATTTAAAAATTGATTTGCATTTACAAAAGATGGACAAATTTAATTTTTGTTCAAAATCAATTAATTTTTAGAAAATATTTATTTTAAATTTAAGACCGAAAATTGATAAAATGTAACAAAAAAATCTTATATTTCAATTCACTAATTAAAAACAGATAACCATTTTAATGGTTTAAATTTCTTTTAGTTTATTTTTTCTTTATCTTAAACCATTTTTTTTGAATTGTATGAGATTTTGTGTCCTAAACAAAAATTAAACTTGATATATCAATGATAAGACGAATAGTGAGAGTATTTTTAAAATACAAACATTTTTTATTTAAAACAAATTTTTAAACTTCTAAAATAAAATGGCTTCAAGTGAAATGTACTTGCAAGATCCTCCGGTTCAAACCAAAACCGGTTATTTTATCCCGCGTAAAATCGCTTTGATTGGCTCTGTTCTCTTTGCATTAATATTTATAGGCTCATTAATTGCTGTTTACAATTCCAAATCAACTCCTTTAGACCATCAATGTGTTTTTAATATTTCAACTACTCAAATGCCCCCTGTAGAATGTAAAAGCTTGTTCTGTCAAGACCGTTCAGTAATCAACGGTATGCTTACACCATCTATTTAATATTTAAGACATTTAAAAAGTGATATTTTTTTTACTAGAATGGGAAACCACTTGTCCTGTTACAAGTTCTGAACCAGCTCAAACAAAACCCTCTTCGGATAAACCGGTGAAAAACTACCGTCTTCCACGTGACTTGAAACCCTTTTTCTACGAAATATTGGTAAAACCATTTTTCAATGTGTCCGAAGAGCCATCATACTACAATGGTCATGTCCTAATCAAGTTTAAATGTTTAAATAACACATCGAAACTCGTCTTTCATAAACACCCGAGCATTGAAATTGATAATTTATCATTTGAATTAAGAAGTTTAACCGATCGGTATTTTATAGCTGTCATTCAAATGAGAGAATCAAATTTTTTAATCGAGTCATGGTCCTATGATAACGAAACTCAAAAATTTCATGTTGAATTTTACAAAGAAATCTTTCGACAAAATGAAGAGTATAGCCTTGGATTAGGATTTAAGGGTGTTCTAAATAATGATAATATCGGATTTTATAAAAGTTCATATTTAACTGATGATGGACAAAAGAGATGGCTTTTGGCATCTCAAATGGAAGCTACTGAAGCTAGAAAGTAAACAAAAATTTTCCAATATTTCTTAAAATAAAAAAGTTAAAAAACAATTCTTTAAAAGGGCTTTTCCGTGTTTTGACGAACCAGATATGAAAGCAAAATTCAAGTTACGTGTCATTCACGACTCAACTCTAACCCCTTTGTCCAACATGCCAGTGAAATCAATCACAAAAATAGACTCAAATGATCGTTCAGGTTACAACTGGATTCAAACTGATTTTAATGAAACAGTTGAAATGTCATCCTATCTAGTCGCTTTAGTGCTTTCCGACTTCGAATGTCTCACACGTTATGTAGATTTAAAGTTTAGCAAAAACATAAGTGTTAGTGTTTGTTCTCGACCAAATGCTAAACAACATCTGCATTTAGCCTTAAACGCATCGGTTGAAATTCTTACATTTTTCGAGTCTTATTACAACATTGAGTATCCGTTGACCAAACTATACCATGTTGCTTTACCAGACTTCTCAGCCGGTGCGATGGAAAACTGGGGTCTTATAACATACCGTGAAGCAAGGCTTTTTTATGACCCTAAAAAAACAAGTCAAGCAGCTGAAGAAGGAATTATTGAAGTAATTGCTCATGAAATTGCCCATCAATGGTTCGGTAACTTGGTTTCCCCGGTATGGTGGACTGATCTTTGGCTGAATGAAGGTTTCGCCCGGTACATGCAAATTGTCGGAACTGATTCATTCAAACCTGAATGGAATATGTTCGATTTAATGATGAGGATTGTTTTATCAGTTATGGAACAAGACTCAGTGCAATCGTCACACCCGATTTCGATCGAAGTTAATAACCCAGATGAAATAAATGAAATATTTGATAGTATTACTTATGGTAAAGGAGCTTCTGTCATTCGTATGATCTATTACTTTCTTGGTGAGACCAGTTTCAATCGTGGATTAACGGTAAGATATCCGAGGCAGAGCCTTTAATATTGCGAGTAACGAAGCGTTAATTTTTTTGTATTACCTTGACAGTCTCTTTTTGCCAAAATTTTTAACTCATTCCATTTGCTGAAAAAAAACATACACACCTCTTACAATAGAATCTTTTTAACCATATTCACTTACCGCTTTGCCTTATTAAAGATAACAGGGATCTTAAAATGTGTAGTGTTCGGAAATTGAAAATTTTTTGTTACATTTTGAAAGATTTTTTTTTAAACTAAAAAATAATTGAAACCGAAAAAAATGAAACTGGCTTATTAAGGCATTAAATATAATTGTTAAGAGCGGGAAACTGCAAGTTACGGAGGTCGAATGGTGTGTCAAATATTCAAATAAATGTGATTAGTTTCTTAAAATTCAGCTTGTTTGTTACAAAAAAAATTATAACAGCTTAATTGTCGAAGATTTCCAGTGTTTGGTAAAGGTTAGACGGAATATTGAGCAGTTTGTCTCCACTTTCGTTGGGATGACGGATCAGGGAACAAGTTGATAGATTTTTTTTTACCAAATTACTTTTTCTATGTTTTTAACAAAGACTAGGTAGGTGAACCCAAGTTGAAAAATTAAAGATTTATTTAGTTAAAGGTTCAGTTCTTGTTTAGAGGCGAAAAACGGCCTAAAAATTTGAATGTGAAATTTTAGAATGGGGGGTATATTTAAAAAGCATGGTACTTTTAATTTCTAAAGAGGCCTAGTGTTGGTAATTTTTTTTTAAAGTACTCTATGTTGAAAGTGTGGAAAATAGGCTTTGTCATCTTTACCTAGTAATCAAGAAGGTAGTCTACTTAAACCATTAGAAGCCTATTATGTGGTTCTTTCTAAGTTTTAACCTCCAGTCGACGATATTAGCTTTTTTTAGGAGATAGAAACGAAACATCAAGCGTAACCTCAGCATCATTAAGATTTCATAAAGTTGGACTTGGCGATCTTGTCCTTATCTGAAGGTCAAATAAGCTAAACTGGTTATCTAATGAACCATAAAAAGCCTTTCATTATATCTCTAAAGGTTTCAGTTGTAAAATAGGCCTTTCATTGAGCCAGCTGACATAGAAATGCGAAAGGGTGGAAGGAATGTACGAAAAAATGGAGAACATGGCCCTACAAACGGGTGGAAGGCATGGCCATATAAATGGGGGAAGGCATGGCCCTACAAACGGGTGGAAGGCATGGCCATATAAACAGGTGGAAGGCATGGCCATATAAATGGGGGAAGGTATTGTCGTACAAACGGGTGGAAGGAATGGCCCTTTAAAAGGGGGAAGCATGGCTGTAATAACCGAAATTGATAGGAATCGTTAGAGCTGTTCTAAGTCTTTTCTTTTGAAATGTGAAAGTTATCTATTAGGTTAAATGTTAATTGATAATTGAACAGATGTTATCTATTGTTTATCAATTAGATGTGAATTCGGTATTATTAAAAAAAAACAAAATGAAAAGGAAACATAAAAATTAATCAATTAGTCAATTATTTTTTTGTTCTTCTAATCTTTTTTATGTTGCGATCCAATAGATTCCTGTACTTTTTAATCCAATAGAAATCAAGCGGTCGAACAAAGGCTCAAAATCACTCGGTATTAGTTTCTCACGTCTGGTTATTAGCTTCGTCACTTCGTTCCTTGCAATTAATCGCAAATAAAAATATTTTTAATTTTTTTTGATAATTTTTGTTTAGGAATATTTGAAAAAGTATTCGTACGGAAATGCAATCCAAGATAATCTGTGGCAATCACTTCAAGAAGTAAGATTTTTTATTTTCATTAAAAGTTTCTAAGTATTTTTTTTTAAAGTTTTCTGCTTATGGTTCGAATGGTCTAAATTTGACTCAAGTCCTAAACACATGGACTAAACAAATGGGATATCCTTTAATCAATATAAAACTTGTCAATTCAACTCATATTGTATTAACTCAAGAGCATTTTTTGTTTGATCCTAGTTTAACAGTTCAAAAATCTCCTTACAAGTACAAACTAATTTTATTAATTTTACAAATAAGGTAATTTTAATCTTTTAAGTTACAAATGGTACGTTCCATTTTCGTTTTCAACTGAAAGATTACGATCATCTGGTAGCTTAAAAGCAGCCAAGTATAACGTCTCTAATATTAATACTGTCATTAATTGGATGGAACCAAATCAAACAGAAAGTAATTTTCGCAAAGTGTAAAATCGAAGCAAAATCTGAATTTGTTAGGACTGGAACAGGTCTTGCATACCAAAAACCGTAAATTCAACCTTATGGTTTTTGGTAGACCTATTATCGACCATCATTAACTACCGTAAAACCTTGCATTCTACCTCACCCTAATATCAAACTTTGACTTTAAATTTAAAGCGTCAAGAGCTTTCAAAAAACCATCTCGCTTATCAGCAAGGAAATACGGTATGATTGACTAATAGAACCTCATCCTTCATGAGGTGAACAATAGAAACGATTCTTTAAAGAAAAAAGTTCCGTAATTTTTTCTTTAAAATTTTCACATCGATTCATCTTATTCTATCTAAAAGTTTTATAGTGTAATAATGGTCCGATCGTCTACTTGAGATCTTTAGCTTTTAGGTCATATCTTATTGTTATTATTTTAAATAATCTGTAACAAGCATAGCTCGCGTAGCTTAGGTTCATAATACCAGCTATGGCAAATCATTAAAAGAGAACAACAAATGAAATAATATCCATTTATTAGCTTTTCTATTTGTAAAAAAATTTTGCCGAGCAGGACATGCTTTGACGAGTTGTCGATATTTACCCTTACTACTTGTTGTTGAACTTGAAGGACTAGTTAATGTCAAATTTGGAACTTGAACTAGAGAGTGGTACCATTCTACGATATTGAGATTATTTTTGATTTTGAATAGTTGGATTAGGTCAGCTCTTTTTCGTCGTCCTTCAAGGGTACTTAAACCTAAGAGTCTATGTCGATCTTCATAGCTTTTGTTACGTATTCTTGCTGATCTATTAGCAAGTCTTTGCACTCTCATGACTTTAATGTCGTGCTTTTTGAAAGGACTCCATACTACAGCCACATATTCAAGATGGAGTCTTACATACGTCGTGAATGTATTCTAAGCTGTGAATGTTCTTTTTAATGTGAATGAAGACATCTCATTCTAAGATTGGCTTTTTTAATGCTTATCACTGTAAAACGCATCTGCAAAGATTTATTCAACATGTTCACTCCTTAAAAATAATTTTAAATTTTGATCCATTTGATACAAATGTTTTTTGAGACGAATCTTCACATAGCCTAAATTTAGTTAATGCAAAATAAGCTTTTGACGTTGGGTTTTTTTATTTGATCATCCCATTTAAGGTCGTTTCTTATTATTGTACCAAGGTCTTTTTCTGAATTTGTAGTTCCTAAGACGTGTATCAAACATAGAGAGTCTGACAAACTGCTAAAATAATAATCTCTATTTTGATGAATTTCGGGGTTACCAAAGTGCTTAACTTTAGATTTGTTAGAGTTAAAATTCCTATTCTACAAGATCTCGCAAAATTACTTGACGGAGTGGGTAAATCGATAATACTATTTTCCAATCACAGAGTACAAGGTACATTTATAAATTTTTTGATTATACAATTTTGGGCTCCAAACATAATGTCATGAATAACAAATTCAGATATTCGTAAATTTTGCTCTTGTACTATTAAACTCTTTTAAGCCATTCTTCAGTTGGAGCATCCACTGGACAATTCAAGTTTTATCTTGGCCAATTTGGATTCATCAGGCTTCTATCGTGTTCAATATGACGAGACTCTTTTATCCAAAATCAAGACCCAACTTTCATTAAACCATCAAGGAATACCAGTCCGAATGAGAGCTCAATTAATCTCAGACATTTTTAGTCTTTTACAGGCTAATAAAATTGAATCTTCCGAACCGTTTGAGTTTGTCGAATATTTAACAAATGAAGATGATTACCTTCCATGGTATTCATTTGTACTTAAATTAAGCTACTTTTTTGACATGATCGAATCAACTGAAGTGTACGGTGACTTTCGACTTTATGTCCTCAAACTAGTCGAACCATTGTACAAAAAAATCGGTTGGGAAGACAAAGTAAACGATTCTTGGTTAAACAAAAAGCTTAGAAGTCTAGTCATTAGCTTAGCTTGTCGTCTTGATCATGATGATTGCATCCAGAAATCTGTCAAATTGTACAAAGATTGGATGAAGACTGAGACCACGAACAATATTCCTAAAAATCTTCGTTCAACAGTCTACTGTACATCGATCAAGTTCGGAACATACTCTGAATGGAATTTTGCGTCCGTTCAATACGACAAAGAAAGCGACTCGAATTCAAAAAAAGAACTTCAATTAGGAATGTCTTGTTCAAAAGAACAATGGATCCAAATAAAGTATTTAAATGATCAACTTAATTTGAACAAGACACGAAAACAAGATGGTCTTTTTGGTATTCGTTATAGTGCTACCAATCTTTATTCTAACAAAATCACTTGGGCGTTTGTTAAGAATAATTGGAATGTTTTAACTGAGAGGTATTTTTTTAACAGAGATGGTTAGATGGTTTTATATTGTTAAATTTTTAAAGATACGGTAGCTCAATGTCATTTTCATATTTGGTCTCTGATTTGTCTTCAAAATTTAATTCTGAAAACGATCTTAATGATGTAAGTAGACTTAGGCTGTGTTAGGGTTTCAAAAATTTAACCCTATTTTTTTATAAGTTTGTCTCATTTTATTCAAATGTAAGTCTTAGATCAGCAGGTCGTCAAGTTAAAATATCAACTGAAAGAATACAAGCAAACATAAAATGGGTAAATTCAAATTACAATAATCTATTCAAATGGTTTAATGGAAGAAATTCAACTCGATATCAAGAATTAATAAACTACCGTTTACCTGAACATTTGAAACCATTCTTTTACGATTTAAGGTTAAAAGTAAATCTTAAATCACCTAGCTTACGCGAACATGAACCATTTACATTTGATGGTGATGTTAAAATAATGTTCACTTGTTTGAACGTGACTAATCGAATAGTCTTGCATCAAAAGAATCTTAAAATCAGTTCGTTTAAAGTATTCGAAGGGTCAAGACTAATCGAAACAGAAAATGAAATTGAGTATGATTTGATAAGAGACTTTATTACCATTGGTCTCAAAGATGAATGTTCAAAAGGGGTTAATTACACCTTACAGGTGATTTATACAGGAAATTTAACAGACACATTATCGGGTTTTTATTTGAGTTCGTACGTAGACGAGACGGGACAGATTAATTAGTAATTTTTGAAGATTAAAATTTTAATAAATATTTTAATATTTTTGTCTCAAGTCTTGGTACGACACAATTTGAGCCAACATATGCTCGTAAAGCGTTTCCATCATTCGATGAACCCCATTTAAAAGCACAGTTTAAAATCTCTTTAATCAGACACAGGAATTTAAGTTCGGTATCAAATATGCCTTTGGAAGAGATTTTACCACTCGGTAATGACTTTTTTATGGATGTATATGAAAAGTCAGTACCAATGTCAACATATTTGGTCGCTTTTGTCATTTCGAATTTTAAAACGATTAAAAAATTATCTCCCATTCATCGGGTTAGTGTTGAAGTTATGGCTCGACCTGAGGCAATACAAAAGGGCTATGGAAATTTTGCGTTAGACGAAGCGGCTAGAATTTTAGATCATTTTTCCGAATATTTTAATACAACTTACCCATTGCCCAAATCAAGTAAGTCGTTTTTATCATTATTTGCCTTAAACTAACCTCTAAAGTTGTTACGTTACAGTCACGCATTCTGTTTTGCAATATGCCTAGCTTAATTAGTTGCTTGCCTTCTTTGTTTTTGTTTACCCAATTTGCTGACCTGGTTCGTTTACCGACGAGCTTTTGTATCATTCTAGTTCACTGAGATGATTTTGATCCAAAAATCATTAATCGGTCATAAGGATCCTAAATTTTTTTTGGATCTGTCCCAAAAGATTTTACTTTAGCCAATTCCTAGACCATTACTTTCACTCCTGACGCCGTCATTTTGATGTTTTTATCGTATTTTGGTTACCCTCTGAACAAAATTAAAATATTTTCAAAAGGTTTCCTTTGACCCCTGAACAAATGATTTCGAAAAGCTCCCTCTCTAGTTAAAGCTTGTAAAACTAGCTTGGTAGTCAGCTTGGTAATCAATGATAGCTTTTGGAAATCATTAGTTTATGAAAGTTCGCAAGAGGTACACGTTAAAGACAACAACTGAAGTTGACAAAATCCGTGTTTTACTTCCATAAAGTTGAACAGATAAACAACAGACTTGAAAAATTCATGACTTCAGCTCAATTGATGTTATTTTTAAGCCTCTTCGAAACCAGTGTAATCAAAATCGTTTAGTTTTTTTTAGTAGGTGCCTTTGATACTTTCTTAAACATGTTGAGTTTTATAATATCGTTATTTAATTGATTAATGTTAGCACAGTTAGTGGTACATACGTAGTATTGCACCTGTGAATTGGATTATTTAAGAGTAAGGGCTTCGGTATTTTACTTGATTTTACACCAATGACATTTGAAAGCTTGGCTAGTTTCTTTGCTTCTTTGAATTTGACCCGTGCGGGATTCGAACTCCCAATTTCGTGACCTAAAAATTTGCGCATTGATCTAACGACGATACCAAATGAGCTATAATTCCCATCGAACACAACGCCCCGTATTACACAAACAGTCGGAATTTTTTTTCTCTTTGTGGGGATCCAAACCTCGAACCTCTGCTTGCAAACCATACGGGCTGATCATTGACGGAGCAAGTCCTTCCAAAGACCCCGTCCTTGGGAATTACTATAGAAAACATATAAAATTATTCATTTAAACGATTATTTCAATTTTTCAAAAAAACGTCTAAATCTTAAAGGTTTTTGATTTTTAGTACCTTTTTAGTCACATTGTTTCTATTCAGCAGGTTAATAAATAAAAAATCTAGTACCAATATTTTGAAGAGATTTTCTGCTCTACAAGCCGGTAGGTAAAAGGAAAAATTAAGTTTTAATACTTTTCAAAATACTACCGTAAACGCTCGCAAATTGCCCCTCGGATTTAAGGTAGAAAGACTATTTTAAACCCAGGGATAGTTACACATTTGACTTCAAATTTTTGATCACTTTTGTCCCATCGAGAAAATTAAAATTAAAGTTAATTTTGATGTTTCTGAAAGTCCAAACTAATTTTTAGCCCTGGGCTAATGTAGTTAGGCTTTGATTCTAAATTTGAAGCTAGTAGAATTAAAAAAATTGAAAAATGTTGCTAAAACTCTCATTTAAAACCGTTTTTACTGAAAGGAATGTCCTTTAATTCAGATGACCCGAAAATGTCCCTGGTCTCAAACTGATTCTAACCTGAGCCAAAAAGAGTCAAAAACATATTAGACCCAGGGCTCAAAAACGGTTTTTCCACTTTTAGCCCGGGGTAATTTGAAAGCGTTTACAGTATTCAAAATACTATTCACTTTTTAAAAAGAAAAATGTAAATGTAACTTCTTTTTCTCAGAAAAAAGTGAATAGTATTTTGAATAGTATTTTGAAAAGTATTAAAACTTAATTTTGCCTTGGTAAAAAAGTATATTTTTAATGTGTAAAATTTTTTCTATACCAGAATCTGTATCATAAACCATATAATTGTGTATATTTTACATTGATATAAACGACATACAAATCACTCAAAAGTGGCCAAATTTGGGCACCTCTGGGTAAAAATTGAAAACTTTGACCTCCCTCCCTTTTTGACCTGGGAACTTGGGATTTTCATCCATGAGGAACACGGTCATGTGGTCAGATTTTGTAAATTTAGAAAGCGTGGAAGTCTTACATTGGCCGAACCTTAAGTTTTTTTAAATTTCAGGTGTCTCAATTCTTTTCTTAATGCTTGATTCAATGCCAAAGAAACCCGTTGTTATTTTCTGGCTACGCCACTAGTGCTGATGTTACGAATCCATTGTCTTTTTCTTATACCCTCACAATATAATCTAGAAAAATTATAAATAGCGATTATTAACGTTACCTTGAAGAACTCATGTTGTTGTTACTGTAATGAATTATAACACTGTAAAAGCGCTTCAATAGCTAAAATACAGGCGATTGTCGAGAAGAGCATTCTTAGGATTTATTAAATTTTCTTATTTTTTTAATTTAGCCCAAATTGCTTTGCCGGATTTCAATGCAGGAGGTAATCATTAGTTTAAAAATCTTTTTATTTTTAATATAAAAAAAATCTCTTAAGCTATGGAAAATTGGGGTCTTGTAACATACCGAGAAAAATATCTCTTACACAACCCAGACTTTGATTCAATTACAAGCAAACGACTAGTCAGTGTTGTAATTTCACACGAATTAGCTCATCAATGGTTCGGTAATTTAGTATCACCACAATGGTGGAATGATTTATGGTTAAACGAAGGCTTTGCTTCGTGGGTTGAATATTTGGGTGTAAATTACACTCATCCTGAATGGAAAGACGTAAAATCTTCAACTTAAACAAAACCCTCAACAAATTAACAACTTTTTTTTTATTCTAAAAGTTGGATTATTTTATAGTTGAAAAATTATCTTCAATGGTCAAAGATAGTTTTGAATCAAGCCATGCTATAAGCACTCATGTGAATAACCCAAGCGAAATTGATTCTCTATTCGACGAAATTAGCTATGACAAAGTAAGATCTTCAATTTTTAAAAAAAAAATCTAAAACTTACATCCTCAAGGGTTCATGTCTTGTTCGAATGATGAACTCATTTCTTACAATTAACACATTCAAAAAAGGAATTTCAAATTACTTACAAAAATTCAAATTCAAAAACGCTAATCAAGACATGTTATGGAACGAATTGTGTAAACAAGCTTGTAAAGACGGAAAATTGACGCATAGTCTTCAATTAAAAACAATTATGGATACATGGACTTTAAAAAAAGGATACCCTGTAATTAATGTTAAAAAGTATAATGAAAATGGTATGACAAAACTTAGGATCGAACAAAAATGGTTTCTGTTAAACCCGTTGAGTGAGATTCGTAACTCAGTCGAATACAATCGGACTAAATGGTACGTACCGTTTACTTTTACGACTAAGACTCAACCTTTGTTTGACTTCGAGTCGAAACCTTATTGGTTAGATGTTGATAGTGATTTTAAAACGATTGATGTACCCGAGACTGATTGGGTCATTGGTAACATCAAGTTTTCCGGGTACTACCGGGTCAACTATGACGATGAAAATTGGAAGTCTTTGATAAAACAGTTAAACGAGGATCATAGGGTCATAGACGTTGTCAATCGAGCTCAACTAGTTGATGATTCATTCAATCTAGCAAGAGCTGAACAACTCAACATTGAAACTTATTTAAACCTGATAACTTATTTAAAGAATGAGACTAGTAATATTCCGTTCGATGGGGCTTTTAAGAGTGTCAAATTCATGGATAACATGATCAGAAACTCAGATTACTATGTGTACGAAAAATTTAAAACGTTTATTAAAAGTTTGTATAAAAAATCTTATGATAGACTTGGTTGGTCGAATCAAACTGAAATTGGTAATGTTTATCTTCAAATTGATTCGATTAAGATCATGTGTACGTATGGACATTTAGATTGTTTGGAAAAGTCTCGTTTATATTTTGAGGGTTATAAATTAAACTCTGAAAGTGTGCCAAAAAATTTGAGAAAGATTGTGTTGAATACAATTGTGAAATACGGAAGTCAAGATGATTGGATGTACTTGTTTAAGAGAGCTGAGTCAATAAGATCGAATGAAGAAAAATTAGAGATACTAAAGGCTTTGACGTTCACTAGAGATCACAGTTTACTTTCACTGTAGGTACAGTTTATGACGGAAAAAAAGATACTAAAGTTTGTTTTTTAAAGGATCCTTAAGTCGAGTTCGAATCGAAGTTTGATAAGAAGTCAAGACGAGGACACAATTATATCTTTGATATCACAGAATGAATTGGGAAAAAGTATTGTTCTTGATTTTATGATGGAAAATTGGAACTATTTTGAACAAAAGTAGAAAAAATTTAATTTCAAAATTTTTGTCTTTTAAAAATTTTTGACATTTAGATTGGAAGTTGCCATGTTTATGAATTCATTGGTAAAAGATGTTTTTGAAAATTATAATACGAGGTATGAGTTGAAGAAAATTGAAAATTTTGTAGAAAAACTTTCTAGTCATGTGTTAAATCAATTGAGTATACTTAAAGAAGTGACTGAGAATGTTGTCATTAATATAAGATGGATGGATGTTAATTATAAAAAAATATCCCAATGGTTAATGAAGTATTGAAGGTCATTTTGTTTTTAAATTTTAAGTTTGATTTTAATCTAATAAATTATTTTTATAAATTTTTTCTTTTTCTCGTCCTTCCATTTTTCCATCCGGACCTGCTAACCAAGACATGACCAGTCCCATTTGGTGGCGAAATTACAATGCGCCGTATGTTGCTGATCTGCATGGCTTTGTGTTTAATGTGCAAGTTGGTTACGATTTGTCTTTATAATATTGCGTTTGACATCGTACGATGACTGAAATTTTTCTACCCTAGCGGGAATTGTACCTTCAACCTCTCGCTCCATAGAACTCGTTTTCGAATGGTCTAGAGTTATATATAGAGTTGTCAGGAACTGTTTATATTCTAAGATGATTTCGAGTGGTTCATAAAAAATCCTATAACCATTGACAATTTATCAGAGAATTCTAACATCTCCACAGTTACACCAATCCTTTAAAAGGGACCTCAAAATCACATTCGGACTGCGTACCCATTTAAGTTTCGTCTTGTAAGAACGCGTATTTTCTTGTGAATGAAGTTAAAAATTGAATAGTGCTATCTGAATTTGTCATTTTTGACATCGGAACCGTAATCTACGAGCCGGAAAACCCTAAAATATCAACTTTTTCATGGGGGTCAAAAATCAAAATTTTTACCCCTACCCCTCCGCTTTTTGCAGCCTAATGATAGGTTGCTTAATTTAAACATTTAAGAACTCATGATCGGAAAAAGATATTTTTGATCTGGAGGTACCACCTGATTTTTTGGGGTTTTCGGACTCGTATATTACGGTTCCGATTTCAAATGACTAATTCAGATAGCAATAAAGTTTTGAATTTCTTGAACCTTCCTATCGAATTACTAGCGGCTCAAGGTTAAGCATTAATGGAGGATTTTCTTAAGGTAATAAATGATCATCATTAAAAATTAAATTTTAAGAGATAAAAATAATGCTTAAACTAACGACAAGTCACCCTCCCATTTTCTCATCCGAGCTTGGGACCGACCATGGCATGCTTACGACTATGATACTGTCATCCACCCCAGTAACTGTGGGACGTTCATCATAAACAGCGCCACTCATCCGAGCCGAAGCTGCGAACTCGACAACTATTCAGACCTAGCTTGGAACCACAAACCAAGCGTATTTACCCGAAGGATAATACTTAACTTTGTTACCAGGGCTACACCTATTGCTAAATAGGTCTGCTGTAAAACAAGTTCTTGCGCCCGTTCCCAGGCTCATATACGTTGTGATGGTCAAAGGAAGCAGCATCCCAATACGACTAGATTCGAACGCGATCCGTAGACCCACGTACCAGTAAAACAGCACATTTAGAACGGTGTTAGAATGACAGCAACATCGCCGCCCTCCAATTTTCGCATCCGGGCTTCGGACCGGCCTTGGCATGGTTACGACAGTCGTTCATTTAAATTACTGAAAAAGAGAAGAGAATTTTTGCTCCAAGCTTTAAATATTTCAAACTCAGGTCTGAAGTTTAATCTTTCTGAATAATAATAAAAAATTTTAAAATGCCAACAAAAATTCTTGATTTTAAATTTTAGAAAGTTCTAGTTTTCCTAATGTCGTCTGTATACGATAAGATATCTCTAAAAATAGACAAATACTTAAATTCAAAATGGTACAATTACATAATAAATATACTTACAATAATCGATAGTGTTCTTCTTTCGACAATATTGATCACCGAATACATTGAATTAACCAAACTTCATAGAATTTACAATGAGTTCCTTCATTATGTTAAAACTCAAATAAATAGTAATCGTGCAAATCAAATTGAAATACTCAAATATTTTAATGAAAAACTAAAAGAAGCTCATGAGTATAATTCAAGTGGTTCACCATATGAGATAACACATGAAGTACTCGTAATTATAATCTTAATAATACTTGGTATATTTATAATCGAAATAGTTCTTAAATTGATATTTACACCGAAAGTATTTATTCGACGTAAAATTGAGATTTTTGAAGCGTTAATAATAGTTATAAGTTTTGCTTTTGATTTGACATTATTGATTGGTAAATATGAAATTTTATCGATTATAAGTTTGGCTATGTTGATTCGATTGTGGAGAATTGGATTACTTGTTAAAGAATTTTTGGACAAAAAGCTTGTGTCAGATAAAAAGAAAATTTCAAAGATAAAAAAATGTAATTTAGATTTGGAAAAAGAAATAAATGAATTGAAACAAAAAATTGAAAATGAGTTCATTGAAACACCTTTGTGAAAATAAAATAAAGTCTTAAAAAGAAATAAAAATTTCAACAGTATTTTTAATCCAAATTCATGTCCGAGTTGGATTTTGGTTCAATTGGAAATTTTTTTAAGGAGATCCAAATTATAAATCTTACTAGCTTTAAATTCTATGCCTCCTCTGTGATACAATAAATCCAAGCTAAAAAGTGTCTTAACATCTTTCTATCATAATTGTCTGTGAATATAGGTGAGGGTTTGTCAATAAACAAATAGTTTTCTTGAATACAAGCGATTTTTCAAAAATTTGAGCATTTTTTATTGAAAATTCACGAAAATTGATATTTCGGACATATTGTAGTATCAATAGTTATTTACCGGAAGAGGTGTAGGGACACATAAAAAGAGTGAAAATAAAAAAACAACACATAAACATAAAAATCCAATTTGAATAAATAGAAAATGAGAAAAAAAACATAAAGTTCTGCTATATTTTCTTTTCGAGTCAAAAAAACATATATCTTGACTTTTGTCTTTTCAAACGAGAGAAAAACATATATTTATTTTTTTCTTTTTTCAAACACTAATATAAAGTTCTATAACACTAACACTTGTAACACTTATAACACTTATTATGTTTTACGATCAGTAACACATAAATTATTTTCGAAACACTTAGTAACACTTAATAAAACTATTTTTTGTCTTTTGTAAAACTTAATTTTTTTATCAAGTAAAACATAATATTTATTTACTACTTGGGTCCATGGAATTTCCCTTTATCTATTTACACAATGGAACACTATCGACAAATAGACTGTTAAACATTCCAAGAAATACCAAAAAGAGTCGTAAATATTCGAAAAATCGAGATTTTTCAATCTAAAATTCTTTAAATCCCTTAAACCTTCATTTAATTAATGGTATTATCAAAATTTATTTATTTAGATTTGGGATTTTTACACATTTCATAACACTTTTTTTGTCTTTGGTAAAACATATTTCTTTGTAACACTTGAGCAAGACGTAATTTTTGTATGTAGTAAAATATAATATCATCGAAACACGAAGAAAAAAAAACATAAATGAGACAAATTTTTTTTTTTTAATAATTGATTTTAGATTGAAATTGTTCAGTTATTTAAACATAAAAAAAATGAGAAAAAAAATTGATTGGCTTTTTATGACCACTTTAGGTAGTGATATCGAATTGGAATTTTTTTTCAAAAAGTTTTATCCGATCGCTTCAAACCATTCAAATTTAAACACTTGTACTGTGTGTACAGACAGCAATGATGGTCACAAAATGAGGGTTCGATATCCCTACTGTTTATGTCAACCATCTTGTTTGACGCGTTATTTAATAATGACATGTATCAAAACCGATAAAATTTAAGTGAAGGGATTAAATATTCACAAGCAAGATGAGATGGCTAATGTATATTTTTAAAATTTTTTTTACTAATTTAATCATCCAATTAACTAATTATCTTTAAGATAAATAAAAACGCGAAAAAAATTCCAACAACAATGCAAGAATCGGTTGTTAAAGATATTCAACACTTGCATTCAACAAAATATGAAACAAATTATGAGCCAAAAAAAAAACAATTTTGTCAAAATGGAAAAAAACAAAAAATCTTGATGATTTTATTGATTATTTTGAGAATCAATGGCTCAATCCACCATTCAATAATTGGCAATTGTTTAAAACACCGGCTGGGTATGCAATGTCAAACAGCCCAATTGAAAGCTATAACCGTAAAATTAAGTACTTTTTTTTGAACCGGATTAAATTTAATTTGTTGCCCGTATTTTCGATCTTCGAAAACGTCGTTAAAATTCACTCAAAAGAACTAGCTAAATATGAAATACCATTATGTGTTCCGATAAACTATACGATACGACGCGAATCTAACCTAAAAGCTAATTTGGATATGGTGTCATTTGTTTGCAAAAATTCAGATAAAATGTTGGAGTATAATTTTAACGAGAAGCATAAGGTGACAATAAATCCTGAATGTTTTTGCCCAGATTGTACGTACTGCTCATGTGCAGTTTTCTTAGACAAAGCTATGTGCATTCATCTAGCTTGCTGTTGTCGTGACGCGAAAGTCCAATATCCTGGATTAGTTTTAAGTAAATTTTGCTCTAAAGTTAGTTCCAAGAAGCGTAAAATCGGTCCATGGTACCAACATGAATAATTTTTTTTTTAATTTTTTTTATATGTTTTCGTGACAGTTTAATAGCAGACAATTATGTGTTTATTCTCTTTTCAATTAACTTTAAAATGACAAATATTAAAAAAATCTATATGTTTTTTTATCTTTTCTACATTCTTCAATTTTGGTAAATAAAAAGCATTTATGTTTTCGTGACATATATATATTCGATATATTTTTTCTTAACTTTTGATATATCATCAAAAATGGTTATGTTTTATTAACTTTAGATATGTTTTGTTAACTTTCTTTATGTGAGTTTCAACTCCTTCCTTATTTACCGTAAACACTCGATAGGTATCCCGGTACAATTTTAAATTTTTTAGATTTATGCTCACGGGACATTTTCATTTTTGTACCCATTTTCGGGGGATAAATTGGACCGGTCTAATTCTGAATTTAGATCTGGTATACTTTAATCTATCGATTTCCCTTTTAACAAAGTTTCCTTGTGTATTTTTTTCTGTTCTTTTGATTGTTCAAAATACTCTGATTGTGAAACGACCATACCGGTTTGGTCTTTAGTTTACTCATCAATGGTACTTAATACAAAATGAAGCAATTTATGCAATCAAAATATGAAAATAATCATGGTCATTTTTAATACAATGCTTCGCAATAAACATCAAACATTTTTTCATTAAGGAACACAATTGAATAACTTCTAATGTTTTTGTTTTTTTAATTTTTTGATCCTTCTTCTCTTCTTTCTTAGTTCATTTGGTGTATACGACTTATTGAAAGAGTTTCTGATCATTTTAGTTACTATCCTGTGGGACATATTTTGATTTTTCATTTGCTTTCGTAAATTTTAAGATTTTTGAAGTTAACAAAAACTAGATAACATCCTTTTGATATAACAAGCGAAAAACTTGAAATTGATATAACAAATAGTGGATGTTATTAGACCGGTCCAATTTACCCCTTTAAAATGGGTACAAAAATGAAATTGTACCATGGGACAAATTTAAAATTTTAGATTTGTACCATGGTATATCTATCGAGTGATTGCGGTATCATTTGAAAAACCAGCACCTATTCTTGTAGAAAAAGACTTAAACTACAAAGCTGATAAGTTTATGTCTTATCTAGATATAAAATAGGAGAGGAATAAGCCCTCAAAAACCATGAAAGAGGTATCGTCAATGAGCCTGGTAAATTCCAGCTGAACCTCAAAAAGATCCGTCTGAGCTAATTATAATTTAGATTAAAATTTTTTTTAACTAGGAATTGAATAAAAAAAAATCTCAGGCTAACAATCCATTTCGGCTGAACCGAGAGGGGGGGACCCCCCTCTTTTTGATCTTTTTGACCTTTTTGCCATTCAGTCCCATGTATTTTTCCCTCCGTTTGAGGTATGTTTGAGAAATTTTGACAAAAGGTTGGACCTTTTTGGTCTTTTTAAACTATTTCCTATTTGTTACACGTATTTTGAAAACCAGTAGAGAACCAGTTGAAACTTTTTGAAAAAAGGTTAGATAAGGTTCGAAGGATAAAGCTCCTGTGTCCAACAAAGTATTAATCTAAGTTTTACTTCTTTATCTATTTAAATTATTGCATATTTAGTTCTATAATTGAAGTTTATCGTAATAAAATGAAATATTATGTAATGGAGCGGAGAAATAGATATTGAATTATTTTTTTTCATTTTTTTTTCTTAGAAAAAAAGCCTAATCATTTGATACATTTGACTCAGGAGCGTTAGGTAGTTGAACCGACGTCGACGGCCGTAATTTGGATTGGCCGTCGACGCCGGTTCTAACTACCTGATAAATCAAATGTAATTGGCTTTTTTTATAAGCTTGTCACAGTCCCCCCCCCCCCTCTAATCTCAAAACCCCGAGGTCTCACAGCTCCTTTGACATTTTTTCCTTTTCTTTTTTTTGAATCTCTTTCAAATTGCTTCAACTGCTTTTCAAAATAATTGTAAAAGTTTTTCAAATTGGCCAAAAAATATAAAATGGATTCAACTCTCAAATGGATTCAACTGGTTTTCTAATGTTTTTTGAGTTACATGCAAAACAATAGCAAATAGTTTAAAAAGACCAACCCATTTCTCAAAATTTCTCAAACATACCTCAAACGGAGGGAAAAATACATGGGACTGAATGGCAAAAAGGTCAAAAAGATCAAAAAGAGGGGGTCCCCCCCTCTTGATCCAGCCTTTTCTCAAAATTTCTCAAACATACCTCAAACGGAGGAAAAAATACATGGCAAAGAATATAAAATTTTTAAAATTTTTTTTTCAAATGGTTCCAGCTGGAAATTTTTGCTCCGCTTGACGATAGGTGGAATATTACACGGGTTTAGGTTCCGTTAATTAAAATGCTTAAGCACTATTTAAAGAGCGTGAAATTTTACACATGCAACATGCGATAGTTGAAAAAAAATAGGTCTCATGCATGCAGAATTCTTTTTTAGGAATAAAAAAAATTAACATGACCTTTTTTCAGGGCAAAAATAGGAAAATTTGCTAATTTTGCTAGTTTTTTCAAATCTTGTCCGAAGAATGACTAAAATAAAGTTTTATACAATAAAGTTATAAAAATTTATTTTAGTGACTTTTGATGTAGTCAAAGATGAGTAGTCAAAGATGGTAGCATCAGGTGGCATAATTTGGACATCGATTAGATATTTTGACTCATTTGATTCATCTGCATCTGTGTTAACATCAGTCTTGGTTGAGAGAGACGATTGATAATCATTTAAGCGCTTAATAAGTTGCTGTTTTTTTCCTTGGTATGATAAAATTCACCAAATCATAAATCTTAGTTAGTTTTTCATGGTTTTTGAGAGCTTATTCCTCTCCTATTTTATATCTAGATAAGACATAAACTTATCAGCTTTGTAGTTTAAGTCTTTTTCTACAAGAATAGGTGAGGGTTTTTCAAATGATAAGTAACTATTGATATCATAAATATCAATTTTCGTGAATTTTCAATAAAAAATGCTCAAATTTTAGAAAAATCGCTTGTTTTAAAGAAAACTATTTGTTTATTGACAAACCCTCACCTATCTTCAGAGACAATTATGATAGAAAGATGTTAAGACACTTTTTAGCTTGGATTTATTGTATCACAGAGGATGCATAGAATTTAAAGCTAGTAAGATTTATGATTTGGATCTCTTTAAATGAAACTCTTTAGACTTTTTGAATTAAGTCAACATCCATGTTTCATTAAACATCGCAAACAAGAATTAAACAATTTTGACAATGAATTATTTTTTTAGCAAACAAATAATTAATTATTTTAAGACCAGTGGTCGTCAGGTTTATAAGACCCCTAGGAAGATTTATGATTTGGGGCTCCTTAAATTGTTTGAAGACTCATAACTCTATAATAGAACTAAAATACGGTAAACGATCAAAAATTTGGCAAAAAAGCGGAAAAACCATTTTTGAGGCCTGGGTCTAAAATTTGACACCAGTTTTTTGGTTCAAGCTAGAATCATTTTAAGACAAGGGAAAAAAAACGACCAAGTGAAAGCTTGAAATTATTTAAGGAGAGGGAAGGCCTGTTACAAAAAATTTTTTTTATTAAAATATAAATAATAAAACAATCATAAAAAAAAAAGAAAAATTCCTTTATTTATTCGATCAAGTACAAATTTTTTTCTCCAAAAAAAAAAAAAATAAAATAAATAATAAATATTTTTTTTACAAAATATTAAAATTCTAAAAAATAAAAGCAACTCTCTTCAATTCTCTTACAAACATCAAAATTCAGTAATGAACTTTGATTGAGCAAATTTATTTACATCTTATAAATGGAATTTTATTTTTTTGTTTATTAACCTTGAACATTTTCTTCGTCCAATTGTTTTGTTGATTCAATTTGTCCATTCGTAATTCTATCCAATTGTGTCATACTTATAAGTTCACTTATCGGTGCACCTGACCAATAAAGTTTTGTCTCTCGTCTTATTAAAGTTGTTATATACGAAAATATTAATAAAATTGGACATAGATATAACAATGCCGGTTGTGCTGTGTTCATAAACAATAATCCTATGAACGCCAAAAACAAACCTATTATATACGCAATTACATTAACTATAAAATAAATTGGATATCTTGTTTTATTGTTTGCTCTATCGAATATAATTGCATAATTTACACTCAAACCAGGTACGAGTATGTCGCCAAGACCGAGAAGACTGAACGAAAAATCGTAATAATATGAACATAAACGTCTTTCTTTGTTTAAATGTGGAATTATGATAACAACTGGAAGCTGTAAAAACAGGGTGTTAAAATGCTAGGCTCTAATAAGTGTCAGTTTCAAGACTTACTCTATTTGAAGTGTCTGCACTTCGATTTCCGAATTGTAAATTTGACCAATCTTGAGGTCCATTTGAAGCAGATGCGTCTTTACCACCGAAAGCTACGGCTTCCATTATACTCGTTCCCTTTAAAATGGTTTTAGATTGGGTCATTATAAATTTAAAAGGACTTACTTTTGTGAATGTTGGGGTTATGAAGACCATGAAAATATCGTATAAAAAAAATACAACTAATATGATTGTAACTGTTTTGTATTTACTTAGTCTATAAAATGATAGTGCAGATGAGGCTAGTGATATAGCCATTACGTTTTGAAGTGTCCATGACCATTCTTCATGTCTAAATACGAACCATAAAGCGCATATTGTGATTGAAATAGCGAATAGAATAACTTTAAATGGTTTTATGTTAAGTTTTTTGTTCAATGGTAAATTGAGAGTTGGTAGTCTTAAATACAAAAATGGTTTAGTCGAGTTTTAAAAAGAGTTAGTTCAATGGAACTTACTTGAATGATAAAAATTTAACATTGTCAAATAAGAGGCTACCAATTCTGTAAATAGCCGATGCAGCGCCGAAACAAAAAATTGCATAAATTATGTAAACTAAAAGTAGTAAAAAATTTATAGATCAATTTTTTTAGTTCATTTGATTGATTGGAGATCATCAAAAAGACTTTTAAAAATCTGCAGCGATATTGCCAAGAAAAGAAGTTGGTACGTATTTATTTGGTCATATTTTTGTAGTCACCCCACCGAACCACGCGAAACCAACGAACGTGTACACACAATGAACGAACTTGAAATTTTCATTAACAAAATTATTATTGGAAATAACTTAGTCGATCGATGACCTTCCATCAAAGCATGCCGTATGGTACCGAGCCCACAATGAATTTAAGGTCTTTAATATAAAGTGGAAAGGTGAGGTACCATGATGAAAAGTTATTCGAAACCAGAATCAAATAATTGACCGTTTCAAGTCGGAGGAGGTCGAAATCCTCGAGAGAACCTTTCAGAAGGAGAGGAAGGGACTGTGCGAGTCGCTCAAGATCAAAAACTTCAAATTGAAAAGAACGGTTGAAGTTCAAAATAAGACCGGGGAAGAGTTGACTAAGACCTTCAAGAGACAGAGTCTTAGAATCAAACAACTCGAAGTAATGTTAAACAGTGATGGTGTTCAACAAGTTGTGTCACAATGAGGTGACGAAGATTGAAAACTTTGATTTTAAAAGAAGGCTAGAAAGGCTAGAAGTTGACAATAAATTAATAAAGATTTATATAATTTATAATTTATATTTTTAATTATTGTATCCCTTCCCGTTTCCTACCTTCTGATTTAAAGACAAGTAAATATGATACTTAATCTTTAAAAATATCAATATCATATTTTTTTAATTCCAAAAATAGAATTTGCATGTGTAAAATTTCACGCTCTTTCTTCAGGTATAAGGTTTTTTAGTTCAAAAAATAGCGATAACGATGATGAAAGTTGTTGTGTTGTAAAAAAAACTGAAAAAATTTGCGTTTCCGATGCATTTTCTCAGTCAAAAATTTTTTTTTCCGATAAACCAAATAGACCGTTTTAAAGCTGAGATTATGGACTGTAAGAATTTGTGTAAATTTATGCAATTATCTAATTTAATTGATAAGTATGTTGGTACAAAAGCATGAATCTCTAAAATTTTTAATTTATCTTTGAGGGTGGGGTATCCACAAAACAATTTTTTGACCTGCGCAAACCTTAATAAGTGTAAACCGAAAGAACTCGATCGAACAACCTAAATATTTCTCCCCGACCAAATAAAACATGCTTTCAAAAAATCGTACCTTTCGTTTTTTAAGAGTATAGCACTTTAATCATCAGTTAATCTTGTCGTTACATAAAATCATCCTGTGCGCTTGTGTGTGAATAAATCACTCAGGCTTTCACGAAGACAAAACACCCTTAGAAATTGTTTTATCAGTTTCAAAAACAAATCCTTTGGTAAAATTAATACAAACAAACAAAACACTTGATCACTATACACATAAGAAAAAGTAATCAAATAGTAAATTCTTTAGATTTATCAACTTACAAATGCAATACACCAAAACAAACGAATTATTAAACAAAAAATAGTTTCTCAAAACTCATTCAAGCATTTCAAATTATTCAATTATCATTAAAGCGTGTTCATAAGTAAATTATTTCTAACCCCTAGATTACTTTTAGTTGCTATGTACCGGTATAATTGACCCTTTTTTGTAAATTATTTTTTACCTTTTGACAAAAATAAACCTTTACAAAAAAAATAAACAACATAATTATGCTAATTTTATGATGCTTATCTCCATTCAATCTAACTCTAATATTAACTTACTCATATAATTGTAAAAATAGTATAACATCAATAACATACCAACAACGAATACAAGTAAAATAAAAATTGATAAATAGCCAACACTGATTGTCAATGCATGTTTATCATCATCTTTTTTACTATTATTTGATTGGTCTTGTATTAAATTTGATGTATTTACATTATGATTATCTGATGTTTCATCAACAAAATTGACACTTCGATCATTTTCAATGGGTTTAATTAAAGTCGTATTAAACTCATAACGAGTCCATAGACCACCAAAGACTATAGTCATACAAGCGATTAACCATATGACTAGTAAAGACCCATCGAAACGAGAGAGACTCGTTTGTTTAACAGTCGAATTGAGTCGAGGGTTCAAAAAATCAGTGACTTTTTGAGCAAACTCATCAGCCATAAACGCGTACGGAACAGTCAAATTAGTCAATGTAGTGTTTATACTCTTTAAAATAAAAATAAATGAGGGGTTAGAAGAATCACAAGAAGGGAATGAAAGACTTACAATAGGCCCATCAGTTCCAATAATAACAAGCCTAGGGTTTTTTTCTTGTAAATTTTTAGCCATCTCCGAAAATGAACATTCCGGTTTAGGAATACGAAGATAAAAAGCACTTGAATCAGTGCGAGGCTCAATGGGCACAGGTACACAACCATCATAACCATTTAAATTTTCTAAATTCAATTCTTGATTTAAATCATTTGAATTTTTAATCGGTTTTTTTAAAGCACATATTTCTAAATTTTGATTCGACTGACGAAATTCTAAAATCACTAAATCGGATCGTACATACGATACTAGTATTAATAACACAACTAGGGTATTCATCTTATGGGTGCAACCAAAATACAAAAAAATAAATTAATTTTTTTTAAGTAATAAAAAATTTTTGATACCTTTGATGAAATGAAAAAAAAAAATTATTATAATTTTGAAAGAATGAAAAAGAGAAAGAGCAAATTATAATTTTATGAATAATAGAGATTTTTTGGTTGTTTTGTTGTTGTTGTTGATTGTGTTATTTACTTAGTTTTTATAGATTCGTTGTTGTTATTTCGAATTCTTTTATAACTTAACTTTTAGCCTTACAACAACAACAACAACAATAAAAAAGAGGGTTTAATTTACTATTTTTGAGGAAATAAATGAATTTAGATTTTATCACGCACACGTGAGTACTCGTTTCTAGGTAAGAGGTTTAAATATAGTTTATCAAAAAAAAAAACGCTTCAGTTAACATTGAAAATTGTCAAATTATATTTTAAAGTCTCATTTTTGTAATTATTTTTTTAACTTACGTGTAAGGCTTAATGCACCTAACAAGTTTTCATTTTATACTTGCACAAAAAAAAAGACAAGGCTGAGTGGCGTTGAACAAGCTTGAAATTTTGTTAAATCATGCCTTAAAATAAGCCTATAATTGTTAATTTATGTCTTCAGGATTAACAAGCGATGACGAATTTCAATCTCCAACATAGAAGTTTTTTTTTTTCAATGGTAAAGAAATGTAATAAGCATCACTTGTCGAGCAATTACACTTTTGTACATTTGTACGAAAAGGTACATTTTTTTGTTCAAATGGAATCTCTTGCTGTGCAGCTACAGCGATTATGTGAAAATTTTTTTTAGAAAGAAGCTGTATGTACACTAACGTATCATTCGAACAAGAATTACTATATTCAACAAGAGCGAAGCATCTTGTTTCGCTTCGAATTGAGAAATAATGTCACGGTGTTTGTTACAGTCAAAATTGAAGATATAATCAAATTTAGGAATGATCAAGAAAGCTTTTAGATCCTTGAAAAAGCGACCCCCCCTTTTTGTCTAAATGTGTACACCCGGGTGTAATATCTTTATTTTGAAAGCTAGCTTCAAACAAAATATTCTAGGATGTTCATCATCAAAAGTTCTTCAAAATGGTACCCCCATTAACCCTCTGGTCGCTTATTTTACATGGTTACAATCGATTTTAAAATTTCAAGAAATAAACACCCCCCTATACATCTCATTTTTTTGTACAGGAATACATTATTTTTGATGCTCTTTCAGAATCTGCAGTCTTTTTTTTCTATCTTTTTTCTTTAGGCTACAGAAAACGAATTAAAAATCAGCGATAATTAAGCAAAAAATTGCTAAAATACAAAGCAGCAGCATTCCTCAAAAAAACCAAGAGGTGCAAAAAAGACGGTGTTTTTTAAAAATTAAAGGGATTAATTTTAATATAGAAATATATAGGTTTCTACGAAAATTACAAAATTTAAGTCAAAAAATGGGAAATTCCCTTTTTTTTTCGTTTTACATTTTTATCACTTTTTTCGTCCACTAGTATACAAAAATGAATAATAAAATAAAAAAAAGAATTCCTGAGATTTGAAGAAAATTGCCTCTTGATTAAGCCCGTATTTTGAAAAGGATATCGCGGAGCTTCAAAAAGTACAGAGAAGAGCGACGAAGCCTGTTCCGGAGCTCATATATCTCGAATACCCTCAACGACGCGAAGATTGAGGGGTGATTTGATCCAAATGTACAAATTAGTAAATAAAAAGGAGAAAGTGAATTTTGTAAATGGCATAAATTTTAGATTGTGTGCTTGCTCAAATTGCACTTAACAATCTAAGAAGGCACAGTAAAATGATTCATAGAGAGAAAATTGTCTAGCTAGATTTAACTTTTTTGTTAACAGAGTTTTGAATGATCGGAATAAGTTGCCGGAAAAGTAATTGAAGCAAGAAGCCTGAACAGTTTTAAGTCGAAGCTTGATGACTAGCGGTCAAATGTGTAACGACTGCTATAGCTTTGTGAGCTCACTTGTACTCGTTTCAAGTTGCAGTTTATTTTACTCTTACTACTAAATTGGGACATGATAAAAAGATTTTAACTTAAATTTTTAAACAAAACTAATTAGAATAAATGTTCATTAAATTACAAAATTGAAAATAAATTCGTTTAAAATATTAGCTAAGAAAATTTGTAATTTTAGGCTGAACCATATTTTTTAACGCTTAAGTTTTGCAACTTTTCGTAGTCAACTTCAAGTTGATTATCTCAATTTTTGATTCATTTATAACGTTTTTGTCCTGGCATTTTTATTTTGTTATTGAAAAAAATAATAATATTTTTGATATGAACTTTAAATAAACGAGGCGGGCTTTGGAATATACGGGACATAATAAAGTTTAAATTATAAAGAAAAAATATTGCATTTTTCTTTTTTTTGATGACATAATTAAATTATGGGACTTATTTGATGGGAAATAACACAACTAAGTTAACAAATTAAAGTACTACAGGAAATCCGTTAAAATCAAAATGGAACGTGGCATAATCGAAGGATGACGGTGTTTTAAATTTACCCTCTAAATGTGTAATAAAAGGCTTTGTTGCACCCTTTTTAACGCCCAAAACGGATTTTAAAAAATAAAATTTTCACTTTCGAAATAAATATTTTTCGTCCAATAGTACCGTAAAACCTTGCAAACCTTTTTTTAAGTCACCACGACTCAAGCCTGATTATTTTTTATTAACCAGTCCCATTTGGTGGCGAATGGTTGAGCCCATGTAGAGTTACAATCCGCCGTATGTTGCACATCCAGCTTTGTGTTTTTTTTATGTGCAAGTTGATTAAGATTTTTATTTTTTTTATAATATTGCATTTGACATCATGCGATGACTGAAAATTTTCTATCCTACCGGGTACGGTACCTTCGACCTTTCGCTCCAATCAACACGACTTACACCACTCGGCCATGCGCTCGCTAAATGTGCCGTAATCCCAGCTTGGTCGAATGAATTTTGAATAATCTTTGGGTGAAAAGTTCCCAAATGATACTGATCAATTTTATTTTTTGTGCAAAATTTCGATACAAAGCTTTCAAAGGTCTAAACCATGCTATATCTGCAGGCTGTAAAAAATTGGTTAGCCTTTTCGGAACAAATGTACTGACCAACTGTAAATTGAGTAAATTTTTTTTGCAAAGCTTAAAAGTGTATGTTAAAAAAAAATTTTAAGCACATGGGTGTGTAATTTAATAAAAATTTAATCACATGAGACTATAAACAAAAATAATATTAAAAATTATAAGTATTTAATAAATTATTTTGACTTAATCCCGGGGTTAAAAAGAAAATTACCGAGGGGTTATCGTATGTTCTTAGGTAAGGGGGTTATGGCTATTTACAGCCTTTAACCCCGGGGTAGTTTTCAAGGTTTTACGGTATACTAAAATGAAAATAAATTAAAAATAGTAATTTCTGTTCTGAGATTTGTAAAGAATCTCCACAATCGAAAAAAAAATTCTTTTCCCCTCTTTTTACCGTTTACACACGATTATGGCTTTACGGAATTTTTCTTTCCCATCGATATTGGTCTTCAGAAATCAATTATAGCTTTTTCTAATCATGAGTACTAAAATTTTTAAAAAAAGCACATTGACATTTGATCACTAAAAGCTGAGGGGTAGGGGCGAAATTTTTGATTTGTTAAAAAATTTGTTTTCTGGGGTTTTCGGAGTCGTAGATGATATATACGATGCCAGAAATTCAGAAAGTGTGGACGTTTTGCTCCGCGCGAACCTTATTAATATAAATTATAATAAAGAAATGGCCTCTTAAGAGATGGCTCAATTGAAGCCTTTAGCCATCTTGAAAAACATATAAACGTTGCTCGAAATTTTTGAAAATTATGCATCCTTCATTCCCATTGAACTCCATCAGAGTTAAAAAAAAAAGAAAATTGACAAAAAATTTTATCTCACGACTGTTTTGGTTCAAATAACAAAAAGTGAAATAATTTCACAAAAAATTTTTACTTTAAAAAAATAATTTTTTAATTAGATTTTTCTAAATTTAACTTCTTCTTTTTTTCAAACAAAAGAGAATTTAATTAATCAAAAAAGAGCTCTTTTAATTTTTAAATTTTAATTTAAAATAGACTAAGCGCAAAAAAAATGTTGTTGTTTTTAATAATCAAAGACAAGATTTCTAGCTTAAAGACCATTTTTTTTTCTAAAAGAAATTTTAGCCTATGTTTTTATTAAAAAATTTAAAAAAAAAAAGAGTTTGTTTAAATTTATGACAAGTCATTGATTGAGAAATATAATGAATGGAAAAATATCCGTGCAAAAGAATTAGACAAATTAAGGAAAAATTCATAAAAATAAAGATGCCATAAAAATATTGGGTCAAATTATTTTGATTTTTTTTGATCACATATCTTAGGGACTGGTCACCTATCTCAGGGTCTGGTCACATAATAAATTTTTTGTTCGCGTGAATTATTTATTTTTTTTTTCAAATAATTTTTGGTCACCTATTTTTTTTTCAAAAATTATGTGACCAGCGTTGGTCACCTATCAAAAAAAAAAATTTTGGTCACATATTAGGTGACCAACTGGTCACATAACCCCTAAGACCCAAAATATCAACCAAATTAGTTCTCTTCACAAAATTTTTGATTGACTCTAAGATGATTGTTTTTAAATCGAAGCTGGATTGCCAATTTTTGAAAAAGTCTGTGACGAATCAAAAATTTTTCATGACATTTCCTGTGGTAAATATAGCATAATTTTACAGAGTAAATTTGTATCTTGTCCTACCAAAGAAAAATAATTTTCCAAAGTGCTTAACTTGCATTGAAAAGCAAACCTTGTGGATTGTGAATTCAAATATTTGTTTAATGAAGGTGACTAGCAGTTTTGTGTTGATGTCCGCTTGATCAATTATTTTTTAAATTTTCATAATAGAACTGTGTCTCGTTGGTAGCATGCTGAGTGTTCGTCTTATGTTCGAAATTCATCGTGTTTTACCCTTTACTTTGACAAGAGTTAAATTTTGTAAATTAATGGTGAAATAAATAAATTTACTGATTCCCTGCAACATCGCTATCTATCTTTAAACCAACGCAATTAAATCATGAGTACAAATTATCTCGAAAAAAAAATATTTTTTTTAAGTACAGCGTGACGCCAATTTGTTAGTTAGTTAGTGTCAGCTTCGGTATAGAAAATTCTATACCAACGCACTAAGGCCCTTGATGGGCTTTGACAGCATTTGCTTCGAATCATTTCTCATCAATGATGTTCTTGAAAACGTTTGTTGATGTACGGACACAGCTTACCGCATACTCCAAGTGTGGTCTCACTAATGCAGTGTATAGAGGCTTTAATTTCTCATAACTTTTTATCTGAGCGAGAACCCTGTTAGCCTTTGCTGCAGCATACGAACACTGTTTGTTCCACTTGAAGTCATTTGTAATCTAAACACCAAGATAAAAGAGCTATATGAATACCGATTGTAACTCCAAAATCATCCCATTAAAAGCGTTTAAATCTTTTATACAAAATTTTATTGGAAAAATATTTTATAACCAAGCTTAAACAGACTTAGGGTTGTTCGAGAATTTCTTGGCATACGGCGTACGGTTGTCTTTTGACATAAATTCGGTAGACAACGAAGAAATATTGAATTTGTTTTCAAGCATCAAAAATCTTCCAAAAGATAAGGTCGATTTGGTTGACCAAATGAAAGACATTGGATTTTTCAAGTCAAACATTCCTGATGTTATATCAGGTTTAAAGGCAATCACCAAAAATGTTGTTTCACAAATTTTGGAGAACAGTGATTTAGCCAGTCTACCTGAAGGCTCATTAAATGCTGTCAATGAATTGAAGTCTCTAAGTGCAGATCAAAAGAATCTTTTAATCAAAATACCGAATGCAGTCCGAAAATTGAGAGGCATATTGAATGCTTTGCAAACATTCAAATCATTGACTGATAAGCAAATGAACGAGTTGAAGAATATACTCAAATCAAATAGCATCATTTAAACAATCAATTCAATTAGAGATATTCCACAAGACAAAAAGTCTGAATTAGAAAATGCAGTAAATTCAGGTAACTTGCCGTCAAGTGTCCTAGAAACAATAACAAGCATTAATGACATGGTATTGGATCGGTTTAATGAACTTATAAGTTATCTAAATAGAAATGATTTCTAAATTATTAATCCGTTTAGTCTAGTCTTCATTAATAAATCAATTTTTATGGGGTCAAATCAAATTTGAGATAAATTCGTTTAGTAAAAAGTCGATTTATAAAAATTCACAATAAAAGAGGGTCCATCGCACTTCCTAGCGGTATTAATCTCTCATACGTATTGTTTGTCGATGTAAAAAAATGATACTTTTTTTTACACTAAGAATCGAAATCAAATATTATCTAATTCAAAAAGCAAAGTAAATATTTACGAACATGCTGTTCTAAACTTTTTCAAGATCCTCACAAAATTTGATTATTGAAAAAATTTTTAATATTCTCGAGCAAATATCGTTTTTAAACTTTTTGTTAACACTATTTAAGATTAAAAACATTTCTAAAAAAATTTAACTAAAAAAAATGGATTCAAAAATGTTGTCTCTCTTTGTTACTTTATTATGTTTAACACAATATTTGTGTTCGAATGAGGAATGTTCTCATGTAGAACCAATGCAAGACTTTACAAATTCAAAGATCTTGAATAAAAAATGGTATCTAATAGCATCGACTAACACAGAATACATTGGTAAATCATGTATTGTAACAAGTTTTCAATCACTTGATGGTTTAAGGGTCAATAAAACTGAATCTCTTAAAAATTCTAATAATGTAATACTAGCAACTTCATATGAACGTCGTTTGGATTCGAATAGAGAAGGTTATTTTGAAGCACAACCAAGTTATTTTACAGTGCATGATTTTTTTGATAAAACAAGCACTCATCTTTTGCCTGGTACTGGTGTTGGTTTGTATTTAGACGAAGAGTTATATGTCGAATATGAACAATTTGATGTTGTACACTATTGGTATAAAGAATGTTACCAACGAGTTTATGTTTATCATGTGAAAAATATAGAGCATAACTTTGAACAAATTTTTAATAAATTGAAAAAAGTTTTGAATAATGTTGGTGTTAGTTTCGAAAGTTTGGACACAAAGTTGCAAATTTCATGTTCATAAAAATAAGATGCTTTCTAATATTTTTTTTGAATAAAACATTTTTTAATAATCGTACTATGATTTATTAACCCCCTAATCCTTTTTCCATTCAACCTCAATCCAGTCTTCCAGAAGATGTCAGACCGAAGACTGTTTTTGAAAATTGTATGCACTGCTAGTTTAATCTACAACTACAGTAAATTTCTGAAATAAGTTGACATGTTTAAGAGCATTGCTTAAGACGCTTCGGCGCACAAAAATTTTTTTTAACCGCAAAATTAACAAAATGCGCAAGAGCATGTTGCGCTTGGCATAGGCAGAGTGTCAACTCATTTCAGAAAAACACTGTAGTATCCCGATGGATATCCCGACAAAAAGGTTGTCCCTAAACTCCGGAACCAGAACAAAAAAAAATCCGGAACACGGAACCAAAGACTATAACACGGGACAAATTTTTAACGGAACAAACACCTAATCAACGGAACCGGATCACCTTCAGACTAAAACACGGAACCAAAAAAGTTAAGAAAAGAGCGCGTTCATTTTAATTTTGAAATTGGGTGCTTAAGTTATTAAATAGTTTTTGTTAGTACCTCACCCAGACTTATTGAAATCTTTCTCACACGGGTTTCATAAACTAAATTTATAAAGCACTTTAAAACTTAAAAACACTTTTTAGTCACGCGTATTATGCTTAAATATGTTTAGAATTAAAAAAACGATTTGGACACTAGGAACCGATTCTTAGATAATATCTTTAAAAGATTGGCAGACATTTTTTAACTCATAAACAATTTAAAAGAATCTTAATCAAGAAATTATCAAGAAAAAATAGGCACAAGTACCTTACTTTAATCTTATGACTATTAATTCTTGATAATTTGGATCATGAATCATTAAAAAGAATAATAAAGATCTTACATAATAACTTAAAAGGAATCGTTTCCAGGTTATTTAAAAAAAGTTTAGGTTCCGCGTTTTAGACTAATACGGTTCCGTTTTTTAGATTGTTCCGGTTCCGAGTTTTAGAAATTACAAATTCGGTTCCGGGTTTTAGCAAAAAAAAATTTAACCTTGTTTTGTTCCGGATTTTTAAAAATTTGTCCCGTGTTTTAGTCTTTGATTCCGTGTTCCGGGTTTTTTTTTTGTTCCGGTTCCGGAGTTAAGGGATAACCCGACAAAAAGACTAGATCTGATTTGCCTGGAAAATTCCTACTTTTTTCCTTTTCCAACCGAGAATAGTTTTTCAAATTTTTTTCCTCTTCTTTGTAGGCTCCAACGTATATGGTAGCAGTTTAGCTTTCAAACCATATCTTTAAAACAATAATGGCTTTTTTCAATGAGTACTCAAATATTTAAAAATTGTACCTCGGCTTTAATTTGCACAAAGTTGAAGGGGTAGGACATAGTTTTTTGGGGTTATCCATAATCTACGGAATCGTCCAGTCCCGGAAATTAATTTCTCCAGTGATATCATATGATATCATCTGAGCTCATCTGATGTCATTTGGTAAGGTTCGACAAGATAAGCTTTAGTTTCCAAGAAAATTTTCACCTTTCGAGGCCGAAAAAATAATTGTAATCCTTAAATTCGTAATCCTCATACTCTTCAGGGAAACACTGGGAAACATATAAATCTTCATAAAGAACAAGTTTTTTAAAATACCCCATTTTGGGTGCTGAAAAAGGTCCATTAAAGGTAATTTTTTGAAAAATTGAAAGAAATTTTTATTCAAACTTTATGTATGTATTTAAGGGTTTTCCTATATGGGGATTACGAATTTAAGGTCAAAAATATGAAAATCCATAATCTTAGTGATTTTTGATTGTTTTGACCGGAATATTAGAATATTCCGCGGAATTTTATATTTTTTCGACTTTATAACTTGCAGGAAATTATATTCTCTATTAGAAAAAATGTTTACTTTTAATATCCCATAAATAATTTCTTAAAAAAAATCTTATTAAGGCAGTGACTAGATCTTGTTCAAGAACAGTATAGGATCTTGACTATTCCTAAATTGAGATAAGATTCCTGATTTTTTCTAGTCAAATCTTAACTTCAATAAATTTTTAGGCATAAGATCTTATAGGAACCTATAATTTAAATTTCAAAAATCTTAAAAATAAGAACTTTTATGATCTTAACGGGTCTTATAAGATCTTATGCCTAAAAATTTATTGAAGTTAAGATTTGACTAGAAAAAATCAGGAATCTTAACTCAATTTAGGAATAGTCAAGATCCTATACTGTTCTTGAACAAGATCTAGTCACTGCCTTAATAAGATTTTTTTAAGAAATTATTTATGGGATATGATTTATTTTTGATTCAAACGAAACGTTTTAAAATGACATACTTCTTTAAGTGTATCTTAACTTCGACCCCCCCTCCTATTTTTTTCAAAAAAATTTTTTTGATATAATATGATATCATATGATATCGAACTAATTTCCAGGTCTGTATAAGTCAATTTTTTTTTAAAACTTTAAGTGTTTAATAAAGTGCATTTCAATAAATCTGTGTGATTAATGAAAAAAATATTTTTTCAAGTTTACCAGTCGTTTAAACAGCTGGATCATAATTTTTTTACAAGATCGAAATTTTTTTATATCTTAACAAATCAAAGAAGCTTTTTCCAACATTTATCAATGGCACATATAACAAGTACCCCAGAATCAGTGTTCCAGTCTCGTAGTTTAGGACTGTTTTCTAGTTTTTTCATGGTCGTAATTTACAGTTACAATGTCAAAAATGCAAAATTCAAATAGCACGTAAGATTACAAATTATATGCACTTTAACTTCACAAAAACTTTACATCAAAAAATTCACATCAAAAAGCTTTAAATCTAACATAGAGCAAGAATTAACGATTCTCGGGTAACAAAATAATTTAAAATCAAATATTACATTTTATTTTTATTGTCAAATATTGTACGAACATGATTCTAAAAAAGCCTATAAGATTATAAATCAATTAAATAAAAGCAAACTCTTTTTTTAAAAAAAATAGATAAACCATCTTCAAGTTCTTTTTTCAAATATTTAAATTTTAGTAACAAAAAAAAACCTTATAAAAGCTTAAAACTTACATTAATCCATATTTTATTTTAATAATGGATTCAAAAATTTTGTCACTATTTTTTACTTTTTTGAGTTTAACACCATGTTTGTGTATGAACGAAGCATGCCCGAATTTGAGACCAATGGAAGGGTTTTCAATTGATAAAGTAAATTTAACCTCTTAATCAGAAGTCAACCTTAAATTTTTTTAAATCTAGATATTGGATAAAGACTGGTTTCTAATAGCAACCACGGACAGTGAATTCATAGGTAAACAATGTGTTAAACGAAGATTAACTCGAAAAGATGCAACAACATTGACCATTTCTCAATCATACAGAAACCCGAATTATTTATCGTTCATAGATCCCGCTGAGACCCGAAAATTAGAGGCTAATGTTGACGGAATATTCGAACCACCGGCAAATACATTTACAGTATACGACATAAGTAATAAACCAAGTGAAAAAACTTTTCTTGGAATGGGTGTTGGTTTATATCTAGATGAAGAGTTATATGTCGAATATGTACATTATGATGTTTTACATCATTGGTATAGAGAATGTTATAAGCGAGTTGCTGTCTATCATAAAAATAGAGTGTTACAACCATTTGAGAATATATTTGATAAGTTGAAAATTGTGCTTGGTAATGTTGGTATTGGTCTTGGATCGTTGGATGCCAAAATTAATAATTCAACTTGTAGAAATTAGAATTTTTTTTGATTAATTTTATAAAAAAATAAATGTTTCATTTCCTTAATTTTAAAGGTTTTTTATTTTTTACACCTTTTTAGGCCTTTTGTAGGTACCCCAGAGGTTAAAAAATGAAAAATCTAAACCCGAAATTTTGTTCAGAATTTTCCGCTCAACAAGCTAAGCCACAATAAATATATTTTGTTCGTCTTCTCTCATAAAATACGGACAGAGGATTCCGTAAGTGAAAATTCCCTTATTTTTACCGGGAATTTTTTTCCCCCATCGGCAATGGTAGCTTTTTAGCTTTCAGAACATATCTTTACATCAATTATAGCGTCCTCCAATAATGTTTAATAAAATGTTTAAATAAAGCACATTGACATTTGGCTGCAAAAAGCTAAGGGGTAGGGGTAAAATTTTTGATTTTTTACCTGCATGAAAAAATTGATTTTCTGAGGTTTTCGAGGTCGTAGAACACGGTTACAATATCAAAAATAACAAATTTTGAATTTAATGAACCTTAATTAGTTATAGAACCGAAAGATTTTGATTTAAGAATTTGATTGATGAAACTGGCCTTATAGTTACACACCAGAATTCGTACCTCAAGGTGTATTAAATATTGTTTTTTTTGTTGTATCGCCACCTATGTAACATCTTACGAAAATCTTAACAAGAACGATACTAGATTTTGACATAGTTACTGAAACGTAACTGAATTAACACTAGAACGCCCGAGGGTTTTTTTAGACCCCTACATCGAAAATTAAGTCCTAATTATTTCCGAAATAAAACTTGAAGATCGACTTGATCTCAGTATATTTGATTCATTTTCGTCCATATTTTCAGGAAATATAGCTAGTTTGTCATCAACTTTAATGGTTCGTGAATAAAACCGAACGATAGTTTTCGGCAAAATCGACCGGACGTTCTAGTGTTAAGATCCTATACCGTTCTTGAACAGGATCTAGTAACGTTAAAATTTTTCTTAAGATTTTTTTTTTATGGGCACTGTTTTACAGAAGAAGGCTTTTCAAGTTTGTTGTGTATTTTAGATGCTAAAATAAAACTTTCCAGCCAGAAAAGAGTCCACGTGAACCTGGACTAAAACATTGGAAAAATCTTCCGAAGCTTTTGACTGATTTCTAATTTGACTCAACAAAAGTTAAATTTTCAAAACAAGTTCTCAACAACAACAAAAAAACTACATGCACTTTATTTTTAATAATCGCATAAGTTCAAGATTTACTTGCAATTAAATTTAAACAACAACAACAACAAAAAAACATAACCAACTCATGCGACTTGAAATAGACT
Organism: Brachionus rubens; assembly: GCA_022207745.1. Taxonomy (NCBI): domain Eukaryota; kingdom Metazoa; phylum Rotifera; class Eurotatoria; order Ploima; family Brachionidae; genus Brachionus; species Brachionus rubens. The sequence goes on from JAJVHD010000005.1 coordinate 3,271,909, forward strand.
TTTTTAGTCGAAGTACCTCTTTATTTTGTTTTGTTCATTTTTTTTTTTAAATTAAATTTTTTTTTGATTTTGTTCATCTATAAGCCAAACTGAAACAGAACAAGAAAAATCCATTTCAATATTTTTTTTGCATGCATTTTAAATTTCAAAAAAGAGTCAAGACTAAATTTGAATAAATCAAAAAATGGAAAATTGCCGCAAAAAGTCTTTAAGCTATTCGGAACACAGTACGTGTCACTTCTTAACCCTCTTGATCCTTTAAACTTTAATCTCCTTTTTTTTTAAGAACATTCCATTACACCAGGATTGTCTGCACTTTCGTACAACAACGCACGGTGTAACATAAATCGTACAGACTTGAAAAAAATTCTCTTCAAAACTCCAAATAGTAAAAAAAACACCCTTTGTCTGAGTGCTAAAAAAAAACAAACTCCAGGTGGTCTTACAAATGATCGTTACATTCCAAATCGTGTTGTATCAAACATGGAAATTGGTTATCATTTATTACATTCAAACACACAAGATAACGCTGATCGTGAAAATCAAGTTGATCATGTTAAAAAAAAACTTATCAATGACACATGTAACGGTCTCACAGACAAAGCTCGTGTGTTAAATCTTCACAATAATAATAATGATGAAAAATCAACACTTTATTTAAATAGTTTGGTTAATAGTGTTAAAAAAAATTCAAAGAGGTATATATCGCCAACACCTGAACGTATACTCGATGCACCTGAATTTCGTAATGACTATTATCTTAATCTTATTGACTGGTCTAGTCAAAATAATCTCGCAGTTGCGTTGGATACAGACATGTACATATGGAGCGAACCATCGGGTGAGATATCACAATTATTTTCAATGGACGAAGAGAATGATTACATTTGTTCGACTGCATGGCAACCGAATAAAGGTAATGTACTAGCTGTTGGAACCTCTCGGAACCTTGTTGAACTATGGGATGTGAATACACAACGGTGTTTGAGGGTAATGAAGAGTCAAAATTCAAGAGTCGGATCATTGGCATGGAATAATTTTATACTTTCAAGTGGTTCAAGATCAGGTGAGATTCATCATCATGACGTACGTGTGGCACAACATCATGTAGGGACTTTAAAAATGCACGAACAAGAAGTTTGTGGGTTAAAATGGAGCAGTAATGGTCGTCATTTGGCCTCGGGTGGCAATGATAATTTAGCAATTGTATGGGACTCGAATTATTCAACAGAGACTTCACAGCCACTTCATGTCTTCCGTGAGCACACAGCCGCCGTAAAAGCCATAGCATGGTGTCCATGGCAAAATAATCTTTTAGCCACAGGTGGTGGTACTTCAGACGGACACATTAAACTATGGAACACAAACTCCGGTAATTTGATACAAAACATTGATTCTAAATCTCAAATTTCGTGTCTGTTATGGTCAAAGTATTACAAAGAGCTGATTTCAAGTCACGGGTATTCGACTAATCAACTGACAATTTGGCGGTACCCGGACATGACACCGGTTGCCGATTTAATGGGACATCAAAATCGTGTTCTAATGATGGCCATGTCGCCAGATGGTGAAATGGTCGCAAGTGTTGGTGCCGATGAGACTATTCGTTTGTGGAAGTGTTTTACAGTCGATGAAAAAATTAAAAAATCAAAAGATACAACCATAGTTAAAAATCAATCATACACTAGTCTTTCAAGGTGTATAAGATAACTTTAAAAAAAATCAAGAGAGGTAGGTTTCGTCCTCAAGTTAAGTAAAAAATTTGTTAAATATTTTGTAAACTTTTTTTTTTGTGAAAAAAAAATCTTAAAAAAAAAAATTTTTTGTAATGTTTTTCTTTTTTATATTTTTTGGTGACTTGAAAATTTTAAAAAAAAAAAATTTCTCTTTTTTTTCTTAAATTTTTTTTTGTTGAAATTCAAGTGTATTTAAAGGTGTAGTTCAATTTTGAGTTGGTTTTTTTAAAGACTCAATTATCCATAAGTGAGATAGAGATTAGTTTTTTCTTATTTTTTTTTTGTATCTAATGGTATATAATTTAAAAGTTTATAAATTTGAAAGCAAAATGAGGCACATTTTTTTTTGTAACTTAAAAAAAATTTGAATTTTATAAAATAAATTTTTTTAATAAAAAAAGTAAATTTTATTTTTTTTTTCGTTTATTACAACATAAGTTGAGATTTTACTTTAAAAATGTTGTCCCATTTTTCAGACCATTAATTAGCACCCGTTATAGCGCCTAATTTACGGAAGTTTAAATTGACTTGGGTTTCCGTGGTCGTGGATTACAGTTAGAATGTCGAAAACGTCAAATTAAGATAGTACGGAAGTTTTGACTTTTCCGAGCCATTAACTTTCTCCGTCTAGCCTTTAATTTATACTCATCTCGTACTACAGTCACAATTAAATCACAATTTGATATTGTCCCTCATCTGATTTCCAAAAAAAGTTCAAAAAAATGAGCTTAAATTATGAATTAAGCTAAATTTCTAACTATTATAATAAAATTATCGCAAAAAATCTTCGATTTCGCTACAGATTGTAAAAGGATGTAAAATTTCAAAAATGATAAACAAATTTTGACCTATTGTCAATGACTAGCTTAAAAACCAGTATGCGAAAAAAGTTTAAAAAACTTCCCATCCTTTTCAATGTAATCTTCAATTTGGATCTTCCAATCCAGCATAGAAACTTTATATAATTTTTAAGTGAAAATCTTAGACCCCCTTTGACTTTATGCACTTTATCCTATCTCTTTCCATGTATTTTATTATGTATTAGAGCTTTAGTTTTTATGAAAAAAGGTGAAAAAAAAGTTCATGTCAAATTACTGTAAAGTCCTTTTTTAATAAATTCTCACCCTATACTTAACCTTACCCTAAACCCTACCTTTAAGTAGGCGGCCATAGATCTAAATAAACCTTCATGGTTAGGTTTCTTTGATTTGGTTTCTGGTGTAAAAGAAAAATACAAATTGCTATTAAAATAAATCCTCACCCTATACATAACCTTTCCATACCAAGCATAAAAACCCATAAAGGTTTCATACGGATTCCTTCGATTTTATTGATACCTTTCTGTAAAGTACATAAAGTGAATAAAATCAGGGTTTGCCGCCATTTTTACATAAAGACCCATAAAGGTTGCATACGGATACATAAAGAGCATAAAATTCAAATAGGTCTTTTATAAAGGAAAGAATTAACATAAAGTTAAAAAAGGTTCCATAAGTGATTTTTACGCAGTCATTGACAATAGATGCAAATTTTTAGGCGAAAATAAAATTTCATAAAGAATTTTTTATGTAGAAAAATCAAAAAAAATCCCAGTTTCTTAGTTTTTCACATCCAGTCCCAGGAATTTCCCTCAAACACATACTTTGTTGCTCACTACTAGATTTTTTATTTTATGACCTATAGGAAAACTACTCTATTTTAGTGACATGTCATATCTATCGAGCTTTTGAGTAAAACTAAAAAACTTCAAGATAGTAGTAGTAGTACTTTATGTGCAGATCTAGCATCTATTAGAACAATTCAGGCTTTAATATTTGCAGAAGCTGACGAAGCTTCTAAGCCGGGTAGGCTGTATCAAAATTTTTTATATTTGCTATAGTACCAGACCATCTAAAGAACGAAGAATCATGATCTTTTTCCAGCACAACACTACACTTATGACACTTATCCATTTCAATTAATTTTTTTCTAGACTTTACTATTTTTTTACTCAACCAGGATTCAAACTTCTGTCACTAGCTCCCAAAGCTGTTGTATTACCAACTTTGCCACGGCTCCCACCAGGTGTTGCAGTAAATTAAAATGTAACTTCAAGTTGACTAAAAGCAACGGGTTACCAAAGAGTAACCGAACAGTGTAAGCCTGAACTTTCGAACCATGGAGTACAAGAACGATACTGAGTCTGAGTTTCAGGTCTTTTTGCGATAAGAGAGGCTCGTTAACAAGTTAGACTTAATTTAAAACTCGCCCGATGTGGGTTCCAAAAAAAAAACATATTTTCTTATGTATAAAAGCTGATATTTTTGTTCTATGGACCTGTTGTCGCAAATTAATGCTGGGACTTAATAATATTTGGTAACATAAAACCTTTAGCACTTAATAGCGCATTTTTTTAGTGATGAGAATCTTTTTATATTAAAAAAATCGGATTCTGCATTATATTAGCTACAAAATAATATGTATTTTGAGCATAAAAATAATCCCTAAGAGTTATTTCTTAACAAAAACTGATTAGATCATGCATCTTTTAGGCGTTTTTTAACTCTTTTGTGCAATAAGCCCCATGTAAATGAGTAAAAATCAATACTTTTTTTAAATTCCTTTGAAAAAATGCTACAGGTATTGAGTTTTTTTTTGGAACTTAAGTCAAGCTTTGGGAGCGAGTTTTGCACTTAAACATGCACAAACTCTTTATTAATGTTTAATATGTTAAGTAAAAATCTATCCCTAAACTGAGGAACGCGGAGCGGAAAAATGACCTTAAAACGCGGAAAATCGAAACGGAAATCAATCTAAAACATTTAAGATACTAAATTGCGGAATCGAAAGAAAAAAATTCAAAATGCTGAAAGTCCTTCTGCCCTTAATCCGGCGCTCCCTCCAGGAGCACAGCGGTAATACGCTAAGAAACCGTGTGATCGTGTATATATACGACCGTTTATGGGAGTCATTCTTCAGCTTTTAAATTAATAAAAATAAAAACGACTGATTCTGTGGATTAGGCACTGGTCAGTCAAAATGTCAATTTTACTAAATATTCAAGGTAAAGGCGAACACATCATAAATCTTCACGCCTTAAGGAAAAATAAATTTAAAAAACAAACTATACCACGCTGTTCAGCACAAAAAATTACCCTAGTAAAGTGGAAAAATCGAGACCACGTTTCTACTTCATACCCCTCGCCTTTAGTACCCAAAATAGACCTCTTTAAAACCGTCTAATAACTAGGGTTGTTAAACGAAGTTTTTAATTTCGAAGTTTTTTCAAAATTTTTCGACTTGAAATAATTTTCAAAACATTGAAGTTTGACCAAATTTGACTTGAAAATTTTTTGACCGAACTTATTTTTCAAGTTTAAAAAAACCGAATTTCAAACTTTTAAATTTTTTAATTGAAGGTTTTTAAATTCTTAAAGTTTTAAATTTCATAAAATATTTCACTCAAATTTCTTTTACTATTCGTTGAAAGTCATCATAAAACGTAAAAAATAAGCCTGAATGTACCTAGCTTCTTCTGAATTCTAAAATGATTTGTCTTTCTAGTATTTAACACCTTTATTTATCATCTAGATATAAATAGGTTCTTCCTTTTAACTCTAGGAAATATTAGAAAATCATATTCATGATTTTAATAAGCTTCTCTTGAGAATTTGGAACGTAATATGTCCAATTTTCAACTCCAAAGTGTTTAATTTCCTTTTAATAGCCTAAATTTACTTACGAGTTTCAATTAATTTCAAACTTTAGATTTTCAATCTTGGAATTTTTTTTTCAAGTCAAATTTCGAAAATTCACATTTTGAAATAAAATTTCGAGCAAGAAAATAAACTAACTTGCCTAATTTCGAAGAACCATTTTTTTGTTTGAAATCTTAAAGGAAAATTTCAATGTTTCAAAAAATATAACGTTTAACAACCCTACTAATAACAGCATTTTAAAAATTCGTAGACATATCGTTTTTTTTTTGAGATATATGAATTCAGCACCCCAAAATACGTTAGTGAACATATTTACAGATGGATGAATAATTTTTTCGAACTGATCCCAGCAAAAGTATGGTTTTTTGGGGCTGAGTGGGTTTAAGACCTATGTTTACCCCAAACACCCTAATTGGTGTACATAATATTGGTACCAAAATGTAGGAAATTAAATTTAGAAAAAAGTTATCGGAGCAAAATTTTGATTTTATATGTTTAATTTTGAATTATTAAATGTTTTAAAGTTTATGAAAATCAAAACTTAGTGCTTTCTGAAAAGATGACGAATTTTTCACTTTCTGACTGAAAACTAGGAATTCTCATGTATGAAAACCCCTAAAAACATATTTATCTTTAGCCATTAGTCGATAGTCGTTTTTGGAAAATCGATTTTGGGAGCTGAAAAAGGGACAAATAATGTTCTTTTTTAGGGAGGACTGAAATGATCAATTTTAAATATAATCATATAATGTTTTTTAGGGTTTTCATACACGAGAATTCCGATTTTTTAGTCGGAAAGAGAAAAATTCGTCAGCTTTAGGGTTTTTGTTTTTATTTCACTTTTCGTCTGATTTTTTAAATGAAATAAAGCTTAAAATGAAAAAAGTAAGACCATAGATTTGTTCAAAATTTTCTCTAGTTTAACCTTAAAAAAAAAAATTGGATGAAAAGTGACCCTTGTGACTTTATACAATTAGACTTATAAAAATGACTTATTTTACCGTTTTTGTCGAAGGACGACTTCCGAGAAATTTTTTCTTCCGCCGATTTGGGTAACAGCGTCAATGGGAGCTTTTGAGCTTCAGCTGGTACCTCCAGATCAAAAATATCGATTTCCATTCATGAGTTCTTAAATGTTTAAATTAAGCACCTTATCATTAGGCTACAAAAAGTGGAGGGGTAGGGGTAAAATTTTTGATTTTTGATCCCTAAGGGGTCGTAGATTGAGGTTCCGATTACAAAAATAACAAATTCAGGTGGCACTAAAGTTTTGGATTTCATAAACTTTAAAACATTTAATAATTCAAAATTAAACATATAAAATCAAAATTTTGCTCCGATAACTTTTTTCTAAATTTAATTTCCTACATTTTGGTACCAATATTATGTACACCAATTAGGGTGTTTGGGGTAAACATAGGTCTTAAACCCACTCAGCCCCAAAAAACCATACTTTTGCTGGGATCAGTTCGAAAAAATTATTCATCCATCTGTAAATATGTTCACTAACGTATTTTGGGGTGCTGAATTCATATATCTCAAAAAAAAAACGATATGTCTACAAATTTTTAAAATTCTGTTATTAGACGGTTTTAAAGAGATCTATTTTGGGTACTAAAGGCGAGGGGTATGAAGTAGAAACGAGGTCTCGATTTTTCCACTTTACTAGGGTAATTTTTTGTGCTGAACAGCGTGGTATAGTTTGTTTTTTAAATTTATTTTTCCTTAAGGCGTGAAGATTTATGATGTGTTCGCCTTTAAAACAGTTCAAGATAAAGAATTTTATGAGATAAATATGCTCAGTAGCTCACTCATTTATCTTATAGTGTCATAGGGGGGAATATAATTTAAAGCTTGATTTGGGGCTCCTTAGTTCTGTCACAATTTGAATAGACAAAATAAAATAAAGAGACCCCATGTGTGACTATTTTAGCGAAATGACTGTACTTGAAAAAGATTGAGACGCTGCTTCATGTCGAAGTAGAATTTGATGTTTAAGTCAATATCGATGATGGAGACAAATTTCGATTTTTCGACCCCTATATTTTGGGTGATCCTATTGCAACACTACAAAATACATTGAATACAATTTTCGTTTTAACATTATTTCTATGTTGTAAATCAGAGTATCAATTTAAAAAAATTAACTAGAAAAGACATTAAATCATCAGCAACGACAGGGGCTCAATGATGCAATTATATTGATTTACACAGTATCACAAGTTGCCTAAGTAAACTATACCTAAAAGTATTTCCAATCTTTGGTCATAACTAATTGATTTTCAGAAAAATGCTTGAACAACTTCTGAAACCACCGAAAACAACCAAAAAGTCAGATTTTCCTAATAAACGAGACGCCGGAATAAAAAAAGACTGACGCTCCTTATACTTTTAATTTATTTCTGGTTCGAATTTGTGAATTTTTTTGCATGTACCCAGACACTTGAAAAAATCGAGGTTGCACTGTAGTTTGTAGGAAGATGATAGATCAACTTTCTACAAGTCATTGTTTATCTAATTAAGTTTTGGGTATCCCTAACCCTCACGTATTGAGTAAATTTGACAGAGTAGACTTTCAGTAAAAAAATTGTTTTTGTTTTTCTAAAAAGAGCTCTTTAAAAAGTCTCTCGGAGACAACGAATAACCAGAAGAGGTAAAACTCCAGAACAGAGATTCCAACAGGCGTAAAATGGATTAGATTTTTGGCTTAACAAGTCTTGGATTAACAACAAGAACTTACCAATCATCAATAATAAAATAAGAGAACAAAAAAATTTCAATTAAATTTTTGTTTATTTATTTTTAAAAGATAGATATGTGGGAGAACCAAAAAAAAACAAAAATAAACAAATTACAACAAAAAAGAGCGGGTAATCAAAATTAGAAACAAAAACCTGAATGATTAACAAATTTAATTTTTTGTTTTTTCAAACAAAAAAAATGATAAAACTCTTCAACAACCCTGAATTCATTAAAATTCAATTTTAAAAAAAAAAAAGAAATAATTCACAATTGATTATATACAAAAAAATTTTGTTGTTGTTGTTGTTCTACGTTCTTCAATAATCTTATCTCTCTCTCTTTCACTGAAACAAAAATAGCATAAGTTTTTTAAATTACTATTCTATCTTTAAAACTGCTTTTCAACTCAAGCATAATTTTTTTTTTATTTGATTGATCTTAGTTTTTTGTGTTTAAAGATTAGATAAAATAAAAAAAAAAAAACAAGAAGAAAAATATTTAGATGAGTTAAAACCTCTCTTCTTTTCAAAGCTTCTTGTTGCTTCCCCTATTTTTGTTTTGTTTCCAACCAATGTGTGTATAAATCATGAATTAGAGAGTAAATTACTTTTTTGACTTTTTGACTCTAATTGTTTCCAATAATTTATGTTTGTTTGTTCATTTAAAATTGGGGTTTAATCGATACCAGAGGTAAATGAATAATTTCTTCTTTTTGTGTGATTCAATCTTAGTTTTAACAAAAATAAGAAGTTATTGATGCTTGTTGTAAGAAATGTTATTAATCGAACATATCTTATTACACTTAACAAAAGTAGGGTTTTTTTTTTTTTTGGAAATGTTCAGAATGTAACCCTTAACCGGTTCACATTACTTGGCCTTTAGGTTTTTTTTAACTCAAGAATGTATATGTCCATTCAACAAGTCGTTGAAGTCTTACATCACATTACCTTTCTGCTTATTGCATCGAGATGTTTAAATTGACACTGGAACCACAATCGATGGGAAAAAAAGAATAAACATGAGGAAACAGTACAAAAAAGGATATTTTAAGTCAAATCCTTTCAAGTCATAGGTGAACCCCTATACTCATTTTTGCAAAATTTTCTTAAACTTATTTTCAGAGGCTTTAACTTTTAGTACACTCCAGGTCGAAAAAAGTCATACAGTACAGTCCAAAACAAAGTAAACACTCCGTTTGTACATTGCTTAATTTGTGTGGAAACATTTCAAGATTAAACAGGAAACATTTTAAAACATGCTTTGAGCATCTTTGAGCAGATATTGATAAGTTTTTCGTAGCTATTTTTTGGATTGCACTGTAAAAAGGATTAGAGGGTACATAAATGATTTATTCAATTTTTAGAGGCTGTGCACATTTCAATGTTAAATTTTCTGGTACCGTAATTATACAACCCCATCCTAATGTGGAACTTTTAATGTCTGCAGTCGTCGTCTAAACCAAGCTTTAACTATGTAAATTTTCTCTTTGTTATTAAAGACTATTATCAGAGGGTTTGATCCAACCGAAATTCTAGGACTTTGAGGTTAGAATTTCTGAACATGCTCAAATTATTTTAATCACTTAAGATATCCCGAAGGACATGGTTGACGTGCTTTTTTCATTATGATTTATCCTGCTAGAGAATACCTACCTTCTAATATGATGAGATAATAATTTGCACTAAAAAGTGTTTTTTAAGTGTTTGAGATTAACTTTATAAACTCAATTAAAATAACTGCTTGAGAAAAAATCGATTAGAATAAAAAACCTCCAACGAAGAGACTGTTATAATAAACTAAGTTGAAGACAAGTAATGCAATGTGAAAGTAATCACATTAAGTGTAAATCTTATGCTTCAAAAAAAGAATTGATAATAGTTCATTTTTTTAAGATTTGGACTTATAGACCTTGTAAAGCGTCATGAATTAAAAAAAAATTTAATGAGCTAAATTTTGAGACTATTTTAGGCTAAATAAGGGTTTTAAAATCACAATTGGTTTCTACAATTGGAGATTTTTTAAATTAAATTACGGAATACGTCGTCCGTAAAAAGTCTCGGAACTTACCGGAGCTTACGAAATTACTGAACAAGGGGTACGGAATCAAAATAAATAATATGCTTATTTTATGATTTAAAGGTCAAAAAAATAGAATTAATGTAACACTCTAGGCTGATCAGAATTTATCTCATGGTCCAATACCGAAAATATCCAAAATTTTCTCATTTGTCCCAGGGACATCTTTAGAAAGTTTTCGCACAGTTTTTTTTATGGAACATAAAACCGAATAAAATACCGTAAAAGCTCGCAATTTATCCCTGGGGTTTAAAGTAGACTATTTTAAACCCAGGAATATTATTTGACTTCAAATTTTTGATCATTTTTGTCCCATCGAGAAAATTAAAATTATTGTTAATTTTAACGTTTCTGAAAGTCCGAACTAATTTTTAGCCCTGGGCTAAAAAGCGGGAATAATGGGACTAATGTAGTTAAGCTTTGATTCTAAATTCAAAGCTAGTAGAATTAAAAAAAATTGAAAAATATTGCTACAACTCTCATTTTAAACCGTTTATACTGAAACTGAACCAAAAAGAGACAAAAAATTGGAGTCAAAAACATTTTAGACCCAGGGCTCAAAAACGATTTTTCCACTTGTATCCCGGGGTAATTTGGGAGCGTTTACGGTAGTTATATTTAGTGATATCCAGTAAGACAAAAATCTTTTTATACCCTTTTATCAATCACTCCAGAGAGAGACCTGTGTATTATTGTTTCGAATGATTTGAAATGATCTGACCAAGTCAATGCGTGCGCAGGTAGAGCGAATAAGGTTTTAGGAATGGTGAAGAGGACATTTAAATTCAAAAACACTGAATCTGTAAGTAGACTTTACAAAGCCCTTGTTAGACCTCATTTGGAATATGGTGTACAGGTTTGTAATCCATATCTAAAAGACATTTCTGTGCTAGAATCAGTCAAAAGGAGGGCCACTTAATTACCCCTTGAAGTTAGAAGATTTGAGTACAGCGATAGACTTAAAGCCATGAATTTAACAACACTTGAAACAAGAAGGTGATTTAATACAAATGTTTAAGATTAAATGGTTCAAACCCTTGTTGTCTAAAAATGGAGAAAGCAATGTGTCCGTCAAACTTCAAGAAGTCATGAATACGTTATGGAGAGACAACTGGTCAAAAATTGCGATCAAAGATATAACCTTTTCACAAATAGAATATCAAGCGTTTGAAATAGATTGACAAAAGAAATTGTGAACTCAACTACTCTTAATGAATTCAAAAACAAAATTGACTTAATAGATTTAAACAAGCTATCACAGTGAGGGTAAAACCTCATTTTGTACCTGGGACAACTATCGGGGGTTTACGGTATTTTTGGAAGATTAAAAATGTGTTTATTGCTAATCCTTTAGGTTTTTTATTCTAATGGGTATTTACTCAAGCAGTTATATTGATTTAGTTTAAAAAGTTAATCTCAAACAGTTAAAAACACTTTTAGCAATTATTATTTCATTGGTGGTAGTAGTAGTCCTTCTTTGAACGATAGGACAAAATAATGTTACAGGAGAGATTTGATTTTCTCAAATGAAACATTGATCTATTTCAACAATATTCTTATAATTAACAAAAAATCCAAAGGTAATCAATTATATATATTGGGAGAGAAACTAATAATTATCTTAAATTAATTATTATTTTGGGTAATTCAGTAAATAAACATATATTCTAGAAAATCAACACGAATTACAAAAAAGATAAAATAAAAATTATTTCAAATCACTCGAATTCGATTTAGTTATTAAAAAAATTTGAAATATATAAATTTTTTAAGTTAACATACGGTTTATTTCGGTGTGTAACCCCCGGAATAACAACAAAAAAGATAAAAATTAATAATTGTAACGTTTTATTTTGTTTATTGCACTTACTTTTAATCAATCTTTTAATATGATTAGGTTATAGCTGGGTCGAAAATAATCGACCTAAATAATTATAAAAATCATTATGTTTTTTTTTTTAGTTCCCTGCTGGTTTATTTAGAACGAACGATTTAATAATAGAGAGTTGATTGTACAAGTTTATTGAAAAGTAATAGCTTGTCGAAAAAAAGATTTTTAGGAGGACCTTCTTTAAGACAGTTAACCCTAGAAAGCCCGACTTGTCTTTATGGTCCGTAACATTAAAAACAGGCTATTAATATCTGCTTCAAGTCATTTTTTCGGATATCAATCGGTAGCTTTAGACTTTAATTGAATCATTTTTGACTTCTGATCTCAAGGAAATTTGCGGAAAACCGCAAAAATTCCCGGAAATTAAAAATATTTTTTTATCGCTGAATCAATTGCTTTTTCGTCAGAATAAAGAATCAAATCGAATTTCAATCACAAATATTTTTCCAAGAAATAAACAAATTGGGTGGCAAAAGAAGTCTTTGTTAATATGTCGTACCTAAGTGACCCGGTTCCTGTAATACGATTCTCTGAAAGGCAATCATATAAAAATATAAGAGATTTTCCACATCTGTATGCGATACAGGCAGGCAAATAATCTTATTACCGTGGTTTCTTGCGGATTTTATCGGAATAAAATCCTCTTAACGGATAGAAATTTACATTTAAAGAAAGTTTACAGTGGGATCTATTGATTGGTATTCTAAAAGTTCACTTAGATCACTTTTTCCTGAAATAAATAAAAATCGGGTGAAAAAGACCAGTCGCGTGTTTTAGGTAATTTTAGATTTTAGCTATAAGAAAAATTGAAATTTAATTGTAATAGAAGGTCTAGTTTGAAAACTTTTTGTAAACTAATATTTTCTTAAAGAAATAGCTTGGAAAGTAAAACGGGTCAGAAAGACCCACCGGGCTTAAAACTCAATTGTTGAAACGCAACCAATGATGAAATTTATAAGTTCTTTATAAGTTCTTTTTTTAATAAATAATGTTAGCATAGTTAGTGGCACATAAAAAGTATTGTACCTGTGAATTGAAATTATTTAAGAGCTAAGGCTTCGGTGTTTTACTCGATTTTACACCAATGGCATTTAAAAGCTTTTGCTAGTTTCTTTGCTTCTTTGAAACAAATTTGACCCGTGCGGGATTCGAACTAACACTTTCGTGGAGCATTGATCAACCGACGATACCAACTGAGCTACCATTCCCATCAAACACGTCGCTCCGTAATACAGAAACAGTTAGAAAATTTACTCCCCTTGTGAGGATTGAACTTCCGACCCTCTGCTGCAAGACTAGCTCGCAAACCACTCGGCTATAGGGTCTTTATCACTCTTATGACGATACTTTATGCAATTACAGAATTAATAATTGATTGTTCAGAATTTTCTCTGATTTCAGAGTTGGCATCAAAAAGGGGTGATATGGGTACATTCCGCGGATTATAATCGAAATGCCGCCGAAAATCCGGGAAAAAAATCCTAAACTATAGATTATCAAAAAACGGAAAATAAAAAAGACACTGCTTTCGTTGTAGTTATTAAATCTACATTAATGTAATGCTGGTCTCCATGAAGTTAAGTACTAATTTAATTGAGTTTATTTTATAATTGATTGATCGAACTTGAATAAATGCGCTCAATGACTGTTGTGATACCAAAGTTTTAGTTTTAGTTTGTTCAAAGAATGCTCTAATGCGCCTAACGATAGCGTACGTCATACGGGTTCAAAGATACTAATGTGTTTTTTTGTGAGCTTTCCTGAAATTGATTTCTGATTTGGGTGCAACAAGAGATCACAAAGTTTTGCCAGGAAAAATTGTGTGCTCTGTAAAATTAAGTTTTGAATTCCGCAACAGTATTTCCGTGACGGTATTTCCGCATTTTTAATTCCGCAGCGGTATTTCCGCATTTTTAATTCCGCAACAGTATTTCCGCAACAGTATTTCCGTGACGGTATTTCCGCATTTTTATTTCCGCAACAGTATTTCCGTGACGGTATTTCCGCATTTTTAATTCCGCAGCGGTATTTCCGCAACAGTATTTCCGTGACGGTATTTCCGCATTTTTAATTCCGCAACAGTATTTCCGCAATGGTATTTCCGCATTTCTATTTAATTTTTTTATTTTAGATTTTTTAAAACTTTTTTGTCCGATCAAAATTTTTTGCTTGTATCACAATCCCTTCACCCTTAACACTTAAAATGAGTATCCGTAACATAGACTCAGAATTGGCAACAAGTAATTTAAACGATCTCTTTCATTTACATCGTTACGACGATTGTGTTTTATACATTAATCGTTTAAATCATCCAACATTAAAAAAAGTTCTTGCACAACTTCCAATTAAATTGTATTTATCTCGTTTACCGTATACTATTGAAATATTCGAATCTCTTTATGCTAAAATATTTATTCATGAACCAGACACATTTCCTAGTCGATTGCTTCAACCTGAACGTTTAATAGACAAAATGGTCGCTTATTTTAGTCTATTAAACGATCAACAAATAATCGAACCAATTGATGGCGATAAAATGTTGGACTCGTTTGAAAACGTAATCCGGATTATTTCTTATATTCAGCCGAGTTTGTACTCACGGTTACTTTTTTTCAAGTACGCGTGCGATCGAGCATGCCTCAAGTTTGAAAAAGACTTGGACACCTACAAGAACTTGAATTTCACTATGCCTAAAAATCGTAAAATCAACTCGTCGTCAAGTTCTTTTTCAGTGAACAATTTAAATGCTTACTCGAATGCATTGATCGTGTCCAAGGCTTCGAATATGTCTACTTGTGAAAAAGTCCGTGTAGAACTTGTTCAGACAATAAATAATTGTCACAAGGCACTGTTAAAATTAAACGAGTATTTAAACGATTTAAAATCGGATAAAAATTTGAAAAAATTTAAAGCTCGAAAATCGAATAGTAGCGAACGAGGCCGGGATAAGTCTTTAAAGTCTTCCAAGACCCGGTCCGAGTCCGTTTTCACCTTTAAAACATCGAGTCAAAAAGAAAACGATGGTCAACAGTCAGTTACTAACTCGACAATATGTCAAGATTTTATTCAAAATCGACTCTATTTAAATAAATCAATGTTGAACTCAATCGAACCGTATCTAACTTGTATTCGAATAGAAAAAATGATGGATAATTTATTTGAAAAAGTAAATCTTGACAAAGAAATACTTTTAGTTTTTTCGCATTTGAAACGTGAAGATACTTATTTGAATTCGTTAGAGCCATTGCAGCCTTTGTTTAGACGATACTCGCTTGGTTTCGAGAGGTGTATTCAAATATGGCGAAAAAAATGCTCGGCTGATCAACTATTACTTTTAAATAATCCAACAAATTATGAACAAGTTAAAAAACAACTTGAAAATTCGTTATTAGGTTTGAATGATGTTGATTTGACACCAGCTAAGTCAACGTGTAGTTTTAGACGAAAAAATTTTATGTTGAAACAAAATTATTTGAATACTATATCGGCGTCAAGTGATATAGCTGCTAAAGTTGTTAATGGCATGGATTCTATGACTGATATTCTAAATTCAAATATATCGATTAATTGTTATAATGTACCTGATGATTTAAATGATGCCAATGATGGAAAGAACCCTAAATTTTATTCAGGTAATTCCATTACAGAGCAATTTGATGAAAAAATATTTAATTCGAAGACCACGGTTTGTTCAGAATTTACTCTAGTTTCAGAAATACATATCATAAATGGGCATATTTTTGAAATCTGGTAAAGATATGGAAATCGATAAGTTTTTTACTAAGAATCCTCGTGCAAAACGATTTTTGTACTGGCATCAATGGAAGCTTTTTAGCTTTCGTTTAGTACCTTCAGGGCAAGAGTAGCGTAATAAATTTTTTTGTTGTTGAGTACGGTACAGTGAATACGGTACGCTTTGGTATGTTTAGAACGGGACTATATGCTTCGGAGGGGATACGCGTCGGTACGGAGACTTCTTGTTACGATACGGGAAGGCTATGGTACGCTTCGGTACGGCTACGCTTGCCACAAAAAAGTGCAGTACTCTACATGAAGATTTTTTTGTCTACACCTTACTTCGTGCAAAACTACCCTAGTAAACATGTATCTGATGATCCTAAAATCATAATTTAAGAATCTTGGTTTTGGATGCTATAAAATGGAAATCGTGTCATTTTTTCAAAAATCGAATAAAAAGTCTTGGAGAATTTAAAAACATGTTTTCTGGGGTAGTTTTGAACAATGATTTCAAATTTTTAGTAAAAACTCTTCGATTTCTATGTCTTTACCAAATTTAAAAAATATGTCTTTTTGCACCCCTTAGTACACCATAATTGAAAAAAAAAATTGCAAAAGTAGCTCCACAGATTTGTCTTCTCTTGTTTGGAGCTAGATTGTAGAACAAATACGGGTATCCTTGAACTAGATACAATTTAACTGAAAAAATGCTGTTTTTTTACAGTTTTTACCCGATTTTAAAATTACGGAATTTTTTTACCGGAACGATTTTTGTACTGGCATTAATGATAGCTTTTTATCTTTCGTTTAGTACTTTCAGGCCAAGACTGTCCTTTACCATTCATGAGATCTTGGCTGTTTAAATATAGCACCTTTACACTAGGTAACAAAAAGCGGAGGGGTAGGGGTAAAATTCTTGATTTTGCACTCCCATCAAAAAATTGATTTCTTGGGTTTTTTTGGGTCGTAGATTACAGCTATGATGTCGAAAATGACAAATTCAGATACTGTGGAAGTTCTAGTGCATTTAAAAATATACACCCAGATGTAACTTTTACACGAAGTTCATTTCTGAAATAAGTTTACAGCTTGTCTAAGCAATGCATAGCATGTTCCATAATTTTGCCTCGTATGAGCATTTCATGGGTTTTACACGTTTATTTTATTAAACAGGAAAATTTGTCTTCTTAGATGATGCGTCGGTAAGTCTTAAGCAAATTTCCGAAAAATGTCAAATTATTTCAGAAATGTATTTTTTCTTTAATATTTAGCTTTTCGGTCTCAAAAGACTCTAAAACAACCCCCATTCTTAATCTATCAATTGAAAGCTCTAAACCGGATCAACATAGATGTGGTCTTATTTAATCAATGATGGTCGGTTTTAGACATACAAGGACACTTAAAAACCCAGGAACATACATTTTAAGAAATCTAAGCGAAGAAATATAAAAAATTTCATTCTCTGCACTTATACAGAAATTTTGGTGGACAGTGAACCGTAGAGTAGCCGTACCAAAGCAAAACTTAGCAACAAGAGGGTGAAGCGTGCCGTAGCGTAATAAATTTTTTTGTTGAGTACGGTACAGTGAATACGGTACGCTTTGATATGTTTAGAACGGGACTATATGCTTCGGAGGGGATACGCGTCGGTACGGAGACTTCTTGTTACGATACGGGAAGGCTATGGTACGCTTCGGTACGGCTACGCTTGCCACAAAAAAGTGCAGTACTCTACATGAAGATTTTTTTGTCTACACCTTACTTCGTGCAAAAGTTACACCTGTTTTCAGGGACTCGAACCAGTGGCATAGCCAGGCAGCGGGATCGACCACCCCCTTGGATTTTTAAAAAGGGCCTAGACCCCTCTATTTGGTGGATAAATAGGGTATTTTGAGTCAAATTTAACTTTGGCAAAGATTTTCAAAATTTTTGGCTTATTCGTGTTTACTGTTTTTGACTTTTCGTTCATTAGCTAAAGAGTCACAAAAATAAAGAAGGTGCCAAAAAGGTGTCACTGATATTTACAGAGAATCTTCTTTTTTCTTAGTAGCGATGTATAAAAAATAAGGACTTCGGTTGACTCCTAGGCATGGGTAACTACCATAAAACAGATCATTTTTTAGGGTTTCCGCAGTCGCAGATTACATCTTTAATGTCGAAAATATTAAATTCAGAAAACATGGAACCTTTTTTCTTTGATTTAATTTTATTTAAATTTTATTGAAGAGATTAACTTTTATACAAATCCATCCGGAAACAGTACTCTACCATCAAAATTCAAGACTCGAAAACGAACATCAATCCTTAACAATAAAATATTTCAAAATATCAATATTGACGATGACCTTCAAAAAGGTAAACTTGACCCTCCAAAAATTTATCGCTGCAAGTCTCTAATTTTATTCAAATAGATCTCAAAGATATTAAAGATCAACTGCCAAAGACAGAATCAACTCCTAAAAAACTCAATTTTCTTTTAAAAAACACCGAGATTCAAACAAGTTTAGAAAAATTGGACTCAAAAACAAGCGAATCCGCACCTGAGTACTTGACCCAAATTGAACAATTAAAACGTGAACTTGAACAAGCAAATGAAAATGTTAACAAACTTCGTCAAGTAGAAGAATCTCTAAGACACAAACTTAAAGAAACAGAAGAACAATTAGCCGCCAAAAAACCTGAAATGGTCGATCATTATTCATCTACATGCACTTTATCGGCAACCGAGTCGGAAAACAAAGAGTCCAAAGACATTTTAAGTGATCTTATAAGCGATCAGGCATCAACTAGAACTGATTTTAATAATTATCAACATACTTTGGATTTGATAAATTTGTACAATAACTTAAACACAAAGTATCGAATGGAGGCTTATGAGTCATTAGACGGGGTTCATGATATGAAAGCAATGACTGAGTTTAAGATCAAACTTTTATTCTCAGTCGTAGTTCTCTCGTACCGGTATGTTAAAATTTACATTAGAGATATGAAGCGAAAGATTAAAGGTATACTTCAAATTGATGATCGTTCGCTTAGTAAAGATCGATCGTTAAGTCAAAAAGGTCAAGCAATTACAACACCGACAATAATTGTTGATAAAGTCGATGATAAAAGCTTAAAATCAGAGTTAAAATCAAATGGAAGTCAAGTTTTTTTTGCAGACGAGAACCGTGGACGTAAGAACTATAAATTCACAGGTCGATACGTATCGGTTCAATCCGATTCATCGTTGATTATTGAACAAGCAATAAACAAACACTTACAATTTGTCACTGCTTCGAATACGTTTGACCTAAGTCGGATTATAACAGAAGTTAAAGAACAATTGTGGGGGACTTTGCAAGAATATCCACTTAGAGATTGTCAAGAATTGAATAGTTATATTAATGAATCAGTTAAGACTACATGGGCTCTTGTAAATCATGAACCTGTACTTAAACTTGATTATTCAAGTACAAAATTTGATGGAAATTTACATGATAGATCAGAACAATCGAACAAAACAAATGATCAAATTTTAAATTTTGTATGGCCGTCTTTAATTGATTCATCAGATAATAAATGTTTAGCCAAAGGTATTGTGGCTACTTAAATTAAGTTGTTAAGCGATTTTTTTTAATAGATTTTTTATTGGAATTATTTTATTTTTTGAATAAATTTTTTGAAAAAAATAGTTT
This sequence comes from Brachionus rubens, assembly GCA_022207745.1. Classification (NCBI taxonomy): domain Eukaryota; kingdom Metazoa; phylum Rotifera; class Eurotatoria; order Ploima; family Brachionidae; genus Brachionus; species Brachionus rubens. The sequence continues at coordinate 3,291,467 of JAJVHD010000005.1, forward strand.
TAAAATTTAGCACAGGTGTCTAAAAGTTTATCAACGATCTCGATTGTTCCCATCGAAAGGGCTAACTTCCAATTAGGTCTTGCCAAAAAAGAAGCAGAACATAAAGAACTTCGAATAAACATCAAAAAAACCAAATTCATGACTTTTAATAACTTTGGCGAACCAAAGTAACGTCCTGTTAGAAGGCCAAGATATATCCAGTATCGATAGAATTCCTAACAAACCTGTTTATGTGCTCCTATACGCTTTTTTTAATGTTTAGGTGACCTATTGTCAAAACCATTATGCGAAAAAAGTTTAAATTACTTCCAATCCTTTTCAATGCAATCTTCAATTTGGCTCGGCATAAAGAACATACTTTATGTAACACCAATTGTGAAACCAAACAAAGAAAATTTATAATGCTTTAAAGTAAGACTAGTAGCTCCACTAGGACTCTATCTTTCCATGTATTTTAAAAACCAGTATAGAAACTTTATAAGACTCGATTAAAATGACAGCATTAAAAACTATGAACTCCTTTTTAATAAAACCTCACCCTATACTTTACCTGACCCTAAACCCCAGTGACGTAGCCAGACGGGGCAGCGGCGGCGAGGTATTTTTGAAATGAACCCTCTATTTGATGCATAAATAAAGTTTTTATAGCCTAATTTAGCTTTTCGTTCTCTCTGGCAAAAATTTTTAAAATTCTGGCTACGCTACTGCTAAATCCTACCTCTCAGTAGACGACCATTATCGATGAGTCTGTCGCCTCGTCAAAAAAATGATTGGTGTTTTGGAAAAATATAAAAATACAAATGTTTGAAAAAGTATATAAAGTGCATAAAATCAGGATTAGGCGCCATTTTAAAAAAAAATACCCATTAAGTTTGCATATAGGTAGCTTTTATTTTATTGATACCTTTCTGTAAAGTCATCGAAAATAGATGGGATGTTAGATTAACTAGGAGTGTTTGAGGGTCCATCAATTTTTTTTCGCCCAAAAAAACCTGAAAAGGGGTCTGGTATCATTTTGTAGCCCTTCATTTACTCTACCCATACCTCACTTCGTGTAAAAGTTACAACCCGATGTTTGTTTGTCAGGGGTCCGTAGAGTTTGAAAAAGACTTTCATTTACTTTACTTGTAAAGAAAAGTGGAAGTTATAACCTCATAAAACACTGGCATAGTTTAGAGGTTGGTCCTAAACTTGAGGTTTTGAGGTGGTAAGAAACCTGTAACTGAAAGAACAAAGTTTTCTTGAAGATCTAAAATATTTTTTTTTTGAATTTTTATTCAATTAAACAACGGTATGACCTCGAGGCGATCTCGGTCCAACAGAAAATTTCATTCGTTTACAAGGTTCATTTTCATCAATTGTATAATTTCGTTTTCCTTCGATATAATAAGCCAATTTTCCCATTTTCATTGAAGATAAAAATCCAAACGTACTACCACCAGTGAATATTATTTCATTAGTTCTTGCCAATAACTCACTATCCATTACAGTTCTGTAATAAGATTGAGAATTTTCTAATATATGCCCAATTTTACCTTCTGTTGATAAAATTTTGTTTTTGTATTTTTCCAATAAAGTAAAAATTCGATCCGAATCTGAAGTAACAAACCACTTGACTGATTTAGCCCGATTGATTTTTTCTAAATATAAAGCACATGTTATGAATCTATCAACTTCCGATTCTGACATATAAAAAAATCTAAATTGAAATCCGATTACAAAATTATTGTTGAAATTTTTAGCATAAAACTCATCAATTTTTGCCTTGAGACTTGGTTCAGGAGTCCATAGAGCGTTCATTAAATTAGATCCAACTTCGAAACCAATCATGTAAAGTCGATGGATTTTATCTTCTTCTGATAAATTTAAAGATTGAGCAGCTTTTATTGTTTCTTTTTTTACCAACCCTTCCAATTGTTGATAATAGAATGGATTTGCGCATATGTCAAAAAAGTAAGATGCAATACCACTAAAAACAAGCCGAGGCTCGTTCAACGGTAAATAATTATCTGTTAGAATATCAAGTCTCTTGACGATTTTCCATGTGTTATTAGTCTCTTTGGGCAAGTTGAAATTTATTTTCTTGTTCAAATAATTAATGCTCAATTGAGAATCGTGAGGGTATTGTTTGAATAAATTATGTAACGGTGGTTCAATGAATTTTTCAATTTGAGGCCAATTTACATTTAAAACACTCTCAGTTAGTACAGCGATTGTCATTGATGTTAATACATTATACATTTTGTTAGCATAGCCACCGCTAAATGGTTGACTAAATACAATTTTTATATTGGAAACATTTGAATGAATTATTGAATTGTGATTATCAATGAAATTGTTCAAAATTGGTTGGTATATTCGGTTTGATCGTCGATCATAAGAGTATAAAATGTTGACGATTACGAGGAATATTAATATAAGGAAAAAAAGTTTAAAATTTTTATGAAAAATAGTCATTTGGTAATTTATCGTTTGACAAAAAAAATAATTTTTATCACGTTTTAAATTTTATTATCTTGTTGTTTTTATTGTTTTTAAAATTAATTTTAGATTATTATTTTCAGTCTGATTAGAACTTTAATTCAAAATTTATGAAAATTTTCAACCAAAAAATGATTATTAAAAATATTTTGTATATTACGTATCCTGACTATCTAGTGAGGATATAAAAACGTTGTGTGCAATTCAACTATTCAACAATTCGCATGGTCGATTTTTTCTAAAAAAGCAAATATGGTAACATTACTGCCAAAGCCTTAAAAAGGCTAAACGCTTAAATGCGTTGGTATAGACTTTGTCTATACCGCAGTGTAAACTAACTAACTAGCTTACTAATTTCGACTTGTTAGGAATGTTAGTGATAAAATCGGAACTCCGAAAGTGTCTACTAAATTACCGCGGAATCGTTGCAATCTAAAGGAAAAAAAAACCTCAAGGTTTCAAAAAAATTCAAAACAAACATCGTAACATGGTTTCTCTAGGAGAATTCTATTCTTAACATATCAATGCGAATTTTTAATGATTTGTTTTTTTTCGAGATTACACAGCCAGTTTTGGAACGACCTGTTTTTTTTACATTTAAAAAAATTAAAAGCTTATGGCATTGTCAATGAACCAAATGAATGGATTAAGTCCTTTCTTCTTGGGAAGAAACAAAGAATTTGTCTTGGTGAGGCAGTGTCAGAATGGGAAGAAGTCACTAGTGGTGTTCCTCAAGGGTCGGTTTTTGGCCCGATTTTGTTCGTTATCTATATAAATGATCTATTGGATTCAATTCAAAGTCCGGAACAAACAGTGTTCATCAGCGGCTTCTAAATCCAATAGAGTATTAGGTCAAATTAGGAATTCGTTCGTTAGTTTGGACAAAGAAACATTTAGACTTTTATACACAGGTGAGGCCACATCTTGAATATGCTGTAAGTATTTGGAACCCTTCAACAAAAGCTAACATAAATATTATTGAAAGAGTCCAAGGAAGAGCGATGAAACTAGTCAAATACTTGAAAGAGAAACCGTATCAAGAAAGGCTTTTGATCTTAGACTTAATGAGTTTAGAAGACCGTAGAACAAGAGGGGACCTTATCCAAATGTTCAAAATAGTAAACCGACATGAGAAGATTAACCTAGTGAAATGAGTTAACATGGCCACAAGTTTGAAGCTGAACCTAAGAAGAAAACATGACATGAAACTAGAGAGAGAAATTTCCAAACAACCAACATCAAGATATAACTTTTTGACGAACAGAGTGGTTTAAAAGTGGAATGTTTTACCGCAAAGTGTTGTCAACGCAGAAACAGTTAATGGCTTTAAAGCGGGTATCGACAGAGAAGTGTTTGGTATGAAACGAAGAAAGAAAAGAAAGACTGCCACAGCTCTTATAGAGCTAAATGCCGAAAGGCGTTAGATACCAACTAGCTAGATACCAACTTTTGAATGGTTTCTGTCAACGGGTTATCGAAATATCAAGCCTAAAAAATCAAAAAATGCTATTTTCATAGTAAATGGTCAAAAAGTGATGAAAAGAAACGATGAAACTAATGTGATATTCATGTTCAGCATAAAAAGTTATGCAAGATACCAACTTTTGAATGGTTTCTGTCGACGGGTTATCGAAATATCAAGCCTAAAAAATCAAAAAATGCTTTTTTCATAGTAAATGTTAAAAATGGTCAAAAAGTGATGAAAAGATACGATGAAACTAATGTGTCTATTTTGAAAAAAATGACGTGTCTCTATTACTTAAATATAGACGTATTCGATTTTAACATTCAACTAAAAGAAAAAAGTGTTAGAAGTTCAAATTTGATACAAATGTTGGCGCAAGTATTTTGAAAATAGACTAAAGCCTCGAGTTCAATCCAATGTTTAAACATTATACAGTCGACTCGCTTTAATCCGAACCACGTTAATCCGAATTTTTTACCAGTTCGGTGAAAATTTGTCTCCTATTTAGGTCTAAATATATATAAATTTAAGCGTTTAATCCGAATTATTTTATCCGAACTGTATTTTATGGCTCCGAAGAAGTTCGGATTAAAGCGAGTCGACTATAATCGAACCGGCTTTTAAGAACGACTGTTGGTTTTTAAAAAAGGTCTTTTGGTATTTTTTAAATTACATGAGTAGCCTGAATTATGTGTTTTTTCAGACCATAAAACTAAAATAAATCAATGATTTGTCATAGTAATTATTAAATTAAAGTTCACTTATTTATTGTTCACATAATTTGTGGTCAATAAACGAGTATGAACGTTTTGTAACAAAATATATGACCGAAAGAGCGCATAACGGAAAAAGTCTCGGGAATCAGTTGAAAAATAATTTCTATCCTACCATAAGGAAAAAATATGGTGGTAAATAATTCTCATTATCATTTTAGCTTTCGATAATTGCAATTTCAAAAGGTTTTTTTAAAAAGATTAATTTCAATAAATTATTTAATGACTTGTACAAAATAGAAAAATACCGATTTTCTACTTATTCGTCGGAAATATAAAAAATCACGTTTATTTTCGAAATTATGTGAACATAATAATATTCTTCATATTCTCAGATATCGTTTGATGTAATTTAAGGATTGATATTTTTAATTTAACCGCAGATAATCCTCTCATAAACTTTCTCAATTTTTTAATTATTTTTTATTTTTCAAATTTTCGGGTCATTTTTGACCCAGTTTTCGACGGATAAGGGTTAATTTTCAAAATCAAATTTGATATCTTCACTATACAGTGATTCTTGTTTAATGTGAAAAGTGTAAAATCTATCAAAGCCTCGGGTTTCATACTATAAAAGGTGATGATCAAAATAGACCGTGGAACTTCAGATTAGCAAATACGTACCGTAATCCCCCGCACAACTCCCCAGAGGGGCAAAACTAAAACTTTGACTCTTACCTCGGGGGTAAATGTTAAAATTGACCAAAAAAGACTCTTATTTTTCCCATGGGGAGAAACCCATACAAGTTGTCTTTTCCCTCATGGGGGATAAAAAAAAACAAAAACTAACACGCTTAAAAAAATAAAAAACAAAATAAATTATGCAATAGTTTTTGAGAATCAAGTTTTAATACAGCTGCAACTGAAACAAACAAAAAAATTATTTAAGAGACTAATTCAGATGCTTTTTCAAAAGCATTTTTCTATATTCCTCCTTAAGTCTAGAGAAATTACTTGAACTTTCTTAAATTTTATTGCTATAAAAATAAAATTTTTTATGAAAAAAGTTAAAATCTTTTCGAATTCAAAACAAGGACCAAACAAATTAAAATGAATCGTAATCGGTTTAGATTAGCATTCAAAATTCGTGTCATTAACTTTTTTGAACAATGCCGGAGCGTTCGAAGAACGGCACGAAATTTTAACACTGACCGCAAAACAGTACAAGATTGGGTCAAACTCAAAGAAGAAATCAAAAACACTAAGAATAAACGTTCCAGGACCCAATGTCGTTTTATTAAACGTTGTCATTTCCCGGACCTTGAGGATCAGTTGTCAAATTTTATAAATGAAAAAAGAGAAAATGGTGCGTGTGTATGTACCCGTGATATATTTGACAAGCCCGTAAAATTGCAAATCAAATGAATTTGGAAAATTTTGCCTGCTCAAATGGTTGGCTAGAGCGATTTTTGGCTCGGAGAAATTTGGTCTCGAGACGAATTTCTTCAACAGGCCGTCAATTGCCGCCCAATAGTGTCGAATTAATCCGAGATTTCATACTCAAATGTCAAGACTCGAATTCAACTCGATCAAAGGCTGAAATTTTCAACATGGACGAGACCTGTATATATTTGGACTCTCCCCGTAATTATACGTATGCGCAAAAAGGCTTGCGACGAGTTTCATCAAATACAGCCGGTTCTGAGCGTACTCGTGTTTCTGTAGCATTTTGTGCTTCAGCTGATGGTACTAAGCTGCCACCATTGATTTTGCTACCACGGAAAAAAACATTAAATAATTTCATTCCACCAACAAATGTTTTTGTTTTAAAACAAACCATCTGGTACTTTCGATACTCAAACAGTTATCGAAGGATTTATTCGAAGAGTGCTGATTCCTCATATACTTAGAAATAATTTACGAACCCGATTCTCTACATCGATCAATCCCCTTGTCATTTAAACGACGTAGTAAAATCATATTTAAACGAGAACAACATCAGTTTTGAGTTTATACCACCTCGTTTAACAAACGTTTTACAACCAGCCGACGTCTTGTGGTTCAAAAGTCTTAAAAGTTCGTACCGAAATCTGTGGTCAGACTGGTATCTAAATGACGAAAAAGCCTTTACAAAAAAGGTAATTTAAAGTCGCCGGGTTACGGTAGAGCAATCGGGTGGGTTTCTCAAATTTGGCGAAACTTTGACCAAAATTTAATTTTTGAGAGCTTCGATTCTTGTGTGATCACAGGCTCAAATAAAGATAAGTACCACATGTTTTTGAAAAATATTTTGAACCGAACGATGCCAAGCGTAAATTATGTTGACGACTTGTTGTCCGAAGATGAAGTTGATGGTTTTGATGGAGGAAGCGATGAGACGATTGTCTTGGATTGTGATTCGGACCCAGATACCTCAACTCAGAACAAAGCTCCTACCAACAAGAAAAAAAAATTGAATGATTACGATGACGATGGTGCCGATTTAAGTGATATATCAAGCTCCTATTTTGACGAGTCGAACGATGAAGAAATGTTGGACGAATTGGAGAGCGATGATGATATTTCGACAGATAGTGATAAATGTGACTTCGAGCTAGATTCGAGTGATTCTGAATCAGACACGAGTGTCTCTGAGTCAGAAACTAGTGACTCTGAATCAGATTCTAGTGGAATAGAATCCAATGTTGAGCCTATAGAGATGGAGATCGTACACAGGACCATCGACAACAATTAAAAAAACAATTCTAATCATTTATACAGCACGAGATCAAAGTCAAAAAAGGTCGTCAATTAGCCGTTATTGCTAAAGTTCAAAAATTTAAAAGTTCAATTTTCCTATGTAATTTTTCTACTTTTTGTCAAATCGTAGTTTTTTTCATTTAAAGTTTAATCAAATCGTGTTGTAAAATTTAAATTTAGTTAATATTATTTTTTAATAAACTAATTCTAATCAAATTAAAATTTTTTGAGAAGATTCATGAGAAAATGATTTTAACCCCATGGTCAAAAATAAAAAAAAACGATTTCTCCCCCTGGGTTTTCTTTAATATACAAAGCATGGGGGAAAAGGCATTTTTTCCCATGGGGGACTTCAAATGATATGATTCAAAGCCCTGAGGAGTTGTGCGGGGGATTACGGTACAACTATACCCTTTTAAAGCTACTAAATATACGGTTTAACGTCCCAAAACTGGAAGATTTTAATGACCTAAATGTTACACTCAGCAAATTTAAATTGGATTAGTTTCAACACCGTATAATTTAAAGACTATCTGTATTCATTCACAAAATTTTTGAATCTAATAACTCACCATCAAATCTCAAGTCAGTGTTTGTAAGAAATAACTCAATCAAACAAACTCAAATGGAACTGAGAAACAAATATCATTTTTCTTTACCATCTAAAGGAAAATACAATGATATTTGTGAAAATACATTTGTCTTGTTTTACTCGAAATTCATAAACCTTTTTTATTAGACAAGCTTGGAGCGAAACTTACACATTTCAAACAAAGTGTTGAAGAATCAATTGGATCAATATTTATTAGATTTTGCAACTTTTTTCCAAAATTTGATATACAGTGTGTAGGTGCTATGATACCATGAATTCACCACATTTTACGTAAAATTACGTTAATTCACCAAAATTGACAATAAATTACGTGAAATGACTGATTCTAGAAAACGTCATTTAACGTAAAATATCGATAATTAACGTTATTTTACGTTATTTTTGATGAAATTTGATGAAAAACAAAATTTCCAAAATTTTTGAAAAAAATCGAAATTTCGGTAAAAAAAATTTTTTTTTTTCTAGTTTTTTCATTGAAAGTTTCAAATATCGAATTTTTTTTTTTGACAACAATTTACGCGAAATATTGTTATTTTTGGTTAAAAAAGGTCAAATATAGTCAAATATTGATATTTTTTTTACAACTCATTAAATTTTAGTTTTAAAGATGTATTCATGTACCCAATTAAATTAAAACACTTAATTTTCTAAAGGCGATCCTTTAAATTTGTTCCAGATGGTTTTACCTTCAAAAAAGCTTGACACCGAGCTGAAAACTGTATAAAAAGAAAGAAAACCTAAAACTTAAATGGTGGTTTTAATTCATATATAAATTAATTGAACTAATCAAAAATTGACTTAAGATTGGGTCAGCCTATAACCCGGAATCGCCAGAACCGAATTTACCCGCAACTCAATGCTACAAATTCCGGAACTTTCCAAGACGGAACAATTGACTAAAATCTGGAACGTGTTCCGGAACATTTTTAAAGTTAAATTTATATATAATCGATATAAAATCTTGCCTTTTATGATCTTGGCATAATGTTTTCTATCAACCTCGCAAATGAAACTTGTCTCAAATGGAGGAATTTTCAGACGATCTAGTGTGTCAAACAGATGCACTAGATGATTCTTCTTCTTCTTTATTCGACTGTTGTTTTGCAGCATTCGGCTACGTATGATTTCCATATTTGCGACCACTGGCAAGTTTCTCAATTTCAGCTCTTGTTACCTCAGCTCATTTCGGGAAAAATAATTCAATGATGTATTTAAAGTAGCTCGTGGGCTTACGACCTCGTTTGCAAGTACCTAGTCCGGTTTCGTGTTCGTAAAATATAAAAATTTTTGCCGGCTCATTTTTCGGTCTTCTTAGCGTGAGCAGAGCTGTCTTTGAAGGAGCTTCGATACAATCGGTTTCTGCTCGACTCTTTTGTAAATTTCTTTATTTGCAACTTTGTCCAAACTTTGTTGCAAAACTACTCAGCTTGTTTTTTATCTCGTTGTTGACAATCCATGTTTCACAGCCGTATAGAAGTATGCACACTACTGTAGCTTCAAATATGCTAGGCTCGGCTTCAGTGGACTTAAGTCCTCAAATATGTTTACCTGTTGGTCTCCAAGCGGTAAAGACTAGATGATTATTAATTCGTATTTTTTGCCAAAAAATGAAAGATAACTATTAAATCGATAAGATTTTACTCATTTCTGATTTATTATTAAAGGAGAAGTTCAAAGTTCTTTTCCGCAACCATACCCTTTACGCCTTTTTTCGATGACACTGTACTTCTTTTAGCTTCCTGAATAACGCTCAAAAATTAAATGATTAAAACAACCCTGGTCATTTAAAGCTTCCAAAAATGAACGTTCATGAACATTCATACAAACTTTTGAAAATATTTAAAGACTTTTAAACATTCAGGGTCCCTTGAACGTTCATTTTTACTTTTAGGGAATCCTTATATTCGATGCAATTTTTTATAGATTAAGTATAAATTTAACTTTATCTATGTTCTGGAACATGTTCTGAATTTTAGGCATTGAGTTCCGGGTAAATTTCGTTCCGTTCTGGTGATTCCGGGTTTTTGGCTCACTCCTTAAGATTAGATTTTTTTTGGGTTAAAACTAAAATTTAATGAGTTGTAAAAAAAATATCAATATTTGACTATATTTGACCTTTTTTAACCAAAAATAACAATATTTCACGTAAATTGCTGTCAAAAAAAAAATTCGATATTTGAAACTTTCAATGAAAAAACCAGAAAAAAAAAAATTTTTTTTACCGAAATTTCGATTTTTTTCAAAAATTTTGGAAATTTTGTGTTTCATCAAATTTCATCAAAAATAACGTAAAATAACGTTAATTATCGATATTTTACGTTAAATGACGTTTTCTAGAATCAGTCATTTCACGTAATTTATTGTCAATTTTGGTGAATTAACGTAATTTTACGTAAAATGTGGTGAATTCATGGTATCATAGCACCTACACACTGTATATCAAATTTTGGAAAAAAGTTGCAAAATCTAATAAATATTGATCCAATTGATTCTTCAACACTTTGTTTGAAATGTGTAAGTTTCGCTCCAAGCTTGTCTAATAAAAAAGGTTTATGAATTTCGAGTAAAACAAGACAAATGTATTTTCACAAATATCATTGTATTTTCCTTTAGATGGTAAAGAAAAATGATATTTGTTTCTCAGTTCCATTTGAGTTTGTTTGATTGAGTTATTTCTTACAAACACTGACTTGAGATTTGATGGTGAGTTATTAGATTCAAAAATTTTGTGAATGAATACAGATAGTCTTTAAATTATACGGTGTTGAAACTAATCCAATTTAAATTTGCTGAGTGTAACATTTAGGTCATTAAAATCTTCCAGTTTTGGGACGTTAAACCGTATATTTAGTAGCTTTAAAAGGGTATAATTGTACGTATTTGCTAATCTGAAGTTCCACGGTCTATTTTGATCATCACCTTTTATAGTATGAAACCCAAGGCTTTGATAGATTTTACACTTTTCACATTAAACAAGAATCACTGTATAGTGAAGATATCTCGATGTTTTTTGGTGATACAAAAAACATCTGGTCATCCCTCGATAATCCGACTCTGCTGTTATCCGAATTTTTCGATTATCCGAACAAAATTAGGTAGCTCAGATCTAATTGAAAATTAATTTTACAATCCGAATTTTTAATACGGATTAATTAGAAATTTTGGTGGCCAAATTCCAAAAAATTAATGTTATTTGTTTTTTTTAATTCGAATATTTCAAAAAAAAACATCATCTTGATTATAATGGACAAAACTATACAGCCAGTCAATAATGAATTCTTATATATGATTGACATATCAAAGATCTCAAATTTTGTCTCTGCTTGCCGTATCTTTTTAAAAATACCTCGTTTTCCTAAGCGTCCGTTATAACTTTAATACAAATCTTTTTTGATACGAATCTTCACATTGCCTTGGGCTCGACACTAGTCTCGGCAATTTGAAGTTCAGTATTTTCGTACCGTACTATTTTCTTACTATTCTATTTAAATTAAAAATTTTAATCATTTAGACAGATTAATATATTGTGCTGACTCTTATCAGAAATGTACAGGGCTTTTTGCTTATATTCATGTTAGATAATTATATAGTACTATCGGTCGAAGAAAAAATTGTGTTTTTTGCTCATTTAAGCTCAATCATAGAAAAAATAGATAGAACTATTCGATGAATAAAGAAAGATTTAATTTGTACACATTTTGTCATTTTCAGATTTAGAAAATAAATTCTTAAAAAATTTTTTGAAAAATAGTACTATTTTGTATAGTACGAAATGTTTGGGGTAAAACCCTTTAGGTTTTATAAAAAAAAAAAAAGTATGCTTTTTGTTCATTTTATATAATGCTATGCTAAATTTTAAATCATTCCTCAGTTATGATATACAGTGAGTTCGCAATTATATCAGCCATAACTTGTATCACAATTCAGATATATCCCCGATTTTCTTAAGAACCGATTTCCTCATATACTTTTACATTAAAAAAGTGTTGAATCATTTCCCCTTTCGATATCACATATTTTAAATATATCCCGATTTTTCCGCACCAAAATACATACACTCTAGTATAAAATAGTCTCAACTTTATCACAACATAATACAAAAAATGGAATTAAAAAAAGAGAATATGTTTTTTTGAATAGTACAAAGACAATACTTGTTATGGAGGATTTAAATATTTTATCTGAGAGTTAATAATAAATGTTGAACAGTGGAAGTAAGGAAAATGTTTGATTTTGTCATTTTTTTCAAAAGAAAATAATTTAATTAATGTCGGAAAATTACTATCTTTGATAAAAGATTTTAATCTAAGATCTTTAACCCTTTTTATTTCAAGATACACATAGATAACGATTCAAACAGCTTGTAAATAAATTAGACATTTTTTTAGTTTATCACAATTGGTCAGTCCTCAGTCCACTACTATTCTCTATTTTTATAAACGACGTACCTAAAAATTCGATTAGAAACAAACGCTATTTTATTTTATTCGCAGATGATTTATGTTCATATTTTATCTTCAAAAAGTTTGGTAATATTTCTAAAATTATTAATAAATATTTAAGACAATTAGAAACTTGGTTAAACCAATGGAGACTCAAAATGGCACCTAGTAAATTCTGTCACATCATTTTTTCAAAAGACAAGAAAAATCATAAAAACAAACTCAAACTCAAATTTTACAACCAAAACATAGAATTCAATGATTCACCAACTTTTTTAGGTATCACATTCGACAAAAGACTTTCATTCAAAAATCAAATAGACTCGATCAAAAAGAAATGTACAAACCGGTTAAATTGTATAAAAATTTTATCACACAAGTCATGGCATCTATCAAAAAAAACGTTAGTTCAGATTTATACGTCTCTGGTCAGATCTGTTATAGATTACTCGTCAATTATCATCTCATCACTCTCTAAAAAAAGAAAAAAACAACTCCAAACTATCCAAAACGCAGCAATCAAAAGTATATACAAGCTCCCATTTGAAACACCGTCTAAAATTGTAAACGAAATATCCGGACTGAAAAGTATTAGTGAAAGACTCGTTGAGTTAAATAAAAGCTATGTTCAAAATGCTCTAGAAAGCGAAAATCCATTGTTCAATAAACTCCTCGAAGAATATTCAAACATTGGCAAATCTTATTTAAAAAAATATAAAACCTTTTTATGTGACTCAATTTAAACTTATTTTAATCTTATTTGTTTATTTACCTATTTATTGATTTGTTCTACTCTTTTTTAGACTAACTTAAAAATTTCTTTGTATACTTTTAAATACCTGACCAAAACAGCTCTGTTGGGGTCATTTAAATAAATAATTAAATCCAAAAAGTTTTATCACAATTTAGATATATCTGCGAACCCAAAGTACGAACTTTTATTTTAAAAGAGTCACCCTTGTTATATTTTTCAAATTAGGCAGGGGTTTTCAAATTATAACATATTTTTGGATTCATTCATAACTCGTGCTGTTATTCAGAGCTTGGCGAACCATAAAAAAACTTTCCTAGACTTTTATTATCGTTCAGTATTTTGTAAAAATCAAAGGTGCTATTTGCTGGCTGTTGAAATGACGTCCTAGTTTCGCTGAGAGCTAACAGACACTAAAATTTTATTGTTTTTAAGATTTGATCGTTGAATTTGGCCAAACGATATATTAAATAAGACACAAACGTTTTTTTATAAATTCACATTAAAACCCCTTAAGAACATTTACAAAAAAAGTGCAAACAAAAAACAAGTTTTTTGGACGTAATGAAGAAAACTTGTCGTTACCACTAGTGATAACTTTAGCCCTAGGAAGTTCAATTCCGCAAAATTAATAAGTTCCAGCCTATTTATATAACAATTATGTGAATCTTTCTTTTGAATTTATTTAGAGCTTATTGAATATTAGTACCCTAATAAATCGTACTTTTCTGAACTTTTCGTAAAGAAAATAGAAAAAACTACGTCACTAATATTAAAGGTGTACAAATGGGAGGAAAATAAAAAGCTATTATAGTACTGTGAATTTTCCATGAAACACCTAAAAAATTCCTTGATTAGTGCTTTTTGGATTGTATCGTAATGTGTAAGGGTCCGGCCAAGTTTCATCGTCTAAAACAACTATGTCTCAATAGCTTTTGAAAAAGTACACCCACGAAAAAAATCTTGGGACTCTATCTTTTTTCTTTCATAAAAAGTACGATAGTACGATTATACGAAAATACTGAACTTCAAATTGCCACTAGTCTCTTCGATTGAAATAAACTACTACTACTATAAGTAACTTTTGATACAAAATTTTTCAAGCAAAAATGATCAAATTTTAGAAAAATCGTTTGTATCGATGCAACCTATTTGTTTAATGACAAACTCTCACCTATATCTCGATAGATTTATGAGAGAATTATATTAAGACACTTTTTTTACTTGGTTTTATTGTATCACAATTTTAGTCACTTTTGTAGACCCTTGCATTTAAACCTTTATAATAATCTTTAAAACACCAAATTTCCATCAAATCCTGTTGTTGAACTCGAATGTAACTGTTTTTAAAGACCGTTCCGGACTGGTTTCGAACAGAACGTAACATTTTCGCAAGAATCACTGTATTCGCTTTACATTGTAGATTCCATTTTTGATACACAATTCCTTGATATCTTTCAAACCTTGGCATTCTGAATGTCAATAATGAGGAGTTTTTTTTTGTCAGAAAACTCTTACACCCTGTTTAACCCACACTTTAATGACTAATTAATTATATTTTCAGTTTATTATTTACTTGATTAAATTTAAATTTATTCGGTTTATAAGAAACTTAAATAGAAACGCAAATATATGGTTACTCATCTTTTCTTTTATATTAACTTAAGTATGTATCTTCATCATAACATTAGCTTCTAAAATGAAAATAATTTTTGCCCTTTTTATAATCCAAGGTAGTATTTTTTTATACCATTTTGAAAATTTCAGTTCATGTTATTTTATTTAAAAGTTCTCTTGATTGAAATTACATTTGGAATACGATGTTATACTTGCACTAATTGTCCAACTGATACAGTTCAAAATGTGGCTATAAATGATTGTTTTTTGCCTTTTTGTCTTGTAAAAATCAAATCAAAAAATTTTATATTAATTATTTCCTCGCCACAAACGGAAATCTCGTCGCCAGTAAAAAAAAACTTCTCTCCACAAACATCTTTTCAGCAAAAATCTAATCTTTCTAAACAGCACATTTATTCAGCAGCAAAGCCAGGTTTTTTTGGATGAGGAATTCGTTCAAAATTGATTAACTACATGTCCGAAATGGAAAATTAAGAATCCGGTACAGCCCTTTAAATAATTAGATGGAAGATGTCAAATACACTTTTTCACCCTTTAACTATGTCCCTGAGTCTTAAAACTTTGAGTTTTGTAATTTGTGATGGAGAGTTTCTTTTTGGTTTTAATTAATTTTTGTGCCGTCACGATATATCGGTATCAGTTTTTTATTTTTGGGCACGAGATTTCCATTTGTGAGGATAAGGTAGACCCTTAATTAATTTTATTTTTCTTTATAAAGAAAGTGGTTAGCACTGCATTGGGAAAGACATCGATTTCAAAGACATGTTCACCTTTATGTCTCAATGGCGAACAAAATGCATTTGTAGCGTCGGTTAAGAATTATTGTTGCGCGTCTGATTTGTGTAATCACTCAACTAATCTAAGAGCAAATGTTTTTATTTTGTTTATGTCTACTTTATTAGTTTTTTTTTATTAATTTTTAAAAGTTTATAAACTTGAAATCTAATAAAATTAATATCAAATGAATCTAGGTCAAGTTATTGTATAATTAAGGTACTCTATTAGGGCTCTTAAAGTCAAGGACCACCCACCATTCAAAAGATTTGTGTTTTCTAATTTCTTTCCTGTCATGATTCTGAGTTTAAGGGGTAACCAGAAATCATTTATCTTTCCTTATGCTTAGACTATGAATTAGCACTACTAAAGGATAGCTTAGATGGGACTTGAGTCATCTCATCGAAACTTGGTTAGACAAAACGAATTATACGGTAATCAATGAGACAAAAGAACGAAGCTGTCATAAAATAAAAAACCGTAAAGTTCAATCCCAGCTAAATTTTTACAAAATCTGTCATTTATGACACCATAAATGAAATCTACTAACCCGAAAACCCTAGAAGGTAAAAAATAAAAAATTTTATTCTTATAATTAGGCCGATGCAAGGGGCTTTACTAAAGTGCAGAAACGAAAAAGAGAAAGCCCGAGAAAATATTAACGCGTTTAGGAACGCGTTTAAACACATACATTTTATGCGTTTTAACGCAACTTTAAATGCGTTTTTAAGGGTTTTTTGACGATTAAAAAACGTTACCAAAAAACGCACTTAAACGAGTAAACACTGGTTTTCGGAAACGCGTTTAAACATTTAAAATTGGATCATTTTGAGGTTTAATTTATACTCAAAAACGGCAATTCTTTTCATAATTATTTTAACACGTTAGAACTAAATAAAATGTTTAAAAAGAAAATCGAGATATTTTGTAATGTAACCAAAGCATATTAAGGTTCTTCTCATAGCAATCAATTTCAAAATCTATTAAGCTCCAAGAAGGTATTTTAATCAAAATTTCTCAAGAAGTGTGTGTAGAATTCATCATTAAGCAATCCGACTTATAAGATTTTAGAAAGAAAAAGACATTGATTTTATAAGGCTTTTAAAATAATTAAGCAAGAATTTGTTTCGTCTTGTTTAAGTGAAAAGAGGTATACTTTTCTGCTGTTTAATATTTGGAAAAAAGTATCGAATAATTTAAGGGAATAATTTTACAGTCTAGCATGGATTATCGTTTTATTTTTTTTAAAAATTAAATTTAAACTCAGCTTGATGAGAGTTAGAAGATTTTTGGTGATAAAATCGAAGTCTGTATTGACTTTTTCCGGATATACAGTCAAATCATACTTAGACCACTATAATTCAAATAGTTTGTATTTCATTTTTATCACTGCTTAATGGCTGTACAAAGGGTTAGATATATGTGTGACTTGACTATAGTAAAATTTAACTCAACCTTTTAAACACAACGATAGAAAAAAAATAATATTTGCTTTAAAAGTTAAAATTATAAGTAAAAGTTGTACTAAATCTTATCATAGAGAAAATTGTTTTTGATAGTTTAAATTTTGTAAATCTTTAAAAAAAAAGGAATTATCTGAAAAAAATGTAAATTTTGTATATTTTTGTAAATTTTTAAAAAATAGAAAAGTAATGATTTTTAATTTTTTAAAAATGAAATTGAAATTCTAAAATTTTCAACTATTTTTATAGATAAAATAAAAGGCGGAGTTTAAAAATATTTTTATTCTTTTCTTGTTGAATCAAAATATGTAAACTCAATTTTTTATAAGAGGGATGGAAAGATTCGGTAAAATTGAAAGCGAAAAGCAGGGGGTATCAGTAATAAAAATTTTCAACACAAGGTCCATTTTAAAAAAAATCATGATTATTGTCACAGATAACATAATTTTTTTGTTTTCTAAGATTTAAAAGTTGAATTGCCGCTTCGTTAAAAAAAATCTGGGATTAAACAATCGCTTTTTATTATTTTTTTTTCAAAAAAAAATTTTTCCTTGTGGTGTTGAGCGGTAGGTCTATGATTTATGAAAGTTGAAAAAAAATTTTGATTTCAATTTTGTTCTCATCATATACCCCCTCAATTTTTGACCTTTTCATGTAATTTTTTTACAATTTTCTTAACAGAACCGTTTAAGAAAATAAACAGAACCTCTAGAGGTTGTTACTTTATGGTCGCTGTTTAAACATTAATTATGAATATTCGATATGATCACCGGCTGTATTGACTTAGATATTGGTACCAAGATTAATGGAATCAACTTGTCTATCATTGCTTATTGCGATGATGTGTTGATAATTGCCACTGTTGCCAATCGAATTCTATGCATTAAAGTCTGCGTATTTGGTTCTCACTGGTCGGAGATACTTGTTTCAAACAACACTCTGGCTGAATGGTCTTGAGATACCCGTCGTCTCTAATTTGCAAATTTACCAGTAAAATAGTTTCTAGTCTCAAGGAAACCCCTATACCGATTTTTTTTTTCTAAACATCAGGAGATGCTTTTTTCATATGTTTTGTTGCAAAGGCACTGTTATGCTTCGAAATAGAAAAAGTTTGCCTTTATTTGTTTGCTCAAAAAAAAACTATTGAAAATGTTTGTCAACTGTTTTTAAAGAGTTTCTGAAATTTAATATTATTTGAAAATTCAATATCCGTCAACTACTCAACTAAACATAAAAGTTTGGTTGTTAACTGTTACTTAAAATAAAACATTAAAAAAAAATCATTACCTTCGAAATAAAACAAACTTTATTTTTTGAAACTCATTTCAATGGAGGACTTTGACTAACAACAAGACTAACAACTGCATAAAAATAACTATAACAACGCTTTTTTTATAATATTATTTTTAGTATTCAATTTTATCAAAAAAAAGGTCTTAAATTATTAAATAAAAATACAACTTTTAACTAATTTTTTGAAATTTACCATTTCTTCCGGGCTTTAAAAACAATGTCTGACTCCAAAAGTGCTCCGTTGCGTACGGACAAACGTTTTTCCACAACTAAAACTGGTCTCATTGGTGTACAAAGAGACACTATGCTTCAAAATGAGCTCCATCACCTGGTAATTAAAATTTAGACTATTTCATCTTAAAAACATTTTTTGATATTTTTGTTGTACCAGCCCCAATTGGGAAAAAGCAAGACCCGAGGTCATCAACTTCCACCATTCGATACTACTTATGGTATTAAGTACGAAAAACACGACGGTGGTGTACCTGAAGCCTTACAACATTGGATCAACCAAGCTAAAGATTCTCAACAAAGAGAAGAGCGTTATCGGTACGTTCGAGATTTTATTGCGCTTAATAAAGAAGCGATTAAATCAGGATGTGTAACGACCAAACAAAACGATCAATTTCGTGCATTGAATGATATTAAGCGTAAAGTTCGAATTGGTGGTGGGGGTGAATCGAGTTCGAATTTTGAAAATGGAATAAGTCGTTCGAAAGTAAGCTTCCCACCTGGTATGACATTTGGCATGCCACATAGACCATCTACACCAATACACGAGGTGTTAGAGTACAAATTTTTACACGAATGGTTAGATGATATGCAAACAATCGAAGCGGCTAGAGTGAATGCTAAAAAAGAGGCTACTAAAGCCATCAGTGGCGCGTATCATACTAAATCAAGTTGGTTGAAAAACGCTAAAATTCCAGTTGAAGAAAAACCTTTATGGAAAATGCCTAGATTTAGAAATGTAGAAGCTGCTGTTGATACATTTAGACATCCGACGTTACGTAAAAAAGCTCTTAGTGCTCATGAATTAGATAAAGTTCCACGTGAAGGTGTTAATGCATTTGAACAAGGTGTTTACACTGTCAATACGACTAGTTTACCTGCTTAAATAAATTTTTTTTTTTCAAATTTTTGTATAATTTTTTTTTCAAGGAACTATTTTTTTTTTTATTAAAAGTCTATAAGTGAAATAAAATATCCTTCCAAAATCGGCTAAATTTCTTAAGACGATTTTTTATTCGACTTATCCGTAAGGTTTAGGTGTTTTGAAGTGATATAGAGACAAGCATTCGAATACACTTTGTGGCAAACTATTCCAGTCGTTAACATCTCGGTTTAACAATTAAAACTGCACCGTACAGCTCTTAGCCAATTCTCTTTTGGTTCCAAGTTATTTGACTCTTGACCAGGTCTTGACTTTTTGAACTTTTTGCAATCCATTGCATTTAAGAATCCGTTTGAGATCCTCTAGAGAGTTAGCTTGAAATTTAGTGAGTGAGCAGTGAAGGTAAAACGACAAAGCAGCTTTGATTTAGAGTCAAGAAAATATTAAGATCTGGTCTGAAGGGGCTTAGTAACCTATACTAATGCCTTTCGGAATTTAGCTCTATAGGAGCTGTGGCTTTCTTTGTCCCATACCAAAGAAAAAGATGTGTCAAGCTAAGAAAAAACTGATACATTTTGATCTATCATGGTAGAAAATTGAAGACTTCAAATGGATTCTTAAATGCATGGATTTGGATTGCAAAAAGTTCAAAAAGACTAAAATTGGAGGGACCACCTAGCCTTTAGGGATGATGTCCAGCAAATCTTTTTGAGTCTCAGTCCATAATTGACGGTACCTCGACCATACTACCCAAACTCGTTTGTTCCAATTTGAAAGAAAATTCTTCACCCGATATAAGATTAGACTAAGATTAGTCAAGGATGACGTCTTACGCCCATCGCCGTTTTTCAAGGGGTTCGTTATCAGATCAACTGTTTCTAGCAAATTTGTAGTTCATGGCATATTTGTAACGAAATAATGTTATTCACGGGCTACAATTTATTTACTTTTAAATGTTTCAACTTATTATCTTTGATGAAATTTTTTAGCAGTGACGCTTGATAGCTTCGAGATCGAGGCCAAATGACATTTTCTCAGTGATTCTCTGAAGACAAAGAAAACAGGAATACTCCCAGTAGAATATTAAATTAATAAAATATTTGATTTTTTTTTAAAATGACAAATTAATTGTTTTATAAACAAAATCTTTTAGATCTAAAGTCGGAAAAAATATAGACTCAATTTATTTATATAGTGAAGTTAGAGGTGGAGTTTCGCAAGGTTTAGTACTTGGTTCTCTACTCTTTGTTATTTATATTAACGATATGTTAGAGCTTGTCCAAAACAATTTTGAAGCGTATGCCGATGATATGAAGATCAACTCGATTCTTATGTTACAATCAGTTATAGATAAAGTCTGAAAGTGGTCAAATGACTGGTCAAATCAGCTTAACGTGGAAAAATGTTAAGTTGTTTATATTGATTCTAACAATACGAGGTGTACCTCGGCAGAACCTTCGGCTCTGCCTCGACGCTTCGTATTTTTTTATTTGACCGCCATGTTTTTTTACAAAAAGTAACAGTAGAGTTGAAATTGGTATAAATTTGCGGAAGCAGACAACAATCAGATTTGATCTGTTTTTGATTGTGTCAAATTTTTTCATAAAAAAGCGCTCAAATTGAACAAAATGAAAGATAAAAAGGCAAATAAAAAAAAGGTACATAGAGGACAAAGGTTGTAAAGCACTTAAAGGACATAAAGGATCCGAGATGATACTAAAAGATGTTTTATTTGATCGTTGCTACGGCTAAGGCAAACCGAATGTTGGGTATAATTAGGAAAGCTTTTAAGTATCCTTGTAGCGAGACTATCAAGTTATTGTATTGTTCTATTGTTAGACCGCATTTAGAGTACGCTGTTAGCTCTTGGTGTCCATATTTGGAAAAAGACATAAATGAGTTAGAGAAAGTACAACATAGAGAAACTTAGCTGATACCAGAAATACGTGAGTTGGATTATCATCAACGTCTTACTAGTTTACAGCTAACTGATCTCAGCACAAGAAGATTAAGGGGGGACCTTATTCAAATGTAAAAAGTTGTTGAACTCAACAAAAGGATTAATTACAGTTACATACTGCAAACAAATTTTTTTCATTTTTCCAATTGTCTTCCTAGATTGGATATCCTCCAAGCTGCAGTTTAAACTACTGCTACTACTTCTATAATGTGGAAATATTTTACAATAAACGTTTTATTTAAATTAAGTTCTAAATAGACCAATAAAAATTTCTAAAAAAAAAATAAAGAAATTAATTAATAAATATTGGTTTTCAAAAAAAAAAAAGAAATCATGTTTGTTGTTGCTGTTTACGACTTTGAACATTACTTATTGAACCATTACCACCGTTTATAATTGTATTTTGCTGCCTCAAATCAAAAACAGTGTCTGTATTAAAATCTTCATCAAAATCGGCTAATAACTTTTGACTCTGTGGATTATCCATTAATTCCATTTGATTTTCATCGTCAAAATCGTCTTGATTTAGCTGTAAATATGGATTGTTCGAAGCTGGTTGAAATTTAATCGCAGTCATTACAAAAAATACGAATGTTACTACTTCGGTGCTCAATTCATCGAACCATTCATACCGAAATGGTATCACTTGCTAAAAAAAAAAACAACTTAAACGGCTTTCATTTACAGATAGAAGTGAAAATTACCTTTAACAAGAATCCAATAATCCGTGTAAAATAAACATAACAAATTACCATTATATAAAAATGTTTAAAAATTTTTAACTTTTTTAAATTAACAATCATTTTTCCATCTGTTTGAGTAGCTGCTTCTAAATGACGTATTGACCATACTATTGGAAATAGAATAGCTGCACAACATAATAAATCCAATAGGAAAAATAATTGTCGCCATGTTACATACACAGCTTCACCTTCTTCTCGCTCTTCCAAAAATATATACGCTGCTATGGCTAGAATTTGTAATGGAACAACTATAACGAATAATCGTCGTTCATTTTCGCTTAATACATACTTTATAAATGTCCAACCTGTACCAACTAGTAGGATACTTATGATCAATAATAAACCCCTTAGGACATAGGTTATGTAGTATAAAATAGCCCATACTGCTTCATGGGTTCCATTCATGGCAATGTAATGCATGTTAATTGCATGAAAAGCTAATGTCAATGATTTGACACAGACTAATGCTAACATTAAATAATGGATCTTAAACACATCGCCTCTAAGAAGATAAATTTAAGGCTTGAAAATGAACGTAAAGAAAGTTAAAAAAAGTTACTTTGAAGATTTTAGAATGTACATCCAACTAATGGCGGCTAGAAAGTAAATAATTGACCATGTGAGATAAAGTGTTGGAACTGGTAGTTCGCCAGCTGATAGAAAACTTTCTTGATTTCGTGCCAATAAAACTAGATTCAAATCGAATCCAAAGTTATCGACAGAATTTAAAAATTGATTGTATTGACCGGTATATTCTGATAATGACATATCAAGAAAATCGTTTGATAATTTTTTTGTTTTGTTAACTTTTTTGAAAACATCAGAGTATTTTCCAAAAACGTCTGGTTGAAAACAATTGTAAAAACTGAATAGGTATAAACCTTCTTCGTTTAATGTTTTTATGTCAACTTCAAACTAAAATAAATTTTTAGAGGTTGAATTAAATGGAACGTTTGTAGCAATATAAAACTTTTGACTACTCGATTTTTAGAGGACTCTGTCCTCTACAAACTGATATTTTAAATTATCTTATAATTACCCGTACCGTAGCACTGCATGGATTGACATTCAAAAAGTGCTGGGTACTTTACTTACAAATACTGGGAAAAAAAAATAAAAACCTTAACTTCCAGCACTCCCTTTACTATAAAAACTATTATAATTCCCTTTACTCCCAGCACTCCCATCACTACAATTACACTTAAATATCAGAAAACCATGAGTTTTTAACATTACTGAGACACTAACTTGTCCCGATTTAGAGAAAAAAATATTTAAATAATTGAAAAACACCAATCCATATTAAAGAAATGTAACCATGATCAAGCCATAATCATATTCTTGACGAGCGAAGAGAGGCTGGAGTATGAATAGGGCTTTTCCCTAAATTGGGACAAGTTAGTGTTTCAAAAATGTTAAAAACTCATGGTTTTCTGATATTTAAGTGTAATTGTAGTGATGGGAGTGCTGGGAGTAAAGGGAAATATCTTAAAAAGAAACTAGTAAAGTAGGTGCTGGGAGTAAAGGAGGAAAGGATGCCAATAATATACCGTTGACAGAAAGTTTTAAAAACCTCCTTTACTATAAAGTAAAGTACCCTTCACTTATCCATTGTCAATAGGTCTAGCACTGTACCATACCACCGTACTTTAATACTAAACACTTTCTTTTGAGTCAAAATAAGTCAAACTAATGGCGGCTAGAAAGTAAATAATTGACCATGTGAGATAAAGTGTTGGAACTGGTAGTTCGCCAGCTGAAGTTCGTTCGCCGGCTACGATAGAAGAGTTTATTAGGAGAAATACATTCCAGTGTCTATGAAAAAACTTGAATTAATGGAAATCTAAAGTACTTCTAAAATTATTTCATACAACCTAAGTTTCTAGCGCTTTCCTTCTTGGAGTTAGCACAATACTCATTTTAGCTTAAATAGTCGTGTCGATTATTGAAATAATTTCAGAAGTAGCTTTTTTCGACTTAGATTTTGGCAAGTTAAAGTTTTTTGCAGATTTTCAATTTTAAACCCAGTAAAAAATGCGTGCAAAAGGGGGGTTTTGACAAAAATAAAAATTGTTGAAACAAATTTTGCTGCACCTATTTTACTCCTAAATTTGTGCAATTCAATTGCGCATTTAGATATAATCCTTTTGAAGGGTGTGCAATATGCATCGAGTTAGCAGAATTTTGCAGACTTTTATAATAGGTGCAGCAAAATTTGTAAAAATGAGTTAAAATTGAGAAAAAGAAAATCTGTATGTCATATGGTACGGTAATATGGTATGGTACGGAGGAGGGTGCGCCTTTTTTTCACTAACGGTGCTGTATTTACTCTGCCAAATGATTGTTCTGGAAATGTAACCATTGAGGAATGTTTACGCGCTTTCGTGCAAGTTTCTGAAGAGAATAAAGTAAGACAACGATTTTGTTCTGAATTTTGTCTAGTCAATGATATCAAAAATAGGCGTTTTGGGGCATCTGACGGGCTAGAATAAAAAAAAACGAAAATTTTTATATTTAAACTATACCAAAACAAAATCGGAAATATAAATGCGCGATTTTAGCTTTTAGAAAAGTTTCACTGTGTGAATGTGAATGTTAATAAGGTTATTTTAGAATGAGTGTAAACATTCAAATCATTGACTGATGAGCAAATGAACGAGTTGAAGAATATACTAAAATCAAATAGCATCATTGAAACAATCAATTCAATTAGAGATATTCCACAAGACAAAAAGTCTGAATTAGAAAATGCAGTAAATTCAGGTAACTTGCCGTCAAGTGTCCTAGAAACAATAACAAGCATTAATGACATGGTATTGGATCGGTTTAATGAACTTATAAGTTATCTAAATAGAAATGATTTCTTGATCAAATTTTCCAACTGGATTTTTCTTATTTTATAACCAAAAATATAAACTTACTTTGAACGAAAAAGTCGACGCCTTATCCGTCGAATTGAACCGAATGGTATCAATAAGCAAGTCATTTTGACTAATAAGTCTATTCAATTCGTTCTCAAGAGCTCTTGACTCAGCTTAAAAAAAAATCCAGTAAAAATCAAAAACAAAAATTTAATATGACCCAACTAACTTATATTAGGATCGAGGGTTGAATTCAACAGTCCATGAGTAGTTGTAGTAGTAACAATATCATCAATTCCATTGGGTCCTAGCTCTGATTTGACAACCAATTTTTTTAAATCTTGTCCAACACGTAAAATATTAACTTGTCTTTTTATCAAATCCAAATGAAATACAACAAACGAATACGATCTCTCTTTAGATAAACGTATCAAATCTTTTTCAAAAGCAGCTCGATCCAAGTCTTCTTGATCCTCTAGTTTATCGAGTAAGTTTAGTTCAACTTTTGAATGAATTTTATGTTTTTCTAATAATTGACAAAAATCATCACTTTTCGAGTTGGATAAAGTGAACGAAGAGAAACCACGATTTTTATTTTTTTCCAATATAAACGCATATGAATGACGTACTTGTTCAAGTTTTATTAATGGACTAATCGATAGTTTGTTAACACTAGCCTGTAAAAGACCGTCTTTAAGAAATCCATAAGTCGATATTGTTACTTGTTTGCGAGTATCGTCCTTAAAAAAAGACAGTTTATTTTAAGGAATTTAAGGGAAGAGGGGGGTAATACTTCAAGTTTAAGGTGATGTATACGAGCATTTACATAAAAAAATAGAATTGAGATAATTAAAATTTTGAGATGCATTTTTAAATCATATTAAAAAAAATTTTATTTTGAAAAAAAAAATTATTTTTATTTGTTTTTGAGAAAAAAAAATTGAATCATATTTTTGACGTGTTTTTATAATATTAAATTGGTTGCATACATACACCCTTTTTTATCTTATAAGACTTAAATTTTGTCTATTCGAAGCTTAGTGTAGATAGTTTTAGCTTCCCTGTTATCTTAAATATGGCTCATTTCCATAAACCAAGACCAAGTTGAAGCTGGGTGCCTTGAGTCATCAGCTTGAAAAGCCAGGAATGGTACAAGAGAGATATCGAATTGTTCGCTGATAGATGGCTAAAGACCATAGAGCAGAATGGTGTATATTTTGAAGATTAGATGTCTACAGTTTTTGTTTATCCTAATAGTAATAAACTTTTCATGTTCTTCGCGCTCAGAACGTCTTCCTGAAGTTGAGACTGTAATTGATGTCTTTGTAAAAATTAACATGTTCGTATGGGTTTGTCACCTTGAACATTTGAATCCGGTTACAACGTTTTTTTCTCGTAGATCAGTTAATCTTAAGCTTGATAAGTGCTGTAACAACTCGGTCAGGCAATTCAGGACTGGAAGAGATTCGTCTGTAATTTAAACAGTCGTGTTATGAAAACAGGGATCTCTTGGTCTAACTTGACTTAAAAATGTCGATAGTTTCCATCGATTAGATCCGCTTTTTTTCTGACTGCTTGTTTAGATTTAACATCAATCGTCTTTTGGAGCTTAGTAGATTCGAGATTTAATGTCACTTAGGGGTATCCAAAAGCTTTGACGTACAGTATTTTATAACTTTTTAAAGGTCCTTTGAAACTCCTCTTTAGGGATCGAATTAAGTATCTCTGTAATTTGGTATTCCAAGAGTTCTTCATTTGTATGATCTGGTAAGCGTATTTTTATTTCATTAAATAACCAAAAATCACATGGAGCTAAGTCTAGGGAGTAAGCCGGATGGTCGATTATCGTCATATGATTTGGATTGAGAAAGTTCTTGACGTTTTCATGAACATGAGGTCGAGCATTGTCATGCTAACTTTTCATATTACCTGATGTTGGTCTTTGCAATTTTAAGGTCTCAATAAGAGGACCTGAGACATTTTCAACATAATAGGTGTTATTTATAGACTTACCCTATGGACTACATGTACTAAAACAGATCCTATTGTTTTTATAAAGACACACACCATTGATTTAGGCTCAAATTGATTGCGTTTTACTACAGTTTGCAGACTTTGGAACCCAGCTCGAATTTGATGCTTTATTCCCAATTTTACGGTGGTAAATCCACGACTCATCTCCGATCACCTTATCAAATAAACGCCATCTCTAGGCCTCTTAAAGGTCTAAATTTTTGCGACAAATTTCCATCCTTTTTTCTGTTGATTCTCGTTCAATTCATGGGGAATCCAACGCGAGGACAATTTACGTAAATTTAGATTGGCGTGCAAGATTCGTTCAATTGTTCCATTACTCAGCTTTAATATAATGTATAGATATTCTCGATTTCTTTTCAATTAGTAATCGAATTCGATTTAATCGGCCTCACAATTCGATTAACATCTTTGACTGACTCCACGTTCAACCCTACTTTCGACCGTACGTTTCGAAGGAGCACTCATTGATGCCAAAAGTTCGGAATGGATTACAGCTGCTCTAATATTTAACTTATACCTGATCAAAATATACCTTCTTACGTCAGCATTTTTGAAATTTTGAAAAATGTGGGTTTCAAGTTATGAACTGAAACATTTGAAATACATATTCAATGTGTTCATGCGACCACACATTAGAAAGCCAATAAAATGGAGAACATGGTAATGCAAAATTTTTTCAAAAAAAATAAATATTAATTGAATTATTGACCAAAACGTCAAAACTTTGATAAAAATAAGATAACTTTCAGTCCATTTTTAGTTCTCTGTTTAGAGCCAACACGGTCTACATCAAAAAAATTGAATTTAAAACAATCTTAAATTAGAATACTTTATTTACTATAAATAACTTAAAAAAAAAGTAATGACGAAATTAAAATTTAAAATAAATAGCTTTTTGTTAAAAAAGAAGGGGGTTAGACAATATTTTTTTTAAATTAAACTTTGATTTGAAAATATTTGATTTTGAAATAGATTTGGCAATGTTTTAACATCATCAGGTTCATTAAAATGAGAATTCTCAAACGTATAACTCAACTTAAATTTTAATCTTATTTGTTCCTTTAACAAAACAAAAATTAAGTTTTTAAAAATTTTTTTTTGAAAATTTTCAAAAATTTACTTTATTCGGGTTAGCGATTAACATTATTTGGGTTATAGCTGTTGGTGGTAATATTGGATTATAAATGGGTAAATCAGATCTTGACGCTGGTTGCAATTTAAGTTTCATTGACTTGACAAAAAAAATTATTTCATTAATATTTATTTCCAGTTTTACTTTGGGCATACCAAAAGTTTTGATAATTCTGTCATTATTTTTTAATCAAAGTGCACTGACTCCTATCAACATGTATAATGTTGATCTGTAGGCGATTCTCTATTAATTGAACTACTAATCAAGATTATATCTTAATTCTAACTGATTTTTATTTAGCAATAAGTAGACAATACTTTTTAAAAATGCAAAATTTGAATTTTCGATTTTATATTCAGATGCGTGTAAAATTGGAATCGAATGCAGCTACGATCCAAAATGACTTTAAACAAGTTTATGGGGACAAGGCCTTTTTTTTGCAACAGTTGCTCAATGGGTGAAAATATTTCGTGGTGGGAAACAGAGAACCAAAGATGCTCCACGCTCTGAACGGCCGAGAACGAATGACTCGAATATTGACCTAGTTCGAAATATTATAGAGGATAACTTATATTGTACATATGATGAAATTGAAGCTCAGACTATTTTTAGTCGAGGTATAATTGAGCGCATTATTAACGATCATCTTAAACTTCGAAAAATAGCATCTCCGTTTGTACCCCATTTATTGACTGAAAAAAACGGAGAGATAGGGTTCGAATTTGTCAAGAAAATTTGGCTAAATTTAAAAGCGGGACATGGCGAATATGTGACGTTGTCACAGGTGATGAGTCATGGTTTTACTGGAGACAAATTAAGCAATCTAATGCAAGCTGGGTTGCAGAGGGAGAGAGTCCAAGAACAGTAGTAATAAGAGGGAGATTTGAAGATAAAATAATGGTTTGTATTTTTTTAAGAACAAGTGGGGTGGATCTGATTGGGATAGAGGAGGGTGTGTGGATCACAAAACATATATAGATGATTGCTTAAAACCTTTGGACGAGCAGAAAGACATTGGGTACCAAAAAATTGAAATTTCATCATGACAACGCTCGATCGCACGTTTATCAAGCTGTAATAACTTATCTAAAAGAACAAGGTTTCATTTTAATGGGGCAACCACCATACTCGCCTGACCTCGCACACTCAGATTTTTGACTTTTCGATTAAATCAAACAGTGTTTAGACAGTCACAGTAGCTCCGAAAGCTTAGTACGCCAAACAACGCCATACCTAAAGAAGAGTATCTAAAGACCTTTCATAAGTGGATCAAAAGGATGGAACTATAAATATAAAGGAGGCTATTTTGAACATATTAAAAATAAAGATTAGTTTGAATTGCTCTTTTTGCCCGATTATCAAAACTTTTGGTAAGTCCTAAGTAACACTTACCTTTGGCACAGCTGCTTGGAATGTAAAATTTTTCATTTCACTATTCGTATTCAAACTAGTTACACTCAAAACACAAACATTTACAAGTTCATTTGGAGAATTAGACGCAAAATGAAGAACTAATTTAACATTATTTTTGTTGTACAACTCAAACGGTCCCAATTGTGTGTTGGGTTTTATTTTTTCCAACTCAACAAACATCGAATTCAATTGAACAAATGTATCATTTTCTCCATTAAGTTTAATCTCGCCTAAAGCTGCATTCAACGGTGTGTTTGGATCGACGCGGGATTTTTCCATTAAACTTTTACCCAACTCATTCAAGTCATCGAGTGCCTTTAACTGAGGGGTCTTGACAACCGGATTTACTTGGACTTGATTTTTAGGCATGACATAATTTGTCGATACTGGGTTCAAATTAATCGATGAAAATAAATTTTGAATATTGTTTGTGATCAAAGAAGAGTCATCGATTAACAAATTATCGAATCGTTTTGGCTCGATTGGAGCCGTGTTTGGCATTGAGAATAAGTCTTCCAATTCTTTCAACGGGTCAACTGATGGCTTACGAATGTCCAACAGATCATCGTCTCTACTCTGAGTAATATTGACTAATTTATCATCGGTTTTATCGTTGAAATTACTCTTTAAAAATATAAGTTTGTACTGACCGATAATTCGTTCACACTGTTCGTTAGTTTTGATGATATCTCCAATTGCTTCGTCATTATCATCAGTCTCACTTGCCAAACTAATCAAATTAGGTCTTAACTTTTCGAGTTCTTCGTACAAATATTTGATAGTTTCTTTTTCTGATTCGCTTATACTTTCGTTATAATTCAATAACATTTCGTTTAATAGACGAATGTTATTGTTTATATGTTCTAATTCGTTGATACGATTTGATATTTTTTCTGTTTTCATCTCGTCTTGTCGTACCATGTTTTTGATAATTCGGTTTGCTTCTTCTAAATCTTGAGGGTTTTTACTTTTTAACAAACGTTGTAAGCGACGAGATTTTTCTTCGTCTTCAAAAATTGGGTTCTTGCTTCTCGGTGGGACTTGGATTTCAAGTTTTTCAACATGAACAGGATCTTGGGTGACTATACCCTGTTTTTTAAGCATTTCATAAGCCTCTTTTATTTTTGATTTGTTTAAGTAGATTGACCAGGAGTATAAGAGTTCGATGCATCTTTGTTTGACTTTATCAGGTGTTTTGTTACCGTAGTATTTCGGTGAGACTAGTTTAATGATTTCGTTAAGGAATCGAAAACGACCGACTAGATCATGAAATCGTTCGCCACAATTTTTTACACACGCTTCTAAAGTATAAAGTGCAATCATGGCTTCCCATTCTTGTGAGCTTTGAATTTTAGGTGTCAATAAGTCAAGAGCTAATTGAGCACCGTCAAGATCTGAGTTAAGCTTGAGACATAATTGACCCACTAGATTTGGATCGAGTTCTTTTTTAATCGGACTAAAGATCTTGTCTTAAAATTTTTCAAAAATAAACAAAAAAATGAAGTGATTTTAAAGGTTCAGACTTACTAAAAAGAGATTCAATTTCTTGACGTGGTGACAATGAGCTTGACATAAAATTAAAATTCATTTCCAGATCTTGTTCAACTAAGGAGAAACAAAAATAATATTTTCTTGTTAAAAATTCTTTTTTTTATGATTAAAAAAATAGGAAAAAAACTCAAAATTTTTTATTTAAATTTGCAATGTACTTTAGTGAATAAGACTTGCATAATTTTTTTATGATCTATTTTTATATGAATAAAAAATGTCTGAAATTTAATAACAATTGGTTTTAATTTCAAAAAACAGAATGATAGACGAGTCTCCCTCCCATTTTCTCACCCGGACTTGGGACCGGCAGACGGTATGGTTGCGACTCTAGTTACAGTGGGACGTTCATCATAAACGGTGTCACTCATCCGAGTCTAAGACTGCGAACTCGACGACTATTTAGACTTAGCTTGGAACCACAATCAAGCGTTATTTGGTTGTACCTAAACTACGAAACAGCCTCACGGAACGACAAACGGAATGGTACGGAACAGAGCCACCTAAAATACGGAAAAAAGTACGGAATTGGCTAATATACGGAACGTATTTATAACGGAACAGTGCCTAAAATACGGAACACTTTTTTAACGGAATGATTACTAAAATACGGAATAAAAAAGGTCTGATTTTACGGAATATTTAAAACTAAAATACGGAATAGAACAGCGGAACAGAAAAAGACTAAAGTGCGGATTTTTTTTCTTACGGAACACATGCTAAAATACTGAATATCTACGGAACAACCTATTCTTATCAAATATAAATTTTCGGAAATCTTCGAGTATCATTAACGGAAACAAACAATTTATTAAATTATCGTAGAAAATTCATCAACCACTGCAATTTTGGTTTGTCCATCAACAATAGCGCCTTGAGTTGATTCATCTAATGATGTACTAAATTGCTTAGCCAAATCAAAGCTCGAAGCCAATACAGACGATTTTATTAATTTTTTTCTACTTGAAATTTTCGTCCTGACAGCTTATTTTTGTTCTATTTTCTAATTAACTGTTCCAAATTTGGCTTTTTCTACTCGTTCTCTATATTTTTTCCATTAGATTTATAAACAGCTAAAATATGAGTACAATTAACTTCCTCAAAACATGAGCATTTTGGATTTCGATACATCGTGATTTGAAAAACTTCTTCTGATTCATCTTTAACATTATATATTCCTAACTTAATGTTATTCTCCTTCTGGAGAATACTTCTATGGCTATACAACAATAGAATATAAGTATAGAATAGAAGTTAAGAATAGAATATAAGTAGAATAGAATAGAATATAAGTAAGAATAGAAGTTAAGTATTCTCCTTTTGGAGAATACTTAACTTCTATAACTAGGACTGATTCTTAATTTAGACGGTATCAGCCTCCCCCCCCATTTTCTCACCCGGACTTGGGACCGGCAGACGGTATTGTTGCGACTCTAGTTACAGTGGGACGTTCACTCATCCGAGTCTAAGACTGCGAACTCGACGACTATTTAGACTTAGCTTGGAACCACAAACCAAGCGTTTTTTCTCCAGACTTAACTTCAGTAACTAACAATGCTTTAAAACTCTTAGATTCAAGTTAACCAAAGTTGTAGGCAAAAAAAAAAGAACATTCAAAAACAAAGGCTTAAGTTTAATAAATTTATTTAAAAGAATTAACTAAAAAAATATCTAATAAAGTTTTTACCAAACAGTGCATTTATTGGCAGGGTTATTAGTTGAATTTGTTTTACATTTAAAAGCTTCAGCAAAAAAGACCATGTTTGATGTTGGTCCTATAATTCTAAACTCTCCTGGTGAATGAACACCTGTTTCAATTCTTTTTTTTAATTCTTGATCTCTAATCTTCAAACACCATACTTGGGCGTAATTTATAAAAAATAATTGTTCCTGATTGTATTTAGTAAGACCTGGTAAGAGAGCTTCTGGTCCATTCTTTTCAGCCCATCGTCGATAAGCTCTAAACGATTCTTTAACCCCACCATTATCAGCAATATTTTCACCTTGTGTTTGAAAACCACGGATCTTTTCGTTTACTTGTTTAGCTACATAATTACTGTATTGATCAACAATGCATTGAGCTTTTGATTTATAACTTTTGATTGTTTCTTCAGTCCATAATCCGGGTTCTTCGTCAGTAAAGAATACACCGTTTTTATCGTAACGACGTCCTTCGTCATCAAAACCATGAGTTATTTCGTGACCAATTACCGAACCAATACCTCCATAATTTAGATATCTTAATTAAAGATTTAGAATTGCTTTAATTGTTCGAAATATTGTAAAAAAATTACTTAGGGAAGTTAGAATCGTAAAATGGAGCTTGTAAGATACCAGCTGGAAAGCTGATTTGGTTGTTACTGGGACTGTAAAAGGCTTAAATATTTATTGTTAAAAATTTTATTTCAAGTTGTATCTTTGAGGTCTTACCATTAACAATTGCTGGCCCAGTTATCCAATCTTTTTGATCATGTTTTTTTCTAAGATCTGATAACTCTTTTTGATAGATTGTTTTTGATACTTTCAATGAATTTTCTAAATATTTTGACTCATTGAATATGTACTTAATAATTGAAAAAATAATTTTTAAAGAATTGAAAGTTTACTTTGATCAATAACTTACATCCTTGTAAATCTCATTTAGATAAGTGTTGTTATAAGTGTAATCAGGATAGCCTATTTTTTCATCCATTAAATCTGCCTTTTCTCTGGCTGCTTGTTTTGATTTATCATCCATCCATACATTTTCGCTTAACATTATTTTGAATTCCTCACGAATATTTTTAATCATTTCAGTGGCCTAAAAGTTATTTAAGCTTTATCAAGTCATTTTTCTTCTCTTAATTTATAAAGTCTATAAGCTAAAATCTTTTTGACAAAATTATTGTGATGATAAAATAAATTTTATAACATTTTAACTTTAAAAATTGAATATTAATAATCTAAGAAACTTTGACTCATGAAATGAGAACGTGTTGCTTGACTATCTAATTTGATCAAGTCTGTATTTCTATTGCCTAGTGCTGACCAATATCCCTCTTTTTAAGTACGATCGAACCTCTCAAATCCGGCAGAATTTACTTTTGGGCTTTATTCTTTCTTCAGTTAAGTTATTTATTCTCGTCTAATTCAAAAGTCATAGCTATCATCTACAAATGCGGCGACAGAATCGAGACATGTGAGAATAGTCGAAATGGACTGTCACACTGCAGTGCATAATCACAAATTTTTACTCGATAGAGGATGTTAAGAGATGATTTCACTCTCTCCTATATAGCCATGCATTGTTTTTGAATGTAAATTCGAAATATGATCTCAAAGATTCAGTTAGAAGAAATTCAAAAGCAAATTTTATTGTAATACTAAGGGTGTATAAATTAAAAAATATTCCATAAGTTATTTTTCAATTGGCAACCTGAAGTTTTGTACGTTTGTCTTATTGTACGATTGTCTTATTACTTTTAAAAGAAATAATACAAATTTTTGTACACGGTGTACAAAATATTTTTGGCCATCAATTCCTATGAAAAAGCATGAGGCTAGCCTCCCAAACATTTTCTTTAAATTACTTGATAAGTCAAAAATTAATTAAAAAAATTGCTATTCTGATATTATTTTCGAATTCACCGCTAAAACGTACACCTTATACACTCAATTCTAGAATCCTAAGTTTTTTTCAATGTAAATAAACTTAGCTTATATAAATTTTGTTTTAAAGGGTTGGGATCAAAATGCAGCTCTAGAGTCGAAAAGTCAAAATCCAAAAAGGAAATGTTTGAAAAAAATTATTCAACTTTTCATATCTACTCTAAAAAAAATCGTCTTTTCAGCTATTCAGTGGACATCCGGGACTTGATTTTTTTTCATAAAATTTGAATTTTTTATTCGTTTCACCCATCGGAAAACTGCTAAAAGAATTTAATCCTAAAAATTTTTAAACATTTTCCGATTATTGAATCGTACAATTTAGTACTATTCAAAATTGAAAATAATCTTGGTCTTGATTAGGAAAAAAGGTAATCACAAAAAGTACGCGAGTCGTACAGAATAATCGTACAAAACTTCAGATTGCCTTTTCAGTTCCGTAATTCGCAAAAATATTTAGGCAACTTGAAGTCGCAAATCAATTCATAAAATATCAAAAAACTCAATTAAAATTTTAAAAGATTTAATAAAAGTAGGGTTACGGTTTTTGTTCTGCAGAGTTATTTCATCAAGGTAAACATTAAATGTAAAACCTTAGGGTATGTTCTGCAAACTTCTGCAAAATTATTGCGCATTTAAATCAAATCGATTAACACTGTCTGCATTCTGAACTCTGAAAGAAGTGTTTGCAGAACTTACCCTAAGGTTTTACATTTAGAGTTTACAATTTTTATTTCGAATAAAAGTTTTGATTGTTTTTAGATTAGGTACAAGGCTAGGATCACATATTGAAAGCTTATTAAACAATTTACAATAAAAGTATTTAAAAGTTTTTTCTCCGTGTTTGATGTTAGAATCAATCAAAGGACGTTTTTTTAATTTATACATTAATGACCCTACAGTCATGCTATGATCATAAGAATTTACAAAATTTATGTAAACTCTGGTAATTTTACGTAAATTTTTTTATTTATTTTTTTTATTTATTTTAGTCTAAGGCTGAGGCCGACTCTCCGACCACTTGCTCAGCTCCACCGTAAATAGGTAGCGCTGTATAGAAAAGTAAAAATTTGTACAAGACACTGTTTAATAAAATCAGATTAACACTTAGTACAGAAAAAGCACAATTGATTTGAGAACAAAAAAAAAGAAAAAAATAAATAAAAAAAATACAGATAAATTGAGAAGAAAATACAAAAAGTTTTACAAAAAAATTTGATAAGGTTTAAATTAAGCGTAATTATGTATACGCTAGAGTCCTGCGTTCTTGATATGGTGGATTGACAAACCTCTGTTGACCTAGATGTTTCATAATTGTTTCGAGTTGTAGTGAGAGCATGTTTTGAGTTTGACTATGGTTTTTCGCGATTGACTCTTGAATTTCACTTGCAGTCTCCTTTATAGACCTGAGGTCATTTTTAACATGTTTTAAGTCACTCTTGACTTCGGTTATCTCTCGAGAGTGTTCCTTAGATGTTCTTTCAAGTTCATTTAGTCTCGCGTTTTGTTCCGACATCTTACTCTCGACAATTGACCTTATTAACTTCTCCAAAATGTTATTGTTTTCTAGATGAGATATGTGCGGTTTGGGGTTTTGGGTTTTGGTGGCGTCTTCATATGACTTTATAGTGCAGTCATTCAAAATTGAATCAAGGGTGTTTTTATTTGTCTGGAAATTTGGTCTCAAGGTGTTGATTTTTTCAGTCTCGCTTAAGTTAGTGTTCTTGTTCGTGATTGGCGTTGGTTGGATATTTGACTTAAATGATTGCACGTGGTATGGTTCGGATTTTTTAGTTGTTTTTGATGGTACTGGTATTTTACTTATTGTTTTGACTTCTTTTGTGTCGTACGTTATGTTTTGTTTGGATCTTTTTAATTCATCGAGTTGTGATTGAGTTTTTTCGATTCGATTTTGAATTGTTTGTGCCCATTTAAGAACTTTTTTGAGTGCTGAGAGATCATTGTGTAATTTGTATTCGAGTAATTGGATATAATCATTTGAGTTTGGTTGATTTGTGGACTTTTCTATCATTTTTGCTAGTTCGATTGTTGTTATGATTTGTTAGTGACTCCGTGAAACTTTAGTTTTCAAAAATCGCAACAAATTTTAACGTTAAATAGAAGGGATTACGTCGAAATTAGCGTTTTGAATTTCAAAAATTTATGTTAATTTTTTTAATTTATTTTTTTTTATTTTTTCTTTTATTTCACCATATTTTACGTAAATTAACTAAGGTGAAAAAGAGTAACTTTACGTAAAATGCTGTCAAACCAAGACTCGTTTGGTATTTCGAAAATTTTCACACGATAATCATCAAAAAAAAACTAAATCATGTTTAATGCAATAGTAAACGGGTTAATGAACAAGAAAATTTTTTTTTTTTTACCTTGACTTATGATTCGACTTGCTATAATAAATCTTTTTAAAAAAATTCAGAACTTCAATTGGCAGTTTTGGTTTTTACAGTATTTTAAGTAAAATTTACTCTTTTTCACCTTAGTCAATTTACGTACAGTACATTTCTGAAATAAGTTGACATGTTTCGAAGATTTTCTTTAGACGCTCTTGAGCATTGCTTAGACAAAGTTTCTGGACGCTTCTAAAGATACTCAAACGGTTTGCCTAAGCACATAAATTTTCTTGCACATGCGCCAAAAATGTTGTTGATTAAAATTATGCGTTTGAAAAAAAAATAATTCAAATCCTCCAATTTATTGTTCTGTGAGAAAAAAGCGGTTATTCACTTTTATTTTAAACAAAAGAGTGTTACAGTTAATATTTTTTTCGATTTTTCTTCTTCAAGATCACAAGTCATTAGAATTGCAAGAGGATTTAAAACTGTTAATGGAGTGGGCAGACTTATTGTCAACTGACTTGAACCTGTCTAAGTGTAAAGTCATGTACCTAGGTAAAAGAAACGAAAGATACCCATACGAAATGGTAAACTAGAGAGTCAATCATGTTCTGAGTGAATCATGTCAAGAAAGAGATCATGGAGTCTTGGTTTCTAATGCTATGAAATGGAATAAACAATGTTCTCTTGCGGCTGCAAAGGCAAATAGAGTGCTGGGTCAAATAAAAAACTCTTTTAGATATTTGGGTCAAGAGACACTAAAGCCTTTGTACATAGCCCTAGTGAGGCCACATTTGGAATACGCGTTAAGTACGTGGTGTCCACATTATAAAACCGACATAAAAATTTTAGAGAAAGTACAAAGAAGAGCAACCAAGTTAGTCAAGTCGATAAAGACCAAACCGTATGAGCTACGTCTTCACGAACTCAATTTGATTAGCCTAGAAGACAGACGTCTAAGAGGTGATCTAATACAAATGTACAAAATAGTTAATGGTCTTGAAGAAATAAATTTGATAAATGGTATTAATTACGCTACAACAACTACAATTAATCTGAGAAGAAGGCACAACAAACGATTAGTACGTGAGATCAATAAAAAAGGGTCACATCGCTACAATTTTCTATCAAATCGAGTAACTTCAGTTTGGAATGGTTTATCTGAAAATGCAGTGTCAGCGACTTCGACAAATAGTTTCAAGGGTTTCATTGATGAAGAAGTATTTGGAATGTCACGAAGCAATTACTGCCAAAGCCTTAAAAAGGCTAAACGCTTAAATGCGTTGGTATAGACTTTGTCAATACCGCTAACTAACTAACTATTTTTCCTTTTTTTTCCTTTAAACTTTTGACAATAAGATTCCATCCTCATAAAATTTTAATGAGCTAAGCTCCGGAACAAAAAAAAGCAAAAGTATAAGAGGCGCACGCGCAACGCTCCTGAGCGTCTTAAGCAAAGTTTCGACACACGCTGCGCATTGCTTAGACAAGCTGTCAACTTATTTCAGAAATGTACTGTAAAATTACCAGAATTTACGTGAAATTTTGTAAATTCCTGTGATCCTAGCACCACTTTAAAAAACATATTCATTTTATTTTTTTAAATTTAAAAAAGAAAAATTATCGACGAAATTATATTTGATTTGATGTAATATTGATTTTTGATGTTGACGTTAATTCGGACGTTGGTATATTAGCTATCGGAATTGCAGTTTCAGTTATAGCAGTATAATCGGACGCTTCTTTTGTAGTTGTTGAAGCTGTGATTTCATTTGATCCTGTTTGACCTTGTGTTTCTATTATATTTGCAGCAGTAGATGTCTCTATTTCAGTTATTGAAATTGTGATTTCAGATAGAGTTAAATAATTGGACGTTTCTTTTGTATTTGTTGATGCTGTAGTTACTGAACTTGTGGTCTCTATTATGGAGGTTGAAGTTGTGGTTTCTATTTCAGTTGTTGGAGGAGTAGTTTCTTTTAAAGTGGTTGAAGTTGTGGTTTCTATTTCAGCTGTTGAAGTAGTTAAATTTTCTAATTTAGTTGTTGTAGCACTCGTAATTTTAGTCCTTTGTCTTTCAATTTTAGAATTTGCAGATGCAAGTAAAACAGCCAATAAAATTATAATTCCAATTGAAACAACCAAAAAAACACTCGCAACAATAAAAATTTTTTTATAACTAAAATAAAATCAGAATTAGTTGTTCAATCATTTCAACTAAATCAATTAAACCTACTCGACCATCTTGTTCAATGTGTTTTAAGCTTAAAAAATTGTTAATAAATAAAATTTCTGCGTTATATCCTTAGGCAAATGTTAAAAAAATGAAAAATTTATGAATCAAAAACTTCATTGGTTAAGATAACATCTTGTTAAATTTTTATTAATTTTTAGATTTGATTTTGCTTTCAATGAAAATTAAATCTTAAATCATTTTTCAATTGACAAATTAATTGCTATAATTCATTTTGTCAAATAATGTCGC
This sequence comes from Brachionus rubens, assembly GCA_022207745.1. Lineage (NCBI taxonomy): Eukaryota > Metazoa > Rotifera > Eurotatoria > Ploima > Brachionidae > Brachionus > Brachionus rubens. The sequence goes on from JAJVHD010000005.1 coordinate 3,331,128, forward strand.
ATTAAATCTTTTTTTCAAGTTCAAGGTTAATCAACAGGCTTCTACAGGAAAATAAGTTTTAGATCTATAGCTTTATTTAAGTATGATATAAAATCATGAAGGGCTGTTTGACATGAGTAACCAGACCTGAAACCATGCTGACCTCTTAAGAAAATATTGCTACTCTCAAAATAAAAACTTATTTGCTTTGCTAAAAGTTTTTCGAACATTTCAGCAATAGGAGAAAGAACAGATATTGCCCGGTAGTTATTCATATCAGTCTTGTCAACTTTGTTTTTATAAAGTGGGGTCACAGCGGCTATTTTTCAGTCTTCTTCAGTTATTTTTCAGGAATTTTCCTTGATTCCAAACAAAAGTTGAACAGCTGTTGAAGAATTGGACAAAAAATTTCGGGCATAGCCTCGAGTACCTTTGTGTGAATCCCCACGTGTCCAGGCAAGCTAGAACTAGACAGTTCATTCAACGTCTCTTCAATATCACGGATATTGAATGTGCTAAACGAATAGCCAGGAGTTTTAAATGTATTAGATTTTTTAAGTTCTTTGAACTTTTCGAATATAAACTTTGCTGACTCGTTTTCAGTAGAAAACGAAGATGAAATCTTTTTTTGTTTTTTTTCCTAAGAATTCGAAGTGCATTAAATTCCTTTAGAACACAACTTCAGAGGACAAAAAAATTGATTATTAAAAATAAAAAAAAGACCAAAAAAGTCGTTATGATTTATCAATTAAAAATAAAATAAAACAAAAAAAAAGGCAATCAATAAAATCGAATTACAAAAAAAATTCCTAAAAAATACAAATTGAACAATTTCCTACCATACTGAACATTTATTGGCAGGGTTATTAGTTGAATTTGTTTTACATTTAAAAGCTTCAGCAAAAAAGACCATGTTTGATGTTGGTCCTATAATTCTAAACTCTCCTGGTGAATGAACACCTGTTTCAATTCTTTTTTTTAATTCTTGATCTCTAATCTTCAAACACCATACTTGGGCATAATTTATAAAAAATAATTGTTCCTGATTGTATTTAGTAAGACCTGGTAAGAGAGCTTCTGGTCCATTCTTTTCAGCCCATCGTCGATAAGCTCTAAACGATTCTTTAACCCCACCATTATCAGCAATATTTTCACCTTGTGTTTGAAAACCACGGATCTTTTCGTTTACTTGTTTAGCTACATAATTACTGTATTGATCAACAATGCATTGAGCTTTTGATTTATAATTTTGGATTGTTTGCTCAGTCCATAGCCCAGGTTCACCATCAGGGATAAAGACTCCATTTTTATCATAACGTCTTCCTTGATCGTCAAAACCATGAGTTATTTCGTGACCAATTACCGAACCAATACCTCCATAATTTAAGTACCTAAAAATATTCAATTAGATCTTGTCTCATGTCTCGGAGAGAATATAAAATTACTTAGGGAAGTTAGAATCGTAAAATGGGGCTTGTAAGATACCAGCTGGGAAGCTTATTTGGTTGTTTGTCGAACTATAAAATGCTTAATAAAGAAATTCATTATATTGTTCGTTATGGAAATGTTTAATATAATTATACCATTTACGATAGCTGGTCCAGTAATCCAATCTTTTTTATCACGTTTTTCTCTTAATTCAGATAAGGCTCTTTGATAATCATTTTTAGCTGTTTTCAATGAATTTTCCAAATAGTTGTTTACACTGAAAACGTACTTTTGTGTTTAAAAATATTTTAATTTTTGACTAAAAAGAGGTCGTAAATAACTTACATCCTTGTAAATCTCATTTAGATAAGTGTTGTTATAAGTGTAATCAGGATAGCCTATTTTTTCATCCATTAAATCTGCCTTTTCTCTGGCTGACACTTTAGATTTATCATCCATCCATTCATTTTCGCTTAACATTATTTTGAATTCCTCACGAATATTTTTAATCATTTCAGTGGCCTAATATTCAGTTATTTATGAAATTTTGAAAATTTTCGGATATTTTAAAGCTTACAGCTGCTTTTGCTTTCTCGTCAAAATTTTTCTCAACATAAAGACGACCAACAGCATATGGCATTCTATCAGCAATTGCATTTGCACAAGTTCTTGCTCTTGGAGCAGTTGATGTTGTTCCAGAATAGATCTAATTTATGAATGTTTCAGATTTTAGATTTCATTAAATCATCTAAAAGATTTACCTTATCGAATTCTAATTGAAAGTCTCGGAATTTTTTAGACAAAAAGCCAGATCTTGGTTTGATAAATGACCATATCAGTAAATTATGAAAATCACTAATCCAAAAAAATTGTAAAAATTTTAATCAAAACTTGTAATTTCAAAATTTACTCTTTTTTGTTTTGAGTGGCATCTTGGTAAATTGCTAATACTTTTTTGAAATAATCAAAATCAACCATCAAAATTGGTTCATCTTCAGTGACATTGACATCTGGATGGTTTCCGAATAGCCTTTTCACAATATATTCAACCCAGTCGAACTAAAAGAGTATCAAGTCAAAAAAGTTTTAAATCAAAAATTTTTCTAAACTTACTCCAGGATAATCATCATTTAATTTTTTGATTGTATAATTTTGATATGTTTGATTACGTCTTTGCTCAGCATCTAAAGTAGCTAATGCCATACTTTTTTCTAATTCAAATAAACGATCTATTTTCCCATTGAGATCTTGAGTTTGTTGTATAGTGCCAAAAATATTTTTCATCAAACCCTTATAAGCTTCGATTACTTTAGGATCACTGTCTTGATAAGTTTTTTTAGTCAAATACCAATTTGATTGTTGAAGCTATTAAAAGATTTAAGCGAACATTTCAACACATAAAAAGTTATATTTAACATACTCTAACAACATAGACTTCGGGATCTTTTGGATTCGATGAGATGTAAACATCAAATAATGGTCTTAAACCCCAACTTGCAAACTTGACTACTTTATCAAAAGTAGACTCACTATTTGCATCATAAGTAGGGTTGGTCAATGAACAACCACCCAACTCACCGTTTACAACATCAAGTAAGTTTTTTAGACCATCAGTCTCTAAAATTTCTTCATTAATACACGATTGATAATAACGTTTAGCATTTTTGGTTGCTTCTGTTTCAGAATCATTGATTTTTTCCTCAAGTGAGTCTACAATATTTTTTAACTGTAACTAGAATTAACATATTTTTTTGAGGGTTTTACCTGATAAAGCATTTGCAAGATTAGTTCTAAGATCAGTGAATGTATCAGTCGATCCAGCGTCACTTGGAATACGCCTGGTTTTAATAAAATTACCACAACTGAACAAATTGAAGTCTTCACATGGGTCTTGGTCTTCATCAATATTGTTCAAAATAAGATTAGCTTAGGTTTCAAAATTAAGTTCTTAGTATTCAAGTGGTGTAGATTTTTAGACGACTTACCTGCATTTATACAAGCTTTAGTATCACACACTTTAACACCTGGTGATGTTGTGCCTTGTGAAGTTGTCATTTGCGCAGTAGTTGATGTTGTTGATGTTTTTGAGTCATTTTTACCATTAGATGAAGCAAGTAGAATACTCAATAAAATAATTACAGCTACACATAAAACTGAGAATGCGCTCACAAAAGTGAACAGTCGTTTGTATCTTTTTAAGGCAAAACGTTAAACTTAAGCGAGTTTTAAAAGTTATCAGATAGGTTTCTTACTCGACCATGATTTTATTTCCAAACAAAAAAAATAATAAAAAATTTAACTAAAGACAATTTTTTTTTTAAATAATAAAAAATGTTATCTATAATGTTTGTCCATATAAAATGAAGTCACATGAGAGTTCAGTTATGTCTATGATTTAAAAAAAAAACACTTATCTTTTATTGTCTGGTAACAAAGAGATACGAGATTATTTTTTTTTTGTTGTAAAAAAAAAGATTTTTTTGTACGATAACAAATAGATAAGAAGAATTTTGCCAAACTATATGAATTAACTGTTGTATAATTGTCATGCAGAGACGATTAGAACAAACAATTTGTTCGAATCATACTGATAAGCTTTTAAAATTTTTAAAACATTATTTCATCTTGTGATTCAAAGATAAAAACATCCAAGGAAACAAGTTAATTCAAAGTTTACAAGAAAATGTTATTGATGAGTCAGTTACGAAGTTAAGTGTTCTTCTTTTTAGGAGAATACGCTTGGTTTGTGGTTCCAAGCTAAGTCTAAATAGTCGTCGAGTTCGCAGTCTTAGACTCGGATGAGTGACACTGTTTATGATGAACGTCCCACTGTAACTAGGAATCGTAACCATACCGTCTGCCGGTCCCAAGTCCGGGTGAGAAAATGGGAGGGAGGCTTATACCGTCTAAATTAAAAATCAGTCCTAGTTAGCAAAGTAAAGTATTCTCCTTCGGGTGAATACGCTTGGTTTGTGGTTCCAAGCTAAGTCTAAATAGTTGTCGAGTTCGCAGTCTTAGACTCGGATGAGTGACACTGTTTATGATGAACGTCCCACTGTAACTAGAGTCGTAACCATACCGTCTGCCGGTCCCAAGTCCGGGTGAGAAAATGGGAGGGAGGCTTATACCGTCTAAATTAAAAATCAGTCCTAGTTAGCAAAGTAAAGTATTCTCCTTCGGGTGAATACGCTTGATTTGTGGTTCCAAGCTAAGTCTAAATAGTCGTCGAGTTCGCAGTCTTAGACTCGGATGAGTGACACTGTTTATGATGAACGTCCCACTGTAACTAGGAATCGTAACCATACCGTCTGTCGGAGGTACGCCGATTTAAATCTACAACTAAACAAAGCAACTAGTGATTAAACTAAGTTAAATAAACTAACAAAATAAAAAAGGAAACTATGCTTGAAATTTTAGTTTGTTTATTCGTATTAAACATTCGAGTATCACAAAGAGGAATCTTAACTTCCATAAAAACTAAATATAAAAAAAAACTGTTTTGCTTATTTTTGTATAAAATCTAATCTTAAAACCAGAAATATAGATCAATTAAATTTTAATCATCAATAAAAAAAGAGATTAATGATAAAATCGATTAGGAAACAAAAAAAAATGCACCGTACAAAAAATAAAAATTAAAGTAAACTGAAACAGACGCAGTTTATTAACCCAAGTCAATTAAAACATTATATTCTAACTTGTTACGTAACACAAAACGACTCCTTGAAATTTGATTGAATTTTTATGGATTTGCTTTTAATACCTGCTATTCGTTTGTTGATATTATAATAGTTTGAAATAATTTTTAAACTGATAAAAGATTGACATGAAACAGACAGATTAAGTAGAATATTTGGTTTTGATTTAATCGTGGATAAGTTGTCCATAGAAGTCCATCTTTAAATAGAACTTTTGTTTGGATTCTTCAAGTTATTCAAGTCTTCGGATGAGAGTATTTACAATGTTCAAGAGCTTTGACTCTAGATCATAAAAAAATTCAAGTTATATTCTGGTTGAAAATAGAGTTTAGGAAGCTCAGTAAGTTTTTTCAATCGAGACAATTTAAATGCATCACTCAAAATCCCTAAACGTGTAGTTAAAAAAAAAAAATTTCAAGATAGAAAAAAAACAATTTTTGAATAATAAATGCAGACTCAAACAAAAAAAATTTCGACTAAAAAAAAATGAATGGAAATGATCGAGCTAAAAGTGATGATCTAATAGTTATTAACGAGCCGGACTCGTTAAATGAATCAATAAAACAAGCTTATGAAAGACTTTTTAAAGAAATTAAATTGAATACAGGTACTACCACAATCATAAGATTAATTTTGGATGAATAGAATTTATATTTGTTTATACAAGATCTTGTAACTAAAGAAATACTGAGAGAATCGAATTTAAAAATTTTAAAAAATCAACATGAATACGAAAACAAGTTTAAGGATATGAAACAAAAACATTGGGTAAAAAATCTTTTGTTTAAAAAATTCTTTAAACGAGCTTGTATTTTTAAAGTGTGTCATTTGTGGAAAAGAAGCAGGGTATTATTGTTGTAAAAACACGTCTTATTGTGATATAACATGTCAAACTAAAGATTGGTCAAGTCATTATCGAACATGTTCAAGAATAAATTTGGGGAAGAGTCACGAAACGGGAGATGTTTCCGAATAACTTATACCTTTTTGTTAATGTTAAATTTAATCATATGTACCTAAATAAAAAATTAGTTTTTTAAATCGATGTTTTTTTTTAAAATGTCTTTTTGGGTGGTTAATCTTCATCTTAACACTCTTATTAGGGTGATTCATAAAATTTCGCGTTTTTTTAAAGTTTTTTATTTTATTAAAATAAACTTCAAACTATACACCATTATACTCTATGGTGTTTGGCCATCTATCAGCGAGCAGTTCGATACCTCTCTTGTACCATTGGTTGCTTTTTGAGCTAAAAAACTCAAGGCATCCAACTTCAACTTGGTCTTGGTTAGAAAAATGTTATCTTTAAGAAACAAACCAAGCTTTCGGTTGATCAAAGAAGGGTATTTTGCTTGAAGTGAAGCATACATTTGTTCTATTTGTTCACAATAAAGGTCAGCATTTATCGTACGACCATCAGGAACTAGATCAAAGTGTAAACCACTTGGTAATTCCACCAAACGCACAACATTACCTTCTTTTTGAATTGTACTCTTTTAACGACTGGTAGGGCTGGTTGAGATGGTCCAACCTGTAATCAGTATTTAGAAAATAGATCCATTTCTCATAGCAAGTAATTACTCTTCTGAAAAATCGTTCATCAAGAGGATTTTTAATTAGTTTTCTACAGATTTCGATACGACGAAATATGGTCGACTGTCTAGTGCTAAGGTTACTTGATAATTCGCGAGTAGTAACCCGAGGGTGGCTCTCTACCGCCGTACGCAGGGCGTCCTGATCGAAGCAAGTATCATCACTGTTAACCGAGCTTGTACTTTAAGAACATTCTCACCTTCTACTTGACATATTTCGTGTGTTGCTGCAAGGCCTTTTTTCCAATAATGACATAACAGCACCAAAATTTCAAAATTTTCATCAATACTTTTCATAATTTTAAAAATACTTGGTATCAAAAAACGCGAAATTTTATGAATCACCCTAATAGTTTATAAACAACCACGAATTTCGGCCTTCATTCTTTTCCATTATCGAAAAGAATAGAGGATTATCATTCATTGACTGAAGTCGTATTCAGCGTATCTTTGAAAAAATCCATTTTTATGTTTTGCGATTATTTGAATTACTTTTATGATATGTATGGATTCGATGGTGATGAAGTTGGTGACACTTTTTCAAGATTCTCGATATCAGGACAGTACAGTTCAGAAAAAAAATTAAAAAAACTTGTTTAAGGTTCACGCTAAGCAAAACGTCCCCACTACTTCAATTCGTAATTTTCGAATTCATTCATGTACTCGGCGACCCCGAAAATCATTTTTTGCCCCTTCCCTCCGCTTTTTGAAGCCAGATTTCAACGACTTTCTTATGGAAAGTCGTTACAACTGAGCTTATCAAAATAACACAAAAAGTCAAGATAAATTTAAATTATAACCGTAATCGAAATTACGAAACAATTTTGTTTTGGTATTTTTTTTCAAATAAAATAGTCTGTACCTAAATTAACAATCATCATAAAGTAATAAGTAAAAATTTATAACTTGGTTACAAATTATTATTACTTAAAATCTTTAAAACGTAATAAAATCATATCAGATGTATTTAAACATGGAGATTTTAAGTTTTAGTTTTCAATTAAAACAATTAAAATGGTATTAAAGTCATTGAGCTCAAAGACTGTAACCCTATCGACTCCATTGCTTATTGGAGGTGGTGTTTCAGGTCTTGGCGTGATTCTTTTTGTTGGTCTAATGTCCGGTTTGGTCGGTAGACCTAACAATTGTATCGATCCAACTACTTCTTTTAGTTCAACTCAAACGCCTACGAGTTTTATACCTTCAACGTCTTCTACTACAAGACCTGGTGTTACATCGACTCCTTCGACTACTTCAACTTTGACTTCTACGAGTAGCAATACACCTGGAGCAACTAGTTCAACTTCGACAAGGACTTCTACTCTCACTACAACTACTCAAAGACCTAGCACAACTACCCAAAGACCTAGCACAACTACTCAAACATCAAGTACAACTACTCAAAGACCAAGTACAACTATTCTGAGCACAACTGTTCCTACAACAACACCCAGAACAACAACAGTTACCACTCAGACTACTCAAACTACAAGAACTACATTAACAACAACTACTACTAGAACTTCAGTTAGTTCTACAACACCTTCAACAGTGACTACAAGGACTTCAACTTCAACTATACGTCCAACATCTACTTCTACTTTGAGTACAACTCAACCTGTAACCTCAATTTCAACAACAACAATAATGACGACATCGCGAACTCTCCCATCAACAACAACACGTGTTTCAATTTCATCGACAACTCCAATCAAAACAGATGATGTACGTTTACCAAATAAAACAGTACCACTTAACTATGAACTTCTCATTAAAGCTTACTTTGAACCCTATTCAGTTCAACCAGACACAAGTAAAGAATACTTTGAGGGTCAGGTTAAAATAACAATCGATATTGCTGAGGTTACAAACTCGATTATATTACACGTTGATCGAGCTCTAAGTGTAACAAGTGCTAAATTAGAAAATGATCAAGGTTCTAATATTTTGATAAAATCTCAAAATAGAATGCCATTTCAACGATATGAAATTGAAACTAACTCACAATTGAGTAAAGGTACATATGTTTTAACTATGGAGTTTAATGGTAATTTTGGACCAGTGTCAAATTTAAATGGATTCTATAGATCCCGGTACATTGAGGATGGACAATTCAAGTAAGAATTTAATCATTTCGAATTGTTTGTATTTGATTAATGTCTTTTTTTAAGGACTGTATTGGCTACCGATTTTGAACCTATCGATGCTAGACGAGCTTTGTAAGTATACTTTAATTTGACTACGTCTATTTTGGAGAACTTGGGCTATCTGATAATTTTTGTTTATTCGATTGAATAAAGGCTTGATAACCAAAAAGGTCTAGTTGTTAGATTTGACAGTGTTGGCCTGGGGGAGTCAAGGATAACTACTCTAGTCCTCGGTGAAACCCTTGTTTCAGAATCGTGACATGAAAAGATTTTGGAGACACAAATCGTTAGACTATTTTTTAAGGGAATTTTTATATTCATTTATAAAAAAGCATCCATTAATAATCGATTCAAGAGGAGAATTGGTGAGTAATTAGCCATTTTCATTACGATTATGATTTTTGTGACTTTTGCTATCGTCTTAGGTTTCATATTTTAAGGCGTACTTACATATTCTCTGAAACTCAATTACCTCCTGAACAACGGAACTGACTTAAGGTGGTCTAAGGAAGTGTGCATTAATAATAAAAAACATTAATAATATTTGTTATCATGTCGTTACTTGGGTCCCTTTAACTGTTACGTTAGTTATTTTTAAAAAATAATTAAACTTAAACATAAGAAGTTGTAGCTCAGTTTAGAGCCTAAAGAGGTTTTGTGAGAATATGTAAGATTCAGGAAATTCAAAACTTTAGTGCTACCTGAATTTGTCATTTTTGACATCGGAACCGTAATCTACGACTCCGAAAACCACAACAAAATCAATTCTTTCAAAAATTTTTACCGCTACCCCTACGCTTTTTGCAGCCTAATTTAAACATTTAAGATTTTTGACACCCATTAAAAAATTTATTTTTTGGCGTTTTCGGGGTCGTAGATTACGGTTTCGATGTCAAAAATGACAAATTCAGGTAGCACTAAAGTTTTGAATTTCCTGAACCCTAATGATCTGTTAATGATCCTCTAAAATTTGGGAGATTATTTTCAATCTTGATCCATATTTTAGTAAGCATGTAAAATCCGTGTTTTAGGGATAACCTTATTTAACGTTAGTTACAAATTGATTGTCAACGTTGGATTAAAAGTTCGTTTGGTGTAGGAACACCATAAATGGGGTCCCCCCTGTGACTAGATAAGATTTTGCTTCTGAAAAATGTTCTATAATTTGTGAATTTTTTTACCATTTTAATCCGACTATGGCTTTAGGGAATTTTTTTTCTAATTGATAGTTTTTTCCAATCATTAGTTCTTGGATGCTTAATAACAGAAACCTTGAATTTTTTTGTTTTTAAGTCCATGTTTTGATGAACCATCTCTAAAAGCAACCTATGAAATCACAGTCGAACATCCTGATAACACAATAGCTCTATCAAACTGGCCAGAAACAGTAAATTTTAATAATCAATTTTTACCGTATTCCCTCGTTCGATATTGCTGCACCACAAGTTAAGACACGCCTTTGGACCATGCACCAAAGTACATCTCGCCCATGCTATTACATTGTTAACTTGGAGCGCATGCTCTAATAGCGTATAGGTCCGCATTAAACACTGAAAGTCTTAGTTTAATGCGTCATCAAGACTCGATTTTAAAGAAAAAAATCAAAAATAATTTTTTTGAATTATGCATTTGGTGCAGCACCAAATTTCTTTAAAATCGAGTCTTGATGACGCATTAAACTAAGACTTTCAGTGTTTAATAGGGACCTAAACGCGTGATTACGCTATTAGAGCATGCGCTCCAAGTTAACAATGTTATAGCATGGGCGAGATGTACTTTGGTGCATGGTCCAAAGGCGTGTCTTTACTTGTGGTGCAGCAATATCGAACGAGGGAATACGGTAATCAATATGAAATCTAAAACCTTGTTTTAAACAAAAAGGGAAAAACAACGGTCAACAAAAGAACGACAACTAAATTTGCAAAGACTTACAAAATGCCAACATACTTAGCTTGTTGGATAGTTATACCAGACGATTATGAGTCAGTTATTGGTAAACTAAATGATGACACACCAGTTAGAATATTTGGTCGTAAATCAGCTAAAGAAAGCAATTTGATCGATTTTGCTTTAGAAGTAGCGGTTAAAATTGCCGAATTTTTTAAAGATGAATACTTTCAAATTGCAGAAGGTGTACCACCTAAGATTGACCTTATCGCTCTACCCGACTATTCATCAGGTGCTATGGAAAATTGGGGTCTCATTACGTTCAGAGAAACAGCTTTGTTTTATAATGAAAATGTTAATCCTTTGGACAGAAAACAATCTGTTGCGGGTATAATTGCCCACGAGTTGGCACATTTTTGGTTCGGTAACTTAGTCACATGCAAATGGTGGAATGACTTGTGGTTAAATGAAGCAATGGCTACATTTTTACAATATAAATCAATGCAAAAAATTTACTCTGAATTCGATTTAGTAAGAAATTTTTAAAAAATTTCGATTTCCTAAATTTAACATTTTTGTTTTTTCAAGCAAGATCAATTTATTGGAACAACATTGGTTCCAGTTATGTACGATGATGGTTATTCAAGTTCACATCCAGTGTCTGTTGAAATCAATAACCCCGATGAAATAGGTGCTTTATTTAGCTCGATTACATACGATAAAGGTTGTAGTGTACTTAGAATGTTAGAGTCAATAGTTGGTGAAGATAATTTTAGAGATGGCTTAAGGGTAAGCTTAAACCCTCCTTTAAGATTAGCATTTAATATTTTTAATTCAAGAACTATTTGGAAAACCTTAAATTCGGAAGTGGAGAAGCATCTGAGTTCTACACAACTCTTGAAGTGGTATGTATCAACAAAATTGAAGGGTTTTGATTAATTTCTTTTTTGTTTGTAACAGCCACAAGAAATGAAGGATGAAGGAGTTACAGCTCAAGATTTTATTGAAACTTGGCTTTTACAAATTAATTATCCTGAAATTGATATTAGAATTAATAACACAGGTTCACAGACCGTAGTTTCTTTTATTCAAAATCGATTCTTGTTGACCGTTTATGATGAAAGCTTTATTGATAATATTCCATCACCTTACAAGTAAAATTATTTTCAAAATTGAACTTTTCACAATGATATAATTTAATTTTAGTTATACTTGGAAAATCTATTTGCAATGTAAAGCTGGAATGGTCGAGAGTGGCGAAATTTTAGAATTCAATTATTATTTGGGAAAATTAGAGGGTAGTAAAACACTTGATAAAAAATACGATTGGGTAAAATGTAATAGAGATTTTAACGGATTTTATGTGAACAATTACGATCCGGTTGATTATCAAAAAATAATTGAGACACTCCGTAAACACCCGGATCGATTTTCAATTGGTGATCGGGCTAATCTAATTCATGTAGCATACAGTTTGGCTTTTAAAGGATCATTATCGTACAACACAGCCGCTTTTTTGACTAGTTATTTGACTAATGAAGAAAAAGATTATGTGCCATGGAGAGTTTTCTTTTGGCATATGAATAAATTGTCTCAAATATTAGAGCATAGACCTGTATTTAATACATTGAGAAAATATGGATTGAGTATTGCTAAAAATTTAGCAATTGATATTGATATTTGGAATGATACAGGTAGTCATACAGAAAGATTGCTTAAGCTGAATATGATCGAGTTTTTGTGTCGTTTACAAGATAGTGATTGTCTTAAAAAAGCTACGGAAAATTTTGAGACTATCCCAATTGATTATTTCAATTCACCAGTTGAATATGTTCAAAATAACACGTAAGTTAAGAAAATTTGAAAAATTAGAAAAGTGTTAAATTTTTGTATTTCTATAGAATTCCTCCAAATTTCCGACAATCAACATATCGATTCCATTTACAAAATACATATGATTATAATGACTGGTTCAATTTGAACGAGTTATATTTGAGTACTGTAGATCCACAAGAAAGAGCAAGTGTTGTTTCAGCTCTTTCTTATAGCAGACTCTTATGGATTATTGACATGTAAGAACTATAAAAAACTTATTTTCGGCTAATTTGAATTTTTTTATTTAAGCTATTTGAGCGAATTACTTGAAGAAAAAAGTAGAATTAGACCACAAGATTTTTTTGACGTAATTAGCTTTATTGGAAGAAATCCATCAGGACGAGCTGTGGCATGGCTTTTTATAAGAGAAAACTGGCCAACAATTGTTAACAAGTAAAAGCCGTTTACATAAATATAAAAGGTTCGAAAGGCTCTTAAATTAATTTTTTAAAGGTTTGGAAATACAAGGGCTTTTAACAGAGCAATTAAAAATGTGTGTGAAAGTTTTGATAATCCATTTTTATTAGAAGAGGTAGGAAAAATCTTACGTAATTTAAAAGTATTTAAATTATTCCCCCAAAGGTTTTGATTTTCTTTGATTCAACTCCTGCTGGTGGTGGTGCAATGTTAAGATTCCAAACAATTGAAATAATTGCAAATAATATATTTTGGGTATTTGATCATGAAAAAGATCTAGAAGAGGCTTTCTTCACACCAAACTAGAATAATTAAAACTTTGGAATTAATTTTAAATGATATGAAAATGTAAAAGTTGGATTTTATTTAATAAAAATAATTTAAAAGACGATTTTAGATGATTAAAAAAATTCAGAAGCTCGAAAATTAATTCTGATGAAAAATGACTAAAATTTTATTTTGAAAAAAAATTTAAGAACACAGAAAAAAAATTATTTTAAATAATTTTAAAGAAATCTCTGATTTGATTTTGTTGGATATTAGATAATTTGTAAAAATGTGAAATGAAAGTGTGAATACTGAAATCATTGCTGTCCAAGCAATTACAATTTGAAACAGGTGAGTTTTGATTATTAGGTATCATTCCATTTCGTATATTTGATTGCCTTGAAACTATCGGCTGATTTTGATTGAAAAATCTCACCAAGAAATCATTTCTATTTAGATAACTCATAAGTTCATTAAACCGATCCAATACCATGTCATTAATGCTTGTTATTGTTTCAAGGACACTTGCCGGCAATTCACCTGAATTTACTGCATTTTCTAATTCAGACTTTTTGTCTTGTGGAATATCTCTAATTGAATTGATTGTTTCAATGATGCTATTTGATTTGAGTATATTCTTCAACTGGTTCATTTGCTTATCAGTCAATGATTTAAATATTTGCAAAGCATTCAATATGCCTTTCAATTTTCGGACTGCATTCGGTATTTTGATTAAAAGATTCTTTTGATCAGCACTTAGAGACTTCAATTCATTGACAGCATTTAATGAGCCTTCAGGTACACTGGCTAAATCACTGTTCTCCAAAATTTGTGAAACAACATTTCTGGTGATTGCCTTTAATCCTGATATAACATCAGGAATGTTTGACTTGAAAAATCCAATGTCTTTCATTTGGTCAACCAAATCGACCTTATCTTTGGGAAGATTTTTGATGCTTGAAAACAAATTCAATATTTCTATGTTGTCTACTGGATTTTGGTCTATAGGCGAATTTTGATTATTAGGTATCATTCCATTTCGTATATTTGATTGCCTTGAAACTATCGGCTGATTTTGATTGAAAAATCTCACCAAGAAATCATTTCTATTTAGATAACTCATAAGTTCATTAAACCGATCCAATACCATGTCATTAATGCTTGTTATTGTTTCAAGGACACTTGCCGGCAATTCACCTGAATTTACTGCATTTTCTAATTCAGACTTTTTGTCTTGTGGAATATCTCTAATTGAATTGATTGTTTCAATGATGCTATTTGATTTGAGTATATTCTTTAACTGGTTCATTTGCTTATCAGTCAATGATTTAAATATTTGCAAAGCATTCAATATGCCTTTCAATTTTCGGACTGCATTCGGTATTTTGATTAAAAGATTCTTTTGATCTGCACTTAGAGACTTCAATTCATTGACAGCATTTAATGAGCCTTCAGGTACACTGGCTAAATCACTGTTCTCCAAAATTTGTGAAACAACATTTCTGGTGATTGCCTTTAATCCTGATATAACATCAGGAATGTTTGACTTGAAAAATCCAATGTCTTTCATTTGGTCAACCAAATCGACCTTATCTTTGGGAAGATTTTTGATGCTTGAAAACAAATTCAATATTTCTATGTTGTCTACTGGATTTTGGTCTTTAGGCGAATTTTGATTATTAGGTATCATTCCATTTCGTATATTTGATTGCCTTGAAACTATCGGCTGATTTTGATTGAAAAATCTCACCAAGAAATCATTTCTATTTAGATAACTCATAAGTTCATTAAACCGATCCAATACCATGTCATTAATGCTTGTTATTGTTTCAAGGACACTTGCCGGCAATTCACCTGAATTTACTGCATTTTCTAATTCAGACTTTTTGTCTTGTGGAATATCTCTAATTGAATTGATTGTTTCAATGATGCTATTTGATTTGAGTATATTCTTTAACTGGTTCATTTGCTTATCAGTCAATGATTTAAATATTTGCAAAGCATTCAATATGCCTTTCAATTTTCGGACTGCATTCGGTATTTTGATTAAAAGATTCTTTTGATCTGCACTTAGAGACTTCAATTCATTGACAGCATTTAATGAGCCTTCAGGTACACTGGCTAAATCACTGTTCTCCATAATTTGTGAAACAACATTTCTGGTGATTGCCTTTAATCCTGATATAACATCAGGAATGTTTGACTTGAAAAATCCAATGTCTTTCATTTGGTCAACCAAATCGACCTTATCTTTGGGAAGATTTTTGATGCTTGAAAACAAATTCAATATTTCTATGTTGTCTACTGGATTTTGGTCTATAGGCGAATTTTGATTATTAGGTATCATTCCATTTCGTATATTTGATTGCCTTGAAACTATCGGCTGATTTTGATTGAAAAATCTCACCAAGAAATCATTTCTATTTAGATAACTCATAAGTTCATTAAACCGATCCAATACCATGTCATTAATGCTTGTTATTGTTTCAAGGACACTTGCCGGCAATTCACCTGAATTTACTGCATTTTCTAATTCAGACTTTTTGTCTTGTGGAATATCTCTAATTGAATTGATTGTTTCAATGATGCTATTTGATTTGAGTATATTCTTCAACTGGTTCATTTGCTTATCAGTCAATGATTTAAATATTTGCAAAGCATTCAATATGCCTTTCAATTTTCGGACTGCATTCGGTATTTTGATTAAAAGATTCTTTTGATCTGCACTTAGAGACTTCAATTCATTGACAGCATTTAATGAGCCTTCAGGTACACTGGCTAAATCACTGTTCTCCAAAATTTGTGAAACAACATTTCTGGTGATTGCCTTTAATCCTGATATAACATCAGGAATGTTTGACTTGAAAAATCCAATGTCTTTCATTTGGTCAACCAAATCGACCTTATCTTTTGGAAGATTTTTGATGCTTGAAAACAAATTCAATATTTCTATGTTGTCTACTGGATTTTGGTCTATAGGCGAATTTTGATTATTAGGTATCATTCCATTTCGTATATTTGATTGCCTTGAAACTATCGGCTGATTTTGATTGAAAAATCTCACCAAGAAATCATTTCTATTTAGATAACTCATAAGTTCATTAAACCGATCCAATACCATGTCATTAATGCTTGTTATTGTTTCAAGGACACTTGCCGGCAATTCACCTGAATTTACTGCATTTTCTAATTCAGACTTTTTGTCTTGTGGAATATCTCTAATTGAATTGATTGTTTCAATGATGCTATTTGATTTGAGTTTATTCTTCAACTCGTTCATTTGCTTATCAGTCAATGATTTAAATATTTGCAAAGCATTCAATATTCCTTTCAATTTTCGGACTGCATTCGGTATTTTGATTAAAAGATTCTTTTGATCTGCACTTAGAGACTTCAATTCATTGACAGCATTTAATGAGCCTTCAGGTACACTGGCTAAATCACTGTTCTCCAAAATTTGTGAAACAACATTTCTGGTGATTGCCTTTAATCCTGATATAACATCAGGAATGTTTGACTTGAAAAATCCAATGTCTTTCATTTGGTCAACCAAATCGACCTTATCTTTTGGAAGATTTTTGATGCTTGAAAACAAATTCAATATTTCTATGTTGTCTACTGGATTTTGGTCTATAGGCGAATTTTGATTATTAGGTATCATTCCATTTCGTATATTTGATTGCCTTGAAACTATCGGCTGATTTTGATTGAAAAATCTCACCAAGAAATCATTTCTATTTAGATAACTCATAAGTTCATTAAACCGATCCAATACCATGTCATTAATGCTTGTTATTGTTTCAAGGACACTTGCCGGCAATTCACCTGAATTTACTGCATTTTCTAATTCAGACTTTTTGTCTTGTGGAATATCTCTAATTGAATTGATTGTTTCAATGATGCTATTTGATTTGAGTTTATTCTTCAACTCGTTCATTTGCTTATCAGTCAATGATTTAAATATTTGCAAAGCATTCAATATTCCTTTCAATTTTCGGACTGCATTCGGTATTTTGATTAAAAGATTCTTTTGATCTGCACTTAGAGACTTCAATTCATTGACAGCATTTAATGAGCCTTCAGGTACACTGGCTAAATCACTGTTCTCCAAAATTTGTGAAACAACATTTCTGGTGATTGCCTTTAATCCTGATATAACATCAGGAATGTTTGACTTGAAAAATCCAATGTCTTTCATTTGGTCAACCAAATCGACCTTATCTTTTGGAAGATTTTTGATGCTTGAAAACAAATTCAATATTTCTATGTTGTCTACTGGATTTTGGTCTTTTGCTCGGTTTTTATCTTTTATCTCGCTATTTGCGTTGACTTCCAGTTTGAATTCTTTGTCAACATCACTGTTTAATATTATATTTCTTAATATTTTCTTCTTATTCATTTCATTAAAATAGCTTTCGATCGATCTAATCGACTTAAGAAATTTTCTCGCTGCTAATATTTTGTAAGTTATTTTATTTTCGTTTAATAATCTTTTTAGTTCAACGTTTTTCTCTTCATTTATCATCCTTAATTTTGTCATCATTTCGAATGGTTTTTCTTTGTTTAGGTCTAATCCAAACGCTTCATTTACCACATCAATGTCTTTTTGTTTTATTCGTTCTACTTTTTTTACTGCTTGCAAAAATCTTTCGAACTCGTCACTATTCTTTTCGGCTAAAATTAGTAGTTTTTTTTGATTGTCATCTAGATTCTTAATTTCCTGAATCGCCAACTGCTGTATTTTTTCTAATTCTTCGTACTTCATTTCCAATTCGTCTACGTCATTTACATCAATAGTTTTTATAATTCTAATGACATTTAGAATATTATTCTTAAAATAGCCCATCTTTTTCAAATCATCGATTACAAATTCTCCATTTTTGTCAATTGCATTCGAATTTTTGATCGTTTCTTTCAAAAGCTGATCAAAAATTTCACTTCTTTGAAACGGGTTTCCTTCGATAATGTACACAATATTGAATATTATTATACTAAAATATCTTAAAGTAGTCCTCATTTTGTTTTAATCTTCCGAATAAATTTTTCAATTCCCACTTATATAGTTTCATTAACTAATAATTTCCATTACATTTAAGATTTTTAAATGGATAATAAAAAACCATCGTTATTTTTATAAAATTTTATTTAAATTTTTTGGTTGTTTTAGAATAAACGCCTTCGGTTGATTGTGAATAATAGACTAGAATGTCATCGTTTTTTAGCCTTCTTTTTTCGATTAGTAACTTTTTTATGTCCTGATATTGTTTGTTCAAAACAACGTCATTTGATCGTTTCAATGCCTCTTCAATAAAGTCAATCTTATAAATAAGGAAAAAAATTCAAAAATAATTTTTAAAATTTTTCTTTTCTAAGTTACAGTTGTTTTGAAAACATAAGCATCTGGTTTTTGAGACTCCAATATCTCTTTCAAATGAACCAGCCCATCATAACTTTGATCAATACACGAATACCCTATAGCCTTAAAATCGATGTTCAAAAAAATGAAATTTTTTGAAAATAGAACCCTACCAAAAGATTGCAATAAAGATTTTGATTAATACGATTTGTTCTTCCCAAAAAGTTGATTGCATACAAAAAATCATTCTGTAAAATTTTAACAGTTTGACGAAAATCGCGATTTTCAAATAAAAAATTTACTTGTTGAATCGCAAACATATACACTTGAACGATTGAATTTAAACCAAACATGAAATTTTTTTTATTCACCAAATCGACTAGATCTTTCATTTTTGTGTACGATTCTTTAGTATTCTGTTCTCAAATAACATTAAAATTTTTATAAACTTTTTTTTTATGATGCTTACAATTTTTACTAGACTTAAAGTCATTGCATTTAAAATACTGCTTGGTATCTTTTTTAAGTTTATGAGATAAGATTCAAAAAATTTGACGACTTGGTCATATCTTTTTGTCTCAATTAACTTATCGAGTATGATCATAGATGTCGCTAGGTCTTGCATTAAAATCGACCTAAGTTTGCTGTCTTTAAAACATTCTATCCCCGAGTCGATCTTGTTAAGAGTATACAAAAGCCGCATAAAAGACGCTTGTATTTTGTATTGACTTATCCCGGACTCATTTAATCTTTAAATAAAAGGTCAATCGAGTACTAAGTAACAAAAATTTAGTCAACTCACTTTGCTATACTTCGAATTACAAGCTTAATATCATCATCAGTTTGACCGAGATATATAATCGGGTTCAAATTTTCATAAAGAACTTGAGGCTGTGAATTTTGATCGTTTAGTAATGTTTCAACTTTTTTCCTATTTTCGTCTAAATTTAAATTTTTCATTTGATTTTTGATCGAGTTGAAACGTGAAATTTTGATTTCAAACTCGGTAAAAAATTCATTCTTTAAAACTTCAAGAAAAATAAAAATGGTTAATAAAGGACTTGTTTGAATTGACGTTTACCTAAGTTGAAGAATTTAAAGCTGTGTGGTTTGAGTAGATTTTTAAACATTTTTTTAAAAAATTATGAACAAAAAATCTTTTGAATATAAATTTGCAATGTTAACTAAATTTGAATAAAGTAAAAAAAAAAATGCTAAACAACAAAAAAAATTATATAATTTGAAAATTTTCTGTTGAAAATGAATTCAATTTTAAAAACCCTAGTCAAACGACGACCCATAAGTCTTATACAAGTGACACAACGTTTTATATTTGATGAAAAATTTTTAAAAATTGATCGCTTCCGTGACGAACAAACAAAAATGAAACAAAAGTATATTCAAACAAAAGGTGATTTTTTAAAAGTTTAAATTTAAGGTTCGGTCGGAGCAATACACTATCTGAATTCGTCATTTTTGACTTTTTAACGTTAATCTACGACCTCGAAAACCTCAAAAAATTTATTTTTTCATGGGAATAAAAAATCTAATATTTTGACCCTACCTTCACGAATCAAACGAATTTACTGTTTTTCACCCGTGTATTGCTTTATGGAATTTTATTTCTCCATCGACAATGGTCCCAGCGTCAACGGTATCTTTTTAGCTTTCAGAACATATCCTTACATAAATTATACAGTTGTTTGTGCGAAAATGTAACGGTCCGTTTGGAACGTGTTCAGGACGGTCTTTAAAAACGGCTTCTTTCGAATTCATTAGACTTTCAATTCAGGGTTCATTACTCGTTCTAAGACTGGAGTCGCCCAAAAAAATATTCTAAAAACATAACGAGACCTTGTTGAAAGTATATAGACTCCAATCGGACCGTTTTTTAAGACCGTTCTGGAGGCGTTCCGAACAAAACGTTACATTTTCGCAAGAACAACTGTAGCTTTTTCAATCATGCTTACTAAAATGTTTAAATAAAGAACCTTGACGTTTGGCTGTAAAAATCGGGAGGGTAGGGTCAAAATTTTTGATTTTTTACCCCCATGAAAAAATAAATTTTTTGAGGTTTTCGAGGCCGTAGATTAACGTTAAAAAGTCAAAGATGACGAATTCAGATAGTGTAGACGTTTTGCTCCGACCGAACCTTAAGAAACATTTTTTTGACATTTCAAAAATTTTAGAGACAATTGAAAAAAATGTTGTCTATCAACTGAAACACTCAGGACAAAATGTAAATGTAACAAACATTAAAAAACTTTTAAGACTTTCATCAACAAGTCAAGACATTGAATTTCTAGTTGACATACTCAAAAAGTTAGTCTCTATTAAAATTAAATCATTTCATTTTACCCCTTTTGTTCAAATTTAATAGATTTAAATCTAAGATTTATACAAAAAAATGTATTGTCAACCAACGAAGTTCGAGGTCTAGTTATACAACTTGTACGTTTGATTTATATAGTTGATCGAATTGATATAGCACTAAAGTTTTATGATGATGAAATACTTGCACCCTATGTAAGTGGTAGTTATGCATCGTTAATTATAATGAATAAATTGTTAATTAATAAACAATATGATTTGTTATTGGGTATATTTGAAAAACAATTAGAGGATTATTCAATTGATGTTTCGTTTTCGATTAATTCGACTGAGGACTTTCGACAATCGATACCGTTTGATCAATTAGACTGTGTTGCGGAAGCACTACTTTACATGGTAAGTAACAAACTTTAATCAATGAAAATGGGGTAATTTTACTTAGAGGGTACCAAAAATGTTATATTAGAATAAACGCCTATCTTACTCTTCAGTAACGCCTATTTTCTTCTTTCCATGATACTCTTCTTTGGGGATCGAAATAAGTATCTCTGTAATTTGGGATTCCAAGAGTCTGGGTAGTAAGCCGGATGGTCGATTACTGTCATGTGATTTGAAATGAGAAAGTTCTTGACGTTTTCATGAACGTCGAGCATTGTTGTGCAAAATTTTCATATTTTTCGTACCTGATGTTGGTCTGTGCGATTTGATGATTTCAAGAAGAGGACTTCCAACATAATAGTGTTGTTTATGGAATGTCCCCTGGGTACTACATGTATTAGAACAGGTCATGTTGCTTTTATAAAGACACAAATCATCGATAGGTGTTTTGTTCTCAATTTTACGGTGGTAAATTCATGACTCGTCCCGTGTAACTATATCACATAAACGTCACTTCTGACTCTTTAAAAAGTCTAAATTTTTGCGATAGATCTCGACCCTTCTTTTCGTGCATACAGTTTCAGTCAAATCTATTTAACCTTAGAGTCGGAATTTGACCCTAATCTGAGTCTAAGTTATGGGTCTTTATTCGAAGAGAAGAGGCTCTATGTTAGGATAAGAGTCGCGTAATTTTCGACTCAGGCTCAGACTCCGACTCTGGCTCCAAAGTTAAAAAAGTCGGGCTGACACTGTATTCATTAAGCTCATGGGGGTTCCAACGCGAAGACAAATTACATAAATTGAGATGATCGTGCAAAATACGCCCGATTGTTCCACGACTCACACCAGTCACAGCTTCAATTTAATGAATAGAAATTCTAGGTTTCTCATCAATTAGAAGTCGAACTCGCTCAATATTTGGAAAATTGATCGGCCTCTCAATTCGATGAATATCTTTGAGCGACTCGTACCCACTATTGAAGCGTTCAACCCATATTTCGACCGTACTTTTCGAAGGAGCACTCCCTCCGATTGATGCTAAAAGTACGTAGTGGATCAATACGGCTTTAATATTTAACTTATGCCGTCTCAAAATAATACTTCTCAGATGATCCTTATCAATTTTTTTTAAATTTTGAAAAATGAGGTTTTTAAATCATGAATTAAAGCTTTTGAAACACATGTTCATTAATCCGTGCGACCTCACATTTGAAAGCTGATAAAATGGAGAACAAGAATATGCAAAAGTTTTTCCCCTTGGAGGGTCCCCTTATGATTTAGAGCCAATTTAATTGAAAAACACTCCTTTTTTTCTCGTTTTAACCTCATTTTGGCTTTACGGAAATGTTTTATCCCTTTAAGATGGATCTTAGTGTCAACTAGAGCTTTTTAGCTTTCAGAATATATCTTCAAACTAATAATAGTATTTTCCGATCATGAGTTCTTGAATGTTTAAACAAAGCACCTTGGCATTAGGCTCGAGTTGTAACTTATTTTTGGGGTCAAATTTTATTAAATATACTTTAACCATTTTTTTAAGAACACTAAAGAATCGATCGAAAAGTTAAAACTACTTCTAAATACATTAGAAGACAAAAAATCAAATCTCGGACGTCGAGCTGTGGCACGTCTATTTCTTTTATGTATAAATCAAGTAATTTATGTCCTAATTAACTTTTAAATAAAATTAAAACCGTTTTTTTTGTTTGAAAGAACGAACCACAATTAGCACTTGAACTTGTTCATAAATTCGCTTTCAGTATTGACTTACGACTTAACCTAGAAGTAACCAACCTAAAAAAAGTATTAAAACAAAAAGTCCTTAACATTGTTTTTCAGATTATAGCTTTATGTCATTTGGGTAAAATATCAAATGCATTTGTACTTGCAAATGAAATGTTTAACATAACTTCATACGAAGAACAAAAGTACTCGGGTAAATTTTTTCCTTTAGTGGTAAGTGTATACCGTCATTGAACGATTCAAAATTAAAATTTTTTTTTTTCCAAGTTAAAAACTTTTGACGAACAAATTGAAAAAAAAAATAAATCCGATTTTTTATACAAATTAAAAATACTTAAAGAAGATATACACACATGTAAACGTTTGTCAAATTATGATCTTATCGATTATTGTTACAATAAAAAGTAGAAAATGTTTTTTTTAATTTTTTTATTTTTATGTTGTGAATGAAAAATAATAAAAAAGTTTTATCAAAATTTGATTTTTTTTAAACAGTGTAATCGTTATTTTTTACAAAGTCGGCTGTTTCTAAATAAGATGGTTCGATTAGATGAAAATAGTATTTGATGTTGTACACAATACCTTTTGAAAAAATGTTTCTGTGTTTACCATTGGGACCTTTTAAGTAATCGTACTTGTCACTTTTGACTAGTTCATTACCTGTATAATTTGTAGCGGCAACGTAGATCTGTTCAAAAAATAATTAATCTTAGACACTGTTTTGGTGTTATAAGATACTTACAGCATTTCCAGCCAAAAGTGATACCATAAAAGTGAAAAATGCGACTACAACTACTCCCGGATAAAAGATATACTGTTCCCAATTTTTTGACAATATGATGTATATCAGTCTTAACGAAATCAATTGAAGTGAAGCAGTCGAGAAAACGAACATAAAAAAGTATGGTCTATTTTTGTAGCCAACGCATGTTTGGACATAAGGGCAGTGATGATCGTAAGCGAGGACACATCGATTACAAGCTCGACAATGAGATGCACGGTATGGTTTGATACATTTACATGTATGACATAGTCTAGCTAAGTTACTAGTCCATTCTTGTGGGTTGATTAAATGAGATTTGGAAGTAATTTGTTTTAAATAATTTTGGTATTCAATGGTGTCTTGTTTGAGATAGCCCGGTTCGGTAAGATGAACAGTGTAGTAAGTAATCCACATGATAATTGAGTTGAGGATAAAAAAGAGATTTAGATAGGGATGGTTTTCCCATGTTTCGGGTAGAACACGAATAAAGTAACATGGATATTCATAAAAAATATAGAGTAATTGAATAATAAGAAAAACTATTTTTGAATTACCAACTGGTCCGAATAAAAATGTTTTACATGCTGTTTGAAATGATTTTTTACGTTTTGATTTTTCGTGACGGTCGATATATTCGACTAATTCAGAGTAACCACGTGTACGAGCTAAATCAATTGCTTTACGACCATTTTTATCGGCTATTTGTGAATCTATACAATCACGTTCGATTAATTGTTGTACTATGTTTAAATTACCACTTAGACATGATAAGTGTAACACTGTTTGACCGAATTTATCGATTACTCTTGGGTTGATACCGAATAGAATAAGTAAACGTGTTACGTCCGGATGAGCTTAAAATTTAAAAAAATGAATATAGTCGCTTTTATTTTAGACCTCTGGTTACGAAGTTAAGTGTTCTTCTTCTTAGGAGAATACGCTTGGTTTGTGGTTCCAAGCTAAGTCTAAATAGTCGTCGAGTTCGCAGTCTTAGACTCGGATGAGTGACACTGTTTATGATGAACGTCCCACTGTTACTAGAGTCGTAACCATGCCTTGACCGGTCCCAAGCCCGGGTGAGAAAATGGGAGGGCGATTAATAAAAAAATTTACCTTTATAGACCGCCCAATGAAGAGCATTATCTCCATTATTATCTTCGGCATCCAGATCAGCGCCTCGACTAAACAAATACGCGACTAAAGCGGCATGACCAAATTGAGAAGCAGTCACTAACGGTGTGTACCCTTTTCCGTCTCTAGAATTAATGTTAGCACCACTCTCGACTTTGAAATAGAAAAATTAAACCCTTTTTAAGTAAGGTTTGATAAGAGTTAATTACTTAATAATGCGACTACGTCAACTCGGCCTTTAGCACATGCCCAATGCATCGGGGTCTGACCAGCTGAGTTTGACGATGAATCAAAAATAGCATTATTGTCTAATAAATAACGAACAATTTCAAGGGTACCCTCATGAACTGCCCAATGCATTGGAGTGTACCCGTCCTTATCAAATTCGTTTAATACATTGAGTCCATTTTGAGTGACTAAATTTTGAATCAATTCAAGTTTACTTTTTGAAAAAAAATATGTAATGGAAGTTATGGAAGGTAAAAAAGGTTGAGAAAGAGTTACTCAGTGCGAACAATACCAAAAATAGAGTTTAAATCAATAGGAGTTTTTTTATTATTTGAATTTAATTTATCCATTTTTGTAGCATTATAAAATTTTAAAAAATCAAATGGTTTAAAATCGTTTACAAAATTGGTAATTCGAGTTTCTAAAAGATCGATTTGCATCGATAGATCAAATTAAAAAAATGAGCAGAAATTGGAATGAATTTTTTTAATTTTTTTTTTTAGTTCAGAATTTGTTTTTGATTGCTATGGAAATAAGCTTAAAAGAATAATTGTCACGAGTTTTTATTTTTTATTTTTCGATAGTAAGTTTAGTTGTATTGATTGAACTACAGAAGTGTGCTCAATTGAGTTTAACATAACTTTTTTTTTTATTTTAAGAATAATTTGCCGAATCTCCGCGGGTAAGAGTTCATTTTTGTGAAAGTCTCATGGTAAAAAATAAGCTCAATCAAGGGTACCTCATCGCCACTTTAATGAACGCCATTGGACTGTTTACACTGATCAGCAAATCAAAGAATTAATTACAGTATTGTGAAAAAATAGAGAATTCAATTTTCAGTTTAATTCGACATTTAAAGGGCCATAGCTTGCTACGAAATAAAAATTTCGAGCTAATTTTTTTTAAGTAAAAAGTATACATCTTACACTTTCAAATGAGTCCACAATCATTGATTGGTAATTTGAAATAAACTTGAAATGAGGGTTTAAAATACTACTCTTTTTTGAAAAAAAAATGTGAAAAATTATGAGAACGACTTGAACTTTACACTCCTTTTCACTTAGTACTCAACCAATCCCTATAATGTTGGATTTAAGCTTAGATATCCCCAATCTATCATGGAAAAAAAAATCATTCAATTTGAATTAGAGATTATTGAGAAAACGCCTTCGGAATTCAAAAGCCGCCCACCAGTTACCCTCAGCTTACAAGGAAAATCGTTCGCAGCTATCGGAAGAGAGTTGAATAGAGCAAAATCGTGTATTTAAAAAATAGTCAATCGGTTCAATGAAACAAATTCATACGAAGACCGGCCTAGATCAGGCAGACCGCGAATATCAACTCCAAAAGATGACAGAAATCTGGTCCGTTGGATGCAGAAAAATCGAACCGAACCATTCCATGTCCTAGCCAAATTATCTAATGGAAAGACTGCATCGTCATTCCTAGTCAGAAGAAGGGTATTGGAAAATAAACTCGAATGGAAAGGGGCTGTCAAAAAACCTCGCCTTTCGGAAATACATATAAAAGCAAGAAAAGCGTAAAATGGTAAAATCATGGCCAGTGTCGAAATGGAGACAAGTTCATTTTAGTGACGAAATGAACATTGAGTAGGACAGCCGGAAAAACCGAATTTGTATTGGTAAGACTAAAGCAGAGAAGTACAATCAAGATTGCATAATTAAACTAATTAAACTAAACAAGGGAGTGGTTCAATCGGAATATGGTGCTGTATGAGTTATTATGGCCTAGGAATTCATTTTATTTTTGACGGAAGATCCGTTTATATTTCAACAGGACAATTCAACATGTCATAGAGCCAAAAAAGTAGTCGAATGGTTTTCTGATCGAAATATAGTGTGTCTAAAGTGGCCAGCTAACAGTCCAGATTTTAACTGCATCGAAAACTTATGGAGTTGGCTATACAGAGAGCTTGCCAAAGTCGGGCCTCGATCCTTGGACGAATTGAAAAGAATCGTACCATAAATCCTAAAACGAGTGCCAAGAAGTCTAACTGAGAATCTAGTCGACTCAATGCCAAGAAGAATTAATAAATATTTGAAAAATAGGGGGTGTGTCTCGTTATTGACCTTTTTTCCCCTAAAATGTGAATCGTTCTCTATTTTTTTCACAAAAGTTTTTTCGTTTTTTTTCGCCATCTTTTACTTGTAAAGCGCCGATCCTACTTTTCATAACTTTTTTGGTCAACGTACATTTTCCCCACAATTTTTTTCCCCACTGACATTTTCCCCGTGTACATTTTTCATACAATTTTTTTCCCTATTTTTTTTTATTTCAATTCTAACATCTGTCCCACTTTTTATTTAACACGCAGTACAATTTTCCCTTAAATTTTTTCCCTGTTTATCATTTTCCCCACTTTCAAGGCGGAGCTAGAAGAAACCAATAAAAGTATTTAATCAATATTTTGTATGTTCTGGATCAAGATATTCAGCTCTTTCCACTTAATATTTTCCAATTTAAAGTAAATGCAAATTTAAAGATTGCATCTATTGCCAAAGACCGCATAAAAATCACTTATGGAGCCTTTTTTAACTTTAAAGGAATTCTTTCCTAGATAAAAGACTATTTTGATTTTTTTGCACCTTATGCCCTTTACACAAAGGTAAAGGATATAAAATCACGGAAGCTTTTATGAAAATTTTATGAATCTTTAACTAATATTATTTTACCAGGTTACATAATCAGTTTAACGAGGACTCATAAAGTCCAAGGAGAGCTAAGAGTCTTAATTTAAAGTTATATTTAGTTTCTATGCTGGTTTTCCCACTTTGTGTTACATAAAGTATGGTCTGTATGCCCGATTTAGTAAGTTCATAAAATTCAGCGGTATGCCGGAAAAGCTACAACGGTATCGTAAAAAGAAATTATGTAAAATTAATGAGTAATCGTATGGCAAGTTTTAAAATTTTTTGATCGGCTAATTTTTTATTTTTTTTTTATGGGAATTTTGTTACATAGGAAAATTGTTAAGCGGGAAAAATGCTAATACCGTAAATCCTCGTTCAATATTACATGTAACTAAACCTGAAACTCGGTTTTTATTCTTTTTTCTGATTGGCTAATTTTTTTTTTAACCAATCAGAAAAAAGAATAAAAACCGAGTTTAGTTACATGTAACATTGAACGAGGATTTACGGTATAGGATTTTTGTTAAGTAGGAAAATTGTTAATATGAGAAAAATGTATCTGAATCCGGAATCTGCGCCACAAAAAAACCCAAAAATGTTTCTTTTAAATTTTCAAAAAAAAAATTTTTTTGACCCCTCCTCCCTCCTCTAGTTTTATAAAAAACAAGATTAAGTTGGTCATCGTTTTTGCTCGATATCTCAGATATTTAATCTGAAAGCGCATATTCTATGCTACAATGTAATGTGTATAATGTTGCGATAAAATCACACCAAAAAATATGATGTGAAAATGGACATAATTCCAGTTAAATCGAATCTTGTCCTTCAAAATACCCATTACCCCTAATTTTTACTATAGATTCTGAAACCAGGCAAAATTCTTTTGTTGATTTTACTTTTATGATTTTTGATTTGCCTTTGGTATACTATGAGGCGAAAAAAGTCAAGAAATTAAAAATCACTAAGATGAGGGAATTTGTAATCCTCATGCAAGAAAAGCTAATAAAACATCTTTATCAAAATACAGTAACAGTGTTCATCGTATCAAGGTACCAAAAAAATCAAAAATTACTTCATGTTGACTTGTGGTTATAAACAATTTACAAACGACAAGTCGCCCTCCTATTTTCACATCCGGGTTTCGGACCGGCCACGGCATGGTTACGACTATGCTACTATCATTCACTCTAGTAACTGTGGGACGTTCATCAACAACTATTCAGACCTAGCTTGGAACCAAAAATTAAGCGTATTAACCCGAAGAAATACTAAACTTGGTCACTTATTGCTAAATTGGTCTGCTGTAAAACAAGTTCTTTCGCCCGTTCCCAGGCTCCTATACGCTGTGATGGTCAAAGCCAGCAGCACCCCAATACGACAAGATTTGAACGCGATCCGCAAACCTACGTACCCGCAATACAGCACATTTAGAACGGTGTTTGAATGACAGCATTATCGCCGCCCTCCCATTTTCACATCCGGGCTTGGGACCGGCCATGGCATGATTACGGCGATATTTTTTTTTAGGATCTGATTCAGTCAGGCTCCGGTGAAAATTGAACTTATCGAATTAAGAGTTTATTTAAAATTTTAAAATTAAAATCTTTTATTTTCGTTAAATAATTTTGTAATCTTTTAATCGTTGAAAAAACAAATCTTTTGCATACTTGTACAACTCAATATCTAAACTACTCAACTCTTTAATCTTTTCTATATATGAATCACCTATTTCCTTCAAGTAAGAATCGGCAATTGTCATATTGTCCTGTTCCAAATCTTTATTAAATCGAAAATTTTTGCCAAACATTTTCAAAAATAATTTTTGTGTGTAAACCTGATAGTCAGTCAAACCAAAAAAATGTAAATTTTTTAAATTTTCTTTAGCTTCATATAACATTGTAGGTTCATCATAATCACATTCATATTTTGAATTTGACAACAAAAGCGTTTGTCTATAACCAGCTAAATTGTATTTACAACCAATAAACTCGTCAAAAGTAAAATTTTCCAAACTAACTTTATCCTGAAAACATTTGGCATAATTTTGATAAATACAATGAGGCTTTTGATATTCTGATATCCATGTATCACCAGTAGTTACGTGTCTCCATTCACTAACATACCTTTTTATTGGATCTCGAATCATTGTAAAATAATAAAAATCCGAATGGTTTATTCCTCGATAGAATTTTGGTATACATGATTTCAATACTAAATAATGTGGATGTGTACCACATGGCCATCTAAAAGTTTGTCGACCCCAGTACCATCTTGACGAATCGAATGATTCTTTATTTGAAAACGAAAACGAAAATTGACAACGAAAATTTTTAACATCTTTTCCGTCTATTGTTTCGCTGTAAATTTTGCAAGTTTTTTCATGGTCAAAATAAACGAGATTTTCAACCAAAAATAAATCAAATTTACGTCCAGATGTTTTTTGAATGTGTACAAATGCGAGTACATTTTTGGCTACATCAAAATCATAAGTGGTCAAATTGCTCGTTGTAACTTTCAAATCAAATCTTATATATTTAATTTCGAATAAATATAACATTGATATTATTAATGTTATTATGACCACAAAAAAGAAAATAAACCTAAATATTTTCATTTTAGATTTTTTTTAATAATTTGTAGTTATAAGATTTCAGCTATTTTATAAACAAAAAAAGTTAGGTTCATAATATTGGGTAAGAGAAAATAAAAATTTTAACCAATTCAGTTTATAAAAAAGCTTTTAACAATCATTTTTTAAAGTTGGTATTAATTTAATTCAAACCAAAGGAGGCGTGTTATTTCAAACTTAAAAGGTATAGAGGTTTAGAATTCAAGTGCCGATTTGATACTATTTATTTATGATGAAAAATTTTCAGTTTTTGTTATACGTAAAATTTTGTTATTTTTAGGATAAAAAGTAAAAGATCTTGTGTATATTTCTATAGAAACTTGCCTTTTAGGGCAGACGCTATCGCTAATTAATTCCGACCATCCCTTCAGTAAGAAAATTTCAAAAAAGTAAAGCGTCATAAAAGAATTACGGTCACGTTATGTTGCAAAATTGTGACATTTGAATGGAATCGCAACTGATGATGATTGTAACTTACAATCATCATGATTATTATGATGATTTTTACTTTAAATGAAATTATAAATGAGTTCGAAACTCGTGTTTTACTCGAAAGTACTGATTTGATATCGAATTTTGGAATTTTCGAACAAGAAAATATGAAAAATCCTGAACAGTCCGAGTCAAGTCTGAGAAAAATTAATCGAGTTTTAGTAACTGAGATCTTACTTTTGTAATTGTTGAAACTCCGACTGAAAAAAATCTTTCTGATAGTAGGCTATTCGGCATTATAGTCAAATAGTCTTTAGCTTTTTCAGGGAGAATCGGATAAAGCTATTTGTTATTTTTCAACCACTCAATAATATTTATGTTTTCAAAAGGAATTATCGGTGCCTTATAATATTTATTTAACTCATCTACGTCTACGGTAAAGTATTTTTTCTAACAAGTTTGTTGACAAAGCATTTTTCACATTTTTTTCTCACTAACATTTTATCTTGAATTTTGACTTAAGTAATTTAATAGCAGTAAATTTAATTTTTATTGTTTTATTTTGTAAACATTATTTTTAGGGTTAGTTTTTATATGCAAGTTTAACACTTTAGCAAATAATTTATCTTCTGTACAACATATCGTAAAATTTGTAGTTTTGCTATATTGTAAAATTTCATGAAAAAATTTTGATTTGTTATCCGACATGTATTTAATTAAAAATCGGTTTTAAAACTTGCACATGTAAAAAAAATAACCCTTATTATTTTCACTCCTTTCAATTTCGAAGTTTTTTGTTTCAAAGAATTTACTTATCCTTTTTATATATCAGACTTTGTCTTAACCGCCTTAAACACTAAACCTCAAAAAAACAAGTCTTGACTAGATGAAGTAGACCGACCAAAAATCAAACTTGACTTTTACGACTCTAAGAGAAGTTGTTCATAAAAAAGAGATCACAGTAGCCTTTTTGATTAATTGTTTTTTTTTTGTATTTTAATAAAAATATTTCGAATTTGGTGGAGGATAGCTCAGTTGGTACCGTCGTGGGCGTCCAT
The DNA here is from genome assembly GCA_022207745.1 of Brachionus rubens. Classification (NCBI taxonomy): domain Eukaryota; kingdom Metazoa; phylum Rotifera; class Eurotatoria; order Ploima; family Brachionidae; genus Brachionus; species Brachionus rubens. The sequence continues at coordinate 3,363,118 of JAJVHD010000005.1, forward strand.
GCAGTAGGTCGAAGGTTAGGAGGTTAATTACTCTCAATAAATAAATTTTGAAATTTAACCAGTTAAATTCGGTTGACCGGTTAAACCTAACTGGTTAAGAATTTTAACCGGCTAAATTAGCTGGTTAAGAATGGTTAAGAATTTTAACCGGCTAAATTAGCCGGTTATGATTTTTAACCGGTTAGGTTTAACCGGTTAAATTTTTTGACCAAATTTTCAGTTAACCAGATTTTAAACGGTTAATTTTAACCGGTCGACCATCCCTAGTCATGTTATGTTGCAAAATTGTGACATTTAAATGGAATCGCAACTGATGATGATTGTAACTTACAATCATCATGATTATTATGATGATTTTTACTTTAAATGAAATTATAAATGAGTTCTCGTGTTTTACTCGAAAGTACTGATTTGATATCGAATTTTGGAATTTTCGAACAAGAAAATATTTTGCAGCTGGGTTAATCGACAAACGGATCTTGACGAAAACTTGAGAGATGTTGGTATCATCAAACCACCTTCAAAATCAGAAGAATTTATTCATAATACGGCTTTGTGAATTTTTTAGACAAAAATACAATTTGAACAAAAAATAATTACATCCTAGCCTTTAATTTTCTTTCTGATCATATTTATGAGTTGAAATTTTATAAAAATGTGGTACAACTCTTGTATCACCTGATGGCATTTTTTAAATTCTGATAAACCTAATGGCTTTGGAATTATTTGGAAAAAATTATTTTTAAATTAGTACATGCATTTGAATTACATAAAAATGCTTAAAAAGCTTAACATTTAATCTGGTTTTGGTTATGTTTGTTTTAAAATTTAATTTTTTTTTTCTATTCGTGTACTAATCAACTTTATCTTTTAATGCGGATATTTCTTAAACGATTCCACTTCCGCTTAAAAAAAACTACCTTCAGGTGATACAAAAGTTGTATCACATTTTCATAAAATTTTAACTCAAAATATTATCTGTAAGAAAAATTAACACTTTTTTAAGATTATTTTTTGTACAAATTGTTTTTTGTTCAAAAATTCACAAATCCTCATAATACTGATAGGAGATCTATTTCCAATGAAATTAAGTTCAAAAAAATTCCAGTCTTTTATTTCTGTGCTCGGCTTTTAAAAAATTTTGCACCCCCTAAAATTTTGACTTGGCGCCGGCCCTGATTGTAACATACTTTAACACTTTGTTAATGGCAATATAAAGCTTTTTGGTGTATTCAAAAAGATGATCATGCGGCTAATAGGATTTTTTTTTGCTTTTCGGTTTGAAATATTTAAAACGGAACCGATCAGGGTCCGTTAAGTTCGAACTGTTATACCGATCAAAAATAAGCTCGCTTTTCCTTCAATTAAATAAAAGATTATAAAAAACACGAGACTCAAATTCTCCGCTCCATAAAATTGGCGTCCGATAAGAAAGAAAAGGTCCATGCCAAACCGGTTGAGTAACATTCCAACCTTCAGTATTGGTGGAAATTAATCACGTAACAGATATGTTGCAAGCACTTCGTACGTTGTTTTACGCGTTCGAGCACGTGATTATTCGAAAGGATGTGGTTTCACGACAACCAAAAAAAAGGTTTTCACAACCAAAAATCATCAAAAGATTTATCCCTAATCGAAAGGTTTATAAAAATTGTCGGTTTTTTGAACGACAATGATATCAGATTTGATCGTAACCTAAATTCAACGTGGAGCGTCCCATTTGTCAATCATTGGTTTACAGAACACTTTCTATAGATTAACTTATATATAGATTATAAGATAATTGACTTTTTATCGTACCAGCCCTGGTCCGTTTTAGTATGATATTTGTTTTTATGACTAGGTGTGGTAGCATTGACGTGGAGAAAAGCTGTTTTCACATTTACTAGTTCAATTTTCTCCTCAATTCAATTAAAGCAACCAAGTATTTTCAGAATGAGGGACAATTCTTTTCGGAATGGGGAGGTATGTTATTCCGAGCAAAACTAATCTCGCTTTTCCGCAACTTAAATAATATAAATATATGTTTCATTCTACTTATTCTTTGGTTCTTCTTTTCCTCTCATAAAATATTAAAGTAAAACTCGAGACTCTAGGATGAATAATTTTCAATTTAATCGAGAAAAGATTATTTTCAAGTTCAAGGTTAATCAACAGGCTAGTGCCCTTGTCTTATTAAAGACTGATTAACTCTGCATTTATTTAATAAATATTAAAAATTAAAAATTTAAATTTAATTAATAAATTTTTTGTTGTTTCATCATTAATTAGATTGATTTTGTTGAATATTAACAGCTTGAATGTAGTGAATTTTAGGACCAATCTGTTAACAATGAACTTGTAAGCTATTTTTTAATACACTTGCCAAAATTTATTCTCACCACTCTTTGTTTTGGAGCTTGGTAACTTAAACTATCGCCATAAATGGCTCCAGTAGGCTGCGTAAATCAGAACTAAGGTTTAAAAGTGTTTTCTCTTGGTTATAACAAAAACACAATATTCTTTGTTTTGGTCTCAATCAAATAATCAGAAACAATTCTCGTATAATTATCATAATTTGGCAATTTTTTTTCTCTGAAATTTTTTAAATTTTAATCTCCATTTAAACGCCAAAAAAGTAAATATTTCTGTTAGACATCGATTACCTATTATATTTTGATTTTGTCACTATAGATAAAAAGTGACAAAATCAAAATACGGATTTCTAAGTAGTAGTACTAGTAAAATAAACTACAACTTGAAATCAGTTTAAGTGAGCTCATAGTCGCTCGACATTTACTCGCCTGCCAGTCATCAAGCTTCGACTTAAAACTGTTTAGGCCTCTTGCTTCAATTATCTCTTCCGGCAATTTATCCCAATCATTCACAACTCTGTTAACAAAAAGGTTAAATCTGGGAAGAAAATTTTTTTATTTTTTCTCTATGAAGAGACTCAGATTTTAAAGGCTAACTTATTTTTTGTAAAATGAAAATTTAGGAACTGGGTTTTGCAATAACGTTTGGAACTTTAAAAAAATTTAACCCAGCCTTAAAATTCTCAAAAAAACGCTTTTTCCCTTGTTTTTCAAAAAAAAAAAATTTTAAATCTTTTCTGGGTTTCCAGATAACCTGCTTTCTAGTGATATAATTTCTTTGACATTAAATACTTCCGCTCGGTTTTTACCCGTTAGAATAATTTTGGAGAAGTTAAAATGAAAGAATCATTGAACCAATCACCCTGTTTTCCCAAAATCTCAAAAAATATCCTTAATTCAATTGCTTACAAAAAAATTTTGCTTTAGGAAAGATGACAGCCTTTTTATCTAAGCTTCGCAACAGAAATTTGAGTATTTTGGCGTTTTAAGTTGTAATATGATCAATATTAAATTTTACTAAAAAAAAAAGTCGCCATTGATTTAATTTTAACGATCGTTTAAATATTCCAATGGATTTCAGCAGAATCTTTTGATTTCTCTAAAGGCCAATAACGCATATATTCGAATCGGTCAAAAAATGATTTTTTTGAAAAACAAACTAGACCACGTTTTTCAGCATAGGATAGCAACGGGAAATTACTTCTATCTTTTATCTCATTATTTGAAAACTTGTAGAACTGGTACATTTAGGTTTGAACATTCAATTAATGTTTTATTTATTTTATATAAAGACCATTACTAAGTAAATTTTAGTCGAAAAATTCGAAAAATTTAGTCGACCTAATTCTGACTCGGTTTACAACGACCGAAAAATTACATTTTTTGTTTTCGCGTTTTTTTAGGAAAATTAAATTTTTTTTTAAAAAAGTGCCCCGATACTAAGTTTTTAAATTTAATTTCCTACATTTTAATACCAAAAACTTGGGTCTTGTAAAAGATCTTATGGGAGAACATTAAAGGAGTTTGAAGGATACCTTAAAAAATCTTTTTTTTAGAATATCTGGTCATGTGACTTACCCATCGTTCTGAAAATTTGCGTGTTTAAGTAATTTGAGGTGCTGAATCAGAAAGTGAAAAAAAAAATTCAATTTTTCAAAAAATTTGGACTTTGGTATAAAACGATCGAAAAAAAAGGCAATCTGAAGTTTTGTACGTTTGTATTATTGTACGATTGTCTTATTGCTTTAAAGAATACTTTTCTGAAAATTTTTTTTCACATATTCTCTTTTTCTTAAAACCCTCGAGGAGTCAAAAAGTAAGCAAAAAAATTGCTATTTTAATATTATTTTCGAATTCTCCGCTAAAATGTACACCTTGTACACTCAATTCTAGAATCCTAAGTTTTTTTTATTTAAAGTAAACTTGGTCTGTATAAATATTGTCTAAAAGGACGTTAAAAACAAGAAAAATGAAACAATTATTTAGTTTGTTGATATGGGTATCAAAATGCAGCTCTCAGGATGAGAAATCAGAATCAAACAACAAAATCGTTGAAAAAAATAATTCAACTTTTTTTATATACTCTAAAAAAATAACTTTTTTAAGCTAATCATTTCATATGCGAGACTTTATATTTTCTTCATAAAATTTGAATATTTTATTAGTTTCACCTATCGAAAAACTGGTAAAAGCTTTTAATCCTTAAAATTTTTGAAACTTTTTCGATTGATTAAAACTTACAATTTTGTACTATTCAAAATTGAAAATAATCTTGGTCTAGATTGAGAAAAAAAGTAAACCCAAGAATTGTACAAGATGTACAAAAATGTTGTACACATCCCTATAAAATAGTACTTTTAATATTTGGCAACTTTTTTTTTCAACTAGATTTTTTTTATGCTTTTTTTTTCTTTAAAAGGCCAAAATTTTTTTAAAAAATTGCAATTTTGTCTTCTAAAATTTGAAAAATTTCTTTTTTTTCTATTTTATCTTTTAATTAGGTGCTCCAAAATCAAAAATATCCCAAAATATAGGATACTTAATTAAGTTCCGTCTTCAGTTATCAATAGAAAAGAGCTTTATCAACAAGACCTTTAATTTATATTTTCTATGGAACTTTCTTGTTTCGGCCTTTTAAAGAAAAAAAAAACATATAAAAAATCTAGTTGAAAAAAAAAGTTGCCATTTGTTAATCTGAAGTTGCTTGTGAAGTGTCTTGATTAAGTGCTTAGCGTTAAGCTAAATATAAACTGTTTGAACACAAACTTGCCAAGCCTTTATAAGTTGTTTGCAGTTTCTAAATTACAAACAGTTTGCACTCGACACTAATTTTACATTTATTTAATCTCGTGTTTTTGTTATGAAATCACTTTATAATTTCATTTATTTATTTTCATTAAACATTATAATCTGGTCCTTAGAGTGGCCACTTTCCTTATAAGTTTTAGATTTAAATAAAAGCTTAAACTCAAATATTGTTCTTGTTTTATCCAGTTTGGTAAACATTTCAGCTTGTAAAAGTTTTCTAATTTTGGGATGTTTATTACTGTACTATTTATATCTTATAAAAGGTATAAAGTTGATACATAATGGAATAGTTGTACAAATTAAATCTGAATATGTTTATAAGGTTCATTTTTAGGTAAAATATTCTATCACGAATAGTACGCGAATCGTACAGAACAATCGTACAAAACATCAGGTTGCCGAAAAAAAAAGGGTATATTTTGGGTCCACAGGCAACCCCAGGGGTCGGTTATGGGTCATATGTTTTTTCGGTATTTCTAGGTGAAAAAAACATACTGAAAAACATGGTGTAGTTTGTTTTTCAAAAAAATCATTTTTTGACCGATTCGAATATATGCGTTATTGGCCTTTTATTTTCTCTAACTTATTTCTTTGACACTTCCAAGATGACTCAGAGAAGAATTTGTCATGGAATAATATTGAAAAATAAATATAAAGCTGTAAGTAAGCCTATGTTAATACTTAAACACCGTAAGTCTTGAAAAAATCCTGTTCAAGAGTAAATAAAAAAAATCAAACTAAAAAGAGATAAAATGATGAGCTAAATTTGCAAAGCTGGTTTTGATGATATCTAAACAAAAAAATCTAAAAATAAAAATTTTTGTACAAAAAAAATCCTAAATCAAAATTTTTTTTTCAAAAACAAAAATGAATCATTTAACAAGATGCCTAACCAATCAAAGTAACTTCTTAATAAAGACTTTATATTTGAACCCCCTAAACCATTTTTTTTAAAGACCGAAATGTATCTCTTTTAGTCAAACGATTTGTTTTCAATGAATCGTTTCTTAAAATCGATCATTTCAAACGAGAAATTAATTTCACTGAAAACAAGCATAAAAAAAATTCGAGTAAATTTTCCACTTTAATCACAATCCAAGTTTTTCTGGTAGACTTTTTTTGATTTTTTAGCTATCCTTAAACAAAAAGTTCTCGACTCGGTCGCAAATTCAAGTGTCAATTTTGACTTTAAAGACTTGAACTCAATTTTATTCTTGTCCAAAACAAATGAAGACATAAACCTAGTTCTAAACGCCGTTAAATTGTAAATTTTCAATCTAGAACAGTCTCATAAAATTTTATTCTTATTTTTCTTTAAGACTTTTGAAGCATACCAAAGTACCACTGGAACAAATAAACGGCCTCGGTGCACAAATAATGAGACTCATTTATGTCCTAGACCAATCCGATTTGGGTGTTAAAGTCTTACAAGACAAAGTAAATTATCAACGAGATCCCCAAAAACTGTTAATTCATGTCTAATTAAAGGATTTGAGTCAAATATTCAAGTCAAGTTACCCAAAATTAATCTTAATGAATAAATTAATGATCGAAAAAAAGTATGATAAAGTAGTCGAATTATTCGAAAAATATTTGATCGTTTACAAGGATACAAAACATAGATCAGATAATAAATTTTTGTTTCCACATGATCAATTTATACTTGTATCAACTGCTCTTTATAAAATGGTATGTTTGTTTTAGTTGTAATTGTTTATTTAACCATTTAGTTTTTTAAGAATACAAAAGATGCGTTCAACAAAATGAAAAGTCTAATGGACTCGATTAAGATTAAACGACTCGAATTTGTAAATACATCTTTACCGAGATGTTTTTTATTGTCAATAAGACAAAATGAACCCGAATATGCTCTTAAATTATTGTCAAAATTTGAAAACTTAAACGTTGCTTTAGGCTTCAATTTATCAGTAAGTAGAAAAATTAACTTTTATGTCAAATACTTAAAACTTTTCCAAAGATAATAGCGTTGAGTAAAATGGGTTTTATAGAAGAAGCGTTGAACATTGTCGAAAATGTGTTAAATTCAAAATTAGATTCAGATGAAAGTAAATTTGAGGGTCGATTTTTTAAGAATTCAATTCAAACATTGGATGATGAAATAAAAAAGGAAAAATTTTTGGACTCAACAAGCGGAAAATTAAAAACTAAATTTGAAATATTAAAAAATTTAATTAACAACGATAAACGATATTTAAATTTTGATTTAGAGGATTTATGTAAAAAATCAATGTAATGTAGTCCTTCTATCTGTATTGCTATATTTAAATGTGTCTTAATAAAAATTTTTAAGAATCCATTTTGTTTTATAACTTCTTTTTTTATTCAAGTGATGAAAAAGCTTTTCTATCGCAGCTCATATTAAGTGATGAATTTAGTTTGACATTGCTTGCCGATTGTTGTCAACGACTCTTTAATTTTAGATCAATTAGTTTTCAATGGCATATCGTCTATACTGCAAACCAGTGATTGAGTGGCTCGGACTAAAATCATCAAATTTTAAAAAAGACCTTGTTATTTTCCAAGATCAAATTGTAAGCCTATTTTTTATTTCAATCAAAATTTAAACAAATAAAAAAAATTAAAATTTCTCAAATTTTTTTGGTCTAACTTTTCGTATGTAATTTTTGTCGTTCACACTAAATCTCTATTTCTGAATTTTTACAACAATAAAGAGTATGAGATTACCTTTCAATCGAATCGTTCATCTAGCCAAAACTAACCGTTCTTTCGACGTTTTTGGTGAGCGCGTTTTTTTTTCGTTCAAAAACAAGGTCAAATTTCAATTTCAAGTGCTTTTTAATTAATAATAATCAAATTGTAAACTTTTTTTTTTCAAATTTTTGCGGTATGAATCTTTTGTATTTTTTAGAATTCCCCACAAGCCTAAACTTAAGTTTCATAAGTGTCTTAATCAACGATGATTAGTTTTTTTAGGACCTTGTGCAGAAATTTTTTTTACACCTACCACCTTCATCTTATATTAATTAAGAAAGGATATAGAACAATGAAAAATATTTATCATTTTTAGACGAATTACAATGATTTTAGTCCCGTAAATCGAATTTTCACAAGATTTAAAAGTTCCAGATGAGTTCCGTTCACGTTCCAAAAAGGCTCTGTTGCAAAAAAATCGGTTCCCGATCTCCAAGATTTTCCTTTCCAACAGGTAGCCACTCTTTAGCCTTAGGGCTCAGTTAAAAAAAAACTCATTCGAAACGGGAACGGAACCCTTTTGGAATCGAGCTCTAACGGAACTTAACCCTTTGGGAACGTAAGTTTTCTGAAACGGCAATAGAGTCGAGCCCTTTTGGAAAGGAAACTCTTGAAAAACGGGAACGGAACCGTTTTTTTGTAACGTTCCTAGGATAGAAGGTTTTATTTCCGCAAAAACCACTCTTAATAAGCTGCTTAGAATACAAAATTTCACATTACAGAATTCATACTTGAAGTGCATGGAGTCTTAGAATTAAAATTTCAAAACATCTTTTATTCCTTATCCCTGATTAGGAGTCTGAGTCTCAATGAAGCATGAACCAAATTAGACACGTTTTGGGCTCAACAATTGTTGTTTGTTTTAATCCTTTCTTTAACTACGATCCTATTTTTAAATCGAGCATCTGCTTATCCTTAATAAGCTTTTAATGTCTAATTATAACAAAACAATGTAAGAATAATTTTTTTTTGCGCTTTGCGTCGAACATAATCCGATAAAGACTATTATATATAGCATAAAAAATTCAATCTTTTAAAACCATATGTAATGTTAACACTTGATTAAATTAAACAGTTTGTTGTAAAACAACATGCGAATAAAGAAGAAGAAGAAATTAAACAGTACTAATTTATTAGTCCCAGGGTATTGATAACACCTGATCAGTTGTTTAAATAATTTTTTTTATCTTAATTTAATAAAATTTATTTTCCATTTTCTTTTTGATCAATGAATCGTGTAGTTGTGGTTGTATCTGTTGTTGTTGTTGTTGTTGTTGTGGACGTGGTTGTAGTACTAGTGGTGCTTGTAATTGTTGTGATTGTCGGGTAGACATAAATTATTGTGTTTGTATCAGCTTTTAAAAAAAAATAAGAACAAAAACTTTTTTTTTTAACACTACAAAATTACATTTATTCAGTCCAAAAATAATACCAGTAATCACCCCAACACTCACTAATACGACAAATATGCATATAATTGGAGCTATTATAATCACATTTTTTTTCGTTTTTTTTTCCTTTACTATTTCTTTAGTTTGAGACTCTTCAGTTTGGATTGAAATCTCATTTTTTTCGACCAAAAATATTCCTCGAGGTGGATCTGCTTGACTTTTAGTCTCAACAGGTTTGACTGCAATTATATTTGTTATCTCTTTCTTCAATTAAAAATGTATAACTTGTGGTTACAGCTCAAGTCAAAATCCTACTTTTATGACAACATTTTTTTCCAAATTTTCCTCTTTTGTCAATTGTGTGTCAAGAACTTTCTTGTCTTGACCTACATGGGCATAGTAAAATTTTTTATTTTTTGTATTCGATTGGGCATTGATTAAATCTTCAATTTCTTTAAGCTCATTTTTGATGGAATAATCAAAGACTCTTTGATTATTACGGCTATAAAACCAATCATAAAGACTCGGACTTTGATTATAATTGAATCTTGAATAACGACTTGGATACCTAGACCAAGTCCTTGGCGTCTTTTTAAGAAATAAATCTTAACAAGACGTATGTAAAAAGCTTATGAATCTTACTATCTTATTTAAATCGGCTTGCATTTATTTTTTGTTTTTTAACAGTGTTTCAATATAGGATTTATTTTATATTTTCATTTTTTTTTATTTAAAGAAGTCAAATAACATTTTTTTTTAATTAATGTGTTTGATAGGATTTCTATTTTAATGTATTGAAGCTTATTTGATTATTATGGATAAAGATGCTTTTGTGTTGTTGTTGTTGTTGTTTATACACTTTGAATTTAAAGGCTTTAATTCACAGATATTGCTAAGGAGTTCTAACCAACTTTCAGTCAAGATTTATATATTTTGTTGTATACGCCTTTTAAATATAATTATACATTTCATTTTTTGGAATTTCAATAATTTAAAAAAGAGTTTCGGAAAACTTTGAATTAAAAAAAAAGTAATAGTTTTGTCATTATTGACATTAGTAAGTGTTTTTTTCATTTTTTAAAGTTGTCTGTGAATTAGAGTTTTATTTATAGTAAAGACCGCAGTCTTTCCGTTCATTTACATTATTATTGATTTTTAGTATATCTTATTAGAAGACTCAATTCTTAACCCAGTCGTAATGGGTTTCATTTGAAATTATTTGTTGAACGCTCAATAAACCCTATTAATTTTTTTTCGAAAAAATCGGCTCCAATCAGGTTTATATAAATGATGTATTTTATTTATTGCTATCCATATTAGTTTCATTTGAATAACACGACAAAGACGATCATGCTAAAGTGAGGATAAGGTTTTGGGTTAGGGTATAGTTTGGGATACCCATAAATTTTGGGTTTATACATCCAAAACACAAATATTGTCGAAAAAAAAGTTAAAAACCTAAAAAAACCCATTTCAAACCATACCGGAACCCAAAACCCTAATTTTCCGGGTAACCTATCTAATACCTTAAAATTAATAGGTACATATGTCTGCTTTGGAGGTAGTGTTCGATCGAATTTTTAACTCACGATCTTTTTAACATCGATCGATTGATTTGAAAGAAAATTCTGCTCGAGCGACCAACTCCAATTAGAGGCTTAAAATTTGCAAATATTCGTTTACAGTGCCAATTAAAATTACACGGGTCGATTTTTGAAAAAAAAAATTTTGGCTCATTAACCCTAAAAAATTCTCCCTGATGTTGCAGTCCTGTTCACCTTAGATCAATTATAGGTCAATTAATGAAAGCCCGTATCTCACACTTTTCACCGCCTTTTTAGGCAGTTATCAAGTATCCCAGTGGTAAAAAATAAAATTTAAAGGCTCGTCAGTCTTTGACAATCACAGACATATTTACGAATTGATTTTAAGGTATTGGGTGGAAAACTTCAGGATTTTGCTTCGAGTAGGGTATGGGTACCTGAATAAAATACCTGAATTTTATGACTAAATTTTATGGGTTACTCATACCTGCAGACCTATACCTGAAATCGATAATTTCTGGGTTAACCATACCCTTCCCGAACCGAAATCCTGAATTTTTCGGGTAATCCACCCAATACATTAAAATCAATTGGTAAATATGTCTGTGATGGTCAAAGACCGGCGAGCCTTTAAAAAACTTTGTTTTCCCTCTGGGATAAATTTTTACTTTTTTTGTGTTTTGGGTGTATCAACCCAAATTTTATGGGTTACCCAACCCATACTCATACCTGAAATCCAAAATTTATGAGTATCAGTGTGGTACTGTATTGAGGAAATCCAATTTAAGCTCTATCTAATAATCTTATAATATCATAGAGAAAAAGAAATTTATAATTTATACTTTTTTTTTATTGAATTCGTTCATAAAAAAGTAAATAAGCTTGTGTTTTTAAAACTTTACTAACACTAACTTCACTAACATGACTATCACTTATATAATACCATTTATCATTTGATCCTTCTTCTTCTTCTTGTCTAGTCTCCGTACTAACATTCGGACTCGTTTGACCCGTTTTCCATTCTTTTAAAACCTTATTCAAATGACATAGACGTTGATTTATCAAAAATTTTTCTTCATTTTCAATTCGATTTGGAAAATGAACTGACTTTAATTCGCGTATACCTGGTTTAACATACGCAGTGTAATGTCCTGAATTCAGTTTACCACTATGCTCTACTAAACCGTACAACGAATATAATATCTTAGTCTCATTTTTGTTCAAACACATCCTACTCGTGTACGGTGACATGTCCAAAACAAGAGGAAAACTAACATATTTATTTGACTTTTCGTACCTAAATCCGTGTTGTTGGAACCGTTTTAAATGGATTGTAAGCACTGCAGGTAGGTTACAAACGAGATATTGTTTCATAGCATGTGTATAGAATTTTTTTTCTTTATGTTTTTTTGAACAATTTTCACAGTTGATTTTATCTGAGAGGAGTTCTTTTGAAGTAAATTTGGAAAGACAAGATTCTAAACTACATGGTTCTGGGTTCGTACGGACTGAAACAGAATCCATGGCTTGAAGACGGAAATAATTATCTGACTTTTTGTATTCCAAATCATCTTCACTTTGATCCTCTTCTACGACTTGTTCTTCTTCGGCCTCTGGTTCAACTTCAACTTCTACTTTTTCTTGTTCATGCGGCTCTTCTTCTTCTTCATCTTCTTTACTCACTGAATTTGTCTTACCCCTCTTTTTAGCTCGTCTGGCCTCTCGTTTTAACTTTTTCATTTGATGTTTCGATAACTTTTTACTCTTCGGATCGTCCAAAGTTTCAGTATCCTCAACTTCTTTGGACAGTTTTTTGAACCGACCTTTCGCAAAATGACCGTTTAACTCGTCTAAAAATCCGTTTGTTTTTTTTTGAGTATCGTCTACGATTGGTAGACTCAAGTCCAAAAATGGTTCGACTCGTTGAAGACATGTCTTACACTCATCACATACGATTGTACTTAATAAATGACCACCAAATAAACGATCGATTAAGGTATGACTTGCCAAACGACCATATCCTAAAATAAAACAAATAAACGTTAACAGTGCGATTATTCACACATCTTTGACATAAATTTTTACATCTCAATGAGTTAATTTAAATAAAATGGATAAAATGGAGTCTAGGTCTTTACGTTCAAAAATCAATTTTTTTAAGAAAAATTAATTAAAATTCAATTGAACCAAAATATTTTCGATAGAGACTGGAATTCATGAGCTTTTTGTTTTGAAAGACTTAAAAATTAATTAAAATTGGAAAAAATAGTTTCGCTCAATCAAAGTCACGGTACGTTTTTATTGAAGTTTTTGACGTCATCTTTCGTTCAATGCACTTCAAGAGTCGAACATTCTTTTTTTATTTAAAAATTTGCTCCAAAGAGCTCTTTATTCCTTTACAGCTACGCTGCATTTTAAAAAAAAAGGTGCTTACTTTTAATTTTCTTTTTCGTAACTTCATCCAATCCATTTGATTTATTAATTTTAAAAAATTCCAATATACCCGCTTGTCTACGCTTAAGCTCTTCAGATTTGACAGCATCTAATAAATTACGTAACAATTCATGACTATCCTGTTGTTGAAATCCTTTAAACGATGGTACTTTTTTACACACCGAAGAGAACAGAGATCCCGGATTTTGACATGTGTTTGACTGATTCATTTTTTGTATAATTTCAAACAAGTGTCTTGATAGAACGCCCGGAGGCTCTTTTAACGTTACATCAAGGTCTTTGACACGTATTGATCGATGATAAACTTGACGATCCTTATCACTTTCGTCATCACTTAACGACAAGTTTGTAACCTTCTTGTCCAAAGACGGTTCATCTTCGTGATCAGTTAACTCTGAATCGTAATCATCGTTATGTTTAATCAAATATTTAGAGTCAATTGACTTTAAGTTTGTGTCAAGTAAATCGAGTAGGAATGGTGTTTGAGCTAAATTTTGTAAAACCGAATTAAAAAAACAAGTGTTTCCTAAATTGTTTAGACCACAAACAAAGTTATGACCACTTGGTGTCGATTGTGTATTCGTTATTTTCATTTCAATAGGTTTATCTAAACATTTATTAAAATAATCTAATTGGCAAGTTCGATTTATTTGTAAATTTGAACGAAATTTCATTCACGTAAGAACAAAAACAAACGTGTTTAAGTTTGATTTTTTTTGTTAATTTGAAATTATTTATTATTTTAAGCTTTTTTTTTGTACACTTTTTTTCATGCTTTCATCTATTCCTAAATTTAATGTTAAGTTAGTTATGAGGAATAATGGAGAGCTTTTTTTCTCATGTACGGTTCTTGTCTAACCTGGTCATCTGAATTTACAAAGTCTGGTTAGGAGTAGTGTTGTCACGCAGACCCAGTGGATACAGCCCGGGCCCGGTTCTCGAGGGCGGACCCAAACTGGAACGCTCTCAGCTCCGTTTCGGGCCTAAGTCCGTTTGAAAAGACGGTGTTCAGGTCCGAGTCTGTCTTTCTGGAACGTTCCCATCGGACCTGGGGCTGGACCCAGGCTGGGTACTTTTTGAAAAATCCAATTAAATATTCAAAACTTTGGATAAGCAGCAAAAGCCAGCCATAAATCAATGGTGGCTTCTGCTTTTTTACTTTTTTCTTGAAAATTATGGGAAAATAAAAAGCCTTTTGTCAAAAGGACCGCCTCGAACCGTTTCAATAAGGTACGACTAGACGTACCCGATCACGGATCTATTGAATTTTGGTCCGGGCCCCGGACTTCTGCCAATACTAATTAATAGTAGTGGTAGTTTTACTCGATAAATCGAGTAGAGCCTTATGGCTATAACAGTATTTTTAAGCCCATATGACCTCCTCCTCCATCATTCATAAAATTTTGCCTTGAAATTTTCAGCTAAAGTTGCTTCGATTACGCTTTTTGGTCCTCGAATCAGTCTTGTAGCTCGGCATTGTACTTTTTCAATTTCTTGTTCATCCTTCTCGAGAAAAGGGCTTCATACCCTAACTGCGTAATCTAAATTAGATCTAACTAATAAACCGTACAAAAACGTTTTGGTTTAGATATTGTAAATTATTTCGAATAGCCACAAGGATTCTATTTGCTTTTCCACTGCAGTGTAATACAGTGTCAGTCTGAACTTTTTAACCTTAGAGTCGGAGTCTGAAGCCGAGACGGAGTCTAAGTTATGAGCCTTTAGTCGAAGAAAAGAGGCTCTGTGTTAGATTCACAGTCGCGTAATCTCCGACTCAGGCTCAAACTCCGACTCTGACTCCAAAGTTAAAAAGTTCGGGCTGACACTGTATGCTTCTCCCATTTTAAATTTTGTTGAAGAACACACCAAGGTCCTTTTTTAAAATTGTCTTGACCATAACTTGCGTGTCTTCTTTGTTCGAAAAATCTTTCTTAACTATGTCTATGGGTTGACCATTTGTCAAAGCGTTTGTGATCAGGTCAACTGTTTCTAACAAATTTGTTGTGCATGACATATTTTGAACGAAACCATGTTGTGCACTGGACAACAATTTATTTTCTCTTAGGTGTTTCAACATCTTCTCTTTGATAAAACCTTCCAACATCTTACATAAGTGCAAAAGATCTGATATTATTGAATATAGTGATTCTCTGAAGATTAAGAAAACAGAAGTACTTCCAGTTGCTGTTTTTTTGTTGAAAATAAAACCACTAACTTTATAAGGTCCGCATTTTGTATTCTACTTTTATAAGTTGTAGAAACAAGGTCTGCTGCGTCGAACAGCAAACTCTGCAAAATCTCTGCAAATTCAATAAAGAATACACAAATTTTAAATCTAACTCATTCGAAATTACTTTGTACTAGTCCCAGTGAAAGCTGAGTCGAATGAGCCCATTTATTTAGAGAAAAATAAATGAAATTTGAAAATTTTAATTTAATCCATTAGACTGATATTCAATTATTTCTCAACATGATTCATGTCTTTTATGAAAGAAAAAAATGATTAAACATTTTCTAGCTCACGTTGATTTATCTATTTAAAGGCTTATGTCAATTCATGAAAACCTTTCCGAGAGTAAATGAGTTAATTCAGGAATTCCCTTGTTAATTATTTTAAATATTTTAAGTTTGTTCGTTAATTTTATGTCAAAGTTTGGCATAAAATTCATCTTCAGATCGACTGCTCTTTGAGAAAGATAAGCCGAATGAACAAAATCTTCGAGTTCAACATAGTCCAATGGACTCTTTATTAGTGAGGTTTAAAATATCGAGCTCTAAGAAAGGATGAACAACTCTTTTTATGGAAATTTTCTTTACAGTGTTGCGAGTGCAACTTTTGAGAGAAAGGGTTCGGAATTAGAGGTTTTAAACAAGTGTGTTTTTAGAAGTTTTATTAATAATTCTTTTTTAATGAAAATGTCTCTAATATTTATACAATTGTTCTAAGCAAATATGAGAACCCAATTGTTGGGTCTCAACAACAGGGTCCTTTACGGGAACATCTGTTGATTGATTGACTGTTATTCTTTTATTTTTATTTTTAAATTAAATACCGAAAATTCGTAATTCTAATGTGAGAAAACCCTGAAAAATTGATTTTCAAAAATAATTAATTGTATGTAATGGAATTTATGTTTTATCAAAGAAAGTGCAAAATAGATCATCTTTGTGGTTTCTGATTTCTATTAATTTATTTGTCGTCTTTTTAAAAAAAAAATTAAAAAAAAATTAAAAACTGAAACCATAGATTTATAGGGAATCGTCTCTTGTTTAAGAAGATCCATATTAAAATTTGAGTATTGCGGTTCTCCTAGGAGTAGAAGTGATTTGACTCAAAAATTACCATTTTTTTACCGTTTTCAACTGAGGACCCTTAACGAAATTTTTTTTTCCCAATCGATTATAGTCTCATCATTAATAACAGCTTTTTGGCTTTTAGAAAATATCTTCGAATCAATTATAACTTATTCCTATCATGAGTAATATAATGTTTTTAAAAAGCACAATGACGTTTGGCTGCAAAAACCTGAGGGGCATAGCTTAAATTTTTGGATTTTTTACTCCTTAAAATAAAAAATCTATTTTAGGATTTCAAAACTGAAATTCAGAGGACCACTGTAAAAAACGCAGCCTATTGAAGCTATATGGGCTAAAAAATGAATATTTCAATTTAGAGTCATTACGGACCCTCAAGCACACTACATAAAATTACGACCCATCCACCACTTTCTGTATACCAAAAGAAAGCTGTTTGTCAGATCTATCAAATGGTATGGTTCTTTTTCAATTTGGATGTTTGTATAAAGAGATATAAATCGCCAAGTGCTTCTTCAATGTTTCATCATTGCACCCAGACATTGGGTCTTCAACATCAAAACATTTATTTTATTTATTTAGCTTAGTTAATCTTGAATATTTCGAAGTTTCTATAATCTACGATTCAGACCGTTTTGTTGTTGAAAACCCAATTTCTGGGTGCAATGATGAAACATTGAAGAAGCACTTGGCGATTTATATCTCTTTATACAAACATCCAAATTGAAAAAGAACCATACCATTTGGGAGATCTGACAAACAGCTTTCTTTTGGTATACAGAAAGTGGTGGGTGCGTCGTAATTTTATGTAGTGTGCTTGAGGATTCAAAATGACTCTAAATTGAAAAATTCATTTTTCAGCCCAAAACTACTTGAAATCTTGATGAGGTACCATTTCGCTGCTGTTGATTTATTCCTGTAAAGCACCCTGATGCGTGTCTTACTAAAAAAATTGATTAGAAAATATTTCAAAGGTTTAAGACAAATAATGTTGGAAATAAAACCCATAGTGTTGTAAAATTTTTAATTTGAGCTCATTTCTAAACATTAAATCACCAAATTTAATCACATCAAAAGGATTAAAAAAAAAGTGTATACATCATATTGATCGAGTACTTGATCAGTCTCTAAAATCAAAATTATGTAACTATTTTTTTTAACTGATGGTAGGCAGCTAAAATCAAAAAAAAATCTAATTTTTCTATGGATTATTGTTATAAGTGTTTTTAAAATCGTAGGTTGATTTTTAAAACAAAAAAACTGTTTCAAAAAAATACTTTATAATATCATGTTGTTTCTTTAAATCTTAAAACTGACAAATTAAAAAGAGGATTTGAAACAAAAGTATTTAATTTTTTTCCACAATATAAAAACAAGTGAAGATTAGAACTTAAAAATTTTACTTTTTAGATTTCAAAATGAATGAATCGTCAAATCAAAGTTTAAACGATATAAAAATAAACGAATCACATAGATTTATAATAATTGTTTCAATTACCCTTATAGTTATATTCATCTCAAGCATCATACTCAATGTAATATCTCTTAAAAGTATTCTAAATCAAAAAGAATTGACTATAATAAACACACTAATTCTCAACTTGGCTCTTGCCGATTTGACTTATACTCTTGGTATTCCATTTTTTGTCCATCAATTGTTCTATCACAATTGGTTACTCGGTCAAACTGGTTGTAGAATTTTTATATTTTTTGAATTTTCGGGTATAATTGTTGGAATATTTACAATATGTGCTTTGAGTATTGAACGTTATTTTGATGTTACCAAGAACATTAAAAAATCAATTGACAAATATTCGAATAAATTCAAAATATTCATAACTTTTGTTTACTTATTTGCACTATGGAGTTTGACCATAGCTTACATAATTCCATTTATTGTTAGCATTGAGTTGATCACAAGTTCTGATTTGAATAGTTGTAACTCAAATTGGACAGACACAAGCATAAAATATTATTTTACAATTAAATTTATGACAATGTTTTTTTTACCATTTACAATTATTCTTTTATGTTCGGTAAAGATATCAATATTTTTAGTCAAATGGAAAATAAATTCACAGTGTAAAAGGCGATCGATTTTTTCAATTGTACTAAGTAGTGATCAATCGAGTTTAAGACTTGGACACAAATTTGTGCGTTTGGATAAACAAAATATGAACAATTACAATTCAATAAATTACAGTTTAGTAAAACGAAATAAAAAAATTAGAGTAAGCTATTTGAATTCGATAAGACGTAAAGCCATATTTCTTGTATTAATAATTGTGTTTGTGTTTGTTGTCCAATGGTCACCATTTTGGATTTTTCAATTTTTAGTTTTATTCTCAGATACTCGATATGAAAATATACAATTTTATAATATGTTATCAAGTACTCTTTCTTATTCAAATACAATTGCAAATCCATTGATTTATATCATTTTTACGAGTAAATTTAAACTTTATGTTGACTGTAATAAAAGTATGAATCATAGTGTTTGATGATAAATACCAAAAATATTGAAATGTTTGGATTATCAACAGTGATTTACATTTCAATCTCAATAACATCTACATGCGAAATGAAAAAATGTGATTCCAAATAATTTTCCCATGTTTTTAATTGATTTAAAAAAAAAACAGATAATAAAAATTTTGATTCAAAAATTTGTTTTTGACAAAAATCTTCATCATCTTCTTCGAAGAGATTCACAACCTCATCCTTAGACACCTTAAAGTAGCCCTTTATGTCTGAGCTTTTTGATCACTAGCAAGTCAATTCAAGCTCCAAATCGGAGTAGGCAAGAATTTGTATTTATCTAAACTCTGGGGTTTCTCAATAAATCACAGCAAAACATGCCATACTACATTTACTACTGATGTGCCGAGATAATCTTATGCACCCAAATAAAAACTCAAAGTACGAGTAGAACAAAATGAGATTCCACTCGACCCAAACCCAACCTTCTTTAGTACCAAATTGGAGCAAAAATCGATCGGATTTCGATAAAGAGAGTTAAGGATAAACTTTAACGAGTCCACCAAGCCTTTATTTTTGCATTTGATTTATTCATCAATTAGAATCAATGGAATATTTTCACCATAATCAGTGCAATCAAATAATATCTTTCTTTCAGTGCAATCAAGTTGTTTGCAGAATGTTTTTTTTTGTCTTTTGAGCTTTTTATAGTAATTTTTGAGATATAATAAAACATCTTTACAAATTTTATCATTCATTAATTGTCTTAAGAAGTAAATTCTGTATTTCAAATATAGTTTCTTAATACTCTCAATCTTTAGAGTCTGGTTTAAGGGGCTAATTAAGAAGAAGACGTCTGATGATTATGGATCATCAGACGTCTTCTTCTTTATTCGACTGTTGTTTTGCAACATTCGGCGACATATGATTTCCATATTTTGCGATCACTTGCAAGTTTCTCAATTTTAGCTCTTGTCACCTCCGCTCGTTTCAGGAACAATAATTCACTGATGTATTTAAAGTAGCTTGAGGGCTTAATAAGACGTATTTATTATAAAATGGCTGAGAAAATACAAATAAAAAAACATATACCATAATTCTAACTTACAGATGGAAGATGAATTTTAACTTTAACAAATGTAAAGTTATACACTTTGGTAATTCACTCTCAAATTCATCAAAATAGAGAATATTATTTTAGTAGTGGCTCAGACTCTCACTGTTCGTTGGACGTCTTAGGAACTAAAAATTCAGAAAAAGATCTTGGTATTATAATAAGAAATGACTTTAAAAAGGATGATCAAATAAAAAGCTTAGCGTCAAAAGGAGGGTTGGGTTACGAAAACGACTAATCGGATCTCGTTTTTTCACTTACGAACTTTCTGCTTAAAAAACAAAAACTCCTTTTTTGTTTTTTCTTCATTATTATTTTTATTAATGCTAAGACTGAGGCCGATTGCCGAACACTTGCTCAACGCCCCGTAAAATAAGGTGGGTTGTCTACCATCTCATTTTAAAGGGAAAAAAAATATTGAGTCTGAAAATTTTCAAAATAAGCACACAACGCTTGAACTGATACTTCATTGAAATAATTAATTGATTCCAAAAACTGGTCATAGAATTCAAGATTGTTCAGGTGTATTAACTGGACCTTTGCAGACTTGAACAGTTTATTCTTTTAATGTGGATTTACAATCTTGAATTCTATGACCAGTTTTTGAACACTTGAGACCCGAAAAATCGACGAGTTCGAGTACGTGTACGAGTAAGTACCTTTACCTGGAATCGTAAATGTGTAACCCGTAATTCACGCGTAAATACGTGTACTTGTACGCGAAATACGCGTAATTAAAAATTCCTTAAGTAAGAGTTTCAAAGCTTTGTGGGAAATTTTAAGAATTTCTTAAACTCATGAAAGACTTTGTCTAAGACTTATTCTAAGATATTGAGAAAATAATCTCAACAACTTGTCAAAGAATGTCCCGCTCGGCAAAACTTTTTTACAAACAATGGAATGAACTTCCTGATGATCTGGTGAATGTTGTTTCAATTAATGCGTTCAAGAATAAATATGACAAATATTTCCATATCCTTTAATAAGTTGCCCTCATGTATCTCTGTAATTTAAATAGACTTTTTTCATATCCGTGCAAACTTAAACTGTTTTGCAGAGTTAATTCAAGTTAACTAGACTGAAGGTGGGCTTTTACCAAATATTTTCGATGAAATTAAAAGTCAGATTTAATTTACTTTTACATGAGAATAACACGTCAATATTTGATATTTGTGATCTTAAAATTGAAACATTAAGCGTGGTTAAATTAAATTAAAAAACAAAATCTAATCCTTGACAATGACATCTTTTAAATACTCAAGATTTTTTATTTCCTTTTTCCCCAAAATTGAATTAACGTTGCTTTATAATTGAAAAAAAAAATAATGTATTTTTTTATATAACCTACTCTCTCTCTCTTTTTGAAATAATATTTTTTATCATCAAGGTAATAAAAAGAAATTTTAGGTCTATTGGGTTCAAAAAAACCTATTATTTGACTAATGCTACTTAAATTTTGTCGATTTTTTAATAGATTTTAGTAGATTGCTTTCTTAATGAATCATATAAGAAACAATACCTTAATTCTGATACATCAATAATCTATTTTTCAGTAATCGATTTAATTAAACCACTATGTAACTGTGCTATCTATAGATAATGCATGTTTTATAGAAAACAATACAATACTGTAACAATAGAGGTGATCAACCCTACCCCTATGCTTTTTGCAGCCTAATGAAAAGGTGCTTGATTTTAACATTTAAGAACTCACGATTCGAAAAAGATATTATATATCTGGAGGTACGATCTGAAAGCCAAAAGGGTCCCATTGATGCCAGTACCAAAATCGGACAAGAAAAAATTTCTTGGAACCGTTCTCGGACAAAAACGGTAAAAAAGGCATTTTTTAAGTCAAATTGTATCTAGTCCCAGAAATATATTTATGTTTTTTAGAGTTTTTAAACACGAGGATTTCGATTTTTTCATCGAAATCCCCAGGTCGTACCTCCAGCTCTATAATATCTTTTTCGAATCGTGAGTTCTTAAATGTTTAAATCAAGCACCTTTTCATTAGGCTTCAAAAAGCGTAGGAGTAAAATTTTTGATTTTTGACCCCTATGATTTTTTTGAGTCGTATATTAAGGTTCCGATGTCATAAATGACAAATTCAGATAGTATTAAAGTTTTGAATTTCCTGAACCAAATACATTTTTTTTTATTATCTCCGCGTTGTGATCGCTTAAACCGTTTAAAATTCGACAAAGGATTATATTTTCCCTCCAAGTCGACGTATTCACTTGTTTACTCTATTTCATGTCATCAGTAAGGATAACACCCAAGTCTCTTTGTTCTATTGTCTTGGAAATTATGTAAAGTCGATCATTTTTGGAATATTAGTTAACAGGGTTTTATTACCAATATGGACTACATTCGTCCTACATCCTGTATAAGACGACCATTTTCTTTATTAAAAAGACAATAAATCTTACAGTAATCGGTATAAAGTCAACACACGTTTTTTAACCTCTCGGGGAGATCGTTGCAGGACTGATCCCTGAGGACACCATTTGTCACATCTAACCAGTCCGATTTAGAATGTCTAAGTAAGACTCGCTGCTTTCTAATTGATGAAAAAGATTCAATTTGAGGGGTTCACACGATCAAACGCTTTCGAGAAGTCGGTGTACACAATATCGATATTGTTGCCATTGCATAAATCGAATGTTATCAAATCGACACTCTCTAGTAGATTCGTCGTGCATTTTTGGAATGAAGCCATGCTGATATTTAATACATTGTACATCTTTTAATTGAATTGCATTCCATTTTTTAGATTATTCTTCTTCTTCACACATGTGTATGCTAATTTCGAGACTAGCTCTTTGACCTAAATTTTTCTCATTATCATCAATTTAACTCATACAGAATCCACTTTCATTTTTACACTAATCTTGGATTGTTTGCAAAAAAATCTAAAATGATTAAAGTTGAAGAGAGATTTTTTTTTTTAAATACGATAATCAGTTTAAACTAATGAAAAAAATAATTACTTTTCCAAATAAATTTAACACACTAGGTACAAGTCTAAACAATAAGATTTGATTATTTGTTGGATTGAAAATAGAAATCTTTTTTGATCCATTTGATCACTTTTGTTAATAATCCAATAAATGTTAGCTATGAAAAAAATTGTTAATGCGTCTGAAAAAATTAAAATAGGGTTCATTCGATTGGTTCGGGTCCATCCATTCTTATAAACACACATTTGCAGACATTTTAGAACAATTGAAAAAAAAATAAAAAAAGATGGCTGTTTTTAAAGGATCATCTGTATATCATATAACATATTTGAAAAAATCATTAATCGTTCCCCAGTTACATAATTGTGTTGAATCATAAATGAAGAGGCGAAACCAGAAATTTCAAAAATTTTTATTAAGGAAATATGATGAATACATTTTTTTTAAAGGCCAATGAAGCATGAATCTGTCAAAAATTTTTTGTTTTAGGAAATAACCTGCACCACGTTTTTTTAAGAACTATTTTTTCTCTTAGAAAAAGAAAAAAAATCATGACCATGAAGTCAACTCTTAGGGTCCTATAAGCCCCAAAAAGACCATTTTTTATGATTTTTTGTCATAACGTATTTGCTCGAATTTAACGACATGTTGTTAATTGGTGGACAGTGGACAGTTGTGGACAGTAGTTTGTCGTTATTCAAATAAGCTCCTAAATTTTTTATTAATTTTAAACATTTTAACCTAAAGGTCTCAAAAACAACAAAAATTATGATTAATGATCTAGGACTCCTTACAATTATAAACATATAAAATCAGCCCTTTTAAAAGCTAACAAGCTAGCTTACTCTTTTATTTCTATCGATACTTTTCCTTCTAATGATAACAACATGCGACGATCTCCTCTTTAGGAACCCTATAATTTAAGGGGAGTTGGATGGTGGTAAATTAATTTGGAATCTGGAAAAATATTTTTCTTGTGGTTCGATCAAAAAAGTCCAAAAAAAACTAATCCTAATAATGTTTTGAAATTATTTTTCAAGACACTCAATTTTGTAATTTAAATCTATTTTATAAGGTTTTTTTTTAATAATTTGGAATTACCGACATGCCGTTAATTTCGACACGAATTTTTAAAAAAAAACAGCTTTTTTTGACCATATTCGACTTTAACGACATGTCGTTAAGTCATTTTGAAAACCACTGTCCACCAATTAACGACAATGTCGTTAAATTCGAGCAAATACGTTAAAGATGATTATTTTTCATTCTTAATAATGTTTGGCAAAAATACCTAGAGAGCAAATTTTTAGCCAAATCCATAATTCCGATCATGAAATATCACGTTAAGTTTTTTAAAAATTGCTTGTAAACTCGACTAATGATCTCCGACAAGGCACATTTTAGGATATGAGATATGGGTATTAAAATGTAGGAAATTGAATTTAGAAACTTATCTATGAGACACTTTTTTAAAAAAAAATTTAATTTTTATAAAACAATGCGAAAACAAAAAATGTCATTTTTCGGTCATTGTAAACTTAGCCACGGTTAGGTCCAAGACAATTTAGACTAAATTATTCGACCAAAATTTACTCAGTTCTGGTCTTTTTTGGGACCTATAAGACCTTAAGGGTTGACTTTATGCTCATGAATTTTTCTCTTTTCTAACAGAAAAAATCGCGCTGAGAAACGAGGTGAAGTTTATTTCCTAAAACAAAAAATTTTAACAAAACTTGTTTCGATTTACCTCTTCGGAACCTGAATGGGTAACAAAATTTTACATAGTAGTAGTATTAGGCACATAATAAATTATGCAGAGCCTGTAAAGCCACTTAGCCAGAAGTGGTATCTCTTTCTTGAATCTTGTTCAATCAATTTGATGTCTTGTTTCAAACTCGGATTCTAAACGCTAACTGCATAGTCTAAAAGACTTCTAAATGATTCCCAGCATACGATTTCCCTTATTTAGAGCAAAATTGACATTATTTGTGAATTTTAGATCCTCGATAAACCAAGATCTTTTTTGCCTTTAGTAGTCGTTAGCAGTTGACTCGTCCCATTTCGATTTTGATATAATAGTTCGGTTCTTGTTAAGCTTTGCAATAGCGAATTCCTTTGCATTTTTAATCGTTTAAAGGAATTCCCCAGATTTCAGACCATAACACTATAATGCTTAAGTCACATTGGAGTTCAGCTTGTGACAGATCTCTTTTGGTCCTAACACCGATCCCTGAGTAACACCGTTTGAAGAGCACGATCTACCCAAAACAACTCTTTGGAATCTGTTACTAAGTAAGTCCTTAATCCAGTTAAGAACGGCACCTCTAATTCCATCACTTTATCGAAGGCCACATATCATAACGTGTTTCGGTTAAAAACTGATTGATCCCTCTCAATATAAACACGATTACGTAAGAAATTGATTAATTATGTTTAGGGTAATCAAGTCTTTTTTTAATCAAACGGTAATTGAAGAAAAAAAAATCTAAGACTTGCTTGAAAGCTTTTTCAATTGATATGTTTCTTAATTTTATTAAAATAAGAATCAATCATAATATTAATTATATTTCCTTGAATATTTTAATTAGATATTGTGTTTATTGACACGTTAGACTTTAATGTGATTTTAAAAGAATTTAAATAGCAAATATCTCAACATGTTTTTAAATTAATTTTTTAAATATCTTATTACAAAGTACCGTAAAGATTTATAAAATTTTTTATTTTTTTTTTTAGACATAAAAAATGAATCAAACATTTGATGGGTATGTTAAAATAAGCGAGCCTTTTACGATTATCCTAATCGTTACAATTATACTCACAATCGTATTCATCTCAAGCATCATACTCAATGTAATATCTCTTAAAAGTATTCTAAATCAAAAAGAATTGACTATAATAAACACACTAATTCTCAACTTGGCTCTTGCCGATTTGACTTATACTCTTGGTATTCCATTTTTTGTCCATCAATTGTTCTATCACAATTGGTTACTCGGTCAAACTGGTTGTAGAATTTTTATATTTTTTGAATTTTCGGGTATAATTGTTGGAATATTTACAATATGTGCTTTGAGTATTGAACGTTATTTTGATGTTACCAAGAACATTAAAAAATCAATTGACAAATATTCGAATAAATTCAAAATATTCATAACTTTTGTTTACTTATTTGCACTATGGAGTTTGACTATAGCTTACATAATTCCATTTATTGTTAGCATTGAGTTGATCACAAGTTCTGATTTGAACAGTTGTAACTCAAATTGGACAGACACAAGCATAAAATATTATTTTACAATTAAATTTATGACAATGTTTTTTTTACCATTTACAGTTATTCTTTTATGTTCGGTAAAGATATTAATATTTTTAGTCAAATGGAAAATAAATTCACAGTGTAAACGTAGGTCAATATTATCAATTATATTGAGATCAGAAACTTGTAATTTGAAGCAAAAAATAGAACAAAAAAATGAGATCAAATTAAATTATGAATCAATCGAATCAAATCCATCGATAGCTAAAATAAAAATAACCCATTTAAATTCAATAAGACGGAAGGCTATTTTTTTAGTTTTGTTGATTATTTTTGTGTTTCTAATCCAATGGTCACCATTATGGATATTTCAATTTTTAGTTTTATTCTCAGATACTCAGTATGAGAATATACAATTGTATAACATGTTATCAAGTACTCTTTCTTATTCAAATACAATAGCAAATCCATTGATTTATATCATTTTAACAAGTAAATTTAAATTACCTTTAGATTCGAAAAAGAATGTTAAACAAGCTTCATGAATCATTCCGGTTGAAAATTTCTTCTTTTTGTTTTCATATTAAATAATAAAAAGATTTGTAAGTGAATTTTTTGTCTGTTTTAATTTAGAGACCCCCCCCCCCCCTTTTTCGCTCATATCGAAGTATCGTCAAATAAACTGATTTATCAGCTGAGACTCAAAAAAATCTGATGGACATAAAATCATCCCTAAAGGAGGGGAGGGGGAGGAAACCTTTTTATGTTAGATTTTTTGTAATGACTCTTATAATTTTTCAATCTTTAAAATCATGGGAAGTTTTTTATTTGAGATTATCTTAAACCTGAAATACTTAGGGCATACCAAAAGTTTTGATATACAAACTAATCTTTATTTATAATAAGTTCAAAATAGTTCCCTTTAGTTTTCAACCTATGAAAAGTCTTTAGATACTCTTCTTGTATGGTATGGCTTTAACAATTGCCGTTGTTTGGCGTACTAAGCTTCGGAGCTACTGTGACTGTTTAAAACGCTGTTTGATATAATCGAAAAGCCAAAAATCTGAAGGAGCAAGGTCTGGCAAGTATGGTGGTTACCCAATAAAAAAGAAAACCTTGTTCTTTTTGATAATTTATAATAGCTTTATGAACGTGGGTCTAAGCGTTTTCATGCTGAAATTTCAATTGTTTGGTACCCAATGTCTTTCTGCTCGTCTTAATTGATCTTACCAAAGGTTTTCATCTATATATGTTTTCCGATCCACACAGCCTCCTCTATCCCAATATGTAATCAGATCCACCCTGATAGTTCTAACAAAAATACAAGCCATTGTTTTATCTTCAAATCTCCCTCTTTTTACTACTTTTCTTGGACTCTCTCTCTCTGCAACCCAGCTTGCATTAGATTGCTTCAGGCCAATTAGTCTCCAGTGAAAACTTGACTGTGACCTGTGACTAAGTCATATATTCGCAATGTCCCGCTTTTAAATTTAGCCAAAATTTTTCTTAAATATTCGAACCCTGTCTCTACGGTTTTTTTCAATCAATAAATGAGGTACAAACTTAGATGCTAATTCCGAAGTTTTAGATGCTCGTGAATAATGCAGGCAACTTAAAAATTTTTATCAATTTTCTTTTCATGTTTTTTTTCTATTCAAAAATTAAGCTAAAAAGTCTGCAAATGTGGGTTTTTATGAAATAAAAATGGAGCAAGGTGAAGCAAAATTTGCTCGATCCATTGGTGAAATCTGCAAAATCTCTGCAAAACGAATTGCGCATTTAAAAACAGTGCACGCCATTAGAAAAAATGAAAATTAAATGCGCAATTCGTTTTGCAGAGATTTTGCAGATTTCACCAATGGATCGAGCAAATTTTGCTTCACCTTGCTCCATTTTTATTTCATAAAAACCCACATTTGCAGACTTTTTAGCTTAATTTTTGAATAGAATAAAATTTTAAGTTGCCATATATTTGCCATGCCCTGCTTTTAAAATTTAGCCAAATTTTCTTGACAAATTTGAACCCTATCTCTTCGTTTTTTTTTCAGTTAATAAATTGGGTACAAACCGAGATGCTATTTTTCGAAGTTTAACATGATCGTGAATAATGCGCTGAATTGTATCTCGACTAAGAAAAGTCTGAGCCTCAATATCATCATATGTACAATATGGGTAATTGAAATATTTTCAAAAAAATTTTTTTGCTTATTGGATAATGAAAAATAATAATTTTTTAAATCGGAAACAGTCCAAGAAACAGAACAGATTTTAGTCATAATTGTCCCCATTTTTTTGATTTCCATAAGCGAATTATTATAAAATGTGATCGTAACCGTAAATTCTGTTTGTGTGATTCCTCTACTGATTATATTTGATTTGATAATTGGGAAATTAAGCTCGAGTTAAGATTAACAAGTATCTCATTACGAAAATTCTTTTCATATCTGTTTTTTGTTATTCAACATGTTAAATCAAGACATGCTATGTCTTAACTTACTAATTTAAAAAGAACATGAGAACTTACATCAAGAGTCAAAATTTACTTAAGAAGTCGAACATGTTTCGAAAATATTTTCTTATTAAAAATTAATCATATCAAAATATCAAAAAAAAAACAGACAATGCTTTTAAAGAATCAAATTTTAAAAAATTAGAAAAAACTAAAAATGAAAATTCTGATTTATAAAATTATCCTTAGTATCTTGATATTATGTTTGGATGGAGTTACAATAGTCAAAAAATATACAAGAGACAATAACATGACTCCAAGTGTAAACCAAAATGCCATAAACTCATTTTACACTAAAAACAAATTTATTTGTATGAAAAAATGTAATGAATTGGACGAATGTGATTTAATTAATTTTGTGAATGGTGAATGTTTTTTGTACAAAAAATCTGAATTTAACAATGGTGAAAATGTTTATTTGAAAAAAGATGAGAGTCAAACTATATTTGTGTGCAATAAAGCTAAACAATATGGTGATGAATGTTCTAATTCGTTTTGTACTAATGATTGTAACGAGGGTTTAAATTTAAAATGTGAATCCAATCGATGTGAATGCGACGAACATTATTATTATAACAATACAACAGCTAAATGTGGTAAGACAATTATATTAGGTCTTGATGAATTGAAATTTAAAACAGATTTTTTTAAGAGAAAGCATTGGGTTATGGTAAAGCTTGTAGTTATAATACAGAATGTAATCTTGATGAATATTTGGAATGTGATGAGAATAAAACTTGCAGTTGTTTTTCGAATTATTTTTTGCGAGGAACGAGCGGGGTGACGAGCTTATTAAGCAGACACGAGATACTGAACGATTTTTAAGAAAATAATTTTCATTGGACGAGAAAAAACGATAATTTATGCAGAAATCTTCGAAAGTTTAAATAAATTGATTAATTGATTAATTGATGTATAAAAAAGCAAGAAAAAAAGACAACTTTCTTAATTGACGGCTTAATTCAATTATAATTCAAAAAATAAAAAGCACACAATAAAAAAGTCACACATTAACAAAAGAAACAAAAGAGACTTATAGTAAAAAAAATAAAAAAAAACAAACAAACAATTTAACAAAAAAAAATTTTCTAATCAAGTGTTAGATTTTCCTTTGAAATGGAAAACTTTGAATTTTTTGACCAGCTCAATAAATTTTCACAACAATTTATCAAACTAAAAGATCAATACACTCAACTCAACTTTCAAAAAAATGACATTAAAAAAAAATTCGAAAAATTCGGACTCACTGCGGAAGAGTTTGAAGACATGTTTAACGATTCAACTGGTGTAATCCTTAAATCGTATCAAAAAAAGATTGTGATGAACTGGGACCCTAACGAGGACAGTATTTTAAATCAAACATTAGAGCAACACGAGACATTGCACAGAACACAAACACAAACACCAACACCAACACAAACTCAAACAATCCAATCTCCACCAATAATGATGATTCCTTCCCAACCAATTGATCAACCAAAGAGCACTCAACAGCAAAGAAAAAGGGCCAAACCAAACACTTAAAAAAAATCTTATTCTTTTTTTTCTATTTTTTATATTCAATCGATAACTTTTCTCAATAAATAATATTTTTTAATATTTTGTAACTTTAGAAAGTTTTTAATTCCTACCTTAAATGAATTCAAGAACAATAGAAAAACAATTATCCAACCAATGCAGAAATCTTAGTCCCATAGTAAATAAAAATGTAAATTTGTTAAGATAATCTGTACCAGTACTTGACAGTTTTTTTATTTAGAACACAAAACAGTTTAGTTTAAACAATGCGTTTATAAATAGCTACGATAGTCTTAGTTCTCCTCGTACGCCAAAGAGAAAGGCCGATTCAGAAGTCCAAGACTCAGAACATGTAGCTAAATATGCAAATAATGAGCACCTTACACCTTTGAACAAGGTAAATTAAAAACATATTTTAAACTCAAATTTTGTTAACATAAATTTAATTAAGACATTAACTCACATGAGTCTGAAGTCGACACCAACAAACACAACAAAAAAAAAAAGTACAACTATTCGAGATTTGTTACCATCACTAAATCATGTCACCCTACCACCAATCGTTAACATTAATAATCAAATCTCAACAAGGTGTCGATGTATGGGAACTGACCACAAAACGATTCGAAGTCTTAGATGTCCATTAAACCCTAAGAATAATATTACCGACAAATCTGCACCCCTCTTGCCTTTAAAAATATTGCCCAATGATTTTAAAGTATCCAAAGAAGACTATTTAAAAGAATTTAATTCTCTGAAACATGGTCCATTGCACGAACAAATTTGGGTAAAAGAAGAAATTAAACGATTTCATACAAATGTACGTGAATTTTTTCCCTTTTTTTGTGAAAACTGCAGCGAACTTTGGCCTACTAAAAATGGAAAATGTGAAACATGCGAAAAAAATAGACATCGTTATACCGATACCAATGACATGAACCCTAGACACGACCTTTTACCACACGAAATTAAGCAATGTTTTTACGATTTAACAATGATCGAAGAAATGTTGATTTCACCAGTTATCCCAATAATGAGTGTGTATCGTTTAAGTGGAGGTCAATTGGTTAATAAAGGATGTGTTATAAATTTCAAACAAGACATCACCAACATTGTCAAAGAACTTCCAAGAACTATTAATGACTTACCTGTATTAATTGTCAAAAAAAATGGTATCAATAATCGATCAAAAGAATTTAAAGTGAACAAAAATCGAATTTCAACAGTATTACGTTTTTTAATCGAAAATAATAAAGCCTGGAAAGATTTAAATATAACAATTAATTACGATAATCTTGAATTATTACCAGA
Organism: Brachionus rubens; assembly: GCA_022207745.1. Taxonomy (NCBI): domain Eukaryota; kingdom Metazoa; phylum Rotifera; class Eurotatoria; order Ploima; family Brachionidae; genus Brachionus; species Brachionus rubens. Next base: position 3,394,869 of record JAJVHD010000005.1, read on the forward strand.
AAATAATATCCCCAACAATTTTCACGAAATTATTGATGACAAGTTAAGCCAAGATGAACAAGGTATCATTAATCAAGATCTCGGACCACAAATAAATGAAAATTTAATCGATAACGAAACCGATCAACACTATTTCGTAAAACCCGAAGAAGAGCCAGTTTTACAATTTGACCGAATTAAACAAAAATTAAATTGGCCAACAATTGCAACAATCCCTATAAATGAATTTCAGGTAGAAGGTTTATGCTCTTTAATTTTTCCAAAACTTTTCCCATACTATCTCGGAGACCCGACTAAAAAAGCTAGAAAAGAACATATTTCCGAAACATTGGCTGTCAGTCATTTATTAAAATATGCTACAAAAAATCCAAAGACTGGTCTTTTGTATTATCCGTTTGCTCAACATCCACGTTTTAAATTCTGGATGTATGACCGTATTAGCCGTCATAGAACAATAGATCAAACAAAAATATACCTAAAACAAAATCCAGAAGATTCAAATTTGACCATGAAAGATCTCCAAAAAATGATAGATGAAGGCTCAGGTTATATAATATACATTTAAAACTAATACAATACGATTTTTTAATTATTGTTTATTTTTTATAGCTGACCAATTACTTAAACGAATGACACCATATTCAGCAAATGTTGTAGGTACTGATGCATATTGGTTTCAAAGAAGAAATGAGTTGGAGGCTACATTCGAACTAAAAAAACCAGCGACTGTTTTTTTTACTTTTTCATACGCCGATAACCATTGGGAAGATCTGCATCGTTTGTTTCCCGGAGGCTTTTCTAATGACCCGAAAAAACGTTATTCAAACGTACTCAACAATCCCCATCTAGTCGATTGGTATTTTGGCATTCGATTAAACGAATTTTTAAAAGTTGTATTCGACGGAATTTTAGAATGCGAATGGAGATGGCACAGATATGAATGGCAATCAAGATCGTCTATTCATGCTCATGGCGCAGCAAGGTTTAAAAACGACCCGGGTCTAACTGAATTGACCAAAAAAGTTTACGTCGGTCGTTTAGCCAAAAAAGAGTACCTGATGAACAAAACAACGACCGAAAGGAAACTCATTCTTCAACAGTTAATAAAAGATGGCGATGAGGCTGAAGACAAAGTAATCACATACGCCGAAACTCTATTGTCTGCAACCAATCCTAGAGAATGTTTAGATTGCGATTTAATGCCTGATCCCCATCCATCTTCTATTGACTATACTCAACTTTCGCCAGAAGACTATAGCAAAGATTACGAAGAACTCGTTAACTGCGTTCAAAGACACATATGTAGACCTAATGGTTATTGTAAATCAAAGAGAAATCATCAATGTCGATTTGAATTCCCTATACCAATACAACCCAAAACTGAGATTATTTTTAAAGAATCTGAAACAACTGTTATAGCAGAAATAAAATTAAAACGAAATGATACCAATTTGAACGTTCACAATATTCTATGTTGTCACCATTGGCGCGGTAACACCGATATGCAAATTATTATAGACAAGAATGCTGCAATTAGATATATGGTCAAATATGCAGCTAAACCTGAAAAATCTAGTCAAACTTTTCTAGAAACTTTCAAGTCGATTATGTCTTACTCTTCAGATGAAGATAACCCAAAAACAAAATTAAGATCATTGATGCTAAAAACATCATGTGGTCAACGTGATATTGGTCAGTGTGAAGTCAGTCGACTATTGATGAGTGGTCCACTTTATCAAAGCACATTTAATTACGTTAAACAATCTCTAGACTTAAACTCTAAATTAATTGATATACGAGAAACAAATTCAAAAAACGAGATTATAGTTAAACATTCAATTATCGATCATTTTGCTAAAAGAAAACAGTCTAACTTAAATATCGACAACATCTATAATCTAATCGACTTTGTACAACAATTCCAAATTACAAAAAATGAGCTAACTATTCGACCAAATCACGAAAAAACAGTAGTTATAACTACTCCGAAAATGCGATATAATCCATTAGATATCAATAGCCACCGAAAATTTTGTTTTTATCAAGTGATCAAATATAGTTCGTGGGACTTATCTCATTTAAATATTATCAACAACTTAGAAACAGCAATTGAACGATTTGAATTATTTATAAAAATTGCCCCTCAAAAAGTCATTTACAGTCTTAATTTTTTCAATGAGTTTTTAAAAGAACTTAAACGAATAAGAGAATTAGACCCTGAGCCTGAGATTCAGATGATTACAACTGAATTTACCGAACTGTCCGAATTAGTCCAAGTTGATGATATTTTGGAAAAAAGTCCAATTGTTGATACTACATATGATTGGACCCAAAGAAGAAAATCGTATACAGATCAACAACTAATAGAGATGAATGACTGGGTCGAAAATCAAAAAAGAATCAACCTAGATTATAATGACTCTAAGTGTCCGATAGTAAAAAAAGAAGAATTGAATACAATGCAAAGATTTGCGTTCGACATAATTGTAAATTTTTTAACAGAACAAAAACAACTATTCATGATTCTAATTGGAACTGCAGGGACTGGAAAGTCTTTTACAATTTTCGCAATCTCTGCGCTTTTGGATACACATTTGAAACGATGTGCACCGACTGCAAAAGCTGCATTTATTATTCGGGGTGAGACAATCCATAGTCTTTTTAATATCTCTATCGAAACAGATTATAAAAAATTATCAATGGAGAAATTAAATATACTTCAACAAGAATTTAAATATATTCGTTTTATTGTCATCGATGAATATTCTATGTTGTCTCAAAAGTTATTTGGAATAATCGATCTTCGATTGCGTGAAATTAAAGCAAAAAACGTATTCTTTGGTGGAATATCAATCATTTTAGTAGGTGACCCTGGTCAGCTTTTACCCGTTTGTGGAACTCCTCTTTATTCAAGTAAAATTAATGGTCCTCTGTGTGTTGATGGTTTTAAAGCATATATGCAATTTGATATAATTGTTAAATTACAAAAAGTCGAAAGACAAACCAACCTCACAAAAGATTTGCGACAAGAAAAATTTATAGATTTATTACCTCGATGCAGAAATGGTGAAAATACAATCGAAGACTGGCAATTATTACTAGAAAATTCAGTTAATCCTAATAATATCAATCGATTTGTAAACGCCACACGATTGTATCTTGAAAATGAAAAAGTAGATGATTATAACAATCAGAAGCTTATAGAATTAAGGATGCCAATTATGCTTATTATGGCATTTAATGGTACAAAACAAGCACAAAAACTTAGTTCAGACCAATTTAATGGATTGTCAAATCAGTTGTATATTACAATTAATTCCAATGTGACACTTACATCCAATTTATGGACATCAAAAGGTTTGGTAAACAGTGCAAACGGAAAAGTTAAAGACATCGTGGTTGAGTCCAGCTACAAGCCAGGTGATTTACCGATTGCTGTAATAGTGGAATTTCAGGACTACAATGGCCCCCAGTTTTTCAAAGACCCCAAGTTTAAAAATCACATCCCCGTAAATCCGTATACTTCGTTTTCAAAAACCATAAATTCAATACGAAAACAAATACCTCTAAGACTAGGATATGCCATGACAATACACAAGTCCCAAGGCCAAACCTTAAATTCAGCAGTTATAGATCTAGGACGAAATGAACGATCATTAGGTCTAACATTTGTTGCTCTTTCCAGGTTAAAAAACATCAACGATTTTCTAATAGTGCCATTTCCATTCGACAGATTGACAAAAATTAAAAATAGCATTAATTTAATACCTCGACTAAACGAAGAAAAACGTCTAGATCAATTAACAAAAACGACATTAGAAAAATTTAAACATTTATTAACAAATTAATGATTTTTTTTGATTAACTTTAACAACATGATTCTCATTTTTACTCTTCTTTTGCATAATTTCGAAAAAAAACAAAAAAAAAACAAAAAATAACGGATTGCATTTTTTAACTTTAATCTAGACTAACATTTATGCTTCTCTTTTTTTTTATATTTTAACTTCGTCAACTTGGCGTTCAATTGAAATAAATAATAATAATAATAACTTTGCTTCATTTTTATAAAATTCGTAAATAAATTAATTAACGTTTCGTTACTCGCATATCAAAAGCTCTGCTTCCCGTATCTTACAATGATGGACAATGCAGTAAGTAAAAACTTACATTATATCTATGTGAAAAAACTTTAAAAATATGCCATTTTTTCTATTATCGCCGTAAAATAAGCTTTTTTGAAATATTTTTTAAACTTGAAAATTGGATTAGCATTTGTAAAATTTTATGCTCTTTCAGAATTGGTATCTTAAATATCATATATGCTAATATTTAACATGTATAATAATGATAAGCTAAGACCAACTCTTATTAGGTTTTTCAAGTTGGGACCCCTTTTTTTCCACCCTCTAAAATAGCTAGATATGATCCGATTAACGATCATCCTGAAATAAAGGGAAATAGTTCCCTTTAGATTTTATGCATAGTTCAATCCTTACGACCCACTTTTGAAAGGCCTTTAGATACTCTTCTTTAGGTATGGCTTAGAAAATTGCCGTTATTTGGCGTACTGGGTCTATTAAAGCTCAATATCAATGATCTTCAATTTTCAAGATCAGTGAAATTGAAGATCAATTAATCAATTAACCTTTTTTGATATTGAATTTCAATATCAGCTAATAAAATTGAATATCAGACTTTTTTAAACAATTAAGTTAGTTTTGCTAATTAAAATTGACTCATCAAAAATAAGCGCGTAAAGCTACTTAGTGGTAACTTGTAGTGCTTCTAAACCATTCTGACATAACAGTTTTTTCTTTAAACTACGTTTATTCTGCATAAATGATAAAAAAGAAGCAAATATAAAACTGGTTTTTAAGCGATTTTTGAAATCATAAACGTTCTGTTATACATGAGTTATGTGAAAAATATAATTTGCAGCATTTTACGAATGGTACAAGGTATCGGGTTTTGAATATTTCAAGCAAAAATCCTTATCGAAACGCCAGCTACTTGTTTGAGTTATTTGATAAATAAAAATTAAAAAATTAAAAATTATCTCTTTTCACTAATTTATTTTTCTGATCTTGAAAACCAATATCAGTTAATTAATTTCAGTATCAATAATTGAATAATCTGATCTTCAATTTCACTGATCTTGAAAATTGAAGATCATTGATATTGAGCTTTAACAGACCCGGCGTACTAAGCTTCGGAGCTACTGTGACTGTTTAAAACGCTGTTTGATATAATCGAAAAGCCAAAAATCTGAAGGAGCAAGGTCTGGCAAGTATGGTGGTTACCCAATAAAAAAGAAAACCTTGTTCTTTTTGATAAGTTATAATAGCTTTATGAACGTGGGTCTAAGCGTTTTCATGCTGAAATTTCAATTGTTTGGTACCCAATGTCTTTCTGCTCGTCTTAATTGATCTTACCAAAGGTTTTCATCTATATGTGTTTTCCGATCCACACAGCCTCCTCTATCCCAATATGTAATCAGATCCACCCTGATAGTTCTAACAAAAATACAAGCCATTGTTTTATCTTGCAATCTCCCTCTTTTTACTACTTTTCTTTGACTCTCTCTCTCTCTGCAACCCAGCTTGCATTAGATTGCTTCAGGCCAATTAGTCTCCAGTAAACCATGACTTATCACTTGTGACATGACGCGTTATGATGGACACACTAGGCACCCCTTTTTAACGCGATCAGACATCTCATTACATAGAGAGGCGCAAAAACGCGTTTTAACACTGTGTCTCCGAAGTCCCGGGTTAGTAAAACATGGAAATAGGGGTTCCCCTGTGATTAAATTCAGTTTGACTGAAAATATAACTTTTTTTAACCGTTTCCACCAGAATATGGTTTCAGAAAAAAAATTTCCCCATAGATAATGGTCCCAGCGTCAATCGTAGCTCTTTAGCAATCAGAATATATCTTTAAAACAATTATAGCTTTTTCCCAATCGTATTTACTCAAATGTTTAAATCAAGCACATTTGGGTGTAAAAATCTGAGGGGTAAAGTAAAATTATTGATTTTGCCGTGATTAAAATGTTTTGTTCTGGAAATTAACTTGTCACATGATATCATGTGATATCAGTTCGTATCAGATGATATCATTAAGAGAATTACAAACATTTGCCAACGAATACTGATGGAAACTGATATCAGATGATAACAGGTGACAAGTAAATGTCCGGAACTGTAAATATTTTTTTTTTCAATTTTATTTTGTTCAGAAAAGAAAAATGAATTGGATCAAAGTTGTATGAACGACCGTGAATGTAACGATCACATGAATCTCAAATGTCTTGGAAACACATGTAAATGTGATGATAACTTTTTTCTTGAAGATAAAGCATGTGGTAATTAAAGAACAATTTTTAATTACAATTTTTGATGATAATTTTGTGTATTTCAAGTTGCTAAAGTACCTAATAACAGCAAAAATTGTTCAGAAATAATTTGCGATAAAAGTCTTTTATTAGAATGTGTACGATCCCAATGTGTTTGTATGCCTAATCACACTTGGATTAGAGATAGATGTGGTAATTTTAATTTTAAGAATAAAATTTGAAAAAATTTATTGTTGTAATAATTTTAAGAAAAAATTGTCAACTTAAAATTACGTTTTGTATCGGTTAACCCGATTGATGCGACAGTTCAATTTACGTTTATTTCAACAGAAAAAATGAAATCACCAATATGTACAGAATTGAATATTGTTCGAGATGATGAACAATTTCATTTTAAATTTCCAATAAGTTTGAACAAAATTAAAATTACGATTAATGTTGATAAGAAAAAATTTGAGTTAACCCATGAATATATATTAAGAGAACAAGAGACTGAAAAAAGATTTTGTTTCGAAAAAGAAAAGAAAATTTCAAAGCGATCGGTTAAAGGAAATTTACCCAAAGATGTTAACTCAAAAGTTTTTGCTTTGAAAGAGTGTTAGTAACTTAAATCCTGAAGAAAAAAAACTATCTCTACTTGTATTTTATGTTTATTTTTATTAATTTAAAATAAAAGCTAAATAATCTTACATTATTATTTTGGTCTTCGATTATTTCATTCGGACTTGGGACCGACCGAAGGTATGGTTACGATTCCTAGTTAATGTGGGACGTTTATCAAAAACAGTGTCACTTATCCGAGTCTAAGATTTCGAACTCGAAAACTGTAACTTGCCTTTATGTAGTTGACTCTTTTGTTATTACCTGTTAAACTTGTCGTGTAAATTTCAGCATGCTCTATAGCATCTCTTAGAATATTCGGCTTCATTACGGTGACATCTCATTCTCTGGCAATGTATGGGTAAAAAGGAAAAAAAATTCATCTTCAGTTACGTTTACTATTCTTCCCACCGTGCTTTCAAATTTTTCTTCAAAATTACCTTTGTGAGTCTTCATGTTCAACAGCTTTTCTCTTAACTTATTCAGTAAATCTCGACTGCCGAATAGTCCGTTAAATTTTTTCTTTAAGGATTCCCAACTATGGTCAATTGAACCCGTTTCCCATTTCCTATAACACCGCAAAACTCTATCTTTAAGGTAAGGCGCTACTTCGTCTACCAATTCGTGCGTGTAGAAATTTCACATCTTACTCAACATAAATAACGTCTCTACTTGCCGTATCTTTTTAAAAATAGATCGTTTGTCTAAGCGACCGTTCTAAATTTAAACATTACTTTAAGTTTATTTTTTGCCATAAATTTTTTTGTTAAACCGATTTTTTTTCAATTCTATAGAAATTCGGTTAATTTGATAATTCGAATAATTTAATCCGAACCACTTTTAATGAGGGCTATTTTAGTTCGGATTACCGAGGGATGACTGTATACTAAATTATGATATTTTCATCAATCTATTAGTGTCTGCTGACGCTATTTGTATTTAAAGGAACTTAGAGATCCTTAAACAAACATGTATGATCGCATGTAGCAACATTTTTTTTCTATGAACTATGGAGACATAAGTTCATATGATGGTAAATGCGTAAAGATTAATCAATGATTCATTTTGACTCAGTGTCGGCTTAAAATAATTTGTTACCCTTTGTCTCACGAGCTTTGGGTAGTAAGAATATTTTTTGTTCCCGTTGAAAGGCAGGTTGAAATACCTTTCAAATATTTAAAATCAAAAGCATTCCTCTAAATTTTAGAAAAATCGACAATTTTGCATCGGTCTTGAAAACTTTTAAAAAGTATAAATAATCGTTTATCCGAATATCCGGCATGTCAATTAATTAAAAAAGTAGATAATCGAATATCCGACGCTGTCGTTTATTCAAAGGTCTAAAAATAGATTATTCCTAATATCCAGCATTTTCTTTTAAAAATTATGTTGAATATCCGGCATAGTTTTTTGGTTAATATCATTAATTAAATCAAAAATTGAATAATCGAATATCCAAATAGACAAATATCCGGCGGGTTTATTTTATTGCCCATTATTCAGATTATTATTGGTAAATGCATTTGCTTTGAATTAGAGCAGAATCACTCGTACTCCAATTTTCACACTCCGTCATCGATAGGGTATTGTATAGCCCTAAAAAACAAAGCATAAGTGAAATTATAGTTCAAGTAGCCAATTTTTCAAATTATTGAGTACCCAAATTTCTGCCGAATTAAGGATAAGGCACAATAAAACAGTCTGATTTCTATTTTTGGACTCTGAAGTCTAGATTTATCTAAATTGTTTGAGAAATCCCTTAAACCAAAGAGAACTTAGTTTTGCAATTTTTATGAATCCTAAATTTTCTGTAGATCAAACGCATGTCAGCTTTCCAAAAAACAGAAAACTTGTGTAGGCAATTGTTTTAAAGATATTTCTTGAGGTTTTGGGTGATCAAGGTGATTGGTTCAATGCATTTTTCAGTTAAACTTCGAAAATTTATTCTATCGGGTAAAAACCGAGCGGAAGTATATAATGTCATAGAAATTCTATCTAGAAGGTTCTCAGTTCGATCAAAGACTAGTGTCAAAAGCTCATAAGAGCCGATCGAACCCGTTTATTTAATTAAATAGAAAATTATAAGTTAAGTTTATATTGCGATTTGTACTTAAGTACTATTTTCAGATGCATAAACACCATAATTTTGCTAACACATACATGTCGTTAATTTTGCATGAGCTACGGTAGCAGTGTTGCGCTCAACCAACACCAAGGACTCCATTGAATATTTTTGACGCAGCCAGAATTTGATCTCACCACCTGTTGACTTCTTTTGAAAACTGATCAACGACGATACAAACTGATTATGTCATATGATTTTCAGTGCGGTATTCTTCATAACTTTAAAGAGACTGTTTATGCTCTTTGCATTCAAGGGGTTTACACAAGGGTGAGTTATTATTTGGATTGAATTAGTGAAGTTTCATATTTAAAAAATATTTGTAAAACATATTTTTTTGTTCTAGCCTTGTAAAAACTGTATTTTCCTTTACCTGTTTTTTTAACAAGCTGTTTCAACAAAGACTGCTCTTAACACTGAAATCAATCTCTATTTGAGTTCAATAATTTTTAGCTTGTTATAATCGTATCATGTTGTACTCAAGTTTCTAGAAAGAACCAATTAATGTTATTAATTAAATAAATTAATGCTTGAAAAGAACGTCTTTACACAACACGAGCAACAAACCCCCCTATTGAGAAATTAAATAATCTAAACGCTTAGCACAGCTTTATAAATAAAAGGTAAACGCCTATTTTAAAAAAGAAAAATTTTAAAAATGGATGATATCGAAGAAACAAACAAAGATCAAATGTTAACAATTAGAAAATTAAATATAAGTCTAAATTCCGAGAAAAACCGTTTTTTTGTAATCTCTTACGGAATATGGTCTGCAATATTTTTTGCTTTAGGATTAACTTCGATCATCGTCACTGGAGCTTGTAATAAATCCTTTATTATCAGGGTGTGTTCTTTTTAGATTTAGCCAATCCCCTCCCATTTTTCCATCTGGACTTGAGACCGGCCGAACGTATGGTTACGATTCCTAGTTACTGTGGGACGTTTATCAAAAACAGTGTCACTTATCCGAGTCTAAGATTTCGAACTCGAAAACTGTAACTTGCCTTTATGTAGTTGACTCTTTTGTTATTACCTGTTAAACTTGTCGTGTAAATTTCAGCATGCTCTATAGCATCTCTTAGAATATTCGGCTTCATTACGGTGACATCTCATTCTCTGGCAATGTATGGGTAAAAAGGAAAAAAAATTCATCTTCAGTTACGTTTACTATTCTTCCCACCGTGCTTTCAAATTTTTCTTCAAAATTACCTTTGTGAGTCTTCATGTTCAACAGCTTTTCTCTTAACTTATTCAGTAAATCTCGACTGCCGAATAGTCCGTTAAATTTTTTCTTTAAGGATTCCCAACTATGGTCAATTGAACCCGTTTCCCATTTCCTATAACACCGCAAAACTCTATCTTTAAGGTAAGGCGCTACTTCGTCTACCAATTCATCTTAATTTATTTTATTCTTTTTTGCCAATTTTTCAACAACATATATCAATTCATCTAAAATATCATTATCTGAGGCCTTAAACACTGGAATACTACTAACCCAGTCATTTTTTATCATTAACTGATTTGGTCCCGTTCTACATTCTACGTTAGTTTCACTTCTTTTGATATGAGTTCTCAAGGCTGCTTCAGTTTTCTCTGCTAATAGTGCGTCCACTTGCTAAGAAAGTCTCTCTTGTTGGCTTTTAGTTCATTAGTATCGTGATCCTATACTGTTCATAGTATCCTCAAAGTCTGCAAATCAGCTCGATCATCCTCTCTTTTGGTGATACCTGTTTGAGTTTTAATTTGTTAGTGACTGTATCCTTGATGATATCCTTTGTAAGTGATGGTATCCCGGAGGAGAATACCTAACTTCGTAAACTAGGGATACATCTATTTTCTTAAAGAACACACACCTCCATATTTTAAGATTTTTAACAATTTTTGATTCTAGTTCCGTGTGTTCATACAAAATGTAACGCGAATGCTACTTGTTTTAACACTCCATTTTATGCCGATTGTGTTTGTAATTATGGCTTCGCTGGTGATGGTATAAACCACTGTGATGGTAATTTTTTAAATCATTTTAAATTTTTTTAAAACTCAATTTTGTTTTTGTTGCAAAGAATGTGGAGTGACATATTTTAAACAAAACGCTCACGAATACGGTGAACGATCAGTTCCTTATAGTTGGCCAGCAACTGGTATTCTTGAATTCATGTATGTTACATTAGCAAAATTAGAAACTCAACGAGTTCTAGTGGGATATTACGAAAGTTGTGGCTCAGTTTTAATCAATCGAAAAACAGCTTTAACATCAGCTAGTTGTATTAGAAAAAAACTTGACTATTTCGATTGGTATTACCAAAAATATTTTGTCATTAACGTTACTTTTAATAATTTCATGCCTACTTATGAGGCAATGTATTCACTCTACTTTGGTATTGATAAATTTGTTTATTACTACGTTGACTTACCACATGTCCAACTTGGAGACGTCAAAGAAATAATTATAGTAAGTCTTAAACCCTTCTAATTATAACTTTACTTAAGAGTTTTTAAAAGCATCCAGAGTATAACGAAAGTTCGTATGAGAACAATCTAGCAATTATAAAGTTTTATAACGAAATTGAGATGGATCGGTATACACAGATAGCCTGTTTGCCTAGAGCAACCACCAATGAGTATCCCAGTGAGGATAAACAAAAACTTTATATTGCTGGATACGGTACATCAGGTGGTAGTTACGGCGAATTTCATCAATATAATATTATACTCGATAGATATAATACATCAATGTGTTCTAATGTACAACCTGAAAAGAGTAAAAATTGGAATAGACAATTTTGTGCTGGTGAATATAATGAACATGGTGGTGAGACAGCTCAGTGTCATGGCGATTATGGATCACCATTGTATGTTCAAGATAAAGTAAATGGGAATACAAAATTTGTTGCTTCGGGTTTATTGTCATATGATGTGCCTTGTTACATTGAACATGCACCTGCGTAAGTTTTGATATTGTAAATATATCAAATCATTTTTTTTAAAATTATTTTCAAAAAGGGTTTATACACGATTGAGTTCGTATGTTGATTGGATAAACAAGAATTCAAAATATACTTGATTAAATTTATTTATTTTTTATTCATTTAAAATATAAAACTTGATTTTTCAAATACTTAAAGCATCTTCTTAACTTCCTAACAACATGTTAACATCAAGTTGAAAATTGAAAATGAATAAACTGGTCAAACATTTTTCATAAAAAGTCTTCTAAAAGGTCTCGAAATCATGAAATACCAAATATCTTGTAAACAAGCTCTAATATATCTTCGAAGACACTTCACCTATTATTGAAAAGTGACAGACATGGGCAATTTAAATAAATAATTTTACTGTGTTCTGGGGGGTTTGGAGTTAAAGGGGGAGGTGTGTCAAGTTTAGAGAAAATCCTGCTTCACTTCGACTATATAGACCGTGGCTAGCTGAAACTGGCATCGACGGATAATCCAAATAATATTTTAATAAAATAAAAAAACTGCAAACATATAATTTCCAAAATATAGACCAATATGATCGATGATCTTTAGCCATCTATCAGCAAGAAATTTGATACCTCTCTTTTACCATTCCTGGCTTTTGAGCTAAAAAACTCAAGATACCCAGCTTCAACTTGGTATTTGTTAGTTAAATTCCGCCCTCTAACGAAATGAACCATAGACCGGAAAAGATGATAATCAGAAGAGGAAAGGTCTCGACTATATGCTGGATGAGGGAGAAGTCCCTTCCAGCTCTTCAATTTTTTCCATGGTTTATCGCGCGGTATGCGGTTTTGCGTTATCTTTAAGAAACAAAAAAAGCTTTCGGTTGATCAAAGAAGGTTATTTTGCTTGAAGTGAAGCATTCATTCGTTCTAATTTTTCACAGTAAAGATCAGGATTTATCGTACGACCATCAGGAACCAGTTCGAAGTGTACTTACCCCTTGGTAATTCCACCAAAAAATTACCTTCTTTTCGAATCGTCCTCTTTTAACGACTGGTAGGTCGGGTTAAGATGGGCCCAACCCTTTGTTTCTGTCATCAGTATTTCGAAAATAGATCTATTTCTCATCGCAAGCAACTACCCTTCTGAAATATCGTTCATCAAGAGGATTTTTGATTATTTTTCTTCAGATTTCGATACGACGTTGAATATCAAAAGGTGTCAAATCGTGTGGAACAACTCGGCAGCGTCTATTAACTTTATGGATCAACTAAAGGTGATGAAATATGGTCGACTATGAAAAGTTAAGGTCACTTGATTATTTGCGAGTCCTAACCCTGGGGTTGCTCTATACCGCCTTACGCAGGGCGTCCTGATCGAAACTCACTGATCTTCCTTTGAAGGCTAGTATCACCACTGTTAAACTTATTGTACCCAACTTGTGTCTTTCTTAATTTAATGACATCTTCACCTTCTACTTGACATATTTCGTGGGTTGCTGCTGTAGCTGTGAGGCGAAATTAAGTTTTAATACTTTTCAAAATACTATTCACTTTTTTAAAAGAAAAATGCAAATGTAACTTCTTTTTTTTCAGAAAAAAGTGAATAGTATTTTGAATAGTATCTTGAAAAGTATTGAAACTTAATTTTGGCATCTTTGAGGCCTTTTTTTCCAATAATGACCTAACAGTACCAAAATTTCAAAATTTTCATCAAAAGTTTTCTTAATTTTCAAAATACTTAGAATCAAAAATTTTAAAATTTAAACTTATCATCTTGTAGAGCGTTCAATTTTGTTGAATCTAATATATGAATTAAAGTTATGAGATTACATAAGAGCTTGAATCATTAATAACTAATCATCTATAAAACGTGAAATTTTATGAATCACCCTAATAAAAGTTCTTGCCAGTCGTGACTCGTCTCAGTTTGTGTGTCAAAAACCGGCAAGTTAAAATTTTTACTCAATTTTCTTTTTTCTATTTTTTGACTCTTGTGCAATCGTTATAAAAAGTGTGCTTTTAAATTTTTCAAGGAAAGAAGGGTGCAGCCAAATGCAGCAAAATTTGCTGCATCTACTGGAGAGGTCTGCAAAAATTCTGCAAATAAAATTGCGCATTTAAAAATAAATCTTTTTCAATGGCGTGCAATTCTGCATAACTTTGATTTTTTTGCAAAATTGCACGCCATTGAAAAAGATTTATTTTTAAATGCGCAATTTTATTTGCAGAATTTTTGCAGACCTCTCCAGTAGATGCAGCAAATTTTGCTGCATTTGGCTGCACCCTTCTTTCCTTGAAAAATTTAAAAGCACACTTTTTATAACGATTGCACAAGAGTCAAAAAATAGAAAAAAGAAAATTGAGTAAAAATTTTAACTTGCCTCAAAAACCACAATATTTGATAATAATAATGAGATGATTAAAGTAATGAGTTGACCAATAATTGAGTCAAGTAACAGAAAATAATGTTAATCACTCTCGCCATTTAAAGTAATAATCAATTTTTTTCATCTAAAATTTCATCAACAGCCACTAAAAGGACGAAGTCGCACATGTGTCTCCAGAAACTAAAGCACCTAAGGCGTAATCTAGTAATTTTATTGTAATTTTTGACTTTACATAAAACTTTACATTTATTTACTTTACATTTTTTATGGTTTTCAAGGGCATACATTCTATTAATTATGCCAAAAATGTAAAAGCAAATGAGTATGTATTCTATACCTTGATATTTTGATTTTAAAAATTGAATTAGTTTTCTGATTAATTCAAACAAAAAATAATCTCAAAATTGAATATTTACATTTAATAAGAATTGTCCTGATCATCAGAGTTTAATGTAAAATAAAACTTTAATTTAATTAATTACAATGAATAGCCATGTTTATTAAGTATCCTGATGAGTTTTGATTTTAGAAAAAAAAAATTCAAAAAAAAAATATTTTCATTTTAAAATCAAGAGAAAATGGACGAAAAAACCGAAAAATTAGTTGAAAACGAAAATATTGCCGATCCGAAAGAATTTATTCCAAAAAATCGTTTTTTTGTAATATCATACGGTGTTTTTGGTTTGACAGTTTTAGTATTGGGAATAATTGCTTTAATCATAACAGGAGCATGTAACCTAAACAGAAAGAAAAAAAATCCCATTGGTTAAAAATTTTATTAACAGATCCTTGTGTTCATACAAAATGTAATGCAAACGCTACTTGTTACAATACTCCATTCTATGCCGACTGTGTTTGTAATCATGGCTTTGCTGGTGATGGTAGAGACCACTGTGATGGTAAATCTTGACATAAACTTACTTGACCGATCTCCATTATTATTTTAATCAAAGAATGTGGTATATCATATTTTAAGAATAATGCAAATGACTTTGGTGCAAGAGCGATACCGTACAGTTGGCCAGCAACTGGTATTCTTGAATTTACGTACACATCATTGGAAAAATTCGAAACAAAACGAGTTTTAATTTACGAGTACGACATGTGCGGGGTTGTTTTAATAAACAGAAAAACAGGTAAATTCCAAAACATGAAGAAAATCTTTATTAATATTTTTTTCTAAAAGCACTCACGGCAGCTCATTGTATTAGGACAAAATACCAATACTATGATTTTTTTTATGCTAAAAATTTTCAAATAAACGTTACATTTAACAACTTTCATCCGAACTGGGAGTCAATGTACTCTTTATACTTTGGTTCTGATGCTTACGTTGACTATTATGCAGATCTACCACATGTACAATTAGCTGATGTTGAACAAGTCATAATTGTAGGTGTTAAAGTAAAGTATTTTTTTTCGGTGTTAAATTTTTTTTTTTTGTTAGCACCCTGAATATGACGAAAATACGTATCAAAACAATATAGCGATCATAAAATTTTATGATGAAATTGAGTTGAATAGATATGTGCAAATAGCGTGTTTGCCAAAAGCTACGACAAATGATTTTCCAAGATTAAGTGATATAAAAGGATTTATATCAGGTTATAGTTCGTCTGGTAATTCGTATATTGATTGGAATTTGTATAATGTAGCCTTGGACTTGTATAATACATCAATGTGTTTAAATGTACAACCAGAAAAGAGTAAAAATTGGGATAAACAATTTTGTGCTGGTGAATATAATGAACATGGTAATGAAACAGCTAAATGTCATGGTGATTATGGATCACCATTGTATGTTCAAGATAAAGTAAATGGTAAAACAAAATTTGTTGCTTCGGGTTTGCTTTCGTACGATGTGCCTTGTAACACAAGACATGCTCCAGGGTAAATTAATTCAAATTTTTCGAAGTTTACGCCTAATAATGTTTTGTTTTTAAGGGTTTACACAAGAATAAGCTCATATTTTGATTGGATACAAAAAAATTCAAAATATTAAAATTTTTTGATAAAATAACTTTTTAACGAAAAAAATTTTTAGAAATAAATTTTTAGTAAAAAAAACATTTTATTCAAGTTTTTACTGATTTAAATAAATTCAGTACCCTAAAAAATTATTCACCTTAGAGTAAAAATTCAAATATTTGGAAAAACTTATTTAATTTTGCAAAAACAACCAACGATAATAATGCACAAACAGAAGTTCCTAAAACGTCAATAAAACCCAAATCAGAGTGCATCAGTTGTGGTAAATATTTTGAAGCTAAGATCGGTATCAAAACACATATGAGATCATGCCATGCTAAAAAAATATAACCTTCACATAATACAATTCCTTTTGTTTTATTTTATATTAATCTTTTTCAACTTCACACTTATTTTATTTTTGATCTTTAATTTAAATTTTTTACCGTTGTAAACTAATATAAAGTAATTCACAGATACAACACCCTGAGTGTGTATCAATTATTGTGCCATTTATAAATGAATTAAATAAACTATAAACTATTAACTAAATTTTCAGTTTCATCAAAATTTTTAGACAATGTTCTCTAATTAATTGTTTTAAGGGTTCCGGCAATATCTTAAAAAGTAACTTTTGACCTCGAGGTCTAATGTGTCAGGTTTTTTTTGTTAATTTGTACCGTTTTTTCAAATTCAATTCGACCGTACAGACATACTAACCTGGTCGTTCACATGTTCCAAAAATGAACGTTCAATTCCTTTCATGAACATTCATGAACGTTCGCGTTCATCCGAATTCGCTCGAATGTTCAAAAGTTTTCAGAACCTTTCATATCCTTTCATAAACTCTGATTGCTTTTCGGGACCTTTTCACAACTTTTCGGGATATTTTCATAATTTTCGGATCCCGAAAGTCGACGAAAATTTTTGAAAATCTCCGAAAAATTATAAAGCTATGAAATTTTATGAAAGGATATGAAAGGATCTGAAAACTTTTGAACATTCGGGCGAATTCGGATGAACGCGAACGTTCATGAATGTTCATAAAAGGAATTGAACGTTCATTTTTAGAACATGTGAACGACCAGGTTAGTAGAAAAAATGTGCCTAAAAAGGTGCTAAAAATCAAAAATCTTAAGGAACACATTAAGTTGTTGTTGTTTTTTAATCGATATTAAATGTCAAAGATGAAAGTTTTGAATCATCAAAAATCAAGCCATTCATCAATTTCACATAAGCCCAAAAAATTGTCATTTCACCATAGTCGTTGTATTTCCTGAAATATCGGGTGATGACTAAAAGAATGATTTGAGTTTTTTATATTTTATTTTGATTCAAACAAGTGAATAATTATTATAAGTTTTGGTTACAGTTTTTATACAAATAAAATGACGTTAAGAAAATATTACTAAATATAAATAAAGGATAGAAAGTAACAAACAACTTAATGTTTGTAAGAAAAACTACAAACAAGTAAAAGGGAAAGTAATGTTATACTTTCAGTTTTAGCTTTATGATTAGAGTTTTAAATACACTCTTAACCACGACACTTCATTTCCCTTTCATTGTTAAAAGATATTTGTTGTTCCCTCTAAGATTATAGTTCGAGTAAATTTCAGATCTTATAACAAAGCCATTCAGTAAAGTACCATTCTGCTAGTAAATTTTTTTCTAATTTAAAAAATTAAAAATTAAAGTTTTTCAATCGAAAAAAATCATTTCACAAGAACTAATTTTTTAATGAAAAAAAAAATTAGAAAAATACCATTTTTTATAAATCAGACTATAAATTTTTAAATTTTTTTGCAACAACAAAAAAATGGAAGAAATCGAAGACTTAAAAATAATCAAAACAGAACAGTTCAAACATTCAAAAATTAAAAAAAATATGTTCAAAAAAAATCAATTTTTTATAATTAGTTACACTGTTTTTGGATTTATTATTTTAACACTTGGACTAATTGCTCTCATCATCACATGGGCTTGTACTTATCCGAAATTTTTTTCATTTAAGGTTCCGGTAATGCAAAACGTCCATAAATTTTTAAATCGATTTTCATAATCTAGAAAACCTAGAAAAGCCAATTTTTTATGGGGTGTCTATAATAATATTTTCAAAACTCTGGAGTCCGAAGTGCCAAGACCCCTCAAAAACCATACTTTGCATTTTAACCTGTAACTTTTTTTTTAACCCCTTAACCCTATATTATTTATACATATTCTGAAACGGCGTAAAATTTTTTACAATTTAAAAGTATGTTCAATGATCCTTGAGTTATTTGAAGGGCGCAAATTAAGGAAAAAAGGTCAAGTTTACCCCTTTTTTTTACTTTTTTGATATAACTTATGCAGTATTCGTTTCACCCGTAAGATAAATACAAATTCTGAACAATTTTTTTGGTTTTACTTTTTTGATTTTGGTTTTGCCTTTGGTATACTATGAGGTCAAAAAAAAAGTTACAGGTTAAAATGTAAAGTATTGTTTTTGGGGGGCCTTGACACTTCGGACTCCTCGGGTCTGAAAAAATTATTTTGGACATCCCTTAAAAAATTGGCTTTCCTAGGTTTTCATATGTGTAGATTACGATTTTGAGGTCGAAAATCGATTAAAAAATTTGTGGTTGTTTTGCATTGCCGGAACCTTAGAAAAAAAAAATTTATTTTTTTTTCAAATAGATCCTTGTGTTCATACAAAATGTAATGGTAATGCTACATGTTACAACACTCCATTTAAGGCTGATTGTGTTTGTAATTATGGTTTTGCAGGCGATGGTAGAGACCACTGTGATGGTAATCAACTTGATTTTAAACATACCATATCTAAACATACTTTATTTCAAGAATGTGGTTTAACTTATTACAAACACAATGCTGAAGAAAATCCATTAAGTTCAATTCCATACAGTTGGCCAGCTACAGGTTTACTTGAATTAAGTTATACAGGTTTCGAAAAAATAAACGATGAAAAAATTCTTTACTATTATTATTCGAATTGTGGAGCTGTTTTGATTAATCGTAGAACTGGTAAGTTCTAACAACTCCTTTGGTACCTTTTGTCTAATTTTATTCTATTTTAAGCATTGACAGCAGCTCACTGTATTAAAAACACAGTTACTTATTTAGATTGGTATTATTATCAATATTTTACAATTAACATAACATTTAATAACTTTCACCCGAATTTGGAATCGATATACTCGTTGTATTTTGGTACTCATGATTATGTTTATTATGGTGCTGTGTTTCCTCATGTTCAAATGGGTGATGTACAAGACATTATTATAGTAAGTTGATCTAATAGTCAAAACAAAATAATTTTAATTTTTTGTTTAGCATCCAAATTTTGATCCAATAACAAATCAAAATGATATAGCCGTAATTAAATTTGCAAACGAAATTGAGTTGAATAGGTACATACAAATTGCTTGTTTGCCAAATAAGACTTCAAATGATATACCAAGAGAGTCTCATAAAAAAGGCTATATAGCTGGTTATAGTTCGACAGGTGGCGATTATTTAAGTTGGGAACAACAAAATGCTGCAATGGATTTATATAATACTTCAATGTGTAAAGATATACATGCTGAAAAGTCTAAAAATTGGGATATACAATTTTGTGCCGGTGAGTATAATGCTTATGGAAATTTGACTGGTAATTGTCACGGTGATTATGGATCACCATTGTATGTTAAAGAAATGGTTAATGAAAAGGATAAGTTTGTGGCAACTGGATTGTTGTCGTATGATATTCCGTGTTCGGCTCAACATTCACCAGCGTAAGATAAACATTAATTTTAAAATGCAATTTTATTTTTTTTTATTTTTATAAAAGAATTTTTACGAGAATCAGTTCATATGTTGATTGGATAATGAAAAATTCAAAATATTAATCAACTTTTTTTTGATAAATTAGTTAGAAATAAAAATTTTTTAAAAAATTTATTTCCTTAATATTTTAACTAATTAGCCCTAGTTTACGAAGTTAAGTATTCTTCAATAGAAGAATACGCTTGGTTTGTGGTTCCAAGCTAAGTCTAAATAGTCGTCGAGTTCGCAGTCTTAGACTCGGATGAGTGACACTGTTTATGATGAACGTCCCACTGTAACTAGAGTCGTAACCATGCCTTGGCCGGTCCCAAGCCCGGATGAGAAAATGGGAGGGAGGCTGATGCCGTCTAAATTAAGAATCAGTTCTAGTTAACAAAGTTAAGTATTCTTCTTCTTAGGAGAATACGCTTGGTTTGTGGTTCCAAGCTAAGTCTAAATAGTCGTCGAGTTCGCAGTCTTAGACTCGGATGAGTGACACTGTTTATGATGAACGTCCCACAGTAACTAGGAATCTTAACCATACCTTCGACCGGTCCCAAGTCCGGATGAGAAAATGGGAAGGCGACTAAAAGGACCTTTTGCATAAAAATTAAGAAACTGGGGGATCTGTAAGTAATTAGTGACTACCATGTGTTGTTATTGTATTAATTACACAAAAGTATGCGTAGATTACGAATTTTATGTCAAAAATTGCATATTTTAATATTTTATCAGTGTATGAAAAACTGTAAAAATACTCAAAAATTTGCTATTTTTCCGAATTTTTTCTCGAAAAACTCTTCTAAAACCTAAAAAATTTGAAACTATGGTTTTCATGAGGCTGCTTAATTTCATACTGAAAAAAGAACCTAGCACAGAAAATAATTTTTTGGACCCGCTCTGCTAAGTTTTCCTACATGGAGAATCTAAAATTGAGGCCGATGACACGAAATTAAAATAGTTTGGAAGTTTTACATTGAACGCACTGTACGATAACCCAAAATATTTTCTATAGAGTGTTGTTCCTTTTCTAGATATCTTAACATGCATCACTTTCAGTTTTCAGTTTCATGAAAATTAAGGGTTTTTTTGGGTTGTCACTAAAATCCGGACACGGACAAAATTTCAAAAGCGGTTGAATATTAACCTTTAATTACAAAAAAGATATTTATTTTAAACAAAGGACACAAAAACAAAAAAATATTTAATTCACATTTTAAAAAAAATTCCATTTTTAATTTTAATTTTCTATTTATTAATTACAAAATTCAACAGGCTAGTGCCCAAAATACTAATGAGATTAGTACTGAATTAGGAAAGAGTAATCGGTTAATAATAATATTTACATTTACAATAAGTTTTTACATTTCGGAAAAGAGATTAAAAATTCGTTTAAAAAGTTTTTACAATTTTTATGAATAAAAGTTTTGATTGTTATCTATCTCTTTTTGGACTGAAAAGTTTTCAACAAACTTGAATATCTTTCTTCTTTAAAAAAGTAATGATACAACGAAAAATCAATATTTAATACACCTTGAGGTACGGATTCTGGTGTAACTATAAGATCAGTTTTTTGGAATCTCAAAAGTTTCAGAGGAAGGAGTAGCCCAGGAAACAATTCGATCATAGTTTCCTGGGTCTTTATAGTCAATAAAATAAGAACAGCTACATCCAATGGAAATTCTTTAAAGCCAGTTAGATCTTTGAACAACCTGTTCATTCCTTCTGAGCAATTTCTGGTAACAACAGAGTATGCTCAATAGAATTTTAATTTTTTTATGTTGCTATTTTAGACAATTGGATAATTTTTTGAAACTAAAATTTTAAATTTTTTTGTTGCTTACGGAATCCTCTGTCCGTATTTTAGGCTTCAAAAAAAAATTCCGTGTCCGTATTTTAGACATAGCTAAAATTCCGTGTCTGGGTGTCCGTGTCCGGATTTTAGTGACAGCCGTTTTTTTGAGCCCTGAATACTGTCCAATAGTTAAAATTTTTTTATTTTAAGATACCAAGAAATTACTCTTATTAAGCCATAAAATATTTTATTGCAATTATCTCAAGAATTCAATAGGCTAGTTATCACAGTCTAAAATTTTGAAATCACTGTCATAAAATTTTACAACTTTCAATGGTATTTAATCAAGAGAAATATTTTCAAAAATTTTCAAGTAATCCAAAATGAAATTTTCAACAAGCTTTCTGATTGTATTATTAATCACAATTCTTAGTCTAACCTCTTCGGAGTCAACACAAGGCAAATTGGTTCATGATATGACAAAATTAAGAGAAGCAGTCAAATCAAAGCTAAGTCCAGAATTATTTGTACAACAAAATCGAAATATTCAAGCCGAACAAGAGTTCAATAGTTTTGCTGAATTGGAAGAGAAGTTACCATACGTTGCTAGTTTAATGAAGCAACGATATTCACAAGAAAAACTCGATAAACTTTTTGTCAAAAAAAATTAAAAATTTTTTTTAATAAAATTTAAATCAAAATTTCTTGTTGTTTTAATCAAATCAGAGCAACATTTGCCAACTGATGCTTTAACAGTACCAGAATTTCTTACGTTTTAATTAAAAATTTTAATTACCCATTTAGGGATAAATACTCGAAAATTTTTTGTTGTTGTTGAAATTTTGTAACTTTAAAATGTCGACTGAAAACATTCAAAAACCCGATTTGGAAGTTCAAACTCCCGAGCCTTTAAAACTCAAATTAAAAGCAAACATGTTTTTTGTTATAAGTTGGGGCACATTTTTTGGAATTATTTTAACACTTTGTATAATTGCTCTTATTTTAACTGGAGCTTGTAATTTTTAAATTTTTTTCTAAATGAATTTTTTGATCCTTGACATTCTTATTCAAGTTCCTTGTGTACACACAAAATGTCATTCACATGCTCAATGTTTCAATCGTTTGTTTTATGGAGAGTGTGTTTGTAATTATGGTTACGCTGGTAATGGTCGAGATCATTGTGATGGTAAAATAAGTTTTGATCTAATTTTTGAATCAATTCTTAAGTTTGTTCTGAAGAATGTGGGGTAACGTTATATCAGAATAATGCTGATAACGATGGTCAAAGAGCAGTGCCGTATAGTTGGCCAGCTACAGCAATAATTGAGTACATGTACACAACATTAGTTAAATTCGAAACTGAAAGAGTTTTAATATTTGACGAAGGCATGTGCTCTGGTGTACTTATAAATAGAAAATACATTCTAACATCAGCTAATTGTTTTGACAATGTTTTCAACTATTACGATTATAGAACGGACAAAAATTATAAAATTAAGATTACAACTAACAATTTTCATCCTACATTAGAATCGATTTATAATATTTATACAGGTACTGATTCCTATGTGTATTATTATACTGATTTGGCTCATGTTGAAATAGATGATTTCACTCAGGTCAAGATTGTGAGTATTTTGTCAATTATTTTTTTAGAAAACTTTGTTTAAACTTATTTTTCTATTGAGCACCCTGAGTTTAACCCTGATACTATGGAAAACAATTTAGCGCTTGTCAAACTGTCTGAAGACGCGATTCTTAATCGTTACATTCAAATAACATGTTTGCCTAACATGACTAGTTCCAATATCCCTCATGAAGGTTTGGGTAAAAATAATCTTTATATTGCTGGATACAGCTCAGCTGGTAGTTCATACGTAACTTGGGAGCTTCAAAATTTGCTGATTGACATGTATAATAATTCAATGTGTGATCAAGTACACCCGGAGTATAAAAAAAATTGGGATAGACAATTTTGTGCTGGTGAGTATAATGATTATGGTAATACGACTGGACAGTGTCATGGTGATTATGGATCATCTTTATATCAACCTCAACTAATAAATAATAAAACTAAATATGTAACTGTAGGGTTATTGTCATATGATGTACAGTGTCAGTCTGAACTTTTTAACCTTAGAGTCGGAGTCTGAAGCCGAGACGGAGTCTAAGTTATGAGCCTTTAGTCGAAGAAAAGAGGCTCTGTGTTAGATTCACAGTCGCGTAATCTCCGACTCAGGCTCAAACTCCGACTCTGACTCCAAAGTTAAAAAGTTCGGGCTGACACTGTACCATGCAAAGTTCTTCATTCACCTGCGTAAGTTTTTAAAAAAGTATTACTGTAAATAGACTGATTATGATTTTTGAATTCAAGGGTTTATACAAGGGTGAGTTATTATTTGGATTGGATCAATGAAAACTCAAAATATTAAATTTTTAGTTTTTTATCTTTTATTTTAATAAATTTTTTCAATAAAGTCACCTTATCTCGATCAATAAGAGCTTCTTCTCTCTAAACTTCTCTCTTTATTCCATTATTCGACAAAACTTAACATATCCCCTAACTTATTATCGAAATGATCCATTTCGATAACTGAATAAGACTTTGAGGAATATGTTGATCATAGTCACATCGTCAATGATGGCCCTTTAGTTTCGATACCATATTTTTAAACAAGTGTTGGCATTCGACTGGACTAAAACAAGAACGGTAAATTTTCATACCAAGTGCATGCATGCAAATTGAAGATCTCTTAGCTTGCTTCCAAATAGTACCCTGATTGTGTTTATAGATTCATTCCTTAATTAGAAAAATGGGCTTAGTTTGGTTTAAAAACGATTTTCAGTTGCAACCAAGTCCAGTTTTCTCATAAAGCAATGACTCTTTCTAGACAACCAAACAACCATTTAGAAGAAGGCTAAGATTTACAGTTTGCATGTATGCAACTGGTGTGGAAATCGACTGACAATACTACTTTAAACCAATCATAGCTTTTTCCAATCATGAGTACTAAAATGTTAAACCCTAGATGAGGTAGGCCAAAGATAATGTAGACCTTTTACCCCGCATGATACATTTTTTGACAGAACTTGACATAACTTTTGGGTTTGTTACCTTAGCCTTAGACAAAGGTATGGGTCTTAGTGTGAATGAGGGCATTTTAGCTTTCAAAACATATCTTAAAATCACGAGTTCTTGAATGCTTAAACAAAGCAATTTGTCATTATGCTGTATAAAACGATTTTTTACCTATTTTATAAAAATTCATATTCCGGGGTTTTCAGGGTCGTAGATTACAAATTTAATGTCAAAAATAACAATTTTAGATAGCGTGCACGTTTTACTCCATTTCCGTCCAGGATACCTGAGGGTTCTTCAATAAATCATGAGGTTCATGATGTATGAGTTGTGGATAGCGTGTTCCACTCTTAAAGCTAAATTAGAGAGAGTCCAATTATCTCTTAACATGCTATGCCCAACTTGTATGAGTCGCTACATTTGTGGAGGATATTTTGTACTTCTGACTTAGGCTTGTATAAAAACCGAATGATCTCTTTCAGAAAAAAAAAGTCTCCAAGCCGAAAATTAAAAATCTTGGCAACAAGTCTATATACTAATTTTAGTACCTATCCCGACCAAATCATGGTTCGATTAAACCCATTAATTAAAAAAAAAACATGCTGATATTTTGATTAAAAAAAAATTTAATTAAATTTATTTTTATTTCGAATGTTCTTTATAAAGGCAGCCAAAAAAAAAAGTTAGAAAAAATTTTTATTTTAAATTTAAAAAAAAAAAGACCAAATTTTCAATAATTAATTTTTATTAACTAAAAAAAAAAGCACATTCAATCTTTGATCAGTGAACTTGATGACAACAAAAAATTAAAATCTTTTAAAGACTTTGATATAAAAAATGCTTACTTATGAACATAAAAAAATATATAACCAGTTTTGACACGACTTGAAAAAACCTCATCTTCATTAATTGATTCGACTTGACTATCATCAAAACTTGACCATCGTTTTGTTTTCATATTAAGAACATCTGATATGTAATGACCTGAATTTGATGATGAGCCTAAATGATTTACAATTCCGATTATACGATACGAGTTTTCATCGGATTTTGATTCTATTTTTTTCGGTAGATCGTCACTGAATGGGTCTTCGATTAAATCTGACATTGCATCATCGACATAAATTTGTGATTTGTACGTTGCTAAACTTAATTCCATTGCTTTACGAGTTTCTTCATCGAATTTTTTACTCAAATCAACCCGGGGTTTTTTATCCTCAAAATCGAACATTCCGTCTAAATATTTAACATTTTTTCCAACTGAGTTTGTCCTTAAAGATTCAAAAGGACGTCTTGTTAAATTGTTAGGGGTCAAAAAATTTGGCTTATCATCAAATTTAATCGATTTAACAACCGGGGAGTTGAATGTTAACTTTCCCAATGCCGGTCGGTCTTTAGGAGTGTTCGATCTTGTCTCAATATGTGATTTCAACGGAGTTATGGGTTGAGGTTCATCGGTTTTTTGACTCATTTCGAGTATGTCCTGATCGACTGGTCGAGGAAGTTGAAGATTATCAGAAGTCAGTAAATGACTTAGTTGTAAATCCCGGGGTATTAGAATTGATGATTCGTTTTTTACTAATTTGTAAGTGGGTTGTCTTTTGGGTGGTTCGTCTAAACTAAAATCATCGTCTTGTTTTGGTTCTTCGGTTACTTCTTTGAATTGATAGCGTTTGAGGTGTAATATGAGTACACGTGGTAAACGAACAAATTTTCGTTTTATTAAATTGTCGCCTCTAGTGCTACATTTTTCACATTTAAAATCGGTTAGGACTTCATCTTTGAAAAAAATGTCCAGTGCGTTTTGAATTGAAAAACTTAAAAAAAAAACTTCTTCATTTTTATGCATAAAATACACCCCCCACCCCACAACAATCAAGTAAAACTAAAGCCAAGAAGTCGAGACTGTTAGATAATTCGTTTAACGACGCTGATCCGATTAGTGAATCAAGTCATTGGCCAAAAACAATCTTCCAGGTGCTTTTCATGTAGATGGTACTTATAAGGTGATTCGAAACAGATTTCCTTTAATTGTATTCGGTAGAACTGACATGAATCAAAAGTTCCATTTAATAGCTTTGTGTGTCACTAGCTATGAACATGAAATCGATTTTTCGAGAATTTATCATAGTCTAGTTCGTGTTGCGGATGTATTAGAAATTATGTTTGACACGGAGTATATTGTTCAAGACGCATGTTTGGCATCATACAATGCTGCTTGCAGAATTTTTAGAGGTGTAGTCATCTTAATGTGCTATTTTCATGTCATACTCAACTGTAAGAAAAACAAGTTAGACCATCTATTTCACCAGTGATATCTTTATAAAACAGATACATCGTTTACATATGACAACAAGCTTCGAGCATTCCAAAAAATATTATAATGAATTCTCTCATTTTTTGTAAAGATACTTGTTCGTAAATTTTTAAAAAATTTTTAGAAAAATGATAATTGCTTTACAGTGCTTTAGTAGCCACAGAAAACGTTTTAACGAAGGTCTTGAACAAATGATAATTGAGCGTGTCGAAAATGAACTCTTAAATCCAGACAAGAAAAAACGAAAAACCTACACTTATATCAAGTAAGACGAGTACAATGAGATGATAGTTGCAATAGAAGAAGCGAAAAAAAATACTGTTACAAAAACAAAATCCGAATACAATTTACTACGCGAACACGATGTAATGATAATCGGCGAAACCAAAAAAATTATTAAAAAATCAGATGAAGAAAATGGAAAAATTCGATACATCTTTTCGACATTATTCATCGAATTCATGATCAAGTTGGCAACAAATCTCGTGACACTATGCTTCCAGCTTGTAAAAAAAATCATATCAATTTAACAATTGACATCATAAACAGTAAGTTTTTACAGGTTAATTAATTGATTATTTTTGTCAAGTTTTCAACAACACGAGTCAACAATGTTTAATGAACAAAAAAAGAAACAAAACGACTGGTGTTGTCAGTAAACCGATTTTAACTGATAATTTCAACAGCCGAGCTCAAATGGATCTGATTGACATGCAAACGCTAGCGGATGAAGAATTTAAATGGATTATGGTGTATCAGGATCATTTTACAAAATTCGTGATGTTGAAACCATTACGCGCAAAATCAGCCATTCAAGTTACAAATGCTTTATTCGAAATACCGGCTATTCTTCCATTTGATAATGGTAGAGAATTCAGGAATCAAATTGTAATAGGCCTTAAAGTTATGTGGCCCGATTTAGCTCTCATACATGGTAGAGCTCGTCACCTTCAATCACAAGGTAGTGTTGAAAGACATAAAAAAAAATGCTAGCTACATTGATGAGAGATAATCGATCAACTAGATGGTCGACCGGTTTAAAATTTGTTCAACTTAAAAAAAATCATTCATATCATACCGGAATCAAATGTTCACCTTATATGGCCGTATTTGGTATTGATATGCTAACGTAGACATCAGAATAAGAACGGACAAAGTGGTTAAAGGGATTCGAGCTGCAGTAAATGAGCTTTCAATTGGTTGTGGACAGGGTATGATCAAATGTAATTGTACTCGGTGTTCATGTCATTACCAATCGGTGTTCATGTCGTTAACAAAATCTTTTATTTACAAATTTACGTATGAGTACGTAATACTATACATTTACGTGTTTTATAGATTTACGATGTGACGTTGGTACAGATGGATGAAATTTTCACATAAGGCTCTTATTAAGTAAATACTAGCAAAAGAAGATTGGTGGCTGATTCAAATCCTCAAATTTTCAGACATTCTCAACTGTTTTGTGCTTGCACATAAATGTGATTATAAAAGCTATCAAGCGTCAAACATTCGACTTCAACAGCGCATTTAAACTCTAGATGGGATCGATTTAAATTAATTGGGCTTAAGCATATGCGAGTTGCGGTGACTTAAAAATCGGACTCTGAGAAGGGGAATGTAGCAAGTGTACCGGTCGGCTCACAATGAGTTTTGGTAACATACCCGTTCCGGGTAAAGGGGAATGCACCACAAACCCAAACTAATAGGGCGCTGGAAACGAATATTCGCAAATTTTCAGGCTAAAATGACGTTTTTTGGATTTATACTCGGTAAAAAACGCCTTTTTTTAGTATGATTGTCTTTGCCGCGATATTCAGTCGAAACTAATATCGATATAAAAAATTGATAACCGCTCAGGGGTAGATCAGTTAAGACCAAATAATGTTGTTTATGGGAATTACTTTTGGGATAGAACCCTAAGCCGCCAATGACTGATTTTTATGTTGTTTAAGGGATAATTTCTCACACCAGAAATACGAATATCTTGTCAAAAAGTATTTTTGAAGAAACAGTTTAACAAGTGCTAAGCGTCAATAAACCTAAAAGGAATGCTTTTTTGTTACGTTAAATGTCATTAAAATCTCAATAGGAAAAAATTTTGTTTTTCTAAAACTTTCACACACAAAAAAAATTAACACTATGAGATTATCCGCCGGAATGCTTGTTAAATTTTAAATTCGGAAGTTGATTAATCGAAACAAAGAGTTAAAAATTTTTTAATTAAATTTTTGTAAACAGGCAATAAAGGATCATGGTAAAACAAAAGAAAAAAAAATTTTAAGAAACATACTTTTTTTGATCATCTAAGGAATTTTTAAAACTTTCAGGCAATTCCAAACACAAATTGTTATATTCTTCATAATTCATAATCGTATTACCACATCTACACACGAAAAATAAAAAAACAAAAAAATTTAATACCTTTATATTAAAACTTACGTTTTACATTCGATTGCGTGTGTTACTTGAAACTCATAGTTATCAACAACCGGATTTGTTAGTTGCGTACTTTGATTTTGTTTACTTAATTTAATAGCTTCGTCTTTTAGTTGATCAAGAATTTGACACAAAAACTCATGCGCATCCTTTTAATACATTCATTTTTATTTTATTTATTTCTGAACGCCAAATCAATCCGGCCTATACGCTATCAAGAGCTTGTCTACACGTCCGATCAAACAGATTTGGCAAAACTCAAAGAAATTTTTAAACTCATAGACAAATTTTATAAAATAAACTCAAAATTTTTAGTCCAACTAAACGAATGTAATTTAAAAGTTAATAAAAAAGAGTTAAGTCTACCAACGGGCTATGACCAAGTTGTTCTTAACGCTCAAGCTCATCTCAATGATTATTTAAAGTAATTTTTTATTTAGATTGAAAAAAACGACGCTTGAATGAAACTTGAAATTATTTTTTGTTTACTTGTAACGTTTGTTAGAAACGATGACGACTTGAGTGTTGATTATGATGGTACAAATTTATACTCAATGTTAGTTAATAAAGATCAATTGAAATCGATTTTGACCTATTCGAATTCAATATTAAAAAATATACAAAATCAAAATGAATTACTTATGAGCAGTTTGAACGAGTGTAAATCAAGATTGATTAAAAAAAGGAAACAATTTAACAAAAGTGTTGAGTTAAGTGATATTTTAAGTGCTAATTATACTCAAGCGTCGTTTAGTATTCAATCAAATTTTTTGTTAGAATTTTATTACGTTATACGACAGAACTAACTTAACATTACTCATTTTCGAGATGGGATACAGGGTTTTTTCAACATGATAGTCTGTCCGAGCATATTTTCACACCATTTTAATTCTTCAGTCCCTTTTTTTTGCTCGTATTTCCACGATTTTGGATTAAGGGTATATTTTCCTTCTTCAATATGGGTCCCAGCGTCAATGGGAGCCTTTAAGCTTTCAGAATATATCTCCAAATCAAAAATATATTTTTCCACTCATGAGTTTTTGAATGTTTAAACAGATCACCTTGCCATTAGGCTGCAAAAAACGGTTGGATAAAATTTTATACCTATTTTATAAAAATTCATACTCCGGGGTTTTCAGGGGCGTAGATTACAAATTTGATGTCAAAAATAATTTTTATGATCATTTATACACTATTTTACTTCTTCAGTCCCATTTTTTGCTCGTATTTCCCCGATTTTGGATTAAGGGTATATTTTGCTCCTTCAATATGGGTCCCAGCGTCAATGGGAGCCTTTAAGCTTTCAGAATATATCTCCAAATCAAAAATATATTTTTCCACTCATGAGTTTTTGAATGTTTAAACAGATCACCTTGCCATTAGGCTGCAAAAAACGGTTGGATAAAATTTTATACCTATTTTATAAAAATTCATACTCCGGGGTTTTCAGGGGCGTAGATTACAAATTTGATGTCAAAAATAATTTTTATGATCATTTATACACTATTTTACTTCTTCAGTCCCATTTTTTGCTCGTATTTCCCCGATTTTGGATTAAGGGTATATTTTGCTCCTTCAATATGGGTCCCAGCGTCAATGGGAGCCTTTAAGCTTTCAGAATATATCTCCAAATCAAAAATATATTTTTCCACTCATGAGTTTTTGAATGTTTAAACAGATCACCTTGCCAGGTCTTTTGAACCCTCAATGGGCTTAAGTTTACCCCGTCTCGAACCAATGAGTTTTATAACTTGGTTCTGGTCGATTAAAAAATCTAAAATTATTAATTTTTAAGATCAGAAATTGAACGAAATTACCAAAAAATCGATGAATTGGAATCAAAATTAGCAGCTTTGAACATAAGTTATGTAAATTCAAAATCAAAGAGCCCTCCTACATCAGATCAAGAAAAGCCAGGTAACTTGTTGTAATTTTTTTGTCAAAACATCACTAAACTCGATTAATCTCAAGAGATGGATTGTTCAAGTCTAAAAGGAAATGGTGTTATTCAAATTGAAATAAGCGGTAAATCAGGTACTGTCGAAAAACCAATTATAGTAAGTGTTTTTTGCGAAAATAAATGGTTAATAATTCAACAACGTGTAAACGGTTTTGAGACTAGTTTTAACCGAACATGGTACGAGTATGCCAACGGTTTTGGTTCTTTGAAAAATGACTTTTGGCTTGGTTTAGAAATGATCCATCGTTTCACTAATAGATACCAAACCGAGCTAGTCATTGAAATAGTCGATTGGAGTGATAAAGTATTCATAGCCAAGTACGAAAGCTTTCAAGTTGGAAGTGAACAAGAATTCTATCGTTTGGATTTATCGACTCAATATCAAGGTAACGCTAGTAAAGACTATTTAGATGATTTATACTTTGGCCTCTCGTCTCAAAACGGTGCTTACTTTTCATCGTACGATAAACTCAATTATGATCATTCGAGTTACTCAAAACAACCTAAGAACTGCGCAGCTAGATCAGGTGGTGGTTGGTGGTTCAATAATTTTATGAATTGTCTACCAGTTAATTTGAATGGCATATACGTATCAGGTGCGAGTGCCCCATCGGCAAAAGGTATCAAATGGCAAGCGATAAAACCGTTTGATAAAAATTATGCGCTCAAAAAATCAAGAATGAAAATTCGACCAAGATTGTAAATAACTTACATGTTGTTGATAACCAGAGAACCGTGTTGCTTCTTTTGATATTGCACTCTTTATGTCTCGTAGTGATTTTAGTTTTAAATCTTCATTGTGATATTCACGCGCTTTTACAAGCTCACAAAGACAACTAAAACAAAAAATGTTTTAAACAAATTAGAAACTAGTGAATACAATTTTTTACTTGTATAAATAATTTTGTTCAATATCTAAAAGTAGTAATTGATCTTCATTTAAGTTGTCGTTTGTTGTATCAATTGTTAGACATTTTAATTGATGTTTTTTAATTTTATCGTAATTTTTAAGAAGTTCAAATGAGAATATGTCAATGTTTAATAGACACTGGAGTATTGAATTCATATAGCATGTGTTACCCAAATTTGAAAATCTTTTTAATAAAATTATTAAATTTTTTATCTTTCAATTTTTTTTTGAGTAAGGTTCGCGTTATACAAAACGACATCACGATCTGAATCGGTCATTTTCGATAGCATATTCGTAATCTACGCATATGAAAACCCGGGAAAACTGCTTTAATTAAGAGGGTCAAAAATTTTTGACACGAGGGTCTTGAATTCAGGCACCCTTCTAACTCGGTGGTTGCCGTTTTTAAACTTTTACACCTTAATTGTCATACAAAGGTCTTTATATTTATACATATTCTGAAAGAGCATAAAATTTTGTACAAAGTTAAGCATTTTTTATGTCTCTCAAATATATCTAAGCTACACTCTAAGGTAAATAAAAGGAATTTTTTTGGATGTTATTTCAGTTTTTTTGATTTTCCTAAGTGGAATGACCCAAAACTCCCATTTTTTTAATTAAAACTAAAAAAACAGGCAAAATTCTGAGCATTTTTTTAGTTTTACTTTTTTAAATTTTTTTACTTTTTGTAAAATCGAGGCCGAAAAAACATTTTTCAAGTTAAGGTTCGCGCAAAGCAAAACGTCCACACTATCTGAATTTCTAACATCATATATGTAATCTACGACCCCGAAAACCCCAGAAAAAAAATTTTTTGGTGGGGGTAAAAAAATCAAAAATTTCACCCCTACCCCTCTCTAGCTGTTTGCAGTCAAATGTCAATGGGCTTTATTTAAACATTTTAGTAAACATGACTGGAAAAAGCTAAAATTGATTTCAGGTTATGGTCTGAAAGCTAAAAATCTGCCATTGACGCTGAGACCATTATCGACGTGGGAAACAATTTTCCTAAAGCCATAATCGGTAAAAAAAAGAACTTTTTCAGTCAAATCACATTTCCTCCTAGGAGAACTGTAACTCTCTAATTTTTTCTTGCATCCACTTAAACAAAAGGCGATTCTCTACAAATCTCAGAAAATAATTTTTTTATTTACTTTTTCATTTTTGTATACTAGTGGACGAAAAAATCAATAAAAATCAAAAACGGAAAATAAGTGGGATTCACCACTGTTTAGAACATAAAACATTTATTTATATGTTAATTTAATCCCTAAAATATTAAAAAAAAACAGGCTTTGTTGCACCCTTTATAGCACCCAAAACCGATATTCAAAATTAAAATGTTCACAACCGAAATATTTATGTTTTTTGTGGCTTTTCTATACGATGATTCAGAATTTTAAGTGAAAAAGTACATTGACTTTTGGCTGCAAAAAGCTGAGGGCTAGGAGTAAAATTTAGGAGTAAAAATTGGTTCTCTGGGGTATTCGGGGTCGTAGATTACATTTATGATGTCAGAAATTACAAATTCATATTTTGTTGACGTATTACTCCGCGCGGACCTGATTATCTAGTAGAAAAGATGCTTGTAAAGATTCCCAAGACTCACTTGAGGCAAGTCGGCATCAACATGAACATTTTGTTTTCAGAACGCGCTCCTTTTGAATTAGAACAAAACTGTCTTTAACGACCGCGTTCCAAACAGAAAATTGCATTTCCGAAAGAATGACTGTAAACAAAGATCTTAAACACGCAAGACGAGTTAGAGACCCAAATGTAACTGTTGAAAATTTTAATACTTCAACGGATTACAACATCAAGCAAACTCAAAGTTGAGCAAAGGTTGTTGAAGGCGGTGGTGTCCCTCAACTTTAAGAGACTAGAACTCAGTACTCAGACATTCAGGATGACAAAACAAACGGGTATTTTATGACTCTTATCAAAATAGTTCTTACCCTTTAAGAAAAGTTCTTGAATTATTTCTATTCCATGTTTTAACAGGCGATTTAAGTAAATCATCATCAAAATCAAAATTATTCTCTTGATTTTCTTGATTCGACGGTGTCATATTTAATCTCTTCATAGCTCTTGTATTCATCGATGGCGTTGTACGAATAAACTTGGTATTCTCGTTTAAAATATTCCGTTTAGGTGTAATTACTTTCTCTTTTACTTTCTCATTTTCGTCATTAACATCACTTATTTTACGTTTAACGGTGTGTTTAGGAGTCATTGTAGATTTTTTTGGCAAAACTTCTTCTCTAATCTCTAAATCAAAAGTCACTTCTTTAGGTTTATCTGATGAAGAATAGAATTTCTTGGAGACTATTAACGGCTCAGGTGGGGCTTCTTGTCTAATCGGTTTCGGCTCTGCTTTAACCTCTGGTTTAACCTCCTCTATCTTGTACATGTCCAATAAAAAATCATCTTTAGTAATCTTAACTGTTTCGGATTTAATTTCAAAATTGGATATCTTTGGTTTTTTAGCCATATTTTGATTTTTGTCAATAATTATTAAAGTCTCATCTAAAATATTCGGATCTTCTAAACATTTTTGAATTTTTTCTTGAAATAATTTTGCATTTTGTTCATTTGAAATCTCAATATAACAAACACCTTCGTGTAAAACTATAATAGAAATACGACATCCTTGTTTATATTGAATTTTTCCATTTTGAAGTTCTTTTAACGAGATCTATTTAAAATTAGAAAATGGTTTAGTTGAAATTTTGCTATAAAATTAGAGTTTTTTCGTTTACGTTTAGAGATATGCATGGTTTTTGAGCATTCGGAGGTTTATCTTTTATGTATGGAAAAAATTCAAGAACATACGAACGACGTATGTAATCTCTTATGAGACGAATGTAACCTTTTTTTTTGAAACTAAACGATGAATTTGAACGTAATTGAGTCGTTATTGATTCACATTCAATTATTTCTGTGACAAGATCAAACGATTTGCTCATTTTTTTAAAAATTTTTGAATTTTTTTTCTAATTCATTTCTAAAAAATGTTATAAATCTAGTGCATTTAGATTATTTTTAAGTAATTATGTAAAGATAAAAATAGAAACAAAAATGAATAATGAAGTTTGTCTTCATTTTTAATTTCTGTTTTAAATAGAATGGTCCTGAAGAGTAGAGGGACCTCGCTGATTCTCTAATCACAGATTTTGAAAACGATAGGAACAGATAAAGCTTTTTCTTAACGAAGATCTCTCACAATGGTTCTATTTGAACCGTCACAAACATCGCTTTTGTTTTTTGATTTTTTTTAACTCTGGGATAATTACTAACTGCCTAAAAAGGCGCAAAATTAAAAATGGAAAAAACGAGGCAAGTTTATGAGATTTTTTTTTTAAATGAGACCAGGCTGGTATTCCGCAAGAGGGCTGTCTGAGTGCACTCATATTTGCTTTTTTTATCAACGATATAAAAAAAAGAGCTATGCAAATTAAGGGTAAAGTTTGCCTTGTTTGGAGATGACATCTCGGTTTGGGTCCAAGCAAAAAGCTTAAGAAAAATAAATAAATTACTCCAGAAGGCCGTAACTAAGATCAACAAATATGCCTTAAAATGGGGACTCAAGCTCAACATCAAGAAGAATAAATACATGGTCATCGCAAGCAATCACCCTCGTAACCCTCGTATGAATTCTCCTCAAACATGAACCTAGAAATAAACAACGAGAGAATCGAAAAAACAAGAAGCACAGAGCTACTTGGTATTCACCTTGATCCTGGTCTTACATTCGAGAATCACTTCAATGAAATCCTAAAAAAATGCAACACCAAAAAAACCTTGTGAAAATTCTCGGCTCTAAACACTATGGAGTAAAAACAAGCACACTCATCACAATCTACAAGCTCACCATTCTCTCTATTATACAATACAGCATGTCACCGTACCTCATCACACTCAAAAAGATAAAAAAAACTACAAATAATTTAAAATAAAACACTCAAAATTATCCTCAAAGTAAACAGACGAACAAAGGTTAAAATCGCTAACAGTCAACTACTTGAAACGGGCAACATCAATCGATGATGACATCAAAGCAATTGTAAGCTCATATGAAATTTCAAATACCAAACCAACCAAGGAGAGAGTGCGATCTCCAAACAGTTGGCCTATGGGCTATTTGTACATTAATAAATAAAAGAAATTTTTCACATGTCGCCAAGCAGAGCTGAAAATCTCAACTGAGATTTGTGAAAATATTTTGTTTGGATGTCAGTTATTGTGTCGGTTTTAGGGGGATGAACCGAAGTAATTTTTTTAAAACTGAAAATAAGGTCATATACATTTTGATAAAACACTTAGTCATTTATATTTTAAAGAGGAAAAAGTTCAGTCATTGGCGTAGACAGCTTTCATAAGGACCGTGACAATGCGAGGATGCAGATTCTTGTGTTAAAATAAATACAAAACTAGCAATTAGGTTCCGTTCTCTGTTAATTTTGTGCAAACATTTTAAACTGGCAAAATTAAATTTTTTTTCAATTTTCTTTTTCTATTATTTGACTCAGGTGGAATCGTTACGAAAAGTGTGCTTTTAAATATTTTACCGTATTTCCTTGCTTATAAGTGACTAAAAATCGCATCTTCTAGGGGTAAAAACATGCCAAATTGAATTGAATTTGGGGTCTTTTAGGTGTTACATATATACAACTCAGTCAGGTCTACTTCAGAATCACAAGGTTAGAACAGATCTGATTTCCATTAGTCTACAAAAAGAGGGTATTAGGGGGCACTTGTAAGCAAGGAAATACGGTAAGGAAAGAAGGGTGCTGCAAATATTTTTCTATCGGTTGTAATTCTGCATAACCTAGCATTTTATGCAATTCTCTGAAAAATTGCACGCCTTTAGTAGTAGTACTTTTTTTGGGCAAATCTAACATCTAGTAGAACAATCTTAGACTTAAATAGCTGCAGAAGCTGATTAGGCCTCACGCTACGTTTGCATCTTTCGACGCCTTTAGAAAAAGATTTATTTTTAAATGCGCAATTTTATTTGCAAAATTTTTGCAGATTTCTCCATTAGATGCAGAAAATTTTGCTACATGTTGCTGCACCCTTTTTTCCTTAAAATATTTGCAACTACACTTTTGGCAACGATTCCAAATGCGCCAGAGATTGCTCAACGGTGTAGCAAAGTTTGTTACATTTGCAGAACCGTCATTAGACGAACAGAAAAAAGTTTTTTCGATTTTACAAAATTTAGCTGCTTTTTTGTAATTTTAAACATCTCAATGTGTTAAATTTCGTTCCGAAAGACAAATGTAGGACCTCAACTAGACGACACATGTCACAAAAAATTTTTCATGAGACTAAGAAACCGAATTTAGACGGTTTAAAAATACCCTTCGCAAAAACAAAAAATCCAAACAAAATCTTCTAATACTATTTTATTTTTAATAATTAACTTTTTTTATAATCGTTTTTTTTTTTGATGATTAAAATAATAATTTAAAAAAAAAACCAACAAAAAAAATCAAGTCAAGAGAAAACAAAAAAAATAAAGAAGAATATAACTAAATAAAAATGTAAAAAATAAAAATTTTCATGAAAATCGAAAAATATGGAATCTAATAAAGTATCACTGTTTATGACTTTGTTTAGTAATTGTTATACTACTTGTGCCCAATTGACTATTACGTATAATCGTATTATTGTCCAAGTCGAGAATAATCTCACCATCATCATCGTCATCGCTTTCCAATAACGGATTATTTATTTTTTCTTGTTCGTTTTTTTTATTATTACGTTTTTCGTCTATTTCTTGTTTGTCCATATCGAAAACAAGTTCAATTTCAGAGCCTGAATCCGAAGAATCGGATTTTTTATCAACTTTTTTTGTTATAATTTGATCGTTTATGATTTCAAAAGTGTCTTGACTTGCTTCAAAAAGACTTGAACATGGTGGTAACTTTTCGATTGGTTGTTTTTCTTCGTCTTGAATAACTATTTTTGCTTGTGATTCAACTTTTAAATGGTCTTCTTCTTCAATTAGGATTGAATTTTGATTTGAATCGGATAATTTTTGTCTTGAATTTGATTCATTGTCTGATTCTGAATCGACAAATGCTCCTTTAACCAAAAAAAATTAATAAGACAAAATTTTTGAAACCATTAATTTTATTTGAAGGCCAAAAGTTCATTTTTCAAATTTAAAAAAAAAATTTATTCAATCAAAAAAACTTATGTGAAGTATTTTAAAACATAAACATTTAAAACATTTAAAACATATTATGTTTTAGCAAAATTAAAACATAATTTATTCGTTTAAAACATATTAAAACATGTACTAAATTAAATTTGTCGATGTTTAAAGACTAGGTTGTTTTAAATTCGAGGCAAATTTTGATTGGTTAAAACATTTAAAACATTTTTTTACGAAAAAAATTCAGAATCATGTAGCTCTATCAAAAATTTTTATAAGCTAGAGATAAAACATAGATGAACCAGAGAATTATCTTGTTTTATAATTTTTATATTACCTAACATCTGATGTTATTTTTAAATTTTACATCTTCGAAACTTAAATGAAGCTGATTGAAAAAGTTATTGAAAAGGAAAGCAACCTAATCTTTTTAGACAATGCTAATTTTAAATTAGACTCTGGTTATATCTATCAAAAAGTCACAATAAATTCCTAAACTCAATTTGTCCATGGGATGGTTTCGCTTTATTTTTTGAATTAATTATTGCAAAAATCATTCACATAAGCATGACATACTCGAAATAACTAAGAAAAATCATTAAGATCCTTTTATTATAAAGATTACTTAACTTTTTTACAATAGAGAAATTTCATAATCTTAAAGATCTGATTTCGTTGTAAATATCGTTTGGTTCCAATACGCCAGTTACTAACATACGCAATGCAATATAAGATTCTGCTCATCTTTCCTTAGGAGAGTCTCTTTTGTTAAACAAAACAACAAAGAGTGGTCATGATACTTTTCATAAAGACTCAATGTTTCGATCTGTGAAAGAGAATTATTCAAGAGTGTTAAACGGCAAAATCTTTTTGGCTTTTGATGTGTGACTTGTCGTTTGCAAAAATTCACGAAGCGAAGACTTGCTCGAATTTCTTACTAAGAACTTCATTCCATGCGCGTTCATTTGTTCGGATTTCTAGCACAGAATTTTAAACATGGATGAAAATATATATCTCAATAAGTGGACTCAAATCGGAAAGTTTTTTGGTACAAGAAAAGGATTGTTCGACCTCAACCTCCTTAATTAAGACCTTCTCAATCTCCTTAATTATGTTTTATCTCTAGCTTATAAAAATTTTTGATAGAGCTACATGATTCTGAATTTTTTTCGTAAAAAAATGTTTTAAATGTTTTAACCAATCAAAATTTGCCTCGAATTTAAAACAAACTAGTCTTTAAACATCGACAAATTTAATTCAGTACATGTTTTAATATGTTTTAAACGAATAAATTATGTTTTAATTTTGCTAAAACATAATATGTTTTAAATGTTTTAAATGTTTATGTTTTAAAATACTTCTCATTAGTATCAAAAAAGAAGAAGTTGGGGTTGTTTTTTAATATAAATAAGTCTTCAATATCAACAGAGAATCCCCACATTAAGCTTCGAGGGCTCTAGCTTCGACTCTGATGAAAAAAAAGTGACCTGTTTGGTAAAATATTAGAAGATACATTCACTCTACATAATTTTGACGATCATGTCGCAGACAATACTATCTCGGAGAGTGTTAAAAACTTTTTTGAGATGCCCACCTCTGAACCATCTTTGTCACCTATTACTCTTCTAGAACTTAAAGAAAGCTTCAACAAGGCAAAGGAACACTCGGGGGCTGGTCTAGATAATATCCATAATAAAATGTTAAAAAACCTTCCAAGGTCAACTCTTTTGGACTTCGTTCACTTGTTCAATTTAAGTTTCATTACGGGGCAAATTCCAGATAGCTGGAAAATAGCGAAGATCAGTATGTTACCGAAAAAATCTGGACAAGAAAGTGATCCATACAACTACCGCCCTATAAGTTTAACCAGCTGCCTAGGTAAGGCTCTTGAGAGAATAATCACCAAAAGATTATCAACCTTCCTAGAATGTAACAACCTAATCTCCCAAATTCAATCAGGTTTTCGTAAACGCAGAAGAACGGCAGATAATCCTATTTTTCTTACTCAAAAAATCGCCGAATCTTTCAATAGGGGTACAAAAGTTTGTTGTCTCTTTTTTGACATTTCCAAAGCCTTCGACAGAGTCTGGCACGAAGGTCTATTGTTCAAATTAATAGGTATGGGTTTACCCCGTCAACTAATCACCTGGATTAAATCCTTCTTAAGCAATAGGCGCTTTCAGGTCGACGTTAATGGGGTCTTAAGTCAACTTTTCAACATTAAAGCTGGTGTACCACAAGGTTCAGTTATAAGTCCACTTCTGTTTAATATCTTTATAAACGACATTACCAAAAGAGATCATGAAAACACTTGTTACTCTCTTTTATATGCCGACGACCTCGTAACTTTTTTCATTTTCAAAAAAAACGGTTCAATAGAGGGTCAAGTTAACAAATATCTCAAAGAACTGGAACCCTGGCTTGTTAAGTGGAAAATGAAGGTTTTGGTCGAGAAGTCATCTTATACAATCTTCACAAAAGCCACTAACTCAACTCTTAAGTTAAACATCAAACTATACGGCTCAAACTTAATGTACTCTAAAGACTCTGTGTTTCTGGGTATCACTTTTGATGAAAGATTGTTTTTTTCTAAACAAATTGAGAATATTAGAGAAAAATGTAGCTCAAGGTTGAACGTCATAAAAATACTATCGAACAAGAAATGGGGCTTAACTCAAAAAACTTTAGCGACCCTATACAAG
Organism: Brachionus rubens; assembly: GCA_022207745.1. Classification (NCBI taxonomy): domain Eukaryota; kingdom Metazoa; phylum Rotifera; class Eurotatoria; order Ploima; family Brachionidae; genus Brachionus; species Brachionus rubens. The sequence continues at coordinate 3,436,402 of JAJVHD010000005.1, forward strand.
GCTCTAATTGGTTCAATACTCGATTATTCCTTCCCTTGTATAAACCTAATCTCTAACACAAATCTAAATAAACCTCAAATCATACAAAATGCAGCAGTTCGTCCCATTCTTAAATTAAAATACGACACCCCTACAAACGTACTTCATCACGAGGCTCTTGAGAAGTTACAAATTCATTCAGTTGCTAACAGGCTCACTGAATTAACAGAGAACTATGTCAGGAGGGGTTTGGAAGGGTCTGTGCCATTAGTGGTTCGCTTAGCAAGTGAATACAGTCGAGGCTTCACTGGTAGAGATATCAAGTATGCAACTCCACTGTGTAACTGTCATCTAGTTTTAGATAACTTTTTATTGTAATTTCACTCTTATCTATAAAGGGTATTTCTATGAAAATCATGCCTTCTTCTTTCTTCCTTTTTATCTTTTCAGTATTTCATTTTATTTTTTTATTTTATTTTATTTTTTATTTTTTTAGACTCATTTTTTAATTTATTTTATTTTTTATTTTTTTTATTTTAATTCTTTCTGAAGGGGCCCTGCTCGAACAGAACACAAATAAATAAATAACAAGTCATTCTCAACAACATTATTGCCGACGTCACACAAAGCTCAGTTTTATGTCCTATCCTTTTTAGCATTTTTATCAATGATATCCCATTTTTAGCCACGAGTTTAGATCCCCACTACAGCTTAATTTACCAAATCAACTATTTAATCGACGCTTCAGCTAAGTGCCTAAACATTTTAAAACTACTAACCCACAAACTTAACCAAACGAGTCTAATCCAAATCTTCAATTTGCTCACTTCATGGATGCGGATTTGAATTGAGCGAATCATGCGAATTGAAAAAAAACATCACTTTGCCCACTCAATTGAAAATTAAGCCACAATTAAAGTTCAAATTTACAATCTCGTATTTAAGTACATCACAAAAAAAACCATTAACGATAATCATGTTATCACCACCACAATTAACGAATTCATTATGTTTAAACAATCAAGATCTCTCAAATCAAAAACCTTGCTTTATCTTCTTTCAGACTCCAAAGATAAAAGACGTATAAAGCTTGCTCTGGTGCTATAAAAAACAACAAAAAAAGATTGTCCAACGAAAACTCGACAAATGGATAATGTAAAATGAATTATTATCAATTTAGCTTCATAAAGCTGAGATAGACAAAAGATCAAATTCTAAGAATACTGAAAGTGGTAAATGACACTTCTTTTTTGTTTTTGATTTTAATGACTTTCGAAAAGTAATTTCTGAGATTTGTAGAGAATCGTCTGTTTTTTAATTAGATGTACAAAAAAATTTGGGTATTGCTGCTCAACTAGGAGGACACTTAAACTCGTGCAAAGACTAACAGGGTCCTCGGACAGATAAAAAATTCATTCAGATATCTCGGTCATGAGACGTTAAAGTCTCAATACACTGCACTTGGAGTATGCGGTTAGCTCACGTTAAGACCGACATTAAGATCTTAGAGAGAGTACAAAGAAGAGCAACAAAGTTGGTAAAACCGATCAAATCTAAACCCTATAAGGTACGCCTAAAAGAACTTAATTTAATGAGCTTAGAGGACAGACGCCGTAGGGGCGACTTGATACAAATGTACAAGTTGGTTAATGGTTATGAAGATATAAATTTGCTCAACGGTATCAATTTCGCAAAACCTACCACAATCAATCTAAGAAGGCAGCACAAAAGCCGATTAGTACGTGAAATCAATAAAAAAGGCTCATATAGATAAAATTTTATCACAAACCGAGAACATCATCGATGAGAAAGTTTTTGGGATGACACAAAGCAAATGCTCTCAAAGTCCATCAAAGGCTAAACGCCTTAGAGCGTTGGTATAGAATTTTTCTATACCGCATTTCACACTAACTAACTATGTTGATGCCGGCTTGCCTCAAGCTATGATAAATTAGTGAGTCTCGGGTATGTTTATTAGCATCTTTTCTTTTAGATAATCAGTTTTGTGCTGAGCAAAACGTCTACACAATCTGAATTAGTAATATCTGACATCATATAAGTAATCTAAGACCCCGAAAACCCCAGAAAACCAATTTTTTGATGGGGCTAAAAAATCAAATCAATTTGCAGCCAAATGTTAATGTGCTTTATTTAAATATTTAAGTACTTTTTGACTTAAAATTCTTAAACCTCGTATAGGAAAGCCCCAGAAAACATATATCATGGGGTATTTGAAAAAAAAATTCAATTTTTTTTTCAAATACCCCATTTAGAGAGGTCGTGGCCGAGTGGGTAAAACAACAGCTTTGGCAGCTAGTGGCACGAGTTCAAATCCTGGTCGAGTCAAAAAAAAATTGTAACGTTAAGAAAAAGTAATGATGGAAATGGATGAGTGTTATTAGTGTTGTGCTGCCTGGAAACGATCCGACTAGAGTCATCGACTAGTCATTCTCTAGATGGCCTGATACTAGAACAACTTTGAAAATCATCGTATTGGGACTCGCGAGTCGCTGTGACTTAAAATAAGGGCGTCGAAAGATGCAAACGTAGCGAGTATAAAAAAATTCTGTTATGGCCTACCCGGCTAAGAAGTCTAATCAGCTTCTGCAGCTAATAAAGTCTAGGATTGTTCTACTAGATGTTAGATCTGCACAGAAAAAGTACTACTACTACTACTACTAATTTAGAAATTTCCATTTAAGAGTACGACCCCCCCCCCCCATCTAAAATTTCATATTCAATTTGTGAGTCTTTTTAACCTGTTAATAAAAAACTGAACTTTTGAACTAAAAAAGTCTAAAATTTTCAAACTCAAGAGTTCACCTCGTTTTTGTAAAAACATAGAAAAAAGTTCTTTTATTTGCTCAGAAAAAAAATCTATCAACTTGTAACATTTCCAAATCATGTAAGTTTCATGTTAGTCAACTTTGTTTTTAATTTTTAAAAAAAAATTTTCTAAATCTTTCAAAATGAAAAAACAAGAAAATTTTTGTATTGCCTACTGATAAAGTTTACAGCATCAAAGGTAACTTTTTAGCTTTCAGCTCATACCTTCTTCCGATCATTAGAAATTAAGCATAATGAGATTTGACTGCAAAAAGCTAGGAGCGCATGGCCGAGTGGTGTGAGTCGAGTCCTATGGAGCGAGAGGTCTAAGGTACAATTCCCGATAGGGTAAGAAAATTTTTAGTCATCCTATGATGTCAAACGCAATTTAGAAGGCCAATCGTAATCGACTTGCATATCAAACACAAAGCCATGCGAATGTGCAATATACGGCACATTGTAACTCTAGATGGGTCCCTCCATTCGCCACCAAATGGGACTGATTTATAAATAATCAGGCTTGCGAGTCGTGGTGACTTAAAATAAGGGTTCCGAAAGGGGCAATGTAGCAAGTGTAGCGATCGGCTCACAAAAAATGAGTTAGTGGCAAAAGCGTTTCGGTCGTGGAAGAAAAAAATAAAAAACTGAGGGTTAGAGCTAAAATTTTTGATTTTTAACCCCATGAAAAAATTGGTTTTCTGGACTTTCCGAGGTCGTAGAATAACAAATTCAGAAAGCATGGAAGTTTCGAATTTAATGAAGCTTAATTAATCGTGATGTGAGTCCTATACTGCGAGAGCCTGTCATTACAATTCCCGCTAGGGTTGAACATTTGACATCATGTGATGTTAGACGAAACATTAAACACAAAACTATGCGGATATGCAACATACCGGGCATTGTAACTCTTAGTCCTCAATGATTTATAAAATATCAGACTTGCGAGTAGTGGAGACTTAAAATAAAGCTGGAGTAAGCTCGATCTGACATTACTTTTTACTAAGTATTTTGAAGACTTGGATGTTAATTCTCGTTGTCAATGAAAATTCAATTAATCTCAACTTACTTTTTTGAACACGTTTTAATTTATTTTTTTTCTTAGTCTCATTATCATTATTTGTACTAGTGATTGATTTCGTATCATCATCATCATCATTTTTTTTCGTTTTAACTTTTTTCTTTTTTTGTTCGTCTTTTTGCTCTTCGTCTTCTCCACTTGACGATACAAAAAAACTCAAATCAATAGTTACTGTTTTCGATAAAATTTTATCAATTAAAGCTTGATTTATTTTTTCCTCACGTTTAAATTTACGTTTTATTTCATCACGATTACGATGTGAAAAAAATTTTTGTATCATTGTAAAATCAGTGCCAACCATGCTTAATGCTTTATAAAATTTAGCTGTTTCACGTTCAGTCCATTTTTTAGTATGATGAAATTTACGATAACTATTATAAGTTAAATTATCACCTTGTTCATTTTCAACAATAGTACTCTCGTACACTGGTTCTTGATGTTCTCTTTGTATTACTAGACTTTCTTCGTTAATTTCAATCGTACCGTCATCATTTATTCTTAACTGAGGTGCTAAAGATACAACTGGTTTTACCGCCGAATACACCGAACTTGATTTTGAAGAAACGCTTTCTGGCGTATCGTTTGTATCATTTTCACTATTCAAAGTCAATGATGAACTCGAACGGTTAATAGAACCGATTATTTGTTCGTTAGTCGCATCTGGAATAGCCTCACCAGACTCTGATTTTCTTTAATAAACATAATCAAAAGTTTTCAATGATAAGAATTTTAAGAACTTACTTTGAAACACGCGGGTTAAAATACAAAAAATCTCTCATTCTAAGCTTAGACTTGTCTATTTTTGATGCCAAAACATCATCTGTACTTAAATTACTTTGTTCTTGTACATTTTTAGATAAAATTTTTTTATTTTTTTTTCTCTTTTCTTTCAAATTTTCTGACTCGATTTTTTTAAGCTTTTGAATTGCCTTGTACTTGATAATATTCATTATGTGTTCTTTACTAAATTTAGGGTTATAAGCTTGAGCGTTGTTAAGAAAAGCAGCTACTGGTACTGAACCATTTTGAAGGGTTGTAGTCAAGATAATTGGAGTACCCGGTTGAGATACACTGTGAATATGATGTGAAGGAGACGGTGCTGATTGATTGTTTATTAATTGTCTGAATGTGAGACTAGGAGAGTTTGATTCGTCGGGTTTTTTGACAGGACTTTTTGAGACATCTTCGTCGTGAGTGCTCGGTTTAGGAGAAAGAACACTGTCGACTAGTTGACGGGTTGTTTGCGGTGATGGTGGTGGTTCAGGTACATGATTTTCAGATTCTTTTGTATCGGGAAAATGTCCTGATATTTTACGTATACGAGCTAGACCTGTCGAGACGGCAATATTAGGTTGTGCTCGAGGAAAACGACTGCGTATACGAATTGGAGCTTGTGATGGCTTCGAAGAGGAATCTTCACTCATTTTTATTATTCTTTGATTTTGATTACGTCTAGAATTTTTTCATTTTTGACTCTCTCTCTCTCTCTAAACGAATAATTTCAAAATTTTTTTTATTAATTTCAAATGTTGGTAACAAAAAAAAATTTTTTTTTTTCTTCTCTTTTTTTTTTTGTTTTTTTAGTTTTGAAATTTTTTTTGAAGATTTATGTTTTTTATGTTCAATCGAATTTAGACAGCTTTATACTTTTAAAATTTTCGTATTGACGTTTATTTTGTCTTTGAGTCTTCAAATAAAAACATGCTGAAATACTTTTGATGCTTTTTATCCTCAAAATCCCTCCTTTTGATTTTCTTATGGTCATCTTTTAGGTGACACTTTGGACCCCAAAATAAAGATCTCATTTTTAGTTTTATTGAAAAACCGACTCGATAGGCATTTTCAATTAAAATTTAGAAAAATTAAAATTTTACCCATACCCCTTGTGTTTTTACAGACTAATGATACGGGTACTTTGTTTAAACACCTTATATCTCATTGTTGGAAAAAGATGTTTTTAATCTGAAGCTATTAGCCGATGGGAGAAAAATCGATAAATTTTGACTTCCTCGTGCAAAACTACTCCAGAAAACATGTATCTGATGATCCTAAAATCATAATTTCAGAGTTATGGTTTTGGGTGCTATTAAATGTGTGAAATCGGGTCATTTTTTCAAAAATCGAATAAAAAGTCTTAGAGACTTTAAAAACATGTTTTCTGTTTTGTAAGAGGATTTTAAATTATAAGTCAAAATTCCTGTATTTTTACCAAATTTCAAAAATATGCCTTTTTGCACCCCTTAGTACACCATAATTGAAAAAAAATTTGCAAAAATAGCCCCATAATTTTATGCCGAATCATCTCTTGTTGATGCTAGATTGTATAAAAATACGAGTTTATACGATTTAATTAAAAAAAATGCTGTTTTTTTACAGTTTTTACCCGATTTTAAATTTACGGAATTATTTTACCGGAACAATTTTGGTCCTGGCATCAATGGTAGCTTTTTAACTTTCGTTTTGTACCTTCATGGAAAGTATATCTTTTACCATTCATGAGATCTTGACTGTTTAAAAATAGCTCCTTAACACTTGGTACAAAAAAGCGGAGGGGTAGTGGTAAAATTCTTGATTTTTCAAACCCCATAAAAAAATTGATTTTTTGGGTGGTCGAAAATTTCAGATAGTGTGGAAGTTTTGCTCCGCGCGCACCTTACCTAAAATAACGTAATTACTCGATTTTAGTGACATGTCACTATATTTATAGTGACATGTCACTATAGTAGAAAACCCATCAAGGTCAAATTATTTTTGTGCCACATCTAGCAAAATTAGTCAATATTTTTTGATTTTATTCAAAATATTCAATTCATCCACACTATCGATGAACCTGAAATCACCTCGTCATCTTAATAACGACGAAAGCTTTGATTGATGGTCTAATGTTTATTAGTTATATAAAGTCATCTTTTTCATATAAAGCCTTTAATTTACAAAGTAATTGACCGATCATGTTTTGGGAGGAGACCTATTAAATTGTCTATTTCACACAATCAGTTTTACTAAGTCAATTACAGACATAGGGACTCGTTATTTTTCATAAGACTCGGACTCGAGTCTGAGTCTATGAAAAATTTTCAGAGACTCAGAAGTGCGACTCAGAGTCCTTAAGACTCGAGTCGAAAATTTTGTTTAGAATTTTTTTTTGACCGAACTAGTGTCCCTATATTAGCAATTCTACGCTCAGCAGGGCTACAAAGACCGTGGAATAGTACTAAAAAGATAATGATGGATGTCTAAATGAAGAAAAGCTTATAGAAAGAAAGAATTTAGTCATAAAGCGGTGGAGACATTGAACTTATTATTTGATAAATTTTTCAAACAGAACAGCTGACAAGAATAAGAAAACTGTTATGAGAAATAAAAATATTTCGTTTTCTTCTTTTTGATTTTAATTGATTAATTGATTTTGTAAAACCGCTTGTGTGAAAAAGAAATTTAATAAATCGCCATCCCAAAAATGATAAGTCTTTGATATTTTTGTGGGGAGTGAGGCTCATTTGTCATAATTTTTTTCAAACTGATCTCATGCAAGTCAATTCAAAGACTCAAGTCTTTTACTATATCTCTGAGACTCGGACTCGAGTCTGAGTCGCTAAATTTTAAAAGACTCAGGCTTAGAATCCGAGTCGATTTACAACAAGATAAAGACTCGGACTTGAGTCCATAAAGACTCGAGTCTCATTTTTGGAGACCCTATCTCTGGTCAATTATTCAATTAAAAGCAAAGAAGGGATTGTATCAGAGAAAATTTTCAAAATGAGACTCTTTTAAAATTTAGCGACTCTGACTCGAGTCCGAGCCTAAGAGATACAGTAAAAGACTTGATTCTTTGATATAATCTTATTTTTAAAATAAGGAGGTGATTTGAAAAAAAATTCTGGATGAGACCGGTTTGAAAAAAACTATGACTAATGAGCCTCACTCCCCTCTAAAATATCAAAGACTTATCATTATTGGGATGGCGATTTATTAAATTTCTTTTTCACACAAGCGGTTTTACAAAATCAATTAAAATAAAAAAGAAGAAAACAATATTTTTTTGTTCTCATAGCAATTTTATTGTTCTTTTTCTGGTCGACTGTTCTTTTTAAAAAACTTAAGTCAAGTTTTTTTAAACTTTAGTGAGTTATTCGTGCCTGTCAAAGTTTTGGTATATTATAGTGACATGTCTCTATAATATAACGACATGTCACTATAGTTGACACAAAATTTCTTAAAAAACATGATTTTTTGGCTATATTCGGTTATAGTGACATGTCACTAAAGCAAATTGAAAACCACCATTCGATAGTTAGTGACATGTCACTATAGTAGGGTATTCGGTTATAGTGACATGTCACTAAAATCGAGCAATTACGTTATAAGTTATAAAATCGGGTCTCCTCTATTAGGTGTTCACACAATATGTGACCATATCATGTTCACGGGTCAGGAACAAAATTTTCACCTTTTTTTTTGTACAATCTGGTGAACAAAAAAACTCATGTTCACATAAACAAATTTATGTCCACCTAATTTACCACATAATTTAATCACAAAACAGTTTAGGATTTTGAATCAGATGGCTGCGTGGTTGGCTCAGAGAAAGATAGCGGTTCGGTTTTTGGTTGATTACAAAACGATGATCGTTCAACAAATAATGATTTTGATAGTGAAGCCGAAGATGAACACCGCTAAGATGATAATGAAGACGTCAATGAAGAACAAACGGTTAAAAATGGTACTTTAAATTAAGAATCGAGTTCGGCAATAACTTATCATGACATAAATAATAGTTTCGATGATGCTGACGATGTAGTTTGTGAAGATGTGATGAATACGAAGCCTCTTTAATCAAGGATAAGGCAAAATTAAAACCAATTTATTACCAAAGAACAGCCGAGGTCGAAAAAGTTATCTGTTTGACTCAATTTTATATTTTTGAAAGAGAATAAATTTATTTTTGTAAATTTTTTCAAGTGGACTGCATAGGGCTTTGTTAATTTTAAAGTAATTCATCTAATTTACAACCTGTATAACCACAGTAAATTAGCATTTATTGTCTCTATTACACTCTGTTAACGTACAGACCGAAAGAGCTTTGTCAATGAGTGATTTTACGTATAAGAAAACTTAAACAATCATTTCATAAAAAATGAATAAATTTCTCAATATGACTTTCACAAATGATAAAACATTAATATTTTGGTAGTGAACATTTTGGGCGCATTATTTAGCCCATTTAGTTGACACTTGTTAACGGTTAACTGAATTCAGTGCTTCCATCTTACCGCTAACTTAAATAATTAACGGTCACGAGTCTCTACTGTTTGTATATGAATTGAACTGAAGTGATCGATAATGTTAAATGGTTTTTATGCTCCCTACCGAGCTAATATGATATTGGAAATGCCCAGTCAACAGAATTTTAAAGGTCTTTTAAAGGTTCTTTAAAGATTTTTCTAAAGGTTTTTTAGAGGTTTCCGGACATTTTTTTTCTAAAGATCTTTAAAGATTTTTTAAAGAACAGTCTTTATTTCGAGAAAATCGCCTCAAAATTGAACCAAAACCACAGATAAAATCAGTACAATACATACCAAGAGCAAATAAATGGCTTTAGTTTCAGTTGGGACTGAAATTTTTTTCAAAGATGATATCCGATTTATTGTGAAGAGACTAAGCGAAATAAAACTTGATCATAGTTTACCAGACGGCAAAAAAACTTTGAATTTTATTTTTTGACGAAATCAAGTTTTGGTTCTTAATATTTTTCGCGGCATGATTCATTCGCAAATCGGCAGGAGCAGGTTTGTCCAACCGACTTTGTAAATAAATTTTTCTAAAAGTTGTCACTCTCCCATAAACTAACAGAAAATACATTTTTCTACTCTTTCGTTTTGTATTATGTATGCCACCCAGTCAACATAATTTTAGAGGTTTTTTTTGATCAAGTTTTATTTCGCTTAGTCTCTTCACAATAAATCGGATATCATCTTTGAAAAAAATTTTGTAACTTTTTTTTTTATAAGTTTCATTTTAACCCTTAACCGCCCGTTGGATCATATATGATACATTTTTTAAACATCGTAGTATTACGTCTTATCATAACCAAAAGCTAATGATTTATATATAAAATTAAACCTCTTCAAAAGACCTATCTACCATAGATAAAAATTTATTAATTTTCATTTCGGTTCCTTTTAAAATGTTTCACCTAATTTCATTTGTTTTTAAATTTAAAAAATAAAATAGTTGATTTGGTTTATAAACACATCCTCTTTCGATTAACATACTTAAAATGTATAAAGCTATTTTTCTGGAATATTTTGGGACGATAAAAATGCTGTAGTATTCAGAAATTTAATTAAAGAATTCTTTCAAGAGATAAATTCACTTGAAGTTATGTATCACATTTGATACAACGGGATCTTGTGCACGATTTAAATTTAACTCTCAAAAGTATCATTTAATAAAGGAAAATATTTATTTAAATTGAATTTTAGAAAATTATCTTTTTCTACATATTCGAAAACCTATGGAAAATTATTCTTTTAAAAGAATTAATGATTCTTTAAACAAAGTGATATCTGAGACTAAATGACCGAATACAACTTTTTTGGTTAAATTTGAGGAAAAACGCTGTAAATTTTGACAGGAACATTAGTGACAACTGAAAATTTGTAAGTTAGTAGAGCTTTTAATGAGCTTCAAGATGATGGGTTGCTATTGATTCTTAATTTGGAGGGAGGGACCAAAGCCTAATCTAAGGCCACAAAAAACGCATTTTTTTGGATTTTCGGTAGTTACTGACCCAAAGGTAACATATTTTTAAATAAAAATACAATTAATTTGTAATTTAGGATCCAAGCTTTCATTTATAGGGTCAATATTTGTTTTATTACTTTCCAGTTAAAAGCGCTGAACTTTCAAACAGTCACAACTCCTGTTGGACGGTAAACTTAACAGTTGATTTACGGCTCATGGTACTCCTAGATTTCGATGGTTGTCAAGGCTAATTCCCGCCAAACTTACGTAATTTTAGGTGCAGACTATCGCTATGATTTTTATATTTTGGAAATAGTAAATTGTATATTCGATATTAGGCACAAAAGTCATCTTTTAAATTAAGTATTGAATTCGAATTGTTAAAAATATTAAATCAGAATTCTCAAGCTTGTATAATCTCAAACTAAAACATGTTAGGAACAAAAATAAAAAAAGACGAATTTAAATCTTCAAATATAAATAAATAAAATGTTTCTACGTAATTCTCATTAATTTTAGTTTTTTAATAGTCTAAAACAAAAGTCATACTTAGTTTCCTACTTTCATCCCGTTGTATCACATATGATACAAAAAAAAAGTACATAATGTCATGAATTTTTTTTCCATTTTTGAACTATTTCTGACCTAACTTTTCATGTAGATTTCAAATTTTTTATCGGATTTTCGGTATCTTGAAAATTGAACAAGCGGGCGTTTAAGGGTTAATAAAAATTGAAATATTTTAAGCTCCACCCTCCTCATTTTAAAGGGGTATTTTTTATATTATTTCATTTTATTTTAGTTTAATTTTCATTTTCGAATTTAAGACAAAATATTCAAAAAAAAATTGTAAGTATCTTTTATCCTTATTTTTAAGTTATTCAATTATTAAAATGAGTCATATGTTAATTTTAGAGTCAAAATCTTCCAACTTAGTTAATTTTGTAAGTTTACTGAAATCTTTCATTTTGAATTTTCCTTACTTTTTTTTTAACCGTCAGTTCAAGCGAGAATTCTCAATTGTGGTACAGTCAAACCTTGTATAACGAATAGGGAAAAAAGAACCGGTAAAATACAACAATTTAATGAAACCCATATTTGAATCCCCACCATTTCGTTATATGGAGGTTCAACTGTATAATAGATTTTTCATCGTGATTCAATTAAATCTTAGCTCAGAATTAAATCAAAAACACAACTGAAATCAGTGCAATACATACTAAGAGCAAATGAATGACTCTAGTTTCAGTTGGAACTGGATTTAATTCCGTATTAAGCTGCATTCTTTATCATACCGTAAACTCTTGACTACTACTCTTAGAATTAAGTCGGAAGATCCACTTTAACTCTAGATCAAAAATTAGGTTATACTCTAATGGAAAAGGGTTGTCTTGAAAAACTAAAATTAAAATTTAGACCCTTTTTTATTAGCGTTAAACCTAATTTTCGAGCTAGAGTAAAAGTGGATCTTCCGACTTAACTCTAAGAGTAGTGGTCAAGAGTTTACGGTAGTTGTTTGTCTTATTCTACGTAGACAAATACAAACCTTTAGAACACAGGTTAATACAGAATGATATTCAGTCCCAACTGAAACTTAAGCCATTTATTTGCTCTTGGTATGTATTGTACTGATTTTATCTGTGGTTTTGGTTCAATTTTGAGGCGATTTTCTCGAAATAAAGACTGTTCTTTAAAAAATCTTTAAAGATCTTTAGAAAAAAAATGTCCGGAAACCTCTAAAAAACCTTTAGAAAAATCTTTAAAGAACCTTTAAAAGACCTTTAAAATTCTGTTGACTGGGCACTCAAGACCATTAATTTTGGTGATCATGTTCGTGCTGTCTTAGTGATTAGAGCATTAAATGGTAAATCTAGGGATCCTAGTTCAATTCCCCTCGATTGCTAAAAAGTTCAGGAAAAAAAATGTTGTCCAGGGTTCAAGCTTGCTTTGAAGGAATAAATTATGTATCACGTGGTGATCTTGCCTGATAAAGGCTTCATAAAGATTTTTTGAAGATTGCTCTTTAAAATTTGAGTTGTTATAATTGTCTTTATAAAATCTCTATTTTGTCTTTAAAAAAGGGGGTTAAATTTAAAGATATTATAAAGCTTCTTTAAAGAGTCTTTAAAAAACCTCTAAAATTATGTTGACTGGGTGGTCAGAAGAAGATTTCAAAACCTCGAAATCGTTAAATAACTGGGATGATAGTCTTCCTTTCCTTTCCATTCTCTTAGATGGAGTTTGTCAAATTACAAAGACAATTTGATAAAATATCATGAATACCTCACTTTTAGTTCAAATAAACTACCGTAAAACCTTGACATTAGCTCCAAAAATTGGAGGAATTGAACATTGATAAATAAACCGATTTTATTACATACAAAAGATGAGTCATTGAAAATTTTAATTGAAAAAAAAAGTGAGTCTCTCTTATTTATTCAATCTGTACAAGCCAGCATTATATGTCAATAGCTGTTCCTTGGTTTTTAAATCAACCAAAAACTTGACTTGTTCAATTGTCAAGTCGGGATTAGCGTACAACTTTAACCATGCATGTATACGTTCCAATGGTAAACATCCACCACTACGTAACATACTTTGTGTAAAATTCCAATACAAACTTATTTCATTTTCTTTCAACACTTCATTTACTTTTTGAGTTTTTTCGATTTCTTCATCGATTTCGACTAAATTTTTGTTTTTGTTCAAACGAGCGCTTTCTTTAACCAAAGTGTACACTTCATTTGCCACGTCTTCATCACCAGAAGCACTCACTTGTTTCAATAGACCTTGAACTTTCCAATAAAGTATCTTTTTTTTCAATGCAGATGAACACATCTTGAGAACACTTGCAAGCTCATTAACCACCCAAGTCTCCTTTTCTTGAAATTTTATAATAACTGCTGCATGAATTGGACTTACATCGAACTCAAATTGTTGTTTCCCGACTTCGATTTCAAGCTTAACCAAGCCGAGTGTGTTCTTCCATATCAAAGTCCTGTTTCCCTTAAACGCTTCGTAAGACTTCATAAATTTTGTTTGAATCTCTTCTAATTGTTGCGGTAACTCGATTTTTTCTTCCTTTAACTTTGGCCAAAATTGTTCGCTCAAAATTAAACACTTTAAATTATGTTGATTGACTTCCAAATCTTGAATCCTCTCGACCCCTGTCTGTTTAAGCTGTTCTAAAATATTCGAATTGATACGTTTTGACTCGCTTATGTCTTTTAACATTGCCTCACACGCGAATAAATTTTGTTCACCGAATCTTAGCTTCAGTAATTCTAAGTTACGTATCTCTTTTTCCATGTTGAACGAGTAACTTGAGAGTAAACGATCGCCTAAAAGTGTCTTGTACTCATTAACGAACATGTCTTTACTACCGTATATGTTGACCAACATGCTTATGATGTTTGATTTAGAAGAGTCTGGACTCGAGTCGGAAGGAGCGTCGATTGGATCAGGTTGCCATGTACGCCATGATTTTGTTTTCGAGTCCAAGACTGCTGAATCAGCCGTATTCGAGTCAATAACATCAACATTACCTTCATAACTGTACAAATCTTTACAAAATTCTTCCATTAAATCGTTTGAAGACTCGTTATCATCGGTTAAATTACTCACAATACACTTGACTGTATCATCACGGTTGCGCAAATACTTCTTTAAAGGCTCGCATATGTTCTCCATCATAACTCCTGTTGGGTCTAAGAACATCAAGGCTTTGATAGCAGAGACATAAGCGGTTAGAATATCAGATGTGTTTACACCCGGATGAAGGAGTCTTTCCTCAATTGATTGTTTAAGAGTCCTAATCAAATGGGATCTCAAGTTAGTCTTTGTGAGACATGTTTTGAGATCTTGTACGGCGCTTTTAGAATCAGGAAAGTCTATAATTATCTCAAAGAGACGCTTAATGCGACAATGTGCGTAGTTTGTGTACATAAAATGTAACAATTGTTTGTTATAATTTTGTAAATGTTCCAAATTTGTTTGCGATGAGTAAATCAAACGTATCCATCCGAGTATAATTTTGTCCAACCATTGTTTAAAGGACTCTATAAATGATTCTTCATAATTTTCAATTGATGTATTCTCAATGTGTAGACGTATCTTGTTCTCGACCACACCGACAACTACGTCACCACATAAATGATCAAACAAGTTCAAATTGAATCTTAAACAAAAAGGTCATCATTAGAAACAGGCGCTTATACTTTGGAATCCCAATCGATTTTTTACAAAAATTATATTGGCATTAATGGCATGACAAATGGGTCAAAATAACATATCAACTTCATTGGCTCTCTAAATAGAAATAATGTACAGATGAATGTAAAAGTTTGATTTACCGAAATTTATTTTCGATTTTCAGGAGCCGAGCATAAGTCGAGTTTTTACCCTGAAAATTTTTAAATAATCTTAAGATGATCTATGACCCCTGAAATTAATGCCTATATGTTTTTTTTTTTAAAATGAGATTTTTTTTGACACCCTACGTAGCTTCCAAAATGGCAAATAAACTCAAAATATCAATAAATTAAATGACTTACAAAATATGGTTTATATTCAAGAACTTATCAATGAGGACATGATTCTCTCTAAGGTCACTCAAATCATTTGTTTGTTGAGATTCGTCTTCATCATTTTCACAAATCTTGTGGTAATAATCGAACAAACTTTTAAACAAAAAGACTAAAAGATCAAAATGTTTGTCACTAAGTCGTTCGAATAAGATCGAACGTTGATAATCGATGAGATCATTGATGTTATTTGAGTTTGGGTATTTCAAGTTAAATTGTTCGATTCGATCAAAATGTTTTTTTAAGTCATTAAAATATTTGTTGAATATTTCATTTAAACGTGTGCATACATCGATTAGAATTTGGTGCGATTCGTTTTGAGACAGGGTTGAATCGTCTTGATTAGTGTTTGTTTCGTTCAAAGAAAGGACTTTAAAAGAGTTACTAGTGTTTATACTTTCGATTAGAATGTCCAAGTCATTGGTTAGATTTGTCAGGATTCGATCGGTTAAATCGTCTTTGAAATTGTTGAGCAGAAATGTTGGTATCAGATGGGATAGATTTGTTTTGTCCAATTCATTCAATTCAAAATTAACTGTGCACATCATTTTTGAGGAAAAAGAAAATCTATTTTTTTTCGCTCTGAATTTTCAAAATTGAAAATTAAGTGTAATTTTTTGTTCGGGAGTCACGTGACATGACTTAATTCAGACAAAAAATGCAAAAGCTACTTAAGGTTTAGCCGTAGACACAGTGAATCAGAAATTTACGATTTTTGTTTTCAGGATTATCTTTAGTCGTTCTCAGACATTGCAAGTGTTAAACTTGAGCAAAAAGTTTTATTTTTAACCACAATTTAGAACAAGGACGGGTTAATTTATTTTTTTATACAGAGTGTCTATTGACACACTATGTGTCAATAAATTTAAATTTTGAATTTTCATAAAAATTCCGAAAATACAAGAAGGCTTCTGAGAAAAAAATTTCATTTAACGTAGCGAGTATAAAAAAATTCTGTTATGGCCTACCCGGCTAAGAAGTCTAATCAGCTTCTGCAGCTAATAAAGTCTAGGATTGTTCTACTAGATATTAGATCTGCACAGAAAAAGTACTACTACTACATGATTTTATCTCATATCAAATGATTTCCACTTATCTGATAGTAGATGATCCCGTAATGGCCATATCTTCTGATACAAATTGTGTTGTCTGATACATGTTGTAACTCTGTTTGTCAAAAAGTAGTGCCTCTAATTGCCAGGGTTTGATACACCAAATAGACAAAAAATAACCTCCAAATTGCAATTTATAGCCAACCAATGGTGGAATCTTCGAACAGGGCCGGCGCCAGACCAAAATTTTAGGGGGTGCTAAAATCCGAGTCTGCTCTAAACGACCCCACCCCTGACGACTAATACGGACAACCTAAAATTTGAGATCGAACGAAGGTTAAGACAGTCATAAAGCATATTATTTGATCCGAAATTCAGCATCAGTTTGATAGAGAATGATTAATTTTTTTAAGTGTAAGAAGGGTTATTGCTAAAACAAGGACCACCTTTTTTATACGCAGTTAATTTAAGCCTATTGTGTGCCGCTGAAATTGATGTAATTAAAGTAAGAAAAAGGATTCGATTGTTTATAAATTTTTTAACGATTTTCAAAAGTTTTTGAAAAAAAGGGCATCTATCTAGCAAGAAAGAGCACTAAAAAGACCACTAGAAAATCGGTATCCGTTAACCACTGGGCTTTTGGTTCTGCGGCAAAGTGGTGGTCCGTTGAAATTTTCAAGTTATTTTATCCTTTTTCGCAACTGCAGTGGGAACTAAAGGTTTTAGTGCTTAGCTCTAGTTACAGCAAGATAGAGCATAAAAAGTTGTACCAGAAAATGTGTCTGCTGAACCAGCCAGACCTTTTTCTGGCAAAAAATGATGGTTCATCTGTATTCTAAAAATTTCAGGCCTGTTGTTGCTTTTTAGAGTCTTTAGCCCGAATCAAATATCCTCTAGTTTAGCTTTTAATTTTGCAAGAAAGAAAATCGGTGTTCGGAAACTGGCGGGCCTTCAGGTAGGCGGAAAAGTGGTGGTCCGTTAGTTTTTTTATGTGTTTTCTTTATTTGAGCAAGTCTGTAGCCCGAACCAAAAATTCCAGAACTTAGCAACCTGGCCCACAAGGAAGAGCACAAAAAGATGAACAAGTATATCAGTCTTTGAAAACCAGGTGTACGATACTTCTACACCAAAAATTACGTAAAAACGTGCCTAAAAAAGCCGCCTGTGATTGATTGATTGCGGTCAATCACATCTTTTTTAGGCTTTTTTGTTTAGAGAAAATTCGAAAAGCTTGAATAAACAAATAAAGTACATATTGGCCAATTTTTGTATTACGGTTTTTGACATATAGATCGTTAGGGACAAACAGTAGTCGAAGTAAGGTAAAAGGAACGTTTTGAAAAATTGAATTTTTACGGATGTAGCCAAGTAGAAAATGCGTTTGAGCCAGTAGCGTAGCCAGACCTTAATAAGAGGTACGGCGGCACCGCCTCCCTGAGGGTGGAAGGGGGGGCTATTCCCTAGCTATGGTCCCTAGCTATTCCGTCCCCTCACTCAAAATTTAGTAGTTCGCCTCACGTGGATACGCCACTGAGTACTTCTCATCAATGATACAGCCTGAAAACATTCGTTCGTTAGATAATGATGTTAAGGTCAACAATACAAAGATTCTCAAGACCACTCACGTCCTGATTTGAAAAAACCATAAAATATGTTTTTGACCAATTAGTAACGTAAAAAAAGTAAAACAGTTTCTAGACGTTAGAAAAATTTAGGTACATTTGACCAGAAACTATTTAACCATCGCAGGAATAAAGTTTCTTTATTGTATATTCTTCTGAAGTTTCAATAAATCAAAATGTTTTTTAATTTTAAATTTTTTTTGAATTAGGCAGCTGGTCTTTGACAAATCGACTTTAAAGTACTGTCACAATTAAGATCATTATAAAAACAATCTTCCAAAAAATAAATACAGTCTTTGTCTTTGACTAAAGGACATATAGTGTTGTCGACATTTATACGTGGATTAACTCTCCAACTCCAAGTACCACTGCTTCCATCCTCTTCACCACTAGTCCAATATTTTTCCGTAGGATCAACTATAGTACTTATAAATTCATTCAATTCAACGCTTTCAATTGAAACAAACGTACTTTCTATTCCTCCAACTTTAACATCCTTAAACATATTTTTTAAAGTTATAAGTTTTCAGTTTCTATAGAAAAAAATAAAATACGTCGCATGAATCATCTGCATTGTCATGTTTTTTAGATTCAGTGGAAATAAAATAACATTTGTCATTAAAATAGGTTTCGCCTGTTAGACATTTTTTACACCGGTTGCCAATGGTAGAGTAACCACCTGGTTTTGCACAATCACATAAACCTGATGTTGTATTACAAAAAGTACCTTGGGTTAGTGTTTGACATTCATAATCATTTGTACACGCTGAACCATAAGTCAATGCCGATACACAACTTGTACCACTCCAATAATATTCACTGAATTTTACACGATTACAATCACAAATACCTGTGCCAGAAGGAGACGGACATGTACACGATGATGTACACACCAAATTTTCACTTGGATTACAATCCGAACTATCAGTACAAGTCGAATATGAATAAGTCAATTTACACTCATAGCCAGCCGAGTACCAAGTGTATTTAGTCAAGCATGAACACTGATTACTTATACAATAGAGTCCCAAGTCACTTCTACATTGATAATCAGCAGTACAATAAACACCGTTAAGATATTTGTCAATACATTGACTTGAACCTTCATCAAAATATTGGGTCGTTGAACAAGAACAATTTCTGAATGACGAACAATACATTGGTGATATACACATTCCGTCAAATGAACACGCTTCTCCTTCGCCTACTTTAGCTTTACATTGTAATGCACTCGTATCATAATATTGAGTTGAATAACAAGTACACTTGGTACCATCACAAATAGTCAATTGAGAGTCTAAACACTGTATATCCGAAGTACATGTTTGACCATAAGTTTTTTTTGTCACACAAGTACTTCCATTCCAGTAATACCTTCGAGAAAAAAAATTATAAAAATTGCTTTGAAGGGTTTATTTAAAAACGCCTACACAGCCGAGTCGATACAATCGCACATTTCAATCACTGAATTACACACCAAGTTTGAATTAATTTTGCATTCATCACCCGAACATTCTAAACCATATATTTTTCTATCCAGACACTTTGAATCAGTTGAACTCCAATATTTAGTCGAAGCACAACCGCATGTCGAGTACAAACAAGTTAAACTTTGTGTTGGATCGCAATTACTTGTATAAACACAACTCTCACCATACTTTGACAAATCAACACATTTATAAGAATAATATTTAGGAGACTCGCAAAGACATGTTTTATTGATACACTTTAAGTTTAAAGCTTTGGCACAAGGTATTTTTGCGCACGATTCACCGTATATTGAATCGGGTCTAATGCTTCCAAGAACTGTTAAAGAGACAATAAAAAAGGTTAATAAGAACAACCAGATGATGCAAGCAACATAAACAAGCCATCTTGGAAGTTCAATGAGACCTTTTTGTAATAGCTCCATGTTTAAAACAGCTTCTGATTTTTGAACCTTGTATTCGAATTGATAGAGTTCGGCTTTATCTTTTTCAGGATTTTTTGGATAGCCCTCTAAAATGTAGGACTGATTATCGACCAAGAAGGTTTTTACAAACTTTTTTCCTTCACTCATTTTTTTTCGTTGAATAAAAAATAATTTTCAGATAAATTAATACTCATGTATAAGAAGCCATTTAAAAACTTGATTTTTAATTTTTTTTTAAAACCTTATAAATCGAGAATGTAATCAAAAGTTGTTAAATTAGAACCAAAAAAAATCAGTAAGACGCTTCTAAAATGTTAAGCCTCCCTCCCATTTTTTCATCCGGGCTTGGGACCGGCCGAAGGCATGGTTACGACTTCTAGTTACAGTGGGACGTTCATCATAAACAGTGTCACTCATCCGAGTCTAAGACTGCGAACTCGACGACTGTTTAGACTTAGCTTGGAACCACAAACCAAGCGTATTCACCAGAAGGAGAATACTTAACTTCGTAAACTAGGTCTACATCTATTTCTCATGCTTTCATTTATTCAACGGCTATGGAAAATAGAAAATCGAATTTCGTAATATTTAATTAATTACGATGAATGAAAAATTCAATTAAGAGTTTATTTGTTTAATGAAAAAAAAAAAATTTGCTCAAGACTTTTGAATCGGATTTTATTTAATTATTACTTTCTCAAATAATGTAAATAAGAACAAGATTTTTTTGTTGATTTTTAGACTCCATATTGTTAGATATTTTAGATTTAGATTTCTTTATTTAAAATTGATTCGTACCCGATGAAGGTAAATTGCACAATTTTTGCAGAGTTACAGTGTAACCTCGATTTTGTTACCTTCTATTTTGTGAAACCGCGATTTTGTGAAATAAAAAAGAGAGACGTTCCTAATACATTTAATGTATTTCTGGTTTGAATTTGTGAAATTTTACTTTTGTATAATTTTTTGCATTTACCCAGACACTTCACAAAATCGAGGTAGCTCTGTATAGTTTTTAGAGAGAAAAAGTTAAAAAATTATTGTTATTGTTTTTCTTCGGCTTTGTGAAAAAGTCGTACATGAGTCTTGATACCTGCTCTAGCTTTGAATGGTTTATTACAGTAAGAACAAATAGTGGTTGGAGTAACATTTTTTACATTGGGGATGCTTAACGTTGCTTTTGGTGGTTCTCGCTTGGTTTGTTTCTCAGAGTTTAGTCGGGTTGTGCATTTCTTAGGCAAATTGCTTCCAATAACATATGCTAGAATGTCATTGGCATATTGTTGTAGGTTGGTGTTTTGCGGTAGCTCATCGTTAATGTGATCCTATAAACAGCTTCAACTTCTTTTCGAGCCTGCTCTCTCGTTATTAACTACAACGCGCTGTTTCCGGTCGCTAAGGTTTGCTGCGATCCAGGATACAAGCCAGCCAGGTAGTTGTTCATTGAGCTTTTCGAGTAGGACTTCAATGGAAAGCTTTCGCGAAATCGAAAAGTATTGACAAGACTATAAGGTTACGATCTTTTGACTTGTTCTCAGACTAACTAAATTGAGTTTCAAAAAAATTTATTCAAAAAAAAAAGAATTAAAAAAATTTTAAAATCTCAATATTTCGAATTTTCTAAAATCCAATCCATATAATAACTAACTCTGGTGTACACTCTTAAATAACAAAATAAAAATTAAATATTGTTAAATCAGATTAACAATATAAAATACCCTGGTGAATGTTTTTGATTACATGATACATCATATGATAACAAACCAGATGTTATATACTTTTGTTCACCATTTACATCACCTAGAGTGTAAACAGAAGAACCAAAATCACCTTTTGAAAAAATTTAAAATTTTTCAATTCTTAAAATTTCTCTTTTTTATGTTACCATGACAATTTCCATAATTCAAGTCATACAAATCATACTCGCCTTAAAAATTTTAATAATTTTTGTCTTCAACTACTAGAAACAACAATACTTACCAGCACAAAATTGGGCATCCCAATTTTTTGCTTTCTCAGGATGAACATAATCACACATTGAACTGTTGAACATGTGCAATATAGTGTTCGACATTTTCCAATTCATCCAATTTGTGCTTGACCCATAACCTGCAATATACCCATAATCTTGTTCACTCTCTGGAAATTTGTTTGAAGTACGATTAGGTAGACAGGTTATTTGAATGTAATCGTTTAACTGAATCGGTTCTTTAAGTTTTATTAACGCTATGTTATTTTCCAAAGTGATCGGATTGTACTTTGGATGCTTTTCTGAAATGAGTCAAAAATACTAGTAAAAATTTTAGAGGAAGAATTACAATTTTAATTTGATCGAGTTCGGCCATTTCAGTGTGAGGCAAATCCATATAATAGAAGACAAAATTATCCAGACCAAAGAAGAAGGCGTACATTGTCTCTAAATTTGGATAAAAATTGTTTGGTTCAACTTTAACTGTATAAGTTTTATCTTCCCATCCATAATAATATTCAAGTTGATCAAAAATACAGTTTGCCGATGTCAAAACTTTTTGAAGTTTTAAAAAAATCCAAAAAAAAAGTAATTTTTAAAACTTTAAATTACCGTAACGACGGTTTATTAGCGAGATTCCACAAAATTTATAAAAACCAACAGCCGTTTTACCTTCAGTTACTTTTAAAAATGTAGAATAAAAAAATTCCAAAAGTCCTGCTGCTGGCCAACTATATGCATTTGCAAATCTTCCACTTATTGATACATCTTTTTCAAATTTACTCAATCCACATTCTTAAACATGATATAGTAACCCCTTTTTTGATTAGGATTTTATTTTTTTTAAATTACCATCACAATGATCTCTACCATTACCGCCAAAACCATAATTGCAAATACACTCTCCGTAAAATGGACGATTGTAACAAGTTGCATTTGGATGACAGACTGTGTACAAACATGGTCCTTAAAAATTTAAAAAAATGTAACTTACAGTCCAGTCGACTCTTTTAAATTAACTCATACTAATTCCTGTAACTAGTGCAGCTGTAAGCCCACAAATAATAATAATCGATAAGAAAACGCACCCAATAATACTAAAAATCACTTTAAGTCGTTTAAAATTTGACATTGATTTTGTGTCAGTCATGATGTAAGAAAATAATAAATTTTAAGAATGAAAATTTACTTATCAAAAGGTATTTAATCAGTACATTTTAATTTTTTTTTTCATTATTTGAGCATGGATTCCCTTTAAAGGAATTAGTAGTTGACTGAATGGATACCGGTATTCGACAAAAAAGAACAAGAAAATGTCATATAGAGTGCATAATTTGAGCCTATTGATTTATATTGAAATTAAGACTTTTTAAATTTTAAAAATCGCTCTCCCATTTTCTCACCCGAACTTGGGACCGGCAGACGGTATGGTTACGACTCTAGTTACAGTGCGACGTTCATCATAAACAGTGTCACTCATCCGAGTCTAAGACTTCGAACTCAACAACTGTAACTTGCTGGACGAGTCCAGCAAGTTACAGTTGCTTTCAAATTTACACTCGCTTTCAAATGTATCTTCAAAATTACCTTTGTGAGTCTTCATGTTCAACAGCTTTTCTGTGAATCTCGACAGCCGTATAGTTCGTTAAATTTTTTTTTTAAGGATTCCCAACTATGGTCGATTGAAGCCGTTTCCCATTTCCTATAACACCGCAAAGCTCTATCTTTAAGGTAAGGCGCTAGTTCGTCTACCAATACATCTAAAATTTATTTTATTCTTTTTGGCCAATTTTTCAACAACATATATCAATTCATCTAAAATATCATTATCTGAGGCCTTAAACACTGGAATACTACTAACCCAGTCATTTTTTATCATTAACTGACCGTTCTAGATTCCACGTTGGTTTCACTTCTTTTGATATGAGTTCTCAAGGCTGTTTTCTCTGCTAATAGTGCGTCCACTTGCTGAGAAAGTCTCTCTTTTCTTGGTTTATTAGTATCGTGATCCTAAACTGTTCAAAGTATCCTGATAGTCTGTAAATCACCTCGATCATCCTCTCTTTTAGTGATACCTGATTGAAGTTTAATTTGTCAGTTACTGTAACCTTGATGAATTTGTCAAATTATTTAAGGCTAGCTTGGAACCACAAACCAAGCGTTATTCTCCAGAAGGAGAATACTTAACTTCTTTAACTAGGACTGATTCTTAATTTAGACGGTATCAGCCTCCCTCCCATTTTCTCATCCGGGCTTGGGACCGGCCAAGGCATGGTTACGACTCTAGTTACAGTGGGACGTTCATCATAAACAGTGTCACTCATCCGAGTCTAAGACTGCGAACTCGACGACTATTTAGACTTAGCTTGGAACCACAAACCAAGCGTATTAACCCGAAGGAGAATACTTAACTTCGTAAACTAGAGTTTAGTTTTTCATATTAAAACTAATAAAATTAAAGAAAGTATATTTTTTTATTTAAATTATCACAAAAATAAAAATCATTCATAAATGTAAAATCAATAAATTTAAATTTTTGAATTAAATTAAAATTAGTTTGAAATAAAAGATTAAACATTTCATCAAATACATAATAAAAATCACTATTCGAATATTTAAGTAAATAATGTTTATAATTTAAATCCATTTTTATAAACGTTAAATTCATTTGTGTTGTTTTTTTTAATTGAAATTTTTTCTCTAAATCAATTGTTGAACATGTACGTCCATTTAAACGATCTATTTTTTTGACTAATTTTTTTGATTTTACAAATATGAGAATTTCATGTTTATTTGAACCTAATAAAATAATATCATTATCGTTCAATTTTGCTTCGTTTTCTTTTGACTTTACACTAAACGAAAATATTTGCTCCAATCTTCAAAACATAAAAGAATTTATTTTTAGATTCAGTGGGAGCAAAACGTCCACACTAATTGAGTTTATCATTTTTGACTTTATTATGTTAATCTACCACCTCAAATGGGGGTTAAAAATCAAAAATTTTTACTCTAACGCTTTTTGCAGTCAAATGTCAAAGTGATTTTCGTAAACATTTAATTACTCATGATTGGAAGATGATTTTGTTGATCTGAATATATGAGCTAGAAGCTAAAAAGTTACCATTAACCAGAAATATGAACCCATTAATTTTAACGTATTAAGTGGGTAAGGGTTACCTAAAAAAATCAAGTTTTGGATTCGGAAATTTTTGATTTCAGGTATAGGTCTGGGTTAGGTAACCCATAAAATTCGAAAATAATTTGGTTTAGGACATAAACACCCACATTTTATGGATTACCCAACCCTGACCTATACCTGAAATCAAAAATTTCAAGGTAACCCATACACATTCAATACCTTAAGATTAATGGGCATATGCATATGTCTGTCAATTACGCTCAGACCCTGATTGTTAAAAAAAAACGTCATTTTTTAGTCAAGTTCTTTTCGGTCCAAACACAGGGTCCCTCCTTACCCATGTATTCATATGCGATTCTTTTAACTTTCTATCATTTTTCCTTTTCGGGAAAAATTATAGCAAAAATTGCAATTTTATTACTTAGGTAAGATTCCGTAAATGCAAAACGTCCACACTATTTAAGAAATTGATTTTCGAACTCAGAATCGTAATCTACACATATGAAAACCTAGGATAGCAAACCTTTTAGGGGTTGTCGGAAATAATTTTTTCATACCCAAGGGGTCTAAAATGGCCCTCAAAAACCATACTTTACTTTTTAACCTATAACTTTTTTATTTATCCATCAACCCAATATTATTTATACATATTCGGAAAGAGCGTAAAATTGACTACAAGAGTAATGTATTGTCAACGATCACTGGCTTATTTGAAGAGTGCAAATTAACTTTTTTTTTACATAACTTCTGCAGTATTTAACTCACGCCGATGATTTATACCAATTAAACGAAAATGTAAATAGTAAAACCAACAAATTTTCCAGAATTTTATCTAATTTCAGAAATGGAATAAATCATCGGCATGAGGTAAACACTGCGGAAGTTTTATCAAAAAAAGCAAAAATTTGCTATTTTTCTCTAAATTTCCACCCTTAAAATAACTCAGGGATCGTTGACAATACATTAATCTTGTAGTCAATTATACGCTCTTTTCGAATATGTTTAAATAATATTTGGCTGATGGATCAATAAAAACGCTATAGGTTAAAAAGCAAAGTATGGTTTTTAAGGGGTTTTGACAGTTTAGACTCCTAGGGTCAGAAAATTTATTTTCGAAAACCCCTAAAAGGTTTGCTATCCAAGGTTTTCATATGTGAAGATTACGAATCTGAGTTCGAAAATCACTTTCTTAGATAGTGTAGACGTTTTGCATTTACGCAACCTTATGGGAATGGGGATTAGGCTTCAAAAAGCGCAAGGGTCAAAATTTTTGATTTTTTACCCCCATTAAAAAATTAATTTTTTAGGCTTTTCAAAGTGGTAGATTAAAGTTATAAAGTCAAAAATGATAAATACAAATAGTATGGACGTTTTGATCCCACCTAATTTTAAATCCTACTTTAAATTGAGATAAAAATATAAATTTGAATTTTCTTTTGATTTACAAACAAGCTCATTTTCATCCATATAGACCAAATCCAATTTATGATTAAACAACTTCGAAGCTCTCAACTCTAATTCATCATTATAAATCTCAATTAAATTCATTCCGGTCTTAATATCAGTATAAATACCAGCAATGTGATTACCAAAGAGAACGAATTTCGAGTAATAAAAGTTTGGATTTATGGCTCGACGGTGAAGTTCTATGCCTTTACGTGTCGTTATCTTAAGAAAACTTTTTTTATAAAAGTTGGCACAACAATAAAAAATTTTGTTTCTTGACAAAGGTAAAATTATGTAATTGTAACAATTTAGATCCAAATTATTTGTTGTCAACTCTTCATAACAATCATAAAATTTCAAATACTTTAGCTTTAAATATAAATTGAAATTGTTAAGGATGTAATAGAATTTATCGTTTAAAATTTCGTTTATTGATTTAAAATTTTCAATAAAAAATACATCACGTGTTTGATTTGCTTGTAAACATTTTTTTAAAGTCTCTTTTTTGTTTTTCACTTTTGTTTCAATTCGATTTGGGACTAGATACGAACAAATTTTATTTTCTAATCGATTAAATTCGTTTGTAAACTCGTTACGAGTTGTGTCGAGTTTAAAATCAAATGTACGAAATTTTTTTTCAATTAAATTCAAATTAATGTGTATTATTGAATCGTAGGTTTTTTTTTCAATGTTACTATGCTTTGGGGCACTCGATTCTTGGCCCATTGTTCGCAAAAAGCTTTTAGCAAAAATTATTCTAAAAGGTTGAAATGAAAAATATTTACAATAAAAACTTAAATTTACAGTAAAAGTTTTGATAAAAAAATAAAAGTTGTTAATTTAAGTTTTATGATAAGTTAAAAGCTTTAAAAAAACAATAAATAACAATTTCATAAATTGAGTCTGTCAGCGATTTGATTAACTACCTTTTAAAAAAGAATATATAATGGCTCTGAGATGCTAGAAATTCACATGATAAGTAATCTATCCGTAAAGATAAATTCTACACTATCTACAAGGGTATCGACCTCATTTTTGGAATCTACGTATATGAAAACCTAGGAGTAGACGTTTTTTTAGGAGGGGTTGAAAAAATAATTCTTTGTGCTAGAGGGGTCTGAAAGTTGCCAACCTGGTAAAAAGTTGATGTCAAATTTTTTAAAATTTTTTGTGACAGGCTATGTGAAGTTTTGTCTCAAAATCCCAAACGGATCAAAAAACATTTCTTTATAACAACTTTAGGATCATTAAAAACTATTGCAGAGATGGATATTGTTGATAAGAAATAATTTCTACATACAGGGAGCTCTTGTGCAAAAACTCTGCAGCTCTGCAATTTTAATTGCGTAGTTTAAAAAATAAAATATAGTGAAAAGAATTTAAATTAAAAACGCAATTAAAATTGCAGAGCTGCAGAGTTTTTGCACAAGAGCTCCCTGTATGTAGAAATTATTTCTTATCAACAATATCCATCTCTGCAATAATTTTAAATGACCCTAAAGTTGTTATAAAGAAATGTTTTTTGATCCGTTTGGGATTTTTGGGATATTGAGACAAAACTTCACATAGCCTTTGTGACATATGTGCATGTGGCAATTATTTTTTTTTGTTACATTTTTTTCAACTGAAGATTTTTGTTAAACGCCTAAATTACAAAAAATTTTGTCAGTTATTAAAAAATTTATTTGGTAGTAAAAAGTATTTTGAATTCAATGGTTAAGGCTAAAAGTTGATAATTTTATACTTTGGTCAGTTTTATGGGTTTCTATGTTACCTATGTTTTTTAACAAAAAATTTGAGACCTTTGTTTTGCAATAACTTTTGAAAATTTTTCAAATTAATCCCTAAATTTTACATTGGAATCATCTTGAAAATGGTATCTCTTCCAAAATAATTTAAAAGATACAAAATTTCAAGTCAATTTTTGTTTTGATACAAATTAAACTTTTAGGAAACTTAAACAGAATAAATCTTTAAATCACAAACAACGAGTTCCAGAAACTTCTTGAAATACAATCAAACTAACGGTATGAACAAAGTTAGGTGTTTTTAAATATCATAAAATGAATAAATCGACCTAAAATCAAAGAATTTCAATAATTGCAAAACAAAGTTCCTTTTTGTTTAGAGAATTTAAAAATTAAATTTGACCATTCCTTAAATGAAAATGGGAAATTTAGACTTCAGAATTTAAAATTACACATCAAATTGTTTAAGTATCTATTATTAGATTTTAAGCAGAAACTTGAGGTTTTTGGCGTCTTACACACAAAAGTAATCGAAAAAAACTCTAAAAGAAAAAAATTTTTGCCATGTCATCTGATAGAGAATTAAATTTTGAACAATCCTAGAGGATCGGCTAATTTAAAAAAAAAATTTTGAAAACAATTTAAGGCGAAAACAAGAAATTTTTTAGTTTTTTGGGGTCTACTTTATTTATTAACCCCATGATCTATACTTTTTAATAAAAATTCTGAAACTCGACATTTTTCGCACAACTTGTAGGTTTTATTTTTTTATCATTGTCGATAACCTTGAATTAAGATAGTGTAGAAGTTTTGCATTGCGGGAACTATAAGACTAATTTTTATAAATGATCCATAATTATTTGAGCTAACAAAAACCAGAAAGACGTTTATGAAAAATACATCATTTAAAAGCAAAATTTTATATTTTACTAAGGTAGATAAACTAAAATTAATTTTTTTCTTTAAGAACAAGTTGAAAAACAAAAAGGTGAAAATGTTGCTTATTTTATTATTTTAACTTGGAGATAATTAGATATAAAGCTTAATTTTAAATAACCTTATTTAGATTTTTAATAGAATCTACTAAAAACATTTTCACTATAATACTGTGCTCAAACTAAAATTTATCTTAGAAAAGTGGTTATTAGAATATGCAGTAAATTAAGACAATTTACCGACAATAACAAGCATTAGTGACAAGGTTTAATGAACTTATAAG
This sequence comes from Brachionus rubens, assembly GCA_022207745.1. Taxonomy (NCBI): domain Eukaryota; kingdom Metazoa; phylum Rotifera; class Eurotatoria; order Ploima; family Brachionidae; genus Brachionus; species Brachionus rubens. Next base: position 3,465,725 of record JAJVHD010000005.1, read on the forward strand.
TTATCTAAATAGAAATGTTTTCTTGGTCAGATTTTTCAATCAAAATCAATCAAATATACGTAATGGAATGATACCAAATAATCAAAACTCACCTATCGACCAAAATCCGGTAGACAACGAAGAAATATTGAATATGTTTTCAAGCATCAAAAATCTTCCAAAAGATAAGGGTCGATTTGGTTGACCAAATGAAAGACATTGGATTTTTCAAGTCAAACATTCCTGATGTTATTTCAGGATTAAAGGCAATCACCAGAAATGTTGTTTCACATATTTTGGAGAACAGTGATTTATCCAGTCTACCTGAAGGCTCTTTAAATGCTGTCAATGAATTGAAGTCTATCAGTGCAGATCAAAAGAATCGTTTAATCAAAATACCGAATGCAGTCCGAAAATTGAGAGGCATATTGAATGCTTTGCAAACATTCAAATCATTGACTGATAAGCAAATGAACGAGTTGAAGAATATACTCAAATCAAATAGCATCATTGAAACAATCAATTCAATTAGAGATATTCCACAAGACAAAAAGTCTGAATCAGAAAATGCAGTAAATTCAGGTAACTTGCCGTCAAGTGTTCTAGAAACAATAACAAGCATTAATGACATGGTATTGGATCGGTTTAATGAACTTATAAGTTATCTAAATAGGAATGATTACTTGGTCAGATTTTTCAATCAAAATCAACCGATAGTCTATGAAATATTTGTAATGGGATGATATCTACCGTATTTCCATGTTTAAGAATGCGCGCATTAAAAACCCAATTATTGAAAAATTGAAACACTGAAAATTAACATAAATTTGTGAAATTTCAAAAAGTTCAAACCGTTTCAGTGCGACTCTCGCCGTAATTAACAATACCTGATGATAAAATCGTGTTAAGATTTTTGAAATATTGAATTTCACGGAGTCTAACACATTTTTACCAAAACCAAACACAAAATTGAGAAAATGATCAAACCCCAAACAAGTACACCAAAAATACCTCGACCACAAACCGACGAAAACGCTTCGCACAAAAACAAATCATTTAAATTGGCTAGAAGAATCCAAAAAAGAATTGAACAAGCATTCGAACAACTCGAAACCGAAGAACAAAAACAAAAAACGAATTTTTTAAATAATAATTTTGACTTTCTGCTACAAGAGAATATATTGGAAACAAGTGAATCGACGGTTAGATCTCTAAACGAAATTTTCAAGGAAAGTCAACTACCAAATGATAACTCATTCTGAAAATGCTCAAAAGTCTTCCAAAATCATCAAAATTGTAATGGAGCGGAGAAATAGAGACTCGTGTATGCTTCTAGCTCGGCATAACAAAATCATCAATAATTCGAAAAAATCAAAATCCCCAACGAACCCAGTGTCAACCAAGACTAAAAAACGTGTTTATCCAAAGAAACGTATAAACCAAGCCTATGTAGATTGGATTGATAAGATAGTAGATAGATTTCATGCGATTGAAAATGACAACAGCAACAATTGTTTAGAACTAAGGAGAATAAAATGTGATTTGAAATCAACCGTTGAAGGATTAAAGCAGCTTACAGGTACCGTCAACAGATTGGAGGAAGTAACTAAAGAAATCATATCAACAATTCAATTTAGCCATAAGGAATCTTTTAAGGTGTTTGAGTATCTTATAAACACGCGTCCCAAGGAGTAATTAAATTGAGCTGAAAAACTTTTAAACTTTTTAAACAATTTTTATTTGTGAACTGAATTGTATAATTTAAACGATACGCTTTATTTTACAGTGTATCGATAGTGGCCCAAATTGTGGCCTTTGCATTAGACGAAATAAATAAATAAAAACCCAATTATGCCGCACACACCTACATAGACCTCACAATGTTATAAAAAATAGTTTAAAGGTACTTATTGACCCTGCACTAAACAAAGTGAATAGAATTTGGTTCCTTTCTAACGGTAACGCCGGACCATCTGACTTGGTCTTACACCACTAACAAAGAAATTTAATTAAATCTACATAAATCTCTTTACCTTTTCAAAACAAAGGAGTCCTTCTCTAAAAAGCGAGAGGATATTTAAAAAAAAATAATAAAACAAAATTTTTTTTTATTAATTAAAAAAAACTTGATTGCAATGATATTAATTACAATCTCTCTACTCAAAAATAACGCTACGCAAAAAATAAAAAAAAAATATAAAAATCTTCTTTTACATAACTCATCATCATCATCATCATTGTAAAAATCTAGTTGTTAATCTTTTAGCATATAGCATTACAACTAGAAACAATAATAAAAATTTTAGATATTAAGCGAGAATGAAATTTAAAAATGAACGATACAAACCCTCTAGTCTCACAAAAGTAGTATGTAATACCATTTTTGTGTACACTTGACGGTTGTTGTTGCATAAAATCATACTCCCAAGAGCATCCACGATACCAATCTTAAAACACAAAAAAAAAAACAATTATTTATTTAAAGATTAATTAAATCTTCTTTTGTCTTTTGTATAAACTTGTTTAAATTAACTTAATCTTTAATTACGTAATACTTACTCATTCTATCATTTGGATTTTGGTATCTTATACATTGACCGTTACATGGTACTAAATGTTCGATGTTTAAACGAGTGTAGTTGTATGGATTTTGACAGGCTGGTTGATTACTATTGCATGAGTAACAGTATAAAGGATTGTCTCTGTGATTGTTTGATGGTGGTTGCGGTTGAGGATGGCTTGGGTATGATGGCTCTGGTTGTGGATGACTTGGATAAGATGGTTGTGGTTGTGGTTGTGGATGTGATGGATACGATGGTTGGGGTTGTGGCTGTGGTTGTGGTTGATATGGTTGAATTGGTTTCTCTTCTATTGGACATGGATTATTATATCCTCCATTACCACATGGGTTAGATGGTTGAGGGTGATATTGGGGTTCTGGTTGTGGTTGGGGGTATGATGGTTGTGGTTGGGGTTGGGGGTATGATGGCTGTGGTTGTGGTTGTGGATAAGAAGGTTCCCATGACGGTTGTGGTGGATGTGTAGGATAAGTTGGTTGCGGTTGAGGCAATGGCTGGATCGGATGTTCAGGTGGACAAGGGTTCCAGCTATATGTCGGACACGGGTTCTGTCCATACTTTACCGCTTAAGACCGAATAATCAAAAATAATTTAAGAAAAAAAAATTTTAAACAACTTACAAGCTTGGTACGTTTGGTTCAAAATAAGAGCCAAACCAAAAAGAACAATTAAATTCTTGTTAAACATTTTTCATAGATTCCTTGATTCAAACAAAGAAAAAGTTTCCAACTTGTATTTATATGCAAGAATCATTAAAATATCATTTAAAAAATGATTAATCCTTGTGAAACAAGATGAAAAATCAACCAAGATTAATTTTTAAAGAGGAAAATATTTTGACATTTTAAAAAATGAAAGAATTTTGTGTATCTAATAGGTACCCTATTATTGTCGTCAAATGTCTTATTAAATAAACATTGTTTAATACTTTTAAATATTTTATTAAAAACACAATTTATTGTTTAAGGTCTTTTGAATGAAACAGAAAAAGTTTTTTTTTATTTAGTTGCTTTCGAGTTTCTTTTAGCTGAGGTTTGATTCGATTGTCCGGCTTGTAAATTGGCACTTGATGATGTTGTTTGTGATTGTAAATTTGTAGTCGAACCGGTGTTTTGTACAAGACTTTGATTAAGTAGTTGATTTGTTGATTTATTACGGGCGTCTTTGATTAGACGTTTATTACCTGCTGCTTTACCAGTGTTCAAGTTTGTCAAAGTCTCTTACAAAAATAAATTTCATTAAAATCAAATAAAAATACGTTAAGGTTATGTCTACGAGATTGTTCTAGTTGCGTCAATCCATTCTTAATCGTTTATGTAACCTATAAGATATTATTTACCCTTCAAGGCTCCCAAATTAATTATGAATGAGACATAAACTAAAATTCAAAAAGTTAGTATTGCGATTTATTTAGTTTAATTAAAGCCAATCTAAAAATAAAATTTAATCAAAAGTAGCTGTTGTTGCTATAACTCTTCTAGTTGTTTGCTTTCTAGCTCTGTAGTGGTTGTCTTTTTGACATTATTTTTTGGGTTGTTGTTTTCTTTTTACCAGGTCTTCGGGTTGTTTTTGGTTTTCCACGAGTAGTCATAACTGGACCATTATTACCTGGACTATCGTCTGGGATTACTGGCCAGTAAAGCCAAAATTATACTGAATTTCAATTTCATTATATTATTCTGGTGTACTCAGGGGTGCAAAAAGGCATATTTTTGAAATTTGGTAAAGATATGGAAATCGAAAAGTTTTGACTATAAATTTGAACCTTGTACAAAACTACTCCAGAAAACATGTTTTAAAAATCTCAAAAAGACCTTTTATTCAATTTTTGAAAAATGATCCGATTTCACACATTTAATAGCACCCAAAACCAAAATTCTGAAATTATGATTATAGGATCATCAGATTAATGTTTTCTGGAGTAGTTTTGCACGAGGATTTCAAATTTTTAGTCGAATCGTCTCTTGTTGATGCTTTATTGTAGAAAATATAGGTATCGGAGGTTTCCTTGGACTAGATACGATTTAACTGAAAAAATGCTGTTTTAGCAACTCCTCATTCCTCTACTTTTGTTAACCTCAGTAGTACTTAACTTCGGCAAAGGACTAGGCAAACAAATGGTTTCATTAAAGTGTATTCGGATTATCGAGACTCAACTGTAAAAACCTATCGATTTCAATATCTCTAACAAGTTTCAACATTTTGCACCCCTTTGTACACCATAATTGAAAAAAAATTGGAAGATTAGCCCCATAGATTTATGCAGAATGGTGTCTTGTTGATACTAGATTGTAAAAAATACTGGTATCGGAGGTTTCGTTGAACTTTTAACTGAAAAATGCTGTTTTTTTACCGTTTTTACCCGATTTTAAATTTACGGAATTTTTTTACCGTAACGATTTTGGTCTTGGTATCAATGGTATCTTGACTGTTTAAAAATAGCACCTTAACACTAGGTACCAAAAAGCGGAGGGGTAGGGGTAGAATTCTTGATTTTTCACCCCATCAAAAAATTGATTTCTTGTCTTTTAGGTCGTAGATTACAGCTATGATGTCGAAACTGAAAAAATCAGATAGTGTGGAAGTTTTTCTCCGCGCGCACCTTACATGATTATTTTACGCGTTTTAATGCGAATTTAGTGCTTTGGCAATTGAAAATAAAGATTCCTTTTATAAAATTCTTACTGATAGAAGCATTGACGTCAAAACGTCCAGAATCGAGTCAAAACTTGTCCAGCAACTTAAGTCTCCTAACTCTTGATAACTTCTTATAAAAAATCTTAAATAATTTTATCGCACCTAAGCTGCTATTTTTTTAAATATCAAGAATGAGATTTATGAAATTTTTTTTTTTTTGAGATTGCACTTTAAACAACACCACTGCTTATTCTTATTCTTTCTGGCTTTAACTTGTGATATATGATCCTTCTCCATAAAAATTAAAGCTTTAGTACGGGGTCCACATTCCTAACATACATGCAAATCTTCTTAACATACATTAAAATCTTTTTACCATACATAAATTCTTTCACAACATACATACCTGATTAACATAGAAATTTGCTGAATAACATACTAAATGCTTGCAAACACGCGTTAATTTTTAACTGCTCCTCGTACTGGAAATACTTCTCCTGGAGCTTCAAGTATCGAAGCTACATGTTCTACTGGAGATTCAAGTATCTGAGCAACTAGTACAGGAGCTGAATCTTTTGGTGCTTCTAGTACCTGAGTTGCAAGTTCTGGTGCTAGTCGTATTGGAGCTCGAGTACTAGAAGCTTCAGCAGAAGAAGATCCACTAGAAGAATCTATTGTATAACTTTGTGTGCAAATGCAGTAAAGCTCTTTAGGCTAGATTAAATCTATTTTTACTCGATTTATTAATAAAATTTTGATAGTTTGTACTCTTAAATTTGTTCATTAGCCATACCGTAAAACCTTGCAAACTAACCCGGGGTTAAAGGCTGTAAATAGACGACTTACCAAACTTTTACAGTAATGTGGCTAATCAGTATTTTTATTTTTTAAAATCAGTGGTAAAAAACTTTTGTTATTTTAGTACCCCACAATTTTTTATTGAGAAGCCCACGGGGTAGTTTGCAAAGTTTTACGGTAAGTATGTTTATCAGACTTGTGTATGTTTTCCAGAAATTTGTATGCTAAAAGGGTAATGTATGTTGAGAATAAAACAATGTATGCTGAAAAGATTTTAATGTATGTTGAGAAGATTTTTATGTATGTTAAAACAACAATCCCTTTAGTACTGTTCTTTATGAGCACGAATAGACCAACTTTTTATTACAGCAATCTCAAAAATTTTACCCCTACTTCTAAACTTTTTGATGAAAAAAACTCAGATGCAAAAAAAAATTTGGATTTTGCTGCTCCCCTAGAATGAGATGCGGAAGAATTACCTTGTTTTTACCATTTTCAGCCGTGTAGTGATTTACGGATTTTTTTTCCACATCAACAATGGTCCGAGTGTCAATGGTAGCTTTTTAGCTTTCAGAATGTATCTTTACATCAATTATAGATTTTTCCAATCATGTATACTTAAATGTTTAAATAAAGCACATTGACTGCAAAAAGCTAAGGGGTAGAGGTAAAATTTTTGATTTTTTACCCCCATGAAAAAATTGATCACAGTTCTGTGGACAAATGACCAAAACCCTATTGTCCACTCATCTGTATGCTCATAAAATATGGTATCTATAGTATCTGCATCTATGGTATCTGAGCTAGTTGAAATTTTGAATAAAAAAAACCTCCCACTTATTCTCAAAATATCTATACAGTAAAACACAGTTTGATATCTCTATATAAAAAAAATAATCAAATTAGGTCACTTACTTGTCATGCTTGCTGTCAATCGATTTTCATTCAATATTGGAGTATAACGTTTCTCATTAGTATTTGTGTCAAGATCAATTCTGAGCACAGCGTAACTAACTGTCGGTGCCAAAAATTGTATCGCATAATCTTTATTATTCAAATTAGGAATTTCTTTTAAATTACCATCAAAATCAATCAAATCAATCAATTCTTGAAAACAAAAAAATTTAGTGTCGCCACTAGAGTCTAAAGTGAATATTATTACCGTCTTTATTGAGACTCAATTGCTCCTTGAGGTAGTTTAACATGTGTAAACACGAACATAATGAGTTGAGTAAAATACATTTATTATCAGCATAGAATATTTTAACAAATGTTTTATGATCGAATATGGCAGACGGATTTGAATTACCAAGATTAATACTCGAGCTTAATTGATTTGACAAGATATTAAGAGTATTAGATGCTAATTTTCGATTAGCATTTGAGATTTGATTTGTGTCTCTAGTCGATGCTTTCATGTTACCTAGCGACTTAGGTTGTTATTACTTTTTTTTTTTTACAAATAAAAAAAAAGAAATTAAATAAAAAATGTTATAATGACGAAACTGTTGAAGGGCAGTTGATTTTTATTTCAAAATTTCTTAACAGTTGTTAGGACAATTACCTGTGAGAAAAAAAAAAAATGAAAAAAAAGTTGTTTAAATTTTTAATTTCATGCAGTTTTTGTTTCTTAAAGAGAAAATGAAAAAAAAAAAAAACTACTAAAAGTGTTACGAAATAACTTATGTTATCGTTTATAAAATTGAAATAAAAATCTTTAAGTGAAATTTATTTTTTTTCTATTGTAAACAAAAACTTAAAAAAAAATTAATTTCTTTTTTTTGAAAGTTTGTAATTTACTAAGTATTTACTTGACCCTGAGATTCACTTTTATTTCGATTTATCCCTAGGGCTAGTTTAATTATGTTTTACATTATAAAATCTCAGTTTAAGTCATTTGTTAAGAGAAAAAAATTTGGCTTTGGGAAACTTCATTAACTGGTTGTGTAAAGTTGTTAACTGCCATGCTCACTTTGTCTTAACCAGGTGACCAAGTAAGACAACATGTACTAGAAAACAGTTGACAATCAAATGTAAAATTCGTTGTGAAACCTAACAAGGCAGAGAAATCTAAAGTAGAATCCAGTGCGTCTTTTTCAGAATTAGCTCTAGCTTTATCGAGTTTGCATTCAATTAGCTTTGGAAAAAAAAACTGACTTAGCACTGATGTATCGAATAGCTACGGTAAGTCAAAAAGGTTTTATCAATGATGCCATTTTACTAAATTTTAATAAAATTATAACGGAAAATGATATTTAAATCTAGGCATAAGGTTTCGGAAATGCAAAACTAAGATATAGAAAAAGATTTTACTTTTGGGCCCCTCCTAAAAATTGGTTTTGCTAGGTTTTTACATGTGAAGATTACAAATTTGTCTTCTTTTTTAAAATTTTTGGACGTTCTGCATTTCCGGAACCTTATGTAAAATATGTTTTTGCTATTTTTGATTAGAGTAAGTTGTCTAAAAAGGCTAATAAAACCTTTGAATAAATTCAAAATATGTAGTGTCTTACATTAGTACCTTTGGATCCGTCTATCCGATGCTCTCGTTAGACGTCTTGAGAATGCTTTTAGGCTAAACCAGTGATATTAGCGAGATGTCGCTATCTAGATCTTCTCCCTTGTTTTTAAGCAAAAACTAGGTCAGGAAATGACGACCATTGGGTCTGCCATTGACCAGTATCGGCTCTAGACAATTTTTTTTTTGCCGGTACTAACTGACTCTTGTCAGGTTACTTCAGCACGCACTATGTAATGTCTTGGCGCAGTGAGCAGGAGTGAAAGGTATCCCTTGGCAAAAAGAGTTAAATTTCTTTTTAGGATCGTATAGGACGACCCCTCATTGTTCAACTGGTGTACCACCTGCCGAATTGATTTTCAAATTTTCGACTACGACTAGACTAATCAACGTAATGGATAAGAGGACATTCTATGAGAATGATCAAAATAAATTGGCCAAAAAGAGAAACCAAAAGTCGAAAAAGATCATTAAATTCTATGGGGGCAAGAAACTTCGGGTCATCGTTAAACGTTGATGATTTGGTTTTGTATCAGAAGCCGAGAGGTAAAGTTTTCGATAAAAAAGAGCCGGTGCGAGATCCAAGCCCTTGGAGAGTAGAGGAAGTGAAAGGACTATGGTTACTGCAAAATCGAGTGATTGTAATACTGTGTTTCAAACGAATTGAAGAGGCATCAGTATCTCAATAAAACGATTCGGAACGAAAGTACCGCAGTAACAAAGGGAAGATTGACAAGCTGCAGGTCAACTTTACTCATTTTAAGTTCCTACTAAACTACGAACACGGATTTTATATAAGGTTAAATACTGTGCTTCAAGATGAATCCAACGGTTGGTGTCCGGATTTTAGGGATACTCCGAAGTGATTATTGTCTGGGAATTGCAAACATCCCCTGTTGTTGCTTGCACACCATTATAACTGACCAATAAAGCAAATGTAATAAAATACATTTCAAAATCGGTTATAATGTATTCTAACCGAGTCCGAAAGCCTTCGCCTTAATCTGAATGGTTATAAATAAATTTCTGGATGAAATTCTAAATGAATGCTGAAATATTTATTCATAAAAAAATAGGAAAATTTCTCCTATTATAAAATATTAAACTTGTTTCTGAATGAATAAAGACTAAATCTTATTAACTAATTAAATTAATTAGCTTGATTTAGATTATCAATACCACTTTGATCAACTGGAGGGTTATCTTGATTTGGCTGGCTTTGATCATTACCACCTTGATTCGATGGAGGAGCATTTGGATCTGGTCCTACTGGAGTCAAATCGCCACCATTTTGATTAGGATCCTCAAATTCAGGTTGCTGTGTTGTTGGTTTTCTTTTGCTTTGTTTTTTCATGGTTGTTTTTTTATTAACTACTTGATTTTGTGGTTTCTTATTTGGCTTTTTAGATAGAGGTGGATTATTTTCTCCATTTTGAAGTTGTTGACCATCATCTGGTGATTTAGTAGTTTTTTTAATTGCTTTTTTTGAAGTTTTTGGCTTCTCATTTTGTTTATTTGCTGGTTTACGAGTTGTTTTCTTTCTCGGTTTCTCGCCACCGTCAGAAGGTTGTTGATTAGGGTCATTATTTTGATCTGGATTATCCAATGGTTGATTTTGACAATCAGCAGGATCCTCTAGTGTTGGTCGAGTTGGTTTCTTAGGTGGTTTTGGCTTTCCATTTTGATTATTACCAGGTTTTTGATCCTGTTGTTTTTTAGTGGTTCTTGGTCTTTTTGTTGTTGGTTGTTGCTCAGGTTGCTGTCCACCATTGTCTGGATTTCCATCCAAAGGTGGTTGATCGGAAGGTTTTTGATTTGGATCTTGACCATTATCTGGAGGTAGTGAGCCTCCTTGTGGAGGTCCCCCTGAAGCCCCTTGGCCATTAGGTGGAAGTGGACCCGAAGTATTTGTTAACTGTCTTTTCAAATTAACAAACTTTTTCGCAACTGGCACTGGTTGATCATAGACATGTCGTTTAACAGCCAATACAAGATTATCAATAAGAGAGATTGCATTCACAGTTCTATCATTCAATAGAACCATAAATACAACTAAAAGTGAAATTTGGACAAGTTTCATCGCTCAAACAAACTAAATGTTTTTTGTTTTAAATTTTAAAAAATCGAATCCTCTTTTATAAACATCGATTTTTAATTTAAATTGAAATTTTATTTAAATAATTTTTTATTTGAAACTTCGTAGTTTAAGATTTTAGAAGAATCATGAATTTTTTTAATCAAAAAAAAAAGATCTCTGATTAAGATAAATCCAAGTGAAAAATTATAAACAAAGTTTAATTTCAAATTTGAAGCCTCGAATTATAAATCATTGTTACCAGTCATAAAAGTACTTGATAGCTTTTCGTTTCAGAGTACGCTTGGATGTGATTTACTTTTTCGAATTTTTAAAATTAACCAATTTTTCGAGAAGGCTTCCAGCTCATTTTCGGAGCTTCATTATTGGGATAGAACGCTCTTAAAAATTGAGATTGGTAACAAGATTTCGGATGATCAAAGAAGGGTATTTTGCTTAAGGTGAAGCATACATTCTTTTTAATTGTTCACAATAAAGGTCAACACTTATCGGACGACCATCAGGAACAAGTTTAAAGTGTATTAACCCTTGGTAATTCCTCCAAACGCACAACATTACCTTCTTTTCGAATCTTCCTCTTTTAACGACTGGTAGGACTGGTTGAGATGGGTCCAACCACTGGTTTCTGTCATCAGAAAATAGATCCATTTCTTATCGTAAGTAATTACCCTTCTGGAAAATCATTCATCAACAGGATTTTTGATTAGTTTTCTACAGATTTCGATATGTCGTTGAAAATCAAAAGGTGTCAAATCGTGCGGAACAACTCGACAGCGTCAGCGTCGTGCGGAACAACTTAAGGTGACCAAATATGTTCGACTGTAAAGTGCTAAGGCCACTTGATAATTCGCGAGTACTAACGTAGGGATTGCTCTCTACCGTCATACGCAAGGCGTCCTGATCGAAACTCACTGGTCCCTTTTTCCTTCGAAAGCTAGTATCATCACTGTTAAGCTTATTGAACCAAGCTTGTGCCTTTCTTACTTTAAGGACATTCTCACCTTCTACTTGACATATTTCGTGAGTTGCTGATGTTTCCTAGAGGCCTTTTTCCAATAATGAAGTAACAGCACCAAAATTTCAAAATTTTTATAATTTTAAAGGCTATGTGAAGTTTTAGTAGTAGTAGTTTATACTGCAACTTGGAAAATATCCAAGCTTAACTCAATTGAGCTGTAGCAGTCGCTTCACATTGTTTTGGCATCCAAACATCAAGTTTTGCTTTGAAACTATTCATGTTCTTTGCGCTCACCACGTCCTCCGGAAGTTTGTTCCAATCATTCACAACTCTATTTTTTAAAAAGTTATATCTAGGAAGACAATTTTTTACTTGTTCACGTGTTAAACATTGACTGTTTCTTCTAAGATCGTATCTTCTAGACGCAGGCTTTGTGTTTAGACTGTAATTGATGCCGTTACTAAAATTAACATGTTCGTATTTGTTTGTTACCTTGTACATTTGTATCAGGTCACCACGTTTTCTTCTCGTTCTCAAATCAGTTAATCCCAAGCTTGATAATGGCTGCGGATATCAAGAAATTATTTCTTATCCAACTCTGCAATAATTTTAAATGATCCTTAAGTTGCTTTAATGGTATGTGTTTTGATCCATTTGGGATTTTTGAGATTTTGAGACAGAACTTCACATAGCCATTTTAAAAATACTAAGAATCAAAATTTTTAAAATTTAAGGTTCATTACTTTCAAAATGTCCACACTATCTGAATTTGTTATTTCTGATATTGTAACCGTGTTCTATGACCTCGAAAATTCCAGGAAATCAATTTTTTCATGGGGGTTAAAAATCAAAAATTTTACCTCTACTCATTGGCTTTTTGCATCCATAAATGTCAATGTGCTTTATTTAAAAATTTTAGTAAATATGATTGGAAAAAGCTATAATTGATGTAAAGATATTTTCTGAAAGCTAAAAAGCTATCATTGACGCTGGGACCATTGTCGATCTCCTCTATTACTGTAAATTAGTATTAATGTAGGGCACAAATCAAATATTACATTCTTTTCTTTCTATTTTTTTTCAGTCTCTTTTTATTGAACAAGAAGTCGACATGGAAACCGAACTAAAGATATCTAGACCTGTGTTGATCAAAATATCGCATTTCTTACGACAACTCGTCGTTTTGGACTTAGACAAGGAAAACTTTCAACTTGGTGGACCGGGTGAAATCGTTGAAATAGACGAGTCAGTGTTCAATAAAGTGAAATACAATAAAGGTAAAGACCTGGTCCATTACAAAAAAGAAAAACAATTATGGGTATTCGGTATGAAACAACGATCTAACGGTAAATGTCTTTTCCAGGTAAAAATTTTAATTAATTAATTAATCAATTAAAATATTTGCTAATCTATTTAATTAATTTGTAATAATAAGGCTGAATCGAAAAACAAATACGTTGATTCCAATTATTCGCAAACACATCAAGTCAAAATCGATAATTTATTCAGACGAATGGAAAGCATATCTCAAAATGAAACAATTAGAAGAAAATTATCAACATTTTACAGTTAACCACAGTAAACAATTCATCGACCGTCGAACTGGTTGTCACACAAACGGAATCGAGGGATTATGGAACAAATGCGAATCAAGATTTCGTATGATGCATGGTGTCAATCGTCAATACTTACAAGAATATCTCGATGAAGTAATGTGGAGACACAATGAGTGTACAGTATACCACAAAGACCCAAAAAAACAAGTAAAATATACAAGACGTAACGTTTTTAGTCGCATTATTCAGCTTCTTCATGCAAAAAACGTCGATGCTCTTAAATCAAAACAATTAGAGATTGCTGCAATAGAAAAAATAAACGAAGAGAAAGAAAATAAAGTTTGCCTAAGATCAAAATTTACATCCGATGATTATGTTGAAGTGTCGTGGTTAAGAGTGTATTTAACACTCTAATCATAAAGCTAAAACTGAAAGTATAACATTACTTTCCCTTTTCACTTGTTTGTAGTTTTCTTACAAACATTAAGTTGTTTGTTAATTTCAATCCTTTATTTATATTTAGTATTATTTTCTTAACGTCATTTTATGTATATAAAAACTGTAACCAAATCTTATAATATTCATTCACTTGTTTGAATCAAAATAAAATATAAAAATCATTCTTTTAGTCATCACCCGGTCCTCCTTAAGATACTTCATATGTGATTAAACATACAAGGATCCGTAACCGGCAACGACTTTTAAATGACCCAGTCTCACTGCTTTCAAGATCGACCCAAACCGACGCTTCAGTTTTCAATTATTCTATTAGACGTAAGAAACAAGATATCCAAATAGAAGAGGGTGTTTGATGATGATCGGGAATTGTGTGAGGCTTCTACTCAAACTGACATGAGCCTTTTTGTCGAAAAACTGATAGATCAGCCAAAATACAATTTAAGAAAAAAAAAATAGAAATTTTTTAAGGTAAATTATCGGACTCTCTTTTTTTTTAAAATTTTTTTTGAAGTGAACTCATTTTTTACAAAATAAATTTCTTGTGTAAATTTAATGATCACCTTGTTTCATTTTTTACAAGGTAAAAATTTTAGGTAAATTTGAAGATCACGGAGGCTCATATTTGACCTGCCCCGAATGTTTTATGAGTATCAGTCCTTTGTGAAAAGTGGAATGCCGTATTACTTTTAAAATTCAAAAAGAATTTTCACCAAAATTTTTTTTTTTAACAAAATGTCAGTGTTTTACACTTCAATAAAGTAAAGGTCGAAAGAACTTTGTCAATAAGTGATTTTACGTATTTTGACACAAATTTCGTATTTTCCGTATACGCTTATTTAAGATTATACAAATTTTGTCAAGGCTTTGACAAGTTTTCTTTTTCCAACAGAACGTTTAGAACAATTTTTATAGCTTTTTTCCATAATCGCTATAGCTATAAGTTATAAATTTCACATCACCTTATGTTTACGTTTCTACTTGATCTGTACATTCATTTCAATGTCTGCTAGTTTTGAACGTTTCGTGGAGACCGTTAAATTGGTCTATTACAGCTCGAAGCTTGTCTGTTAGAAACAGAATTAAAAACTATTTTTACAATTTTATTTAAAAATGAATTTACAACAAAAAAAAAACAACAACGTTTATTCGATTTGTAAATATTTTGAAAGTCGTATTTGGGCTTGTAACAATTCATTAGTCGAATCATCAGTTTTACTAAAATCCAATAGACTTGTACTCATATTAAGCCATGCATCGTACGTAATAGGCTCCGAGCCAGGCATTATTAAACACATAAACAAATTATTATGATTCAAATCACGTGGAAATAAACAAAGTGGTGTAAATGCTCGATTCTCTTCTACATATAAACACAAATCACGGTAAATTTTTGGGTATTTTTCTCTCAAATTTATACCACGAACTTGAAACTCGTTGAGTAAATTTGAGAGAAACAGTTCTCTGTCTTCTTTGCCTTTGGTTTTTTTGTTTAATGAGGTCAGAATGAGAGTACTTGCGGAGGATAGGTCTTCCCTAGGGGTCTTTTTTAACTCCAATCGTAGGCCCATCTTCAAGTACTTGAAGACGTAAGTGTATCCTCGATTATTGACAGTGAACCTCCGAGGCATGGCCTCATCCTGAATCTTGTCTTGGTATAATTTTATGCTTATTAACAAAATGAACTCTTTTTTTGGGTCATAGGACTCAATTAGGTTTGTGAAATTTCGAATGTCTTCTTCATTTGTGTAATTGAGGAACAATTGGGTTAAGATTTTCGATTCGGCTAGATGACCAGGAACTGCATGAGCGTATTTGGGCAACAAATTTTGGCCGAAAAAGTTTAAAAAATTCGACAAATATTTAACTTGACTTAGTGGTTTGAGTAAGAATTCGGCGGCTTCGAATTCGTTTTCAAAATCGAGCCAAACAAAACCTTTGGAGTCAAAGTTATCGTAAGCAGTCCGTGCAATTTTACTCAACTCGTGTCTTAGTTCAAAGTTACGACCTATTTTTGTGAGAATTTTTTTACAAAATGAAGATAAACGTGATGGAGAACAACTTGCTGATTTATGATAGATCCAATCGAGTTGACGACATAGACGTGAACAATAATAAGTGTAACAATAATGACATGATTTTCTAAGTTTTGTACAATCGCAATTTTGGTTTGAACATTTCGATCTAAACATTTGAAAATCTGAAAAAAAAATAAAAATTTTTCAGCACATAGGTTTAGTTTTAGCTTGAAAACTTAAAAAAGTGTTTTCGTATTCATTGCATAAAGGTTTCTAGTAGATTTTTGAAAAAAACATTAAATTACAGGAGCTTCTTCAGGTGATTCCTAAATTAATTTAAATTTTCAAAAATAAAAAAAAAAGGCATCTCAGTTTCAATGTTACGTAAACAACTTTTTTTCATTAAAAGTTAACTAATTTAATAAGAATGACGAAAATCGGTATTATTGTTTAGACGATTACTCACAAGACGTTGGTCTCTAAAAAACGGAAAACGAAAAATTCGCGGCCAATTTCCCGCAAGATTCCGCAACCGATATTCCGAGAAATTCCGCAAAATCCTTACTTAAATTGCGGAATTTCCGGGACTAAAATTGATGAAAAACTGGAAAAACTTGGCTCAATAGGGTAAAATCATATCGGTACACTGGTTTCAACTCAATTCTGTCTTTAGATCAGTCTTATGGTGAAAAAAATTTTCTAAATTTCCTGGCTACGCTGCTGGAGTAAACTCATGCATCTTAAAAATATTCAAAATTGGTAAACATACCTAAATTTAGAATTACTCTAAATTCCGCGGAATTTGTGTAATTTTCCGGAAAGTCCGTAAAAACGGAAATTTAGCTTTTTAGTATGTTATTTTACGGAATTTTGAGAAAAAAGGTTCAGAAATCGATTGCGGAAATTCCGTTTAATGGACTTTCTAAAATCTTACGGAAAAGTTCACAAATTGCGGTTAAATTCCGCGGAATTTAAGTAAACATTATGAAAAAATTAATTTTAGCACTAATCCATCCTTATTTTGTTCAGTTACTTTAACTTCTTCATCGACGACAGATGATTCCGGGGAATTTACCCGCAATTTCCGACAAATTTTTTTTTCTGAAAATTCCGTAAAATAACAAACTAGAAAGCAAAATTTCCGTTTTTACGGACTTTTGAAAAAACTGTCGTCGATGTTGACAGAATTCCGCAATAAGGTTTAGACTCAACTGGTTGTATAATTTATTTAACAACTTCTTCATATACTTATTTTTTTTTGTTCAGCAGTAGACATTAATTCTCTTTGTTACTAATTTTAATTTTCACAAGAATAGTCAGAGTGTAACGATCGGCTCAAGAAAAGAAAATTTTGAAATTTAAAAAAAAACGATGAAAACTTTGTAACTCTAAAAATAAACAAAATCTCAAACACTATTAGAAAATAAATGATTAAAATCATTAACTTAACTAAGTAGCTTATTAACTTAATGACCAGTTAATCATTAATCACATGACTTGAACTAAAAAAGGAAGATTGACTTAAATTAATTCGTAAACAATTTAAAATTTCGAAAAAAAAAAAAAACGAAACTTATTGATTTTTATTATTAAATTTTTTTTTTTTGACTAATAAAAGAAATCATAAATTTTACAAGTGGTTGTATAAGATTTCTAGTTTATTTCGATTTGTTCGTTGTAATTGTAGTACTAGTTGTTGTTGTTGTTGTTGTTGTTGTGTACGGTTGCTATTTGTGCATACGTGACACCATTTGTTTAACTTAAATTATAAAAAATAAATTTTAAGTTAAAAATTTTTAACTTGAAATTTCTTAAATTGTCTATGACCCTTAACTTGGTCTGCTTTTAATTTTTTCGTGTCCTTGTCTCTTAAATCAGAAAACCACAGACTGGCTCTAACTCAACTCGTGATTGCCTAAGGCTAGATTAATGATAACTTTCTGCGATTTTAAAAAATTTTATTTCAAAAAAAAACATCAGCAGCAATAAATAAAAGCTTCAATATGGTTTTGGTCTAATTACAGATCTTCCAGTTGGTAATGATTTACGAGTTTGAAGTGGTCTACCAGTAGATAGAGGTCATCCAGGTCCTTTTGAAAATTTTAAAGTTAATTGATCAAGCCTTGAAAATAAATTGTTTTTTTCTTTAATTCTTAGACAAATTATAATTTTAAATACGAAAAAATAATTGCCTTTCATACACGTGAACAAAAAATCTAGCTTGTTTGTTTTAACGCATGGTTGCGCTTAGCTTACCCGAGAAACGAAAAACAGACCGTTAAACGTGACTGTTTAAAACGCCGTAAAACGCCCGTTTTTTTTTCAAAAATTTAGCCTTGACCGTTTTTCTTTGAATTAGAATACGGGCGTTTTTAAAATTTTATCAGAAAGCCCCGATTTCCACTTAGATTTAAACTGGCTTTTAACGGCCGTTTTCTTCACAAAAAATCAATCATCATCTTTTTTTGAGCCGACGCTTTCCCAACTTTTTTATCCCGTTTTCTTTCAACACAATTTCTTTTTCCACAAATTAATCGTTATTTTAAACATTAAAAATTAAAAAAGTTAATTAATTAGATTTCACTTTCCTCTGTTTCCGTCACTTGGGCTAATACACATCCCTCTTTATCCATGATTTTCTTTAATCAAATCTTGCTTTATATTTCTTCCGAGGGAATCTTTTGCTTTTTTGACATCTGGCATTTTTTTCTTAAGTTCATCTTCAGTAATATCAAAACCTCTCATTATTCCTTTTAAAATTTAAAACTTATAAAATTAAAATTAAAATGTTGAAAAAAAATACTCTTAAATTTTTGAAATCGTTCATCGTCAAATACAATTTTTTTTTGAATTTGATTCATATTGAATATTTTTCATTGAACCAATTATGTGTGTGACATAACTTAAAAGCATACCTACGAGGTGTTGGTTAAAAAATCCCTTCACAAATATTTGAATTTGATAATTTTTCAGTTTGGAAAAATTTTTAATTTGAATTTGAAATTGAAAGTTTTAACAATCAAGATCAAGAAATTATTCGAAAAAAGTTTACAGTTTTTGTGTTTTTAGTTGAAGAGAGCAGGGGGTAGGAGGAAAGAAAATTCTGCACACGAGGGGGTTTTCAAAAAAAATCCGCCTTTTGTAACCCACCCTAGGGAAAAAATTTCCCCAGAATCCTTTTTTTTAAAGGACCCACCCCAAAATTCTGGCTTTGATTTATGGAAAAGTTTGGAAATCAATCATAACGTTTTATTTCTACATAGATCTTAAAAACCGATATTTTTCAATTTTTTCTCATTGTAATAAAATTACTGTTTAGTCGTTTGTAAATCATAAAAGAAAGGATTATCATTAGAATCGCCGATTTCAACTATCAAAGAAATGAAAAATCAAAAAAGGCGGATAGATAAAAAGAATACAAAAATTGTCTTTGTATTATCGAAAGTTAATTGATTTGTTTTTCTGACTATGTAAAAAAATTGAAAAAATTTTAAAACTTATTTGTCTTTAATTTTTTTTATCGGTAACAGTGAACAACACAGCAAAAAAAAGGATTTTTTTCCAAAATTGTGTTTTTTGTCAAAAAAGACCCACCCACCCTCATTTTTCTTCCTGTGAATTTCAATATTTTTGATGTTAATTTAAAAGAAAAAATCAAATAGATCACTTTTTTACCCGCCAAAATGACCCACCCACCCCGGCCTCGTGTAGGAAAAAAAGTGAAAATGTTACCCCCTGAAGAGAGCGAAGAAACTTTTCAGTTAAAAATCGAAAAACTAAATCAAAAATATGTTTGTTATGAATTTGGAAACAAAAAGATAGTGACTGAAATATCTCTTATTTATGAACATGATTAAGGTTTTAAAGTTTTGGATGAAATAAGAAATTTAATAATTTATAAATGTTTTAGACGAATTAAAGAAATTTTTGAGTGATTTTTTTTGTCTTGAATAGATTTTTTGACATTTGATATTGAGTTTTTAAATTAATTAGGAATGTTAAAACGAATATAAAGCTTCAACTCTAAATAAAAAATAATTGACAGCCAGATCCTGTTGAATAGGACATGTTTCTTTTGGTGTGGGTCGGGGGTTTGATAGTGGCGGTGGTTTTCGTCCAAGTTGGTATCAAATTTAAATTTAAGTGATTTGGATCTTATTCTGATTAATCTAAATGTCGAAAGCTGATTTGTCCGTTTCACGCCGTTTGGGGCGTTTTAAACAGCTACGTTTAACGGTGGTATACATTATTGGAAAAAGCAATAATTGGTATTACGATATATTCTGAAAGCTAAAAAGTTATCATATACGCTGGGATCATAATCGACGGGGAAACAAAATTCCCTAAAGCCATACTCGGGTGAAAACGGTAAAAAAAAGGAATTTTTTTAGTAAAACAACCGGATCTCCTCCTCTGGGAACCGCAATACCCAATTTTTATTTGTGCATCTGCTTAAACAAACAAACGATTCCCTACAAATCTTATTTTAAAAAAGGCTTTTTGCACCTTTTTTAGCGCCCAAAAGCGTTACTAAAAAATAAAATCTTCACTTCCGAAATAAATAATTTATCTAGGGTTTTTTAATACGAGAATATTTTGCCAAAAAGTGGTAAATCCGATTTCGTTTCCGTTTTTGAATCATGTGTACTAAAATGTTTAAATAAAGCAAAATAATATTTGGCTGCAAAAAGCTGAGAAGTAGGTACTGTTGTTAAAACACCGACCACCTTTTTTTGAAAAAAAAAACGGACCTATACTTTTTTTTCTGAAGGGAAGGGCCAACTTAAGATTTTCATAATATGTGGAAGTTTTTCGTGAAAAATTCCCAAAAAACTTCCACAGACCTGTAAAATTCGATTTTAATACGTGAACTCTTAAAAGCTGAACGGACAAAGACCACAAAATCAACTTTTTTATTTGAGGTTAAATATAGCACTTTTAAATGTCGAATTGTAGCTTAGATTGAGGGCAATATTTTTGTGTTGGTTCCGAGTTAGTGGGACTCCCCATTCAAAAGATTCAATCAAATGATCACTACCTCAATGAAAATCTTAGGTTGGACCTTCCTTTCAGAAAATAAGTATAGGTCCGTTTTTTTTCAAAAAAAGTTTAAAAAATTAAAAACCTCCGGGTGTAATTATGTTTGCTATGTTACAGTAACTCTTGTAGACGAACCAAGATCATTGATAATTATTGAGGATATGACTGGTTTTAACTAAGTCATTTTGACCGAGGAGCAATGTTTAAAAAATTTTCAGTTTTTTGGGATGTGAGACAAAAATTTTCAAAAATATTTTATTTAAAAATTCGCAAAAAATAGATTACAAAAAAAAAATCATTTTTGAACAAAATCTAAAGTGAAATGTAATCCGAAAATAAGTTAAACAATTAAAAAACGCCAAAAGGTGAAAAATTTTAAAAAATTTGCTTTTAATCTAGTACTAATTTCATCGTCCAATACCACATTTTTATTTTATTCCAATTTCTATCATAATCCTTCTTTTTGTCTAAGCCTTTATTTTCTTGAAAAATGCTTTCAACTAGACAAAGGCAACAAATAATTAAAATAAAGAAATTATTTTCTTATGTAAAAGAAGAAGATATCAAGAAATTAAAAAAAAAAATACAACACACAAAAGCAAGATGGTTAGTGGAATGTTTAATTATCAGAGTACAAGAGTGAGGTATTTTTTTTTTAAAGAAACATCAACAATTTATTAAAGATTTGTTTCTTTTTTAATTCTTCCACGATTATCAGCTATTAAGTTTGTGTTTGAATGTGTCATGTAGGGTCGTACTCGTTGTTGATTGAAAGAATTCGATGAAGCTGATAGAGCATCAGTCGATATTGTTCGATTTGATATTTGACTATTTCGAGTAATATATTGTGGTGATTTTTCTGGTAGTAAATTACTTGGACTTTGATTCGCGTATATTCTGTTAATGTTAGATGTTGATAGTAAAGGTCTATTAGTATTATTCAAGTTTGGTTTATTCATTAATTGATTATTTAGATAAGCATCCTTTATAAAGAGATGTTAAAAAAAAAAGATTAAAATTTTTTTTTCACATAAATAAAAAGTGCAATAGACGGGCTTGTTAAAAGAGATTGTATTTTTAGCTTACACATAAGTATCAACTTGATTATGAGAAAATGAAATATTAACTTTATTGGATGAACTTTTCACTTTTTTTAAAAATAAAAACCGTTATTTTCTAACGTTTCAATTTAGTCAAACCAATAGTCTCTTTACAAAATGGCTAAAATTAATTTTATAATATTTTCAAAATCAAAAGTTCAACTAAAAAAACTGATTTCTAACAAAATGTCTCGTATAAATACAGCTGCAAATTTTTGTTATTTTAATACAAACAAACATTGCGGGTCTTTGTATCATAAAAACAAGATTTCAAGACCTAAACAAAACATACCTCAACAATTGTATCACAAACAGCAACCCTTTTATAAATAATTTAATGGATGAATTCATTACCAGTAGTGAACATGCACCGTTATGTATGTAGTTTTTTTAACTCGGACTAAATAACTTTAGCTTTTAATCTTATTCTTTTGTTTTATTAAACTTTTTGTTTATTTCTTAAGATTTTGACTAAAACGGCATATGCTGGTGCCAATTTAAATAAAATAAAATTAATCCGAAAAAATTTGTATATTTATACATTAAACAACTACCGTAAAACCCCGCGAGGTACCCCATGGGGTAAAAGATTTTAGAAAGTCCAGTACAAGACATTAGAAAATTTAAATATTGATTAAATTGTTGTTAGTCGATAGAAAAAACTTTGCTGTAAACGGTTGAGCGTTTTTTAGTCTAACAAATCATATCATTCTTTTTATAAAAGTATGACCTGGGGATGGGGCACCTTGCGGGGTTTTACGGTATCGAATCAGTGAACGTACGAGACAATGTGTATGATGGAGATAATTGATTTGAGTTAATTAAGTAAATAATAACCCTGGCACCAGGTTAAAACTACAGGTTAATAACCAGTTTTTTAAAGTGAACATGGTTTTCGACAATCACAGTAATCCGCGAAACGCGCGCGTGCGTCCAGAAGACCTTCAACCGCAGACAATTAGTCATGTAACAATGTACGAATGCATGGAAGCCTAAAGAGTCCGTATTGAAAATCCGATCAAATTCAAAAATTTAACATGGATCTGATGGGAAATCCGCTCGAATAAAGGAGCGGATCAAGCTCAAGATTCGAAGACAAACAAACAAAAGAAGAAATAATGATTGAGCTAATCATTCGGATATCTAAAAAAGGAAACCAGCAGCTCATTACTTGCTATAGAGGTATAGCATTAATGTCGATCGCAGCTAAAGTTTGTAACAAAATAATATTTAATTTAATAATTCCAGTGCTTAGACGGAATAAAGCTGGTTTCCGCAAGGGAAAAAGTTGCGTATAACAGATTCACATTCTCCGTCACCTAATTTAAGGAGCAAGAGCTAAACAGCTCCCGCTATTTATCACATTGATTGACTTCAAGAAAGTTTTCGACTAAATTTCAAAACGAGAGATGCTAGCAATTTTGAGACACTACGATATTTCAGAGAAGATCGTTAGAGACATTGAAGTACTTTTTAAGGACTCTAAAAGTCGTGTCTTTATCAATTGAGAACTGTCAGGATAATTTTAAAATACAACAGGAGTTCTTCAATGATACTGTACATATTATGCTCTGAGGAAATCAGCAGGAGACTACGGATTCGTAACACATATAAGAAAGTCTCAAAGACACCCACAGAAGAAACTAAACGATTTGGAATACGCTAGTGCCTAGTAACTAAATCCAAAGGTCTCTAAACATTGGGTCCTAACTAAGAACCAGGCTTCGTTTTATTAATTTCTCTTGTTATAGGAAATCGCATTCTTAAGAAAGTGTTTTGTATAAGCTAAAAATAGATTTATAAGCTAAAAGATTTGATTCAAAAATCATTCCTCTTTTTAAAAGCAACAATAATTATAATACACATACCTTTTTATTTAAATTTTCATTCTGATTAATCGAATTTCTGTTCGAATTAGTTTGTGAACCTGAACTTAAACTATAACTACTAACACTATTATTTTTATACATTTGTGGTTGATTTCTTGGCTGTGGTAGTGGTTGTCTACGT
This sequence comes from Brachionus rubens, assembly GCA_022207745.1. NCBI lineage: Eukaryota > Metazoa > Rotifera > Eurotatoria > Ploima > Brachionidae > Brachionus > Brachionus rubens. The sequence goes on from JAJVHD010000005.1 coordinate 3,489,469, forward strand.
GGATAATTTTCATTTGTACGATTAGCTGGTAATGGTTTCATTTCTAATATACAATTTATCAATGCATCATCTGAATCAGCTTTTCTATAATACTCTTGTTGTTTGTGATTTTCCAAATTTTTTTTTAAAGCTTTTTGTTTGTTTAACTTTGCCAACATTTGCTCTTGTTGTAAATACTCCAATCGAATTTGATCTGATTTTTCATTTTTTAATGGTTTATCCAAATTAGGTGTGACTACAGTCGCTTTTTTTTGAACCAACTCAGGTCTCACTATTTGTGAAGGTGAATACGACGAGCTGACAAACTCTCTTAAATCTTTTATACTCTTTGACATATGCGGCTCGGAAATTAAATTGATTAAACTCTTTTCTTTTTTTAAATCATCAATTTTAGTTCCTAAAAACTCGACAGACTTAGCCATGTTTCGTTGATGGTTGTATTGTGAATTTGGTGATGATGAAATTGGTGATGGCGATTCAGTTGAGTCTGTTTCAATACTAATCTCTTCATTAGTATTAGTCATTGAAGCGGAGGATGACGATGATGAACATGACGGAGACGATACTGAATTTTGACTTACACTCATTAACCGACCACAAAAATGTCTTGAACTCGGAACTCGAAAATTTGAACTACTAGTCTTAGCCGAGCTTATAAGACTAGTTAACTGATTCTCAAAAGTCTTCTTCCTAGGTTTAACAATCGGTTTCTCAACGGGCTTTTCAATCGGGATATCTTGATGCAAATTAAGAAGACTAGCCGAATTCGAGGCTAATTTTAAAAGATTTTCGACTGATTTTTTATCAACTAAATGAAGAGTCTGACGTTTAGACGGTTCAAATTTTGACTCTAACTTTTCTAGTTTAAAACTTGGACGAGAGGTAAGAATATTTTTGACCAAGTGAGACAAATCTTCAATCTCGTTCTTTAAAGTATTCTCATCCTCTTCTTCTAACTCAATTTCTTTAATAGTGATCTTAGTCTCTTCGTTTTCGGACTCGGCGTCTGTTTGATTGGTCAATGTATTCTCATTGTGATTGTTAAAACTCTCAGCTGGGGTTAGATAAACTTGACTCGAAGCTTCTTGATTTAAATTACTCGATTGAGACAAATACTCGGTCTCGGTCTCTGTTTTATTACTGATTGCATCATCGTTGTTCAAATAATACTCGTCAATATCAAGCTCATCAGTGTTTAGGATCTTACTTAAATAAGCCAAGTCCTCAACAGCTTCTTTTTTGAGCTTATCAATCTCGGATCTAACTTGATGCAAATTTTTTTCTAAATTTTCGTAGTACTCGATTAAGTCTTGTTTATCATCACGTGGATTCTCAGGTTCGTTTATTTCTCTATCGATTAAATTCGTAACATCAAAGCTTTTATTTTCGTATTTTTCATTTAAGTAATCGATTTTAACTTTATTTAGACTTATTTTAGTAATTTCATCAACCAAATATTTTGCAACGTCTCTAAGCTCTTCTTCATATGTTTCTTTAACTTCTTGTTCTGAGTCTGTTTCACCTACTTGTATTTCAATTTCAACGTCTTCGCTTGTCGGTGTTTGTATTGTTTTAATTTCTTTTAAACTATCCAATCGTTTTTTGTTCAAATCGGATTCTAAATTGCTCAATTGAGAGCATCGATTTGTGTTAGCCACAAGTAAATTGTACAATTGATTATTTTCATTGTGTAATAATGAATCAATATCGGTCTTTTCGCCAATTAGAACTATTTCTTCTTTGATTTTTTTTTCATCATTTTCTTCGTCAATGTCCGAATCTGTTTCGTTTAAGCACACGGATTTTCTTGTTTCGATTTCGTTTATGCTTAATGCTGTAATGAGTTTATTGTTCTCATTGATTACCTTTAAAAAAGACATAATTTTTTTAATGAAAAAAATTTTCAATAAAGAAAAAAAGCTATTTTTTAGTTGATGATTGACTCGAATAGGAAAGTAGGGTAGATAATTAACATGAATTGAAATGACCGTGCAAGATCTGCCCAGTTACTCCATAGCTCAAATCAGTCTCAGGTTCAATATAATGAGTAGATATTGTCAGTTTCTTATCAATTAAAAGTCGAAATCGCTCAGTATTTGTAGAATAAGTCGCTGAAATCGGTTTCCCAATTCGATCAACATCTATGAGCGAGTCATACCGACTATTAAAACGTTCAACCCATCTTTGGACCGCACATTTTGAATCAGTGCTGTCTGATCAAAGAAAAGCTTCTCAAGTGATACTTATTCAACATTAAACACACCATCTTGTAGATTAGAATATGAGCTTTCAGAATATGTGGCCATTATATATGATTCATGGACAAAGATATCGATCAGAAACGGTGACCAACTTTCTCTTGTTTTATAAAACTAGGCGAGGGGGGTCAAACTTTTTTTTTCGAAATTTAATAAAATACATTTTTAGGGTATTTTTGGGGCGCAGATTCCGAATCTGATATCGAAATTGCAAAGTTTTGAATTGCCGGAACCTTAAAAGCGGGACGGGATTCATTCACGCGTTTTATAACACCGACTCACAACCAAATTTTGATGTTTCAAGTATGATAACCTACTTTGTGGATACTTGGTATAAAGTTAACTTGAAACCTATCATGTGGGTTTTATGCTAAAACAGTAGGCCAATCATTGGAAAAAGAACTTGCCTTTTCTTACAAAATCTCTTAATACAATCTATTAAAAATATACTTTACCTTATTTTGTGCATATAGAGACTTGGTTAAGAAAAATCCAGTATTCTCATCAGGTAAACTGTACTTATTAATCAAATCTTGTTCCATTTTTTCATATCGATTTGATGTTTCAAGTTTACTCAAATCAAGTTTATGTTGTTCAGTTAATCGATCAATTAAATAATTTAGAATGGAATCAGGTTCTTCTTCTGAATCATTTGTTTTTTCATAATACGTTCGATTCAAGTTGTAAACTCTTTTTTTAACAACAGGACGATAATTTAATTCATTTTCAATATTTTTATAAGAATCAGTAACTTCTTTTGAAAGCTCAAGCATTTGTTTGAAATCTTCATGTTCTGACATGTTATTAGATTCATCGTCTTCTTCAATTATATTACTCAAACGATTTTGTTCGTATCGTAAAGCATTTTGACGTATAGTTGGCTCAGTGTCTTCATTAGCAAATGGACTTGGCGATGATATTAAAAAAAATTCATCTTCAGAATTATGAAAATTATTAATATTATAATCATCATCGTACGTTCTTAATTCATTATCGTCCTCTTCATCATCATACTCTTCACTAACTTGTTGTAAATGAGACGCTTGATCGTTGTAACTATTAGTCGAATCGTTTAAGATTATAAACGATTGGACATTTGATTTTTGTTGATAATCGGGTACTTCAATCGATTGGTTAAGAAGATTATCGTATTCTTCTGAACTTTCGAGTTTTTGTTCACAATCCATTTTTGTCTCATTTAATTCTAAAAAAAAAACGAGTTTGTTTAAATCAGTGAGTTGACCCAAAAAATGAGACTTTTCAAGTGTATTCAAAATATACCGATTTATCTTAATCGTAAAATAAATAATTTTTTTTCGTGTTTTTTTAACCTATTTTTTTCGTATCATCAAAAATCCTTGAATACATTAAAAGTAGAGTAAAATTATTGTTGTTGAAATTAATGGTTTATAATTGTTTTTGTAAAGGCCGAATAAAAGACCGCCTGCGGAACGTTATTAAAACATTTTAAAAAAAAAAAGACAAAAATTATGACTAGGTCTACTTACAAACGAAGATAAACATATGAAATTTGTTTTTATTTTAGGATTGACAAAGAGCTTTGCCCGTGATATTTAAGAGATTTATAAAATCCTAAACTTTCGATTAAAAGATTTATGAAATATTTTTAAAATATCAAAATTTTTATTTAATATTGAACATATTGAGATAATACAAAAAATTGTATTTAATGATTTAACAGATGCATTCAAGAAAATAGGCTATGTAATAAAAGAACAAGTAAGATAATAACTACAAGTCTATTTGTGTCCAAGTCTATTGTTTAGGGAACCATTTTGGAAAATTTAATGAGATTACAAAAATGAAAAAAGCTTAAACAAAATCAAACTCATTAAACATGTAAAAGAATTAGAAGTTGAGCAAAACGTTGACTTTTTTTCTTTAATAAAAGTAAGTTTTTATAAAATCAAATTTCACAAAATCGAACGGTACTTCCATGTAAAAGTATTCATGTTAAGCAAGGAACTAAGTTTGTTTTAACAAAATAGTGATTTTCACAAAATCAGGGTAAACAAAATCGAGAGTAGACTGTTTTTGAAATAGTCAAATCGTACATAAAGTGCGCGCGGAGCAAATCTTCCACACTATCTGAATTTGTCATTTTCGACATCATAGCTTTAATTTACGACCCAAAAAAACCCAAGAGATCAATTTTTTGATGGGGGTGAAAAATCAAGAATTTTACTCCTACCCCTCCGCTTTTTGGTACCAAGTGTAAAGGTGCTATATATAAATAGCCAATATCTCATGAATGGTAAAAGATATTCTTGCCCTGAAGGTACAAAACGAAAGTTAAAAAGCTACCATTGATGCCAGGACCAAAATCGTTCCGGTAAAAAATTTCCGTAAATTTAAAATCGGGTCAAAACGGTAAAAAAACAGCATTTTTTCAGTTAAATCGTATCTAGTCCAAGGAAACCCCCGATACCCGTATTTTTCTACAATCTAGCTTCAACAAGAGACGATTCTGCATAAATCTATGAGGCTAATTTTGCAATTTTATTTTTCAATTATGGTGCACTAAGGGCTGCAAAAAAGCATATTTTTGAAATCTGGTAAAGATATGGAAATAGATAAGTTATGACTGAAAATTTGAAATCCTTGTGCAAAACTACTGAAATTATGATTTTATGATCATCAGATACATGTTTTCTAGCGTAGTCTAGCACGAGGATTTCAAAAATTTGGTCGAATCGTCTCTTGTTGATGCTTGATTGTTAGAAAATATAGATCGGAGGTTTCCTTGGACTAGATACGATTTAACTGAAAAAATGCTGTTTTAGCAACTCCTCTACTTTTGTTAACCTCAGTAATACTTATCTTCGTCTAAGGACTAGACGAACAAACCGTTTCATACATATAAATTTTGGACCGAAATTTTTGGAAAACCCTAAAATACGGGCACAGAACAAGACAAAAATACGAACTAAGGAATCGGTAAGAAAAAATTGATACACCCAAAATTACAGAAGAAAATCCAGGATTTGCAAATACCATCTTCTCTGAGTACTACGGGTCTAAAAATTGACAATCCATCAAAAATTGGGTATACTTTAAAGATAATAGCTAATGATTGAAAAGACAAAATATAATATTTAGAAGATAAGTTCAACGTTTACAAATCTCTTATTAGATCGACTCTTGGATATACTCCACCGATTTTACTTTTAAATGAAAACAACTAATAGAGACTACGATTGAAATATTCAATGTTATTCTTTAAAACCTATTTTTCTTTTTGAATTTATTTTTTTTAGACTAATAAAAAAAATTTTTTAGTAACTATTTTAACACTTTAATAAATCTAAAAGGAAGGCAAAAGAGTCAAACTCAAGCCTTTTTAAGCCATTAATAAACTATTGAAACTATTGGAACTTTTTGGTCCAGGTCCGTAGATTAGGAGTCGAAATTATCGGTCCGTCCGTGTCCCGAATTTAGGGACAGCCTCAATTTAACCATCTTTTATTCAGTCCTTTAAACCCGTTGACTTACTGAGTTAACATAATAAAATGTGAGACTTCGTGGCTTCTCAAGTAAGAACCTCAAAAGTTACAGGTAATACGTATAAACCGCAGCTGGATGATGAATCGAATGTCAAGAAAGATGGCAAGAGCTTACCCTAACATATACCGTATACCCTTGCGGTGAGGCGCGTGCCCTTCAACCTGGGTTTCAGGTTGTATCCAATTTTCTGATACAAGCCGAAACTCAGGGTTAAGAACACGCACCTAATTGCAAGGTTAGAATGTTAAACCATTCAAGTTCACTTTAAGTTTGTTATGGCTTTATTTACGAAGGCGTATATACAAGACTGTTAAACAAGGGAGATTCCTCGAGCTGACTCTTTTCATTTATATTAATCAATTTCTTACGAAAATTACACAAATATTATCTTAAGTCATACAATTGAAAGAGTGAATAACCCCAATTTTCAATAGAGTTCAAAAATGGCGTGCTGATAATAAAATAAGATCGATCATCACAACAAGAACTAACCCAAAATTTTTTTAAAGTAAAGGTCTCAGTTAGAGATAAACAAAGGCTTTTAAGAGTTATCTTAAAAAATTAATTGTTTTTTGATAAAATAACAGATAAGACTTTGACCGCATGTGGTTTATTATAAGTACCGAAATGAATTGTGAGCTAACGAAACAAAAAATATATTCAAATGTTCAATCCAGCTATTTGAAGAATTACACTTTAAAAATAAATAAATTCATTATTTACATAGCACCTTTTTCTAACAAAATTCAAGCTTAAACAAATAACAAAAAGTCTAGAAGACACTGAAAGGCGTTGAAAAATTTTTATGAGTCTTAAACAAGGCTCAAAAGAGAAAGGTACTCGTTAAAGTTATTAGAAAGTATATTAATTAATCGAAAAGCTATCAGACAACTTCAAACCGAGTTGAAAGCCCTTTATGATATTCTAGGCTTAGAATTAATTAAAAAAAAAAAGAACGGAGGTTTTTATTTAGAGTCTATAATTAAGTATTGTCACATTTACCTGAGTAACTGACGCTATAGAGATTTTATGCAACAACTTAAAATGACCCAAAAAATAAAAAATCTTTAAGAAATTTTTTAAAAATTTTACGTAAACCACTACGATAAGGTTTTTTTTTATGTTTATAAAATTTCTTACAAGTGGGTCCATAAAAAAAAAAAGTTTCTATTGTCAAAAGCTTTGTTAGTAAAAAATCCTTTCAAAAAAAAAAAGTAATTTTCACAAAAATATCGTTTTACCTTTATAATTATCTAGTGAAGGTGTTTTGTGTTTGACTGTTGAAACAAAATTTTTTTTTTTTAAAACAGGAAAATTTTATTTTTTGAAAAAAAAGAAAAGGTAAATCAATAAATTAAAACATATTTTTTTTTAATAATTTATTATAATGACTTTTGATAGAGAGAGAGATTTAGGACCAGTGTATTATGGTTGCTAGGTTTGATTAATTCCGTTTTAATGAAGCAAATAGTCTTTTATCGATTTTTGTCACAGAATAATTAATTTCATTTTTTTGAAAATGACATTTATTAATATGTCTCTCTTATGGTGTACAACGTGTTTTTTAATATTCTTTCTGACCTTCAACTATGAATTGATTTTATCAATCGTTAGAAAAAAAAGGTTAACTATTTAAGTTGTTATGACTCGAAGCTATACCTTGATTTAATCGTTGAAATTTTTGGTTATACCGAGCTATGCCAAGATGTTTATACCCGAAAAAAAAGTAGATTGAATTTTTAATAAGACTATTTTTAGTTTGTCTATTTTTTTTTCTAGTTGTTTTTGTTTTAAAGCCATTCAAATAAAAATATCATGTCTTTATTAGAAATACAAATTTTGAAACCTTATACTTTTATTTTAAAGTTTAATTTTATCAAATATTTAAATAAAACTAGCAGTTTAATGTGAATTTTAGGCTCAACCTTTCCCCTAAATAATGGGGTTAACTAAATTAACTATAGTGACTAAAAAAAATGGAAGTTCATTATTAAAACCCCTATTCGTGATTGAACTTTTTTTACAACAATTTTTATCGATTTTTTTTTTGAATCGTGTATTGTTTAAAACATGTAACCGGTAACACACAACACAAAAAAAATGAAATTTAAAACTTTGAAAATTAATGTCAAACTCTTATCGGATTAAAATCGGTTGGGGTTTGCGAACTTCGATCAGATAAAAATCTAATTTTTAAAGTATTAAATTTTTGAAAACCCTTTTTTTTAATTAAAATCTCATATTCGTGAGTCCAAATATAAAACGAGCTATTTTTTTGTTTCATTGTTTTGACTTCCCATCGCAAAAACAATTTAGATTGAATAACTTTATTTCAATTATTTTCATAATTTTTTTTTTTCAAAGTATGTTTTAATTAACTTTTACCGAGATTCTTTTAAAACAGATACCTCACACTTTTAGACCAATATAAAGGGCTTGGATATTTCATATTAGTTTAACATAGGCTTCTTAAAATAAAAAATATTAAGTGGTCAGTATAGCATTATGATTAAATGAATCAAAAAATTTCATATATCACCTTTCCCAAACTTAACTATCTACTGGACCGTGGACTACACTTTTTAGTAAAAGTCTCTTTAATTGATCCTTTTTATTAGTTATCAAAGCTTAAACCACATGTCTTCCGATGTTATTATTTTGTAATTTTAAAACATAATTATTAGGAATAACAAATATTTAATAATTGGTTTTATAAAAAAAAATTTTTAAGTCCCATATTTAAGTAACAATTAAGATTTTATGAGCATGAAAATACTTTTGAAACATAAAATGGATTATAAAATTCAATGACTGTTATAAAAACAAAACAAAAAAAGTATGCAAGTGTTAACTTTTATATAAACAAAAAAAATTTTTGAAATTGAAAATAAAAAATTTTGAATATTAATTAATTTTCGTGTATTTATACTTCACGCTATTGTTTAAATACGTTTTTTTTTTTGAATGTTAGATTTTTAATGATAGTCTAAATTTTTAAGTATATGTAATAATTATTTTTTTATTCTAAAAATTTATTTTTAATGCTATTAAATTTTAATTTTTAAAAATTATGATTTTTTTTCTTTCTAGATTGAAATTACGTAAGAAGCTTTTTATGTTTTCTAATTGATTCATTACTTGTCTCTCCTTAAGAAATGGTAAAACTCTTTCCAGTAGAGTGTGGTGCTAAAGATGGATTTAATAACATCATTCACTTTGGTGCAGAGTTATTCAAAGCTGAGTTTTATCTTAATAAATAGTCCGATACTCGTCTTTAGACTCCGACTTAACCACTATGGAGTACTTTAATAAAGGTCAAACAAGTGTGTTTTCATTATTTTATCTAGTTCGCAGTTTAGCTTCTGACTAGGGACAGCTTTAATGTCCTATTAAAAGTATGAATACCAACAATGGTATCCCAGAATCCATAATCTTCGATTTACTCATTTTTGGTTTGAGCATAACCAAGTCCATTTGAATGACTTTGAGCATAACCAAGTCCTAATGAATGACTTACAGGGTCATTATTTTGAGCATTACGATCGGACACTATAGAACTTTACTAAACTGTTTGACTCCTGTTGTTTGACTTGTATTTGTCTTACTAGTTAATCAAACAGACTTAAAGTAACAGTCTACTTTCTACTACGTTTACCCTGATTTTGTGAGAATCAATTAGTTTTGCTCAACTTCTAATACTTTACATGTAAAATGAGTTTGATTTTTTTATGAGCTTTTTTTTGTTATCTCATTAAATTATTCAAAATGGTTCGCCAAACAATAAACGTATGCACAAATATTCGATAATGAAACACAAGATGAAGCACTGGTTCAAAATGATATTGATAATGAAATAGAGTTTGAATTGAGAAAGGTAAATAGATTGGAGGCCTTAAAGGCTATAGATTTGCTCAAATTGTTTGCTGTGCAAGGTTTACAAGATTAACCAGTTGATCTTTTGAGACTAATTAACAAAGTTGGAAAAAAAATTTTTTACAAAGTTTATTGAATTGTATCTCTTATACAAATTTGTTCTTCTCATTTTATTATAAAACAATTTTGACACTTTTCTTTATATTTTTCGATTTTATTCTCCAAAATAAAAATAAATAAATAAGTATTTTGTTTATAATCCTCTAATAGAATGACATGAGAGGATTTTTTGAGATTATAAATTATCAAAAGTACTTAGCTAAATGTTATTTTATCCAAAAATTTGAAACTTAAATATTGTTCAGCTAACATGACTGTATAGAGTGATAGTTCATGCCGTGAGTTTGCAATCTGGACCTAAATACACTACATTGTGTAATTTAAGGGTCACATATACAAAGTCTTGTTTATGAATTTTGTTACCGAATTTTATAAGCTTTATACTATAATTTACAACAACATTTAAATTGAAAATAATTATTAAAAATGTGTAAAAAATAACATAAGTAAAGATCCGTTCATATGATATCCTGAAAGGAACTTTTGTGATGATAAAAAAATCTCATGAAATCACGTAAAATGAATTGCGTCCTACCTAGATATTATGTCATTTTTATCCTTCAAAACAAGACCACGTAGAGGTTCATAAAAAAATCTTAAATTTATGCCAACAACAAAATGAAAAAAAAAAAATTATAAATTTTTATCAGGCCAAATGAAAAGTATCCTATCATGAAAACAAACTATTTTAAATAATTTATATTCAAACAGATGAAAGCTTGAAAAGAAACAAAACTATTATCTCTGCTTGAATAAAATAAAATTTCAACAACAACAAAAAGGCCCAACCTTAATCTTGTCAAAGGATATAAATTTACCTTTTTTAATTGAATCATCTCCTAGTGGTTTTTGTAATGGTCTAGGTTTATACCAATTTGAATTCAACGAATTTGACGATGACATTGGTGTTAAATTATTAATTGAACTATTCGTTGAATGTGATCGCTTAATACTAGTTAACAAATTTAATGATTTCGATTCGATTTGATTTAAATTCGTATTATCTTGTTGTTCGCGATGATTTTTAGCTGATTTGTGTCTAGCATGACTTGATTTTGATCGAATCCGATCATATCTACTCTTATGACTACTATTTTGTACGTGATTGTTTGATTCGTTTTGAAACAAAAATTTAGGTGTATTCAAATCAATTTTGTTAGTTTTTGATCGTTGTAGTTCTTGTTTAATATCTGATTTTAATAAACTTATTGAATTTAAATTTTTTAAAGAATTTAAAAAACGTTTCTCATATTTTTCAATTGATTCTAATTTTTTTTCTAATACGTATTCGTCATTACATTTGATACCATAAGTTATTTTACACTCTATCTGACTCTCCATTTTTCAACATAAAATATGATACAATAAGATCTAAAATTTGATTAAGAAATTTGTTTTTATTTATTTGAACAAAGTTTTAAGACCTTGAGTTGTTTTATTCTTGCCGTCTCTTGACAAGTTTGATTGAAATGTTAAAATATTTTTTTTTGTTGTATGACCCTAAGGGTGATGATTAAAATGAATGTCTTATTAGATAAGAATGTTTTTAAAAAAGATTAAAATTAACAGAATCAAAACAGTTAAAAATGACAGTTGATTAATGAAGATTTTATGTCGTTGAAAAAAAAAAACATTTTCAAATTTAATAATATATTGATTCTTAATGATACCTCATTTCTGTTGAAGCGATCATCACACAACAACAAAAATTAGTCATAGATTTTTTGTTAATATCCGTCTTCAATTTTTGGAAAAAAAAATAATTTATTCATTACAAAATGAAAAGAGGGATTCTCCTCTATAGAGTATTTATGAATTATTATTTGTTTATATTTTAAATTCAATAAATATTAAATAATCATGCAAAAATTAATTAAACAATTTTATTTTTATTTAAACAAAAATATTTAATCAAAATTTTCAACACACACTCAAACTTTTAAAGTTTAAATTCGTTGATTAAAACATGCAAGATACAAGTCTGGATAATGAAAGTCTAACTAGTCACGATTCTTTAAAAGGGATAATAATTTGAGAAAAAAGTCGGAAGTTCAATCCCCGCAAGAGGAGAAACTTTTCTAACTGTTTCTGTATTACGGAACGATGTGTTTGATGGGAATGTCAGTTGGTATCGTTGGTTGGTCAATGCTTCACGAAAGTGTCAGTTCGAATCCCGCTCGGGTCAAAATTGTTTCAAAGAAGCAAAGGAACTAGCGAAAGCTTTTAAATTGCCTGCTTTTAAAGTTAAATACTTTGTATGTGCCACTAACAGTGCTAACATTATTTAATTAAATGAAGAACTTATAAATCTCATTTAAAAGTTTGGGTTTCTAGTGAGGTTGTTCATTATAGCAGAGGCCGTTACTGATAATACTACTGTCGAAAAAAATTTTATTTTTGCCATGTGGGCTCCTAATTGGGTGACCTAAAAAAGAGGGTGCTTTAATCGTTAGTAATTATGTTAAATAAAAACATGAATGGTATGATTCAGATTCTGAAAGAGCGTAAAATTTTACAAATGTAAATTTGATTATAATGTGTTTTTTGTTAGGACAAAAATAGCATCCTGGCTGGTGGTGAGAAGGTGGTGAGATCGAATCCTGGCTGCGTCAAAAAAAAATTCAATAGGTCCTTGGTGTTGGTTGAACGCAACACTGCTACCATAGCTCATTCAAAACTAACGGCATGTGTCAGCGAAATTGGTGCATCTGATAATAAACAAATTGCAATGCTAACTTTACTTACATCACTTCTACTGAACTTCTGGTGGACATCGAACCGTAGCGCAGCCGTACCAAAGCGAAGCTTGGCAACAAGAAGGCGAAGCGTACAGTATCGTTTTAAATTTTTTTGTTGAGTACGGTACGGTGAATACAGTACACTTTAGTATGTTAAGCACAAGACACTATGCTTCGGAGGGGAAACGCTTCGGTACGGAGGTTCCTTGTTACGCTACGGGAAGGGTATGGTACACTTCGGTACGGCTACGCTTGCCACCAAAAGTTCGGTAGAAGTGCAATATAATTTACTTTACATATACAACCCATATTATAAAGAAGTTTTGAATGATCAGGGTTATTTGTTAATTTAATAAATGGGTTCGATCAGCTCTAAAGAGTTATGAGACTTTTGGTCGAATTGAGTGGGATACCATTTGCAAGCATCTCTGCATGTTTGCAATTTGGACTGGACTAAAAGCATGCTTTCATAGGTATATTTAAATGTCAAACATTATTAATAATGAAAATTAGTGGTCATCTTTTTGACAAAAAATCATAAAGATGGGATCTTTGTTGACCCACAGGACCCTAAGGGTTTAGACAAAAATAAAATCATAACACAAAACTTGTTTTAACAAGCCTCAGAACGACTTAAAACTAGCTCACTAACTAAATATTTAAGTTAACCATGGCTATAGAGTCAATTTATGTGCCTTACAATATACTTTGGTACATTAAACTTTCAACTCAATAAAACAACTTTCAACTCATTAAACTTCATAATTGCGAAATATTAAGTGCTCAGTATACCATTATGACTATAGTCATAATGGTACGCCGAATGCAAAACTTCCACGCTATCTAAATTTACAGAATCTGACCACATGTCCGTGTTCACCATATATGAAAACCCCAAGTTCCCAAAATATTAGGGGGGGATCAAAAATTTGTCTTTAGTAAATCGTTTGTATCAATGTAAAATATACACAATTATATGGTTAATCATACAGATTCTGATAGAGAAAAAATTTATTTATCTTTAATACAAGCTAAAAAAATGTCAATTTTTTTAGTTTGAGATCTTGTCCGCGGAAAGTCCCAAAACATATACTTTTTAACCTTTCGGCTTGGAGAGCAGGAAATTCTAAAATCGAATTTTCCAAATTGGTTAACCAAATCGACCAAAATTGGTTAACCAAAAACTGGTAAGCTAATTTTTTGGTTAGCCAGATTTGGCTAAGCAAAAAATTGGCTAACAAATTTGGTATATAAATTGATATAACAAAAATTAACAGGCTGTATAAATAGTGGTTTAATGATGAACTTTTCACATTTCGTATTTTGGATTATTAAAATATTGTGTTTAACGTCTTTTTTATTCTAAAAATTAATGAAAAGTTGAAAAGCTTAAATCTATCCAAAAAAAAATTTTTAATAAATTTTTTTTTCATGGTGTTACTAGTTATAATTTGTTTAATTTTTGTAAGTTCATAAATTAAATGTCCTTTATTTTCATCTTGAGGTGATAAAAAATCAATTTTTAAAGTAATTTCTCCTTAAATTATGTCCCAAAAAACGGATTTTTTTTCAAAATTTGGTTAACCAAAATTCAATTCGTGACCAAAATTCTGGTTAACCAGATTTGGTCGACCAGATTTTTTGGCTAACCAGACATGGTTAACCAAAATTGGCTAACCTGGCAAACCAAAGCATGGTTAACCAGCATCACTAATTTTACATTGATACAAACGATTTACTAAAGACAACTCACTCAAGAGTGGCTTTTACCACTGGGTAAAAATTGAAATTTTTGATCCCCCCTAAGATTTTGGGAACTTGGGGTTTTGGGGAACACGGATATGTGGTCAGATTCTGTAAATTTAGATAGCGTAGAAGTTTTGCATTGGACGAACCTTACTGGACCGTTGATCCCACTTTTTTTAGTGAAGAGTAAGATTTCTGTGATACAATGTACCTCATAGAAGCTAACGGGAATTAACACATAATTTAATTCAAAAAAATTAAATATTTTTAAACCCCTCTTTATTTTTAGGTAAATTTCGAGTTGATCTATTTGAAAATTTAAAAACTCATGATTGAAAAAAAACCTATTATTGATATACCCTTGAAGTTAAAAAGCTCTAGTTGACGCTCAAAACCTAATCGAAAATTTTTATTTTTTAATAAAAACAACCAAAAGTTATTAAACTTCCATCGATATGTGTATACCCAGGTTGACTAGTTTTAAAAATCTTAAGATAATCTAGACCTTGATTCGATTAATACCTTGCATGATAACAAACCATTTATAAAACTAATTACTTTTGACCTAGAAATATCCTTCTCAAAATAAAGGTTCATTAAACTTTTTAGGTCATTTAATACTTTTAAGCAACAAAAATTTTTAATAAAAAAAAAAACAACTATAAGAAATAATTTTATTATCACTTGCTAACACAAATATTTAAATAAACCTCAAACACACACAAAAATTTCCTTCAACGTGTATTTTTAATATTAGATTAAAAATAAATAAACTTATTTTTTTTATCATCGATCATATAGTGAATACAGTATAATCGCTTTAATCCGAATACATCTTTATCCGAAATATTCTATTATTCGAACAAAATCGTAGGCTCATGGCTATGTGTTAACTAGACAATGTAAAAATTTCTCATTAATCCGAAAATTCATGTTCGGTTTATTTTGTTAGTTCGAATAAATTTTATTGTTCTACTGACTGGTTCTACTGACTCAAATTTAATTGATTCTGGTCGTGAAAGTCTAAAACAAATAACGAGTCAATATGATCTTAATGACATTTATAATCTCGATGAAACTGCTTTGTTTTTTAAGTTACAACCCAACAAAACATTATCGAATTGTAAAGAACCTGGTAAAAAAGTCAATAAAGATAGAATTACAGTTGCGATTTGCTGTAATGCATCTGGGTCAGATAGACCATTACCAATCGTAATCGGCAAATACGTTCGTCCTCATTGTTTCAAAAATAATAAACCTAGTGATATTCTTCCCTATTATTCAAATCGAACCGCTTGGATGACCAGTCTAATCTTCGATGACATTTTGAAAAAGTTAAACGAACGTATTAAACAATCCGATCCTAAACGTAAAGTTCTACTGTTAGTAGACAATGCATCATCGCATAATACACAACAAGAGTACAGTAACATAACAGTGAAATTTTTGCCACCAAATTGTACTTCGGTCTTACAGCCATGTGATGCTGGCATTATACATTCATTTAAGTCTAATTACAGAAAACTTTTGGTCGAGTTTTTCTTAAATTCGATCGAAATGGTAAACAAGATTGAATTACCTAACTTGAAAGATGCACTGTACATGGTTCGTAATGCATGGAAAAAAGTTGATAATTTAACTATTTCAAATTGTTGGTTGAAATGTGACATTATTAAACATGTACAAACGCCGACAAGTTCAACATCAACAAATTCCGTTACACTTAGCTTAGAAGAGTTGTTAAGTCGTCTAAGAAATGGTTATTACAGCTATGTCTGTTCAGCTCAAGAGTACATTGATAGTGAAATCAATGAACCAACTGGTGAGTTGTTAACAGATGCAGACATAGTTGAACTAGTTAAAAAGCCAGATGAATCTGATAATGATCAAGAATGTATTCAAGAGGTACAAATCGAAAATAAAAAAATTACTTTTGCCGAAGCTGCCGAAAGTTTCAAAATTTTTTGTGAATTTGTAGAACAGTCTAAAGCTTGTTTAGACGAAGATATAGACAAGATTTCTTATTTTAAATCCCGTTTTACCATTTTAAGAGAATCAGGCATGGTTCAATCGAACTTGAATTCATTTTTTAGAACAGATTAATATTTTATGGAAACTTTTTTTATCTTATTCGTGTAAAACTCTAATTTAATTATCCTTTTGTTTTGTTTAAAAGTCTTTCAATAAAAAATTTGTAATTAATCCGAATTTTTAACTTCTATAACTTAAAATCCGATTTATCGATATATCGGAAAAATTAATCCGAACTAAATTGAATTAAGGCGATTTTTCTTCGGATTAAAGCGATTATACTGTATATATCACATGATAGTTATTTGTTTAGCAAAAAATATGTGACTTTTAGTATATTAAACGCCTAAATCCACTAGTTTGATATTTTATGTTATTGACAGTTTTAAACTTTTTATCCTAAAATTACATAACTAAATTTATTTTTGAAAAAAATAGAACACTTGAAAATGAATCCAGATTTATTGAGTGAGTGATGGATTAAAAAAAAAAAAGGATGAGTGTGTGTGCATCAGATTTATTGTTAACGAGTAATTTGATTCCAAAAGCTGAAGCCCATTTGGTTTCTAAAATAAATCATCCGTGACTAATAAATATTAAAAATAGATTAAGTTCTTGTGAAACAAAAAAAAAAAAATTTGAAAAATAAAAAATTTTTTTTATTTCTTTGTCTCAACAACGACAAGTAAAATCAACAATGAGAAGATTTTTTTTTTTGAATACCTCTTTTTAAACCTTGTAATTTTTGAGTAAAATATTTGAGTAATATTAAAATTCTTTGTATTCGAATAACTTGACCTAACGAGATTTAAAACAAATTTTAATAATCAAATAGTCTTCCGTAGATTGAACTGTTTCACCTAATTCGTTGAAAGAAAAGATTAATACTACAAGTAGCGTTAAAACAGAAAAGCAAGCAAAATTAAAGAGGACACTCCTACTCTAAAACGATATTTTTAAAATTTCTCAATGAAGTATTGTATCGTAAACCCTCTCTATTTGTACACAGAAAATATGGCTTATGACATACGTTTTCCAAATTGGTCGGACAAACGAGAACCTTATGTATTTAATCTACGAATCCAAAAACTCTAGTCAAGTCAAAAATTTTAGCTCTGCCTATCCGCTTTTCTGAACAAATCTAAGGTTTTCCTTTTTTCATTTTAGAAAGAAGACGAAAAGAGACATAAAAATCAAAAACCACTAAGATGAGAGATTTGTCATTTTCTGACCAAAAAATCGAAATTCTCGTGTATGAAAACCATAAAAAAATATTTAAATTAGCGGTCGTGGTCGAGGGGGTAAAATAACAGCTTTGGAAGCTAGTTGGCACAAGTCCGAGTCAAAAAAAATTTCAACGTTTATAAAAAATAATCAATGGAAATGAATGAGTGTCATTAGTGCTGTGCTGCTTGGAAACGATCCGACTAGAATCATCGACTAGTCATGCTCTAAATGGCCTGATACTAGAACAACTTTGAAAATCAACGGATTGAGACTCGCGAGTCGCTGTGACTTAAAATAAGGACGTCTTAAGATGCAAACGTAGCGAGTATAAAAAAATTTTGTTAAGGCCTACCCGACTAAGAAGCCTAATCAGCTTTTGCAGCTAATAAAGTCTAGGATTCTTCTACTAGATGTTAGATCTGCACAAAAAAAAAAAACTATTTCTACATCTTTCTATAAAGCATTTGACTAAAAAATGCCTTTTTTACCGTATTTGTCCGAGGTTGACTTCCTGTAATTTTTTTCTTCGTCCGATTTGAGTATGGAAACGGAAACTTTTTAACTTTCAGGTGGTAACTTCAGATCAAAAATATCTTTTTCAAATCATGAGTCCTTAAAAGTTTAAGTTAAGCACTTTATCATTAGGCTTCAAATGTCGGTGGAGTAGGGGTAAAATTTTTGATTTTTTACCCCAATGAAAAAAATTATTTTTGGGTCTCCAGGTTACGGTAAATGTATCCTAACAGGAGTTAATTTTTACAGAATTGTGACCATCGCAATCAACGAGTTAGAAGACTGTCTAAATTCAAAAACCCTCGAGTCAAAAATTTATTTTTTTTGACCCCTTGATGAAAGCAGTTTCCTAGGTTTTCATATGCGTCGATTATATCCTATCGAAAATGACCGATCCAGATAGTGCTGTCGTTACAATACGAGCGAACCTTACTCAAGATTCGAAAAAGTTACAATTTATTTTAAGATATCACTTGAAAGCTAACAAGTTACAATTGAAACTTGGACCATGACCAACGCGTATTTTTTATGAATCTGCTTATACAAGAGACGATTCAGAGAGAAATGGGTTCATTTATTTCAATAAAAAGACTTTTCTATCTTTGTACATCTGTAAAAATTCAATTTTTTAAAACTTTTATTTTACCTTATTTTGATTATGTTTTTACGCTAATTTGTTATTTTTCAAAGGAAGCCATCCAAAGACTAGTTAACTGTTTCTATTAATAAATTCTCTTGACTTCAATGATTTAAATTATGTGCTCCCATCGAAAGAATGTTGTCGTTTTCATACAGGACCATTAAAATGGAGAACTCGCTCCTGAAAAAATCGAGTACGAAACGCTTTACTTTCCAAATGCAAACATAGTAGCATATAACACAGATTGAATTTTTTTACTAAACAAGATAAAACTAATAAAATGTTAATAAAAAAATTGGCATTTTAAAAAATAATAAAAATCTAACATTTTTATTGGTTGATAAGCATTATTTTTAAAAAAGTCAACAACAAGGTTTCAAAAATTAGAAAAATGTTTCCATAGATTTTAAAAAAAGATAATTGCACAAGTTTCGAACAACAACAAAAATTAAAAAAAAAATTTTCAAACCAAAAAAATCTAATTTTATTTAATTATTTAATAACTTGAGGTCTTAAATCAAAAAAAAATTTTTTTTTTTTCTCATTGTTTAATCGAAGTAATAATCTCGTAAAATTGGAGACCTAACAATTAATTCGTAAAATTTTTTTTACAAAGGACCGCGTCATTTTCGAGAGCAACGTAGCTTGACCGAGACACAATTATAATAATCGATCGCGGTTTGACCATTGCTTTAAAATTTTGTTTCGACATAAGAAATCGAGTAAACATTGAGTCAAAAGTAAGAATCGATTTCTAATTAAACAAAAATTTTCCCTCAAGTTTTTTTTTGAACAGATTTAAAAAAATTGGTGTGACACTCATCGGTCGTTTTAATTAAATTAGAAATAGATAAACAACAAACGTTGACATGAATACGACAAAAAAGCCTCAAGCGAGCTTAACAAAAATTTAATTAAAACAAAAAAGATAAAACAAACAAACAACGTAGAAACATTGTCCCGTAATAATTGAATGACTTTTAGAGAAAAAAGTGAAATTTAAATCTTGAGTGGACGTGTCTTTTAATTCGAAACATTGTGCTACTTTGTTCATTGGCCTAAAATTCAGACATAAAAAAAATAATTTATCGATTGTAACTAAATTATTAGTTCATATGAAAGTAATATTTTGTTGTTGTGGAGGATATCGGTTTTTTATTGTTCGAACGTGATTCAAATTAAAGATTTATTATGTAAAAAAATTAGTTTTTTTTCTTCTATGAGACACAATCAATCAACTTTCCCATATCAAACACTCAACTTGATTCTAAAGTTCAAAAGGTTGAATGAAATGTATAAATTTTAACGGATTTTGTCACCGAGCTTGTTGACTAAGATTTAAAAGTTGAATAGCCGCTTTGAAAGAAAAAAATCTGGGATTGAACAATTGAATTTCTTTCTTTTAGAAAAAACAAAAAATTTTCTCATTCGGGTCTTGAGGGGGAGTGGGTCAAAGAGACTAAAATATATTTATTAAAACATATGAAAAATTCAGACTTGAGTCCGTAAATTTTTAAAGACCGTGCAAGTGTACCAAAAGGATAATTAAACTATGTGAATTTTGTAATAATAAGATGGAGACATTAAAGTTTTATTTTTTTTTTCATTAAACGCAATTACACAAACTACAGCTTTGCAAAAAACTACTCCGAAAATCTTCAACAATTACCGTAATTTTCCGTGGTCAATTCATTCGGCAGACGCCCCCTCTCGGGAGCACAGCGGTAATACGCTAGGGAACAACGTGAACAGGTATATATGCGTCTGCGAAACGGAGTCCTGTGCATAGCCACATATCTCTGTTAACGCTTACCGAATATCAAGAGTTGATTATCATCAACGGACAGAAAGAAGCTTTTTTGCGTTTTGACAACGAAAGCTTACAAAAAAATTGGATATTGTCATAGGTCTCAATTACTGGGATACTACAAAAAACCGATCATCAGGATTAAAGGCAATCACCAAAAATGTTGTCTACATATTTTGGAGAACAGTGATTTAGCCAGTCTACCTGAAGGCTCTTTAAATGCTGTTAATGAATTGAAGTCTCTCAGTGCAGATCAAAAGAATCTTTTAATCAAAATACCGAATGCAGTCCGAAAATTGAGAGGCATATTGAATGCTTTGCAAACATTCAAATAATTGACTGATAAGCAAATGAACGAGTTGAAGAATATACTAAAATCAAATAGCATCATTGAAACAATCAATTCAATTAGAGATATTCCACAAGACAAAAAGTCTGAATTAGAAAATGCAGTAAATTCAGGTAACTTGCCGTCAAGTGTCCTAGAAACAATAACAAGCATTAATGACATGGTATTGGATCGGTTTAATGAACTTATAAGTTATCTAAATAGAAATGATTTCTTGGTCAGATTTTTCAATTAAAATCAGCCGATAGTTTCAAGGCAATCAAATATACGAAATATCAAATAATCAAAACTCACCTATAGACCAAAATCCGGTAGACAACGAAGAAATATTGAATTTGTTTTCAAGCATCAAAAATCTTTCAAAAAATAAGGTCGATTTGGTTGACCAAATGAAAGACCGAGTAATATTTTAAAATGCACCAATTTAGCCATAGACAAGCAAAACGAGACAAAGAGGATTCCGATCTTGAAAAATTGACTAAACAAATAACTTATGAACAGGATTTGGACGTTGAAGATGATGAAATTCTAATAGGTTTTAGACATTACTGAAGTCGAAAAAATCATTGACCAAACATCGTCCAAAAATTACCAAGTTACAAAATATTTAATCTTAAATTTTTTATCTATATAACAAATTGTCTCTAAACAAATCTATGGACTAGGTATCTCAACTCTAAAAGGAGACCTCCCAAAACAACCTTATAATGAATATGAAGTGAGCTATGGAGCAGGAGCAATTCTGTAGAAGCTTTATAAAAATTTTTTCATAGCCTCTGTGACGAAAATAAAAGTTGTTTTAATCCAAAGAAAATTTGCAAAAACTCAGCATTTTCTCTGAAAATTGCACGACATCAAAATTATTCTAACTAAAATTCGCAATTCATTTGCAGAGTTTTTCTTTCCGTTTCCGTTTCAACTTGAGGTATAGTTAAAAAAAGGTCTGAACCCCAATGACCTAAATAAAAAACCTTATCGAGTTCTTCTGAATGAAATCTCGATTCATTTCTATATGATCAAAAATTTCGTAAGAGAGTCTCTCTGGTAGATCTATATGTGATGCTAACAAATTCAGTCGAGAAGTTTAGTCCTCATTATGACTTCAACTACTTTCCAAAAAAGAAATTCAGTTTAGCTGTATTTAACAATTGGAACTTATTCAAATTTTTGCTTCATTCTGTACTTTGTAAAGACTAGAATTGTCCAAGTTTATTAAACAAAGATTTATCGTTATAATGATTTAAATACAAAGTAAGTCGATACACTGACTGAAATTTCAAAAAAAAAAATCTTGTTTATGGACGATGGATGAATAAAATCAAAAAATTTATTGATTGTTCACGTGTCTAGGTTTTGATTGACTAACCAAGAAATTGGATCTGGAACTACCAATCGTCAATTCAAACAAACTTAATCAAACAACTTTTTAGATCCAACAACAACAACAAAATTCTTAAGAGATTTTTTTAATTATAACAAAAAAAAAAAACAACTCTCATCTTCTGATTAAACTTGTTGAAATTATTAAATTCGATTTTAATCTTTAAATATAAAAAGAAAAAAAATAATCAAATTAAATCGACAATTCGTAAGCAATTTTCGAAAAAAAATCTACTTAAACTCTTAAAAACTGAATATAATTCAAAACCAAAAAAAAAATAAATTTATTGCTTATGCAAAATAAATCACGTAATTGGGATTTAATCTACCATTTTTCATGTTCCGTAAATTAAAAAAATGTTGCATGTTTAGCACGACTTTTATTAATCAAAAATGTGACTTAAATTTTAAGCAGTACATTTCGTAGACCCAAAACAAAAAAAGACTATGAGTAATAGATAACAAAATGTTTGTGTATTAGATTTCAATTTATTTTTTTGTGAAAACAAACTAGAATTTAGAGACTCTAGTAAAAAAAAAGAGATTAAAAGTGAAAACAAAAACTTTTGAAAAAAAAACTAAATCGTGTCGAATCGAGTTTTTTTATTGTTCTTAGATTGACACTTTGGGCCAATCATAATAGATAATAGATTAGTCATAGAATACACTGTCAACACAAGAATTTAAGTCACGAAATATGATTTATTAACTTGAAAAAAAAATTTAAAAGATCCTACTGTATAAACGATGAAATGGCAAATTTTTGCATCATTTAAATTCGAATATCCTTTTGTTTTCTTAATTAAAATTTTAAATTTGCATTTTTATTCATTTAAGAGAAAATATAGAGAAAATTTTTTTTAGTGATATGGAATAAATTAGGATAACACAAAAAAAATATTTTTTCTTTTTGTTATCACTAATTAGAGTTTATTTGATTTGAAGATAAGGAAGAGAAAGCTTATTTGCTCATTTTTAAAAATTTTAGTCATTACCCTAATCATATAATTGAACATAACTGATTCACCAGTTTGGCAACGGTTGTCCCTAAAACGCGGAATATTTTTGCGGAATTCCGCTTTTTAGAATTACAAAATTTGTTGCGGAATATGCGGAATCCTCAAAAAGTCGTGACTTGGAGTTGACTTGAAATTTGAGACTAGATGAAAAACTCTGAGTTACAGTACTGCTACGATTTTGTGCTTTAACTAATTTTTACGTGAATTTACGTAAAATTACATTTGTAAAAAACAAAATTCCATCCCTTTTTCTGATGCTTTTAACAAAAACGCTCTGAATAATCCTAAAATTTTATTTTTTCGTGATATCAAAACTATTGGAGAATACTTTGTAATCTTTTAGACGTACTTAAGATGGATTTCAGTTTTTTTGAATTTTCTTTTTGATGACCTTTTTGATCTCAAAGTTTAACAATCAAGAAAACAAGTGGAATTTTTACTTTTTACAAGAATTTACGTAATTTCAGGTAAATTTGCGTAAAATCCGGTAAATAAAGGTAAATTTACCGTTTTTTACAAATGTAATTTTACGTAAAATTACCTGTTTTTACGTGCATTTTTCAATTACCTGTTTTATTATACAAAATCGTAGCAGTACTGTACATTGAAAAGTACCCCTTTGCATTTAATAAAAAAAATATTTAATTTTTTTGAGAATAATGATTGTGACCTGAATTTAAACAGCTTTGTTTTGCTAACAGTAGATACCTCAATACAAGAGACGCTATGTAACCTTAGGATATTCAAGTCTCTAATATTACAAAATTCCGAACTTGTCAAGTATTACTTAGTCTAGTAACAGTAGTTCAACTTGAAGAAAAAATAGAGGCAATAAAGCGGAATTCCGCATTTTAGTAGATCATTTTTAAATGAATGATTGTAACAAGACAACGTTTCAGTAACTTCTGAATAAGTTATTCAATCAGTTGAATCTAAATCTGATAAAAAACCATCTATAATCACTGAAGTAAATAAAATAACGGAACAACAATAATTAGATAAAGCTTAGTAACCAAGTTTCCGAGCCTATTGTATCCAATTTGAGATAAAAGTTTTACAAGTCTCTTTACAAGAAACTGGTGACCAAGCTTCCGAGCTGAAGACACGTCCAACGTAAAATTTTGAGTACCGTTGGATAGGCGGAAAAGAGGTGATCTGTTAGAATATCCTTGTAATATTTGTTTATTGCCCGAACAAAATGTCCCAGATAGCAAAATAAAGCAGGGAAAGCTGTACCAGAAAATATGTCTCCCTCAACTTGTCGACCTTTTGTTGAACGAGGTCTGTATGTTCGATTTAGTTTTATCTTGGTTGAGACGAGTCTATTACCCGAACCGAAGGCCCAAGAAAAATCACAAAAAGATGAACAAGGAAATCGTTTATGAGAAAATGATTTCAATTTTATCCTTTAGGCATTTTCAATTAAACAAAAAAAATATCTAATTAAAAAGAATAATTGCTACAAAAATTATTTGCCATTTTTTTTCAAGCATAAGTTAACTCTAGATCCTATTAAATTTAGACCTACAAAATTTGATTTTCGTAGAGTGACCGCATCTTCACTCAAAGACAACAGTCTGAAATAGGAAACTTTTATCCGTATCTTTTTGAAAGTGGTCACAAAGTTATTTAGTCAAAATATGGATTTTTTTCTTGATTATTTTAAATTATTCAACGACCCGTCTACAAAAACAAGAAAACAATATTTTTTTAAATAAATCATTCGAAAGAGACAAAAGTCAATTTATAAAGAAAACAAAAAGTAAAAACTCAAAAAAAAAACATAATCAATAATTGAAAAACACAAACAACAAAACCTACTTAGGACACGAGATCCGTGTTCTTTGAAGAAATCAAAATCCTTTTTTTATCGATTTTTGTTATTATGAGTGAGGGTTTTCTCATTAAAAGGTAAATATTTTTTTTATCAATTTTTTTTTTTAAGTTGACCCTCATAAGTCTTATCTTGATTTTAAAAAAGGCCTTGGAGAAATTTTTGTATTAATTGTATTTTAAATTCAATTAATTAAACTGATTTTAAGCTTGAACTTTTTTGCTTATCTTTTTTTTTATAATTAGTTAAATTGAATTTTGTTGGTTTAATTATTTTTGTATGAAATTAAAATTAGAGTGCATTGACAAGTTTGGCTTGTTTTGAATGCTTTAGGGTGCTTTATAGTAGACTCATTTGATTCAAAAAGTTTAAGTTTAAACCAGGCATTGGCAACCAAAAAAGTTTGCCGATCAGCTCATTAATGCCAAAAAGGTTAGTGAAAAATTACTAAAGTTAGATCCAAATAAAGCAGATGGACCCGATGGCTTTGTACTTGTGCCGAGTCATTTGCTCTTCCTCTCTCAATTATTTATAGAAAGTCGTTTGAGGTAGAGGAGTAACCTACTGTTTGTAATCAAGCAAATGTAAAGCCTTTACACAAAGGTGGTTCGATATTCTCTCCTAAGAATTATCGTCAGGTATCCTTAACTTGTATTCTATGACCATAATGGAAGAATCAATTTTAGAGCATTTACTGAGAAACAAGTTAATTTCAACATCAAAACACGGTTTTCTTCCTAAAAAAGTCGTGCGAATTTATTGGAAACAATAGAACGTGTTTTAACTGTTGACATCATTTACACTGATTTCGAAAGGGCTTTTGATAAAGTCTCACACAGAAAACTTTTGAACAAGCTCAAGTTTTTTGGTTTTGGTGATGGTCTTATCAACTGGATAAAGGCGTGTTTGTTAAACAGTTCTCTAAGAGTTGTGTTAGTGGACACTAGTTCAAGTTGGGAAAGAGTTAACTTTGGAGTCCGACAAGGTTCAGTGCTCGGTCCTCTACTATTTATTATTTACAGTCAAGTCCAACTTATATCACCACCCACTTAAGTCACTGTTACACTTATATCACTGGAGAGATTAAGACAAAAGTAAATCACTTTTAATGTAAATCGATTCCAGTTAAGTCACATTTCATTTTTATACCGTAAAACCCCGCGAGGTACCCCATGGGGTAAAAGATTTTAGAAAGTCCAGTACAAGACATTAGAAAATTTAAATATTGATTAAATTGTTGTTAGTCGATAGAAAAAACTTTGCTGTAAACGGTTGAGCGTTTTTTAGTCTAACAAATCATATCATTCTTTTTATAAAAGTATGACCTGGGGATGGGGCAGCTCGCGGGGTTTTACGGTAACTGCAAAATGGCTTGACAAATAGGGTGATATAAGTGCTACTCGACTGTATATAAACGATATGTTAAACCTTGTACAAAACAGCTGTGAAGCTGAGATCTTATCAACAGTCAAAAACTTCAACTCGATCTATACAATCAGATAAGGTTTGGTCAAAAATGTGGTCAACTCAGCTAAATGTTGATAAATTTAAAGTGAAATACTGATTAGGAAAGCTCTTAAATATCCTTGCAGTGAGACTATCAAATTATTGTAGTGTTCTAAGGTTAGACCGCATCTGAAGTATGCTGTTAGTCTATAGTGTCCATATTTTGAAAAAGATATGCCTAAAAAATCTTGCAATCAATTCATTTATTCTATCTAAACTAGTTTAAAACAAAAAATAATTTTAAAAATTAAAAATTTTTTTGGTCCAATCATTCAGCGAACTAAGTATTAAATTTTTTTTATTGGTTAAAAGTTTCATTTTTTTTGTGTTTTTACCACTCAAATCCATTACATATACATCACGCTTAAAACTGTTAATTTGTCTTCTCAAAGTGGCTAAATCGTCTATTTCATAATCTCCATTTGACACAAAAATTAAATTCTTAAAATTATGACCCATTGATTCGACCAAGACTTTTGAAATCTTAAAAGCAGTTTTTACCAAATCAACTCTCAATTGATAATTATCGATATCATTCAATTCATTCAGAAACACATTTTTATCCATCACATCAATTAAATTATAAAATTTCAAGTTATCTGTTATCATAAATGTTATTAAATTTGTGTCCTTGTATTTGTTTTCAATAAAATTAACAAGATCAATTTGAAATGAATTCATTTTAGTTTCGTCGATTCCACCGCTTAAGTCCAATATGAGTATAACATCATTATTGATTGATTTAACTCTCACCAAACAAACCTCTATGTATAAAATAATGTTCAAAATTTTAAAAAATTTCATTTTTTTAAACGATTTGAAGCGATGGTAAATGTATTTTTCGCCATGAAAATATTATTGAAAAATTTTTTAATATCTTTGATTTAAGTGGTTCAATAGGCGTTATTTTTTAAATTATTTTTTTTTAATTTTGAATAGCAATAAAATTTTAGATTTAGATTTTTTTATTTAAAATTGTTTCGTACCTGATTAGGGAAAGTCACACAATTTTTTCTCAAAGTTATTTAAATAAAATTATTAAGAAAATAAATTTATTGTTTTGATTCGGAATTTGTGTGGAAGACGTATGTTTGCCTTGATGCCTTCACCTGCTTTTGTTTTTACAGCTTTTACATTGTGGATAATATCAGTTGTTCTTGGAGATGCTCGCGTGATTTGTTTTTCTGGATTAAGTCGGGTTTGTAAGCTCCATTGCGCAGAGTTCTAAGAAATTTTTGGACAAAGCTGCTCCGTAAGCTTTTGTTCTTATTTTAATTCTGCTAATGCGACATATGACTTACCCGTCAGTGGGTGATTATCTTCTTCAATAATTCTCTTGAGCAATTTGATGCATGTTTGGTGTATAATTTGTTCGATCGGATAAAGATTTGTTCAAGAATTCTTCGATTATTTTTTCTCATTTCAACATTGGCTTTTGAACTTGCTGATGTAAGGAGAGGGGTGCTTTAATTGAAATGGCTCATACCGTAGATTCGGTAAGCATTCACAAGTGGCTCTGTACGAAATCCAAAACCTTGTAAGCGCATGATGACATATGGTGTACTACTAGTTATCTTTTGGACACGATTCCAAAAGTGGCTCTGTACGAGATCTACAATGTTTTATTAGGGTGATTCTTAAAATTTTAGGGGTAGACCAGGACGCCCTGTCTACGGCTGTAAAGAGCAACCACCGAGTAAGTCTTCGTGAAATATCAAGTGATCTTAGCAATTCACAGTCAACCATATTTGGTCACCTTAAGTTGATCCATAGAGTTAATAAACGTTGCTGAGTTTTTTCACACGACTTTACACCTTTTGATATTCAACGTCGTATCGAAATCTGGAGAAAACTTAAAAGATCCTTTTGATGAACAATAAAGGCTGAACTTTATTGTGAACAATTAGAACGAATGAATGCTTCACTTCAAGCAAAATACTCTTCTTTGATCAACCGAAAGCTTGGTTTGTTTCTTCAAGATGAGGCAAAAATCATGGAAAAAATTGAAGAGCTGGAAGGGATTGAACTTCTCCCTCATCCATCCAGCATATAGCCCAGACCTTTCCCCCTCTAGTAGTAAAAAAAAAGATTCGTCTTCCCTCATTTAACTTTTTTGTTAACAGATTTGTGAATGATTGGAATAAATCAGGTGATAAAATGCTAAAAAATTTATTAGATAAATTTAACGATTAAAAAAATCTTTAACTATTTTATTATTGTTTTAACCATAAACCAACAAGTGTGTCTATTTGTTTTCTAGCTTGTGTCAACGAAACAGGATCCTTATCACTTGATGGATACAAATCAGCACAATGTGCAGTTCCTTTAATAAAAATAGTCTGTGTAAACTCGTTTGGTGGTTTACCAGTGAAACCAAGAGCATGCCATGGATCAATTTCACCATTTACAAAAACAACTCTTGATCCTTCGTATGTGTACCCACCATAATTTGTGTTAGTGTCTCTTACAGATCGTTCTAACAATGCCAAATCGTATTCTTCACCAAAAATGTCTTTACATTGTTTGATATAAAAATCGGCTGGTACTGTCTGACCAAATGGATGACTTGGTGAATCTGTTGATTGATAAAAACCGAATTCAATACAAGTTTGATATGTCCATTGTCGACCACCCTCGGCTGCTTCTGTTTCCCAAGACACTTGTTGTAATTCATTTATGAATTTTTTGTAAGAAATGTCCAAACACTTTTGACCAAACTCTTCAAGGAATATATCGTTAACAGCTGCGTAACGGGTCAAAGGATCCCCGATTGTGCCTTGATTCATAGTATCACATAATAAATCGATTGTAATTGAGGTGTTACGTGAGATACGATTGTCTTTGTTATATTGTACAGCTTCTTCAAAGTTACCGGATACAGCTGAATAGAAGTTAGTTACATCATCGTCTGATTCGATTGGATCACAAGTTCGGAACAATTTTTCCAAAGTACCACGCCCACCTTTAGTCTTCATTAACTCTTGGATTTGTTGTGTTGCTTGGGATATGAATCTCGGACACGTCGGTGAGTATAAAGACAACGAGTTGTTAACAACAACAAGATAGTCTGTGAAGTTGACTAAAGCTAGCATAGGAGCTGATGAACTAACTGCAGCGTGGACTAAATGAGGGTATTTGAGTCTAAACCAAGCGCTCAATGAGCCTGGATACGAGCCTCCAAATGATACCCATTTGTTCGAATCGGTCAAGTTAAAACTCGAATGGATAAATTGACGGAATGTGGCTAGATCGGCTAGACCTTGTTCGCTTGATAAATACTTCAAGTTGTCTGTGCTCATGTCACCAAGTGGACGACTTTTACCATAAAATCTGTGCTCCAACATGACCAATAAAGCATTCTGGAAAAATAAAGAGTTAACCAATCAGTGATATTAGAACAATCGATATGGCTTACGTATTTTTGACCTAGGACGACCCAATTTCCTTTTTTCATCCAGGCTGGGTTTTCTTCACCTTCACCGCCGATCATTAAAAATACAGGTCCATTTTTACGGTCGAAAAATTCATCATTAACCCAGTAACGCTTAAAAAATGAAATGGTTTAAAAAAAATAAAGACTTGGGTTGAGTGAGTTTAAATACTTGTTTCCAAGTTCGTTTATCAGCTTCTTTGAAATGGTCTAATTCTTGATCATAGTAAAGATCAGTAATATTATTAGCTAATTTAAAGAGTCTAAATTGTTTTTTATTTTGATTGAAACGACGTCCACGTATGAAACGGTTCAATGATTCAGAGTAGTTAAAAATTGTGAACAAAATAACAAGTGAGAATAAAAATTTTATAAAATTCATTTTTTTGGAATGATGAAAATTTTCAAATTAAAACAATTAGACTTAAAAAAGCTGTGTTGATCTCATGTGATGAGACTTTTTTGAGAGCATATGACTTTTAGTTGTTGTTGTTGTTAATCTCTTGATTATGAAATTTTTAGTTTCAGTTATGATGTATGAATGATGTTTTAAATGAGCTGCGATGGCCGAGTGGTTAAGGCGTCTGACTCGAAATCAGATGGGGTTACCCGCACAGGTTCAAATCCTGTTCGCAGCGAATTTTTTTTTCAAAAATGAAGGTTATATTCACCATTAAAAAGCACGTTTTCTAAACTCTAATGTTTACAACGACTAGTCGGCCTCCCATTTTCTCGCTGGGGACCGGTCATGGCATAGTTACAACTATGCTACTCTCATTCACACCAGTAACTGTGGGACGTTCATCATAAACAGCGTCACTCATCCGAGCCGAAGCTGCGAACTCGACAACTATTCAGACTTAGCTTGGAACCACAAACCAAGCGTATTAACCCGAAGGAGAATACTTAACTTTGTTACCAGGGCTACACCTATTACTAAATGGGTCTGCTGTAAAAAAAGTTCTTGCGCCTGTTCCAAGGATTCTATACGTTGTGATGATCAAAGCCAGCGGAACCCGGTAAGGTACGCTTCGGTACATTTAGTACAGTTCGGTACGGCTACGCTTCGGTTCGCTTGCCACCAAAAGTTCGGTAGAAGTGCGGTAGAAAAGACTTGTTTTTAAGTCACGATTGTTTCATTATAATTTTAATTTAAACCAAAAAAAATTAATTTTTATAACTTTTTATTAAAAAAAATAAATTAATGGAAAATTCCTATCAATAATTGACTATCCATAAATTACGAACACGGACTGAAAAACTCAAAACAGGGCCTAAGGCATTGGTACATTTTAGTCAAAAAGTATCCGTGTTGGTTTTCTAGGGACAGACAACTTGAACTAGCAATATGCTTTTACATTAAAGCTAAAAATTTCTCGACACGGCAAAGTTTAAATCTTTGAAAATAACCGTGTATAGAAGCTTTTTACATGAGATTCTAAAAAATCATTCAAATGGAAGTGAATTAACTAAAAAATGGTCAAACTATGAAAATATTTTTTCCTTCTAAATAATTAACATTTCTCTCCTTGAGATCGATAAATATCTCGTTTACATCACTTTCGCCTTGTATCTTCAAAAATAAATCTTTTGTTGTTACATTAAAATAAACACAACAATTACTATTAGATAATGTTGTTTCACACACTTGATTTTTTATCAAAAATTCAAAATTTTGATTCAATTTTTTATGATACTCTTGAAACGAATAATATATTCTAGACATTCCTTTAATGAATCTAAATTTCATTTCTACTATTTTTTGCTCTTTATAGTTTCGTGTAACTTTGAGTCGATAATAACGAGTCTCAGAACGATTCATAGATATCGTATAATTACGTTCTCTATCAAAATGACTTAGCTGATTGCATAGACTTTCATTCACAATTTTCATTAATTCACTCGAATTTATTCGATTTATATCCAAAGTATGGAAACGACTAGAAGAATTTAGAACATTAAAAGCATGTCTTAATTCCAATTTTTGTTTAAAATCAACACGTTTATTCGCAAAGTATAATATCTCTATCGGGACTATTGTGTTATTAAGTCTAGTTGTAGGTTTTTGAAGTTCTTTGAGTGTTCTTTCCAATACATTTGTTGTTTTTTCACTCTTTTTAAACTTGATACTAAATACTGAATCAATTATATTTGACTTTGATTGAGATGTGTTTAGACTTATAGTTGTGTTAGTCGTGATAAAGGCAACACGTATTGTTTCTAAACCAATATCAAGATTATCAACAAGGGTCTTTAAATGTAATTGGATCATTGAAAAACTGTTTTCGTCAATGTTTGGATCTGCCACTAGGATTAAATCGAGTAATTTAGGACACTTTTGAGCATGTATTATTAATGTGTTTATAACAATAAAATTTAAAAAAAATAATTTTAACATTTTTTTTCATTTATCAAAACTGTTTTAAAAGTTAAAAACCCGAAAATTTTTTGAACAAAATTCGAATTTGAAACTTTTGTTTAAATATTGGAAAAAAAACAACAACTAAATGACTAATAGAAAATTATAATTTTGAAATGACAAATGCTTCTAATTTTGTAAATTCTCTTCTGCAAAGATTGGTTTTCCAAATTCAAAATCTTAAAAGTAGTAGGAATTTTGCACACCTTTAGCATTGATTGAATATTGTACATGTGCAGAACCATAGAAACGAAAAATTATTATTTTCTAACTTTGACAATTTTTAGTAATTATTAAAGGCTTTGGCAAATTATTATTATGTTTTAAATCATGAACGATAATTCATGAACGATCATATATTGAAACCTCAAAATGACTAGTGGAGTCAATTAGACGAAGACAATTATACGCAGAAGCGAACATGAATCAGTCAAAGTATTAATCGGAATCAGGGCTTAGTATCTTTAAACGAGGGTGGAAAGCCATCAGTTATTTTGAGTAAATTTATGATCTATGGACTTCACGTGATCTATGGAGAAAAAACTTGTTTTTCATAGCATCATGATTTTTATCGCAAATTTTTTTTTCATTCAAAAAGCACTAAAAGTAAATTTATTGATGTATTTTGATGTATCTGGATCATCAATTTCTGATGAAAGCGAGCCTCAAAGCGAAGACGATTCTGAAGACCTATACCAATTGTTAATTTTGGACCAGTTGAATAGTCTTTCGCTTGGTGAGATTCAGGGTTCAGGGCTTGGTGACAAGCATGGGGTAACATTTTAGAAATTTTGACACACGAGGCCGGGGTAGGGGGGGGGGGGGTTATATTTTGCTTTTCTGATAGCTTTTTTTACATGTATTATAAATTTTTAAAATGTAAAAAAATTTCAAAATTAAGGGGAAAAAATTCAAAATTAAATTTTCATTTAATTAAATTCAATAGTAATTTAAAAGTCTTTCAATGCGATAATTCGCTCCTCCTCTACTGCTCTTCTCTCTCTTTTGTTTTTTATTGTATTTTTTTTTCGGCAACAATTAAAGCAAATTAAAAATTGAATTCTCACAATCATTCAACTGAAATTTAGAGAAGATTTTTTAATTTTTTTACCATACCGCAAAGCTATCATTAACTAGAATGGATTTTTTACTCGAAACTTTTCTTTATTATTTTGCATTCACTTTTTTTATTTATTCTAGTGATAGTGCTCTCGAGTTTACCTCTAAAATAAAATTCCACAAGACAATTTTTGAATAGATAACGATTCTGACGAAGGTCTTCGAAAGTAAGTCAATTAACGAAACGAGTCGAACAACTTGAAAATGAATTAAAGGATGTGAAGGATAAAACAAAGCTCTTGGACTCGGAAGTACACCAACAAAAACAACAACAAGGTATTTTATTACAACAACAAGATACATTACAACAACAGCAAGAAACGATACAACAACAACAACAATTACAACAACAACCGGTCGATCAAGGTTTCGTGGGTGTCTGTGGCTAGTAGAGCTGTTGCTCGAGTCGAGGGTAAGAAAGTCGATCGTACATCACAAAAAATAGAGGTGCTAAATTCAGTTGTTAGCGAACAAAGAGAACGAGAAAGAAGAAAGAGAAACGTAATTGTTTTTGGAGTCCCTATGAGTTCAAAAACAACACCAGAGGGTCAAGAATCTGACGACAAGGGGTTTATTGAAAGGGCTTTTAGAGCAATCAAAGATGATGTTAGAAAAATAAAAAAAAATATTCGCCGTTTTAAAGCAAATTCGAGCTCAAATCGTCCCGCCCCAATTTTAATCCAACTTCATGGTGATGGTGATCGTTCAATTATTTTAAAAGCAGCTAAAGAATTCCGTAAATTAACCGAGTACTGTGAAGTTTATATAAATCCAGATTTGACTTAAGCGGAAAGAATTTTGGACAAAAAACGTAGAGAAGACCGTTTCAACTTAAATCAACAAGAAAGAATCAATTCTACAAATACTCGTTATTTTATCAGTGGTGATGGGTTTCGGAAATTCACAGTTGAATCAGGCTGTGGAGCCGGTACTCAAATTCAACATTAATAAACAAAATTCAATATCTAGCAGCGTTAATTTAGAAAGTAGTCGTCAGTTAAAAAAATCAATTTGTGGTATATCAACTGTAGTAGAACCAAAAAAGAGTCGTTTAAAATGTTTTTATACAAACGCTACATCGCTTGATAATAAATTTGAA
Organism: Brachionus rubens; assembly: GCA_022207745.1. Classification (NCBI taxonomy): domain Eukaryota; kingdom Metazoa; phylum Rotifera; class Eurotatoria; order Ploima; family Brachionidae; genus Brachionus; species Brachionus rubens. The sequence goes on from JAJVHD010000005.1 coordinate 3,524,102, forward strand.
GAATTAGAATTAATAGCTAATGTTGAGGACTTAGATCTAATATTTATTACAGAGACTTGGTTTTCTGAGTCTCAATGCAAACAATTAAAAGGTTATGAATCATTTAACTATTGTAGAAAAGATCGAGGAGACGGAGGTGTGTCTATCTAAATTAGTAAAAAATTCAATGCATATGAAATTATTGATGAGGTTCTGTGTGATAAAAATGTAGAGCAAGTATGGTGTGATATACAAACATCTAATGTACAAATCTTAGTTGGCGGTTTTTATAGACCACCTGGTACAAGTAATTTTGATAGTACAATACTCAAAAGTATAAATTATGTACAAATCTAAATATAGTGGTGTTATTATTTGTGGAGATTTCAATTGTCCAAAAATCGATTGGCATTCTGGATCGTTTAGTTCATGTCTTATGAAGAAAATTCATTTGAAACTAGTCTTTTAAATTGTTTGGATGATTGTCTTTTCTATCAGAACGTCTTGGAACCAAAGTTTCAATTGTCCAAAGAGTATACTTGACTTGGTAATAACCGATGACTCAGCCCGTATTTATGAAATAGACCGTGGTCCACCTCTAGGTAAAACAAATAAAGGTCACTTGACATTAAAATGGGACTATGAGTTAAAACCGGAAACAAAAAAGGCAAGTAATGTTTTTAGTTCATCATCTTAACAGAAATCAAATAACACAGATGTGAATTTACCCGTAGCTATTAAAGAAAACTTTTTCGACATATTGTACAAAATTCATTCAGTTCAACGAGAGCATATTAGTGTGGACAAAACTTTTCATCAAGTCAAAGCTCGCTATGATGGTCTACCGAGACCCATCGTTTCTGAATTCATAAAAAAGTGTCCAATATGCAATTTAAAAATCATTCAAACGATACAACCACGACTCAAGCCAATTCACTCTGACGGATTTTGGTCTCGTATTCAGATCGACTTAATCGATATGCGACACAATCCATGCATAAAAAATGGTAAAGAATATAAATGGATCGCTCATGTTGAAGATCATTTCTCAAAATATCATGTAATTTGGGCCATGGAAAATAAAACAGCTGAGGAAGTTTGTTTTGGTTTGAGACGTTATGTTTTTCCATATTTCGGTTTTTCTGATCTTTTTCAATGTGATAATGGCAGAGTTCAAAAATAGTTTGTTAGCAAGTTTATTGAATCAATTTAAAACAAATGACTGGGAAGAGTTGCTTCCAATAATCATGTAAAATTTAAACACACAAAAACACTCAGGTAAATTTACGTTTACAGGTTAGTTAGTTAGTTAGTTAGTTTACACTGCGGTATAGACTTTGTCTATACCAACTATTTGGTGAGTCTATTTCAGAATGGGTAGATGTTGATAGTGGTGTTCCACAAGGTTCAGTCTTGGGACCGTTACTATTTATTATATATATAAACGATATGCTTGAGATTATTACAAATGGTTGTAAGGCTTATGCCGATGATACAAAAATTTTATCGATTATTAAAAATTTTGATTCAATTATTAAATTACAAGGTGATATTGATAAAGTTTGTCTTTGGCCAAATGTTTGGTCAACGCAATTAAACGTTGAAAAATTTAAAGTACTTCACATAGGTAATAACAACACAAAGTTTGACTATACGATACACTCTCGGCCACTAGTTAAATCGAATTGTTAAAGGGATTTGGGTATATACATTCAAAACGATTTAAAATGGGACACCCTGGTCAAGAATGCAACGTCAAAAGCTAATCGTATTTTGGGATGTATTAGAAAGTCTTTTAAGTACCCGAAACATGATGTAATTAAACTACTTTACTCGTCCCTTGTCCGTCCACATTTAGAATATGCTATTAGCTCTTGGTGTCCGTTTCTAAAAAAAGATATAAACGAAATTGAAAAAGTACAAAGAAGAGCGACCAAATTAGTCCCCGAGCTACGTAACCTTGAATATCAACAAAGGTTATCAAAGTTAAATCTGACAAATTTAGAAACAAGAAGGTTGCGTGGTGATTTTATTCAAACGTATAAGTTAATAAACAACATGGAGATTATCAATTTAAAGAGAGGTGTAAATTACAACTTAAACAACAGAGATGGTTTTAGAAATTACAATTTAAGAAGACATAACAAGTGTTTTACTCGTGAACAGGTAAAAAATTGTCCTTCAAGATATAACTTTTTTACAAATAGAATTGTGAACCATTGGAATCGGCTACCACAAGATTTGATAGAAGCAAAGAACCTTAATAGTTTTAAAGCCAAGCTTGATGAATGGTTGTATGGTTGCTCTTTCTTGTAACTTTTTATTCAGGACACACATTTTCTGGTACAACTTTTTATGCTCTATCTTGCTGTAAAAAGAGCTAAGCACTAAAACCTTTAGAAAAAAAACGCACTAAAGGCACGCCAAAATGATAAAATCACTAGAAAATTTCAAAAATAAAAGATATAAAATCACTAGACCAGTTGACTGAGCTCTGGGATTTTCGGTTCGGGCTAAGACTCGCTCAGATAAAGAAAACACATAAAAAAACTAACGGACCACCTCTTTTCCGCTGACCTAAAGGTCCGCCAGTTTCTGAACACCGATTTTCTGATAGAAAATTTAAAAGCTAAACTCGAGGATATTCGATTCGGGCTAAAGACTCTAAAAAGCAACAACAGACCTGAAATTTTTAGAATACCGATGAACCACCATTTTTTGCCAGAAAAAGGTCCGTCCGGATCAGGACACACATTTTCTGGTAGAACTTTTTATGATCTATCTTGCTGTAAAAAGAGCTAAGCACCAAAACCTTCAGTAAAAAAACGCATCGCAAGCGCGCCAAAATGATAAAATTACTAGAAAATTTCAACGGACCACCACTTTGCTGCCGAACCAAAAGCCCTGTGGTTAACGGATACCAATTTTCTGGTAGCCTATTTAGTGCTATTTCTTGTTAAATAGATGCCTTGTTTTTAAAACTTTCGAAAATCGTAAAAAAGTTTATAAACAATTGAATTTTTTCTTCTTTTAATTACATCAATTTCGGCGACAGACAGTAGGCTTAAATTAACTGCGTAAAAACAGGTGGTCCGGTTTTTAGAAATAACCCTTCATACACTTAAAAAATTTTATGATTCACTATTAAACCAATGCTGAATTTCGGATCAAATAATATGCTTTATGACTGTCTTAACCTTAGTTCAGCTTCAAAATTTTAGGTTGTCAGTAATAGTCGCTCTTTCAGAATCCTTATCATAAATTTCATTAAAGTTGTTTTTCAACATATTTATTTGCGATAAACAAAGAGCAACTCTTGCTTGGTCATTAAAGTTTGGACCTCTAAATTAAAAGTTTTTTCGACACCCTAAAGACAATGAAAGCATTGATAAAATACCAAATGAAGAAATTAATAAGAGGGTACAACACAACCAAACTATTTAAAAGCGTACGTAGACAACTAAGTTGGAACGAAACGTTACATTTTCGCAAGAATCACTGTAAAGCACGGAACTCACCTTGGTCATGCACATAAATTAGTTCACAGTATACTTAACAATAGGTACGGATAACCGGATTACAAAAAGTATGATCTATTTGACTCTTTATTCTTATGAAATTTTTTTTTCATAATTTTTTATTTACACGCTTATTTTAGTTTTGTTAATAGTAACGGGTGTTTCAAAATGGTTGTGGTCATTTTAAAATTTAAAAAAAAATATGAACCGATAATCAGAAACCAATGAAATTTTTTACACTTGTACCTTGTCCTTTCTTGTTTACAAAAAAGTGCTCAGTTTCTCAGCATACGCTTTTCTTGAGAAGAAGCCTCCTTGGAAGTGAACCCACCTATATCCTTCGAGTGTCTTCGGTAATTTTGTCTTGGAAAAATTAGTTTGGCCCACTATTCGATAGAAAAATGAGATTAAAACGCGATATAGGTCATAAAATTTATCTATGGTATTTCTGTTTTTTATTCCATAACTTTTTAATGGTTTGAGCAAATATCACCAAAATTTGTTTGGTAAGAGCCAACAGTCTTCTAAACAAGAAATGGTGGCTAAGATATTCATATTTTACCGCAAAGACCCAAAGCGTTACAAAGGAATGCATTCGATTAATCGACTTTTTCAACTTTCGTTTTCAGTCCGATTACAATTTTTCAAAACATTTATATTACCATATTTTGATTATTGTTCAACACTTTGTATTTACTTCCCAAAAAGATTAATTTAAAAACTAGCAAAAACATACAACCAGTGCTTGTTTAGGTTGTTTAAGTTCGAAGAAAAAATTTTAGTTAATGAAGACTTTAATCGGTTTAACTTTAAACTCAATAAATACAATATATTCTCTTATCAACATCGTCTAATTAAGCGCTTGGTAACATTTGTCGATCAAATAATGAACAAAGACTCTTTTCGAGTAATTTAAAGCAGTATTTAGTTGTTAGATCCGAACGTGAATGTACTTACGACTTAAGGAACAAAAACGATCTAGTTCTTCCGGACATGGGGAAGTTAAATGACTTCGGAAGAGATATGTTTGGTTATTTTTACCCAGTTTTAATAAATAAAGTGATCTCAAACGTTTTTAAAGGAAGCGGAAAATGTTTTGTCTCAAAAATTATTCAGAGTATCAATCAGCTTTTCAATAAATTTATTATAACATTCGAAAAATTCGGCTTAAATATAAAAAATAAATTAATATTTATTTAATTAAAACATTTCAAACCTGAACTCAAAACTCAAATTATTCAAATTTTTTACTTATGCTTTTTGTTTTTTTTTGATTTTTAAAATTTTTTTTTTGTGAAATAAATGGATTCGATCTGCTCTTAGTTGAGTTTATGACATGAGATCGAATTGAAGAATAAAAAAGTCGTTTCGGGAGTAAAATTGTATGGGGAAAATATGAATATCTTAGATAACTAGTAGTACACCATATCTCATCGTGCGCTTAAAACGTTGTGGATTTCGTACAGAGCTACTTGTGAATACTTACCGCAGCTACGGTTTGAATCATTTCATTTACAGCGCCCCTCTCCATACATCAGCAAGTTCAATAGCCAAGGACGAAATGAGAAGATATCATCGAAAAATTGTTGAACAAATCTTTATCCGATCGAACAAATTATAGACCAAACATGCGTCAAATTGCTCAAGAGAATAATTTAAGAAGATAATCACCCAATGACGAGTAAATTAAATAATGTCTCAAACAAAAGCAAAGTCATATGCAAACTTTTTTATTAGTAAAACATTAAATTGATCATTTTCAACTTAAAACGTCAAAAAACGTAAATTTCTGTTAAATTAGCGAGAATGGAAAATAAAATTTTAGTCGTTTTTTTTTCGTTCTTTGAAGACACATCTTAAGTGACTAAAGTTACTTATTTAAAGACTTAAAGACGTTTATCTCGAAACTTAGACACACAAAAATTTAGACGCACATTGCTAATGTTGGCAGTCGACTAATGAGCCAACTGGTCTAAAACATGAACGGTAAGTTTTCATACCAAGTGCATATATATCAATTGTAGATATTTTAGTGGGACTGTTGTTTCAACATACATGAAAATCTTTTCAACATACATGAAAATCTTTTCAGCATACAAAAAAATCTTCTTAACATACCCAAGCTATTAAACATACTTTATTGCTGAAAAACATACCTAAGTCTTTTTAACATACTTATTTTTTTGGACACAAAGATAGAATCAAATAAAGATTGTAAAGCTAGTATATGACCACACACCTTATACTTTAACCAGAACTTACACGAACAAACTCATTCATTTAGATTCAACTTAAAAAATTTAGAATTATCAGTTATCTCTGAAGCTCCATTTGTCTACTCCTCTTTGTTCAAAATACTCGAAACTCGCATACTTTTTTGCAAACTTCTAAGTTTGGCTATTAGCATCCGGCTCCGATGCAAAAGCTGATTGTGTCTTCGAATAATAAAACTTTGACATACAGACAAAAAAATGTACACGTGTCTGTCTCAATTTAGGTATCAAAATCGTAGCCAAATTGAAATTATTAACTAATGCATTGTGTATACAACTAGGAATAATGTCTGGGTCTACTTTTAGGATTTTGAAAATTTTGTCTTTGAATAAAGGATTAATACCTCTAGTTTTTTTTATTCCTGCTAATGAACCTTCGTGTTTGCTTTTTTGATAAGCATAAATTTTTTTGGTCAATGAACACGTGTATACAAGTAACTTTAACATACAAGAATCTTTGCTACAATTACGAGAACGATAGATTCTTGTCATTTCATGTCCAGTACTTTTATAACGACTAGTTTTACATTCGAAACAGCTACAACTAACATTTTCATTGTTGGTTATTCGGGTATGACTAAAATTTTAGGCCATGTAGTGATTATATTCCGACCGACTAGTGAAGATCTTTGTAAGTTCATGTATGTTAGCAAGCAATTATGTATGTTAATAATGCAATTGTGTTAAAAAGACTTAGGTATGTTTTTCAGCAATAAAGTATGTTTAATAGCTTGGGTATGTTAAGAAGATTTTTTTGTATGCTGAAAAGATTTTCATGTATGTTGAAAAGATTTTCACGTATGCTGGTCAGCCAAACCCTATTTTAGTCTGTTTCAAAATGGTACCCTGTCTTGATAGAGTCATTGCTTAAGGAGAAAAATGGATTTAGTTGCAACTGAAAATCGAAAATTCAACTAAATCATATAAATTCGTTTGAGAATCATCTTATCAAGACATCTAGAGTACCATTATGAAGCAGACTAAAATATCTACAATTGATATATGGCAACTTTTTTTTTCAATCAGATTTTTTTTATGCTTTTTTTTTCTTTAAAAGGCCGAAACAAGAAAGTTCCAGGACAAAAGATAAAATAAAGGTCTTGTTGATAAAGCTCTTTTCTATTGATAACTGAAGACGGAACTTTATTAAGTATCCTATATTTTGGGATATTTATGATTTTGTAGCACCTAATTAAAAGATAAAATAGAAAAAAAAGAAATTTTTCGAATTTTAGAAGACAAAATTGAATTGGAATGCAATTTTTAAAAAAAAATTTAATAGCATTGTGTCGTATTTGTCTTCTAAAATTCGAAAAATTTCTTTTTTTTCTATTTTATCTTTTAATTAGGTGCTACAAAATCATAAATATCCCAAAATATAGGATACTTAATAAAGTTCCGTCTTCAGTTATCAATAGAAAAGAGCTTTATCAACAAGACCTTTATTTTATCTTTTGTCCTGGAACTTTCTTGTTTCGGCCTTTTAAAGAAAAAAAAAAGCATAAAAAAAATCTAATTGAAAAAAAAAGTTGCCATATATGCACTTGGTATGAAAACTTACCGTTCATGTTTTAGACCAGTTGGCTCATTAGTCGACACTAAACATGGCTCTTAAAACTGTTAAAAGTGTCTAAGCCGTTGATTGTGCGTCTGAATTAGGCGCTAGTTATGAGACTTTAAGTCGTAAAAGAAGTGACTTAGCCGTCTATTAAAATGAAAATAAAGCGTCTTAAAATTTTTTAGATTATTGTGTGGTAAAAACCGAGCGGAAAAATTTGATGTCATAAAAATTATATTACTAGAAAACATATTAACTGAAAACTCTGAATAGATTTAAATTTTAGTATTTTTCTTTGGTAAAATAAGAGAAAAAGCATTTTTTTGAGAATTCTAATTTTAGTCTAATTCAGGGATCACATTTTTTAAGTTCAAAACGCTTTTGCAAAACAATGTTACTAAATTATCATTTCATAAAAAACAATTTCCTTTTGGACTTCTAAAAGCTCTTCCTTTTATCTTCTTCTTTCGTATTTTGATTTTTAGACATAATTACTATATTCCAGACACTTTTTTTCGCCAGAATAGATAATCGATGTCTAACAGAAATATTTAATTTTTTGGCTTTTAAATGAAGATTCAAATTTAAAAAAAAATTCAGATAAAAAAAATTGCCAAATGAATCTTCGGAAATTTACACAACTCGACTTAATCCATAGAAACAAAGTACGCGAGCTCCACCAAGATGTAAAAACTGTATAAACGACCTTGTCCTTACTGAAAAAAAATTCAAAGCAGGTGCAGGCCTCTAGGAACATATACGTCTTCCACACAAATCTGAAACAAATCAATTTTTATAACTGTAATTTACCCTAATCAGGTACGAATCAATTTTAAATAAACAAATCTAAATCATTGGTTTCGACTAAATTAAGATATCAGGATACGCCAGGTACGGCCGGACTTTCTTGAGTTGATCACAAATATTCCAAATAAAATCTGAAACTTTTCGGATTTTACTTATTTTTACGTAAATTTACATTTACGTCCTGATCGGATTTTTCTTTCTTGTCCTATTCACTTATTTTAAGGAGTTTCTTTATGTTTAAACTTTGGATTGCTGCTTTAAAATACTTTTTTTAAACCAAATACCATTTTTAGCCTAAAAAATACAAAAATATGCAATAAAAAAGTAAGAAATTGCGAAAAAAACTTTCAAACGTTATATCTTTTGAACCATAAGACCAACTTCAAAAGTAAACATATTTTTGAAATCAGCTCACCAAGATCTCTTAAATCATACCCTAAAATGGGGTTCTTACTTTGTGTAGTATTCTCACAATGTGTCAAAATGACACGGGCTTTTTTTTTAAAACCTTTATGTATAATTTTTTTTAAAAAGGGAAGATAAAGTTATAACTCAATTCAAAGTAAAAATTTGGATTCTTTACTTAAAAATACACCTCGGAATCAGGTTTCATACCGATATCACTTATAGTTTTATTTTATTAAGGTTTGAAAGGGCAAAACGTGTCAAAATGACACGCCGGGCTTTCTAGTGTTAATTTACATAACCTTAAAAAATGATAAAGTCGATGTAGCATAGCAAGGCTATATCTGGCAAAACAATAATAATTATAAAAATCGAATTTTTTCGACTGTTTTTATTTTCAAAATAATTTTTTTACCCACAATAAGCTTTTACCCGTCCTATCTTAGATAATATAAATCGTTATTCGGTGAATCACAGCGTTTTTGGTGTATTTTTTGTTGTTAAGCGGCAAGACTGCTAAAAAACTTGAAACCAATTTTCTTTAAAAAGATAATTATTTTCAACATATTGTCTATTTCTTTTTTTAATTTCAATTTCAAGTTCATTATAGTCGTGTTTACCTTTAAATTTTAAAAAAAGATCAAAATTTTTCACTTCAAATAAAACATAACAATTATTTAAATAGAAATATTTTTCACATGTATTGTCTAATAAAATATCATAATTACGAAATTTGTCATCGTAATCGCCAAACCAATAAAAAATTTGAAATCTACCAATTTTGAATTTGAATCGAACTTCGAGATAACTTGAACCATAATTCGATAAACTATGAGCACAAAGTCGCATTTGAACACTTTCATTTTTTATGGATACATTCACAATACTTTGGTATATGCTCAAATCTATTAGTTTATGACAAACACTATTTTTAATTATTGATATTAAATCATTTTCATTTAGATTAACATCTCTTATCAAATAAACTCCACTTTTACAAACGTCTTTTTGAAAATATTCATTCGATAAAATAATTAACACTTTTGGTCTCATTATATCAACTCTATTAAACTCTTTAAATACAACATTTTTAAGTGACACGAAACTTCTGTGTGCTTCTTCAAGATTTGTAATTATATCTCTAATAAGTGTTCTATTGTATCCATTGTCTAATGTTAAATGTTGTCCGCCACCGATTATACCAATTCGTATTTTATCACGTCCAAGATCAAGATGACTTGTTAAGTTTAAAATAGATGTTTTGATATTTGATAAAATTGGATATTTTATTGACCGGTCAATCAGAAAATAAAGATCTAGTTGGGGCCAACACTTTTTAAGACAATTAACCGATGATAAACAGACCAAAAATAATAATAAATTAAATATTTCCATTTAAATCTATATTAATTTCGTAATTTTGGGCATTGTTTTTGTTTTGTTGTGTTTTTGAATCTGGTGACGAAATTCTAACAAAAAACGTTGTTTTTTTTTAAGTATGAACTTACATAAGCATCTTTCAATGAATAAGTAATTTTGTTATTTATATAAAAGACAATTAGTAATACCATTATTGAAACGCCCAAGTTTTGTTATAAATTTTATTTATGCAATTTATTTTATAAACAATTCAGTCTTTTTGTTTTATTCAGTTGATGGTTAAATTAAGTTTAATTCTATGAAGCAGGGGGAGTAAGAACAAGGTCCATTTTAAACAAATTTCATGTTTATACCCCCTCCTTATGTAAGAAAATTACAGAGGAGCTATTTGTATATCCACTTGTTTTTTTCATATATTGCGACTCATAGATTCTAAATCGATTCGAAAGAAATATGCATCAAATGACAGTTCGCGATCTCGTCATAGGTAAAACGTTTTAGTCGATTTACAGCTTTAAAATTAATATAATAAGATTAATTTTTTAATAAAAGATAAATTACATATCGCAAATTCTGAGATTGCTTAAGATCTCGCGATGTTTTTATTTTGATTGCTCATTATAAACAAGATTTGGTGCTTTTTTGGCTACTTTCTCTTTTAGTTGAGTTAAAACTGAGGTAATGTAAGTTGAGAGCTGGTCGCTTGGTTTTTTTCTTGAATATTCCCATGGGGTCCTGATTCAAACTCTAATTCACTATCATCATCGTCAAATATATTCTGTTCGAAATAAAATGAACTAAAACCGGTATCTCGTCCTCAGAGCCATTTAAGGTATAATCATCTTTTATCGTTGATTATGTTTATTGATAAAATGATAATAAGACTTGGAGACAATCGAATTTACAGATGGTAGAGGTTTTTTGCCACCTTGGTTGCGTCATTTGTAACCATCCGCCAAATAACCACGATATTTTTTAATATCGCTTGACCAAAAAATTATTAAATCAACTTAACGAAATGAAAATAATCAGTGAAGTCTAATTATACGAATTATACAAGATGAATGTATTTACCAGGTTTTGACAAAGTAATTTGGTTCGTTTGGGTTTCGTTGTGGGGATCAAATTCACTAAGATTTTAGCTACTTTAGCGGTATCAATTCTCATTTTAATTTTTGTAAACGTACATTTTAAAATTTCAATATTTTTCACAAAAATAAAATATATATTGTTGAATAAAAAGAGATACTTTCAAGTTTAGCTGCATTAATTTTTGTGTAATTTTAAATTTTGTTTTCTAAATTCGTAATATCTTACATCCCGCATATTCCGCAACAAAATTCCGCTGAAAAAAATTGTGACACCAAAAAGTAGCATATTTTGCGGAATTCTGCGATTTTGTCATCCATTTTGATTAGGAAATTTGTAATCAAAATTTATAATTTTGGTGTAACTTTAGCATTTGCATTTATAAATTTTAATGAAAAAAAAGTTAATTTAATTTTGCTAAAAAAATTTTTTTTTAAAGTTAGATCTTTTATTCAACTGATTCTTCAATGCTTCTGATTTTTCTATTACAAAAGATCTCTCCCTCTTATCTAGTTTCTTGGATAGAATGTCTTTATACATTATATCATATTGCATATTTTCTTGTCTTACATTTGATCACAATTAAACCAGGCGTCCAAATGATCCAACTAATTTAAGATCATCTGCATAAGTTGAGATTTAACTGAACAACGTTATAAAAAAGTCTTGAATAACAATTGAGTACATGGGATCAAATTTTGATTATTAACTTGATGACATAAAACATGATTAAACGGCTTATTTGTTCACTACTTAATAATATTATTTAAAATGAGAAAAAAAGTATTTAACCTGCTTTAATGGGTCAAATTTTACAAAACTGTTACCGCATTCTTAATAAATAAAAAAATCTAGATCGAAAAACCGTTAAAAATAAAAGAGTGCTAATCCTTTTAAATGAGAAATAAAAACAATACTCGAACAACAAATGAATTCATAAGCTAAAATCGTTTTAAATTACATGTTTGTCGATAGATTTTTTGTTTTATGAATAATCCAAAACATATGGTCAATAAAACAACAAAAAAACGAATTCATATCAAGTTTATTGTTTACAAATTAATATCAAATATCAATTAGATAATCTTTATTAAGAAAATCATAAAAAAAAAATTTTTTTTTATTGATCTCCAGTTGACCACACTCCAGCTGTTTTATTACACAATTATTAAAATTCTCAAGAAATCGCTTTTTTTTCTATCTGATCAGTTGGAAATGTTATAAATTTTCTCAGCATTATTAAGAAAATTAGGCTTGACTAAATTTTTTTTCTTTTCTAGTGTATTAATAATCGGATGTACGATTGAGTTGAATTTCTAACGGTTTTTTGTTGTTTAGACCAAACCAATCATTTCGAATATAAAAACTAATAAATCAAAATAAAAATCTCTCCCAAAAAAAAAAATAAATAAATCAATAAATTTTTCGAAGAAAATTTCCTAAAATATACAATCAAAGTGTTTTTTTTTTTTTTTGTTGAGAGTTTATTTATTTTTGTTTTTAATCCGTTTTAGTTGTTAATAAATCTATCAAGGTCTAAATTAAAGTTTTAAAAAGACATGTTTCGTGTGTTTATTTTTTTTCATTTTAATATTTTAATCCTTACACTTAAGTTATCAAAATCCACTCTCGAGTAATTTTATTAGACCCTCTTTTTTATTACAACCTGAGACATGAGTAAGTCATTCTTTTTGAACTTGTGGTTGAGGCCCGTAGACTCTCTAAGGTGTTCAAATGACGACTATGGATAGCTATTTTTTTCCCATTATAAAGTTGAAAAGCAGGATTTTCCAATTTTTCACATGGCCAAAATTTTAAAAAGTTTATGACTTTTTGCTGTGAAGATCTAACATCTAGTAGAAAAATCCAAGACATTATTAGCTACAGAAGCCTCTCAGCCGGGTAGGGTTTATCAGAATTTTCTTTAGACGCCTTTATTTTAAGGGACCGTGAGTCCCGATTGTGATATAGCGACATCTCGCTGATATCACTGGTTTAGTTAATTAACTTAATCTTAGAAAGTTGAGTTAGTTTGAGCATAAAAGCATATTCAAGACGTCTAACGAGAGCATCGGATAGACGGGCCCAAAGGTACTAATGTAAGACACTACACCAGTACGATGATTTTCAAAGTTGTTCTAGGAAATCGATGATTCTAGTCAGATCGTTTACTACAGTACACATGTCATTTATCCGTTATGTTAACGGTTGAGGGGTATATCTAACTTAGATCCAACCAATCAAAGCTTTTTGTACAAATATGTGTGTCTTTCAAAATTAAGATGGAGAATGATATTCTTCTCATCAACACCAGAATCAAGCTCAACCAAATTCAAAATTAACTAATTCGTATGATAGTCAGATTATCAAAATAAAGTCACATCTCCTCGGTTCTAAAAGCGTTAGAAGTGTATAAAATTGACCAACTTTGGTTCTGATTTTCACACGATATATACATATCTTAAACCCATGTAGTCCCGATTGAAGAGATCTAAACATTCGAAAGTGACACTAGCCTCCAAAGCTGTTGTTTTACCCACTCAGTCACGATCACGCAAGCTAAAGTTCAGTTGAATTATCAAAGAAAATGGGGTTTGTTTAGTCTCGTTATAATTAAGTTGAGTCTTCACATGCAAGTTATTGTCGAATTATTTCATTAGAGATCAGTCATTATAAGTCATCAATTTTTTTAAAAATATTTCAAGCTTGATAAGGTATTTATTGATCTATTTTAAATTATTCAAACGAAAAAATAACGAACAAATTTTTTGTCATAAACTTGACTAATTAATCTTTTTTTTTTGAATTAGCCGGAAGTTAAATTTTAAAATTTCGAGACAAAAATGTCCATTGAACAAAGAAACAAAAAAAATCGATATTTAAAAAAAAAACGGTCATTTAAAATTCAAAAAAAAAAAAGGGGAAATCAAAAATTCAAAATGGCGATTTATCTTCTTTTGTTTATTCTCAGACTCACAGTGTCTCGAAAATAGAGCTAGAGATAAAACAAAACAAAAATCTGGTTTCAATTTAACCGATTTTTGACAGAGATATACGAAACTATTCATAAAGAGATAACATTGTTATCTATTTGTTGTCACACTGAGATAATAAATAAAAAAACAAGTATAAATTAAAGAAAATATTTGTCTTAAGCTTAAAAACGAAAAAAAATATTAAATTACATTGACCCAAAGTTTAAATCAAAACTAGACCAACTTATCAGTTTTTTTCTTTTTTTTTTTTTAATGAGATTTCTTCTTATCTGATTCATTTTATCAGTGATTAATCAATCGAATCGATAAATAAACACAGAATTGTTTATTCATATTTTAATCCGGAATTTTATCGATTCAATCAACATATTGGAAAAATTTATTATTTTTATTTTTTTTAGTGGTATTTAAGACCTAATTACTTTCTGTTTTTGTTACTATTGAAATCCGTAAGCTGTTTTTCTTCTCTTTTTTATTGTTCGTTTAATCCGTAAATTGAAGCTGTTTTATACAGGTCAGAAAACAAATTTTCATTTCTCCTGACTTTTCGTTCGAACAAAAAATTCGTTATTTTAACACGCGACAAGATTAAAAAAGCTCATTTTTTATTTAGATAAAAAAAAAACAAGGAAGAGAAAAATGTTTAAATTAGCCATTTTAATAGTAATCACAGTATTAACAAACGCTGAGCTTAATTTAACAAACGAGACTCAAATATTGGACCAACCAGTCATAAATCCGATTCATAATTTAACTATGTTTGCTCGTAAAGACGGAAATTTGATTGTAAATGGAACTGGGGTTTCAGTTGGTAGAAACTTGTCTCCCGAAATTCAGCCAACATCAAACGGAATGAGTGGTGTCGTACTCGCTTGTATAGCTCTAGCTGTAGTCGTGTGTGTAGTCGTTGGAGTTTTAGGAGCTATTTTTGTGATGAAAAAACGTTTTTTTGTATGGAATTTGAACGGTAAGAAATCAGATGCTGAAAATGATGGTGCTAATGGAGTATTGACAAATTCGAGTGAAAGCGGATCTGTTAATAAATGTGAAGGTGTTTTAGAGATTAAAACCGAGGTTGTAAATGAAAGTGAGAGTAAAACAGAAGAGGTTAAACAAGTTGATGAAGTTAAACAAGACGAATTGACACAAACAAATTTAACTGAACAAAATGCTACTTCATCACTCGTAGTCAATGTCCTAAACGAGTGTAAATTAAATGAAAATACGACTAGTAATACGAATTTAAACACTGAACAAGTTGATCCTGAGAAACAACCTTTAAATAACGAATAAATAATTATATGGTGTCTGATTTTATTTGTTAATTCTTTTTTTTTTTTTTAATATTTGGTAATTTTTTTGTAGTAACTTTTTTTGTCGTTTATTAAATTGAGTTCCCAAATCTGATTTGGAATTTTTTTTTTGAGATTAAATTTTTTTGTATTATCTTTTTTTTATTAATATCTATTACTTAATTTCATAAATAAAATTTTAAACACACACAAGTATTATTTTTTTTCCTAATTGACATGTTTAAAATTTCTTACTGAAGCCGTGAGGCTGTGGCAGTTCCTTGCCTTAGTACCATTTGGCCGTTCATTTGTTCTAAACCAGTCATCAAGTTTCGCTTTGAACGAATTTAATGAAGTTGTGTCCACAACATTCTTCAGTAAACTGTTCCAATCATTGACCACTCTGTTTGTAATGTAGCTGTATCGTATCGGAAAGTTTTTAATTAGCTTTCTCGAAACTACTTTGGAGTGACCCCATATATTATAATTATTCAAAATTAATTTTTATTAAATCTTATTCTGATGGTATTTTGCCTAATTATTGGAAGTTAGCTAACGTTTCGCCTCTTCATAAAAATGGACCACGAACTGTTGTTTCAAACTATAGACCAGTCTCGTTAACTTCGATCGTTTGTAAAGTTATGGAGAAGATCTTGAGAGATGAAATCATGGTTTTGTTAGTAATGAACAAGCTAATAAATGAGAAACAGCACGGTTTTATGTCAGGTAAATGAAAGAAACTGTTGAAGAAAAGGACCTCGGGGTTGTTGTATCTAATGACTTAAAATGGAACAAACAGTGTTCATCAGCGGCTTCTAAAGCCGCTTATGGCCTTAGACTTAATGAGCTTAGAAGACCGTAGAACAGGAGGAGACCTTATCCAAATGTTCAAAATAGTCAACCGTCATGAAAAGATTAACCTAGTGAAAGGAGTAAACCTGGCCACAAGTTTGGAGCTGAACCTAAGAAGAAAACATGACATGAAGCTAGAAAGAGGAATTTGTAAACAATCAACATCAAGATATAACTTTTTGACGAATAGAGTGGTATCAAGGTGGAATTTTTTACGGCAAAGTGTTGTCAAGGCAGAAACAGTTAATGGCTTTAAAGCGGGTATCGACAGAGAAGTGTTTGGTATGGAACGAAGAATGAAAAGAAAGACTGCCACAGCTCTTATAGGCTTTAGTATAGATTTCTATACTGTAGTCTCAACACTGCTACTACTCCTACTACAATTCTTTGCTGAACTATACCTGATACCATTCATTAACCCTTAACCGCCCGTTGGATCATATATGATACATTTTTTAAACATCTTAGTACTATGTTTTACAATAACCAAATGCTATTGATATATTAATTGATATATTAAATTAAACCTCTTCAAAAGACCTATCTACCATCGGTAAACATTAAATAATTTTCGTATCGGTTTCTGTTAAAATATCTCACCTAGTTTCATTATTTTTTTAATTTAAAAAAAAATATTTGATTTGGATTATAAATTCATTCTCTTTTGATTAATATACTTATAATTTAGAGAGCTATTTTTCTGGTATATTTTGGGACGTGAAAAACGCTTTAGTATTCAGAAATCTAAATATACAATTCTTTTAAGAGATACATTCCCTTAAAGTTATGTATCGCATTTGATACAACGGGATTTAATTTAATTCTCGAAAGGATACTGGTGGAAACAAGGTTGCATCGCGACGTAATATTACGTAAAAATGAGAAATATTACGTAATTTTACGTAACTTATTGTTTAAATCAAGATCTTGGGTAACATCGAGTAACAATACGTATAATACAGTAATGCTTCGTATTTTCCAGTAATTAGATGTATCATGGCGTAACAAAGTGTAACTCATGTTATTTGTAAAAAATACAAGTCTCAGAGCGTCTCCGATAGTAAATGTGTGTAATCGAGAAATTCGAGAAATATTAGCATGTCTCATTTAGTAAAATTAAGTTATTTGATGAAATAAAATGAAAAAAAATTATAATATTTGCGTTTGTTGTAAGATGCCCCAAATCATTAAGGTTAGTTAGTTTTTCGTGGTTTTTGAGAGTCAATTTCTCTTTAATTTAATATCTAGATAAGACATAAACCCATCAGCGATGTATTTTAAGTCTTTCTCTTCAAAAATAGGTGAGGGTTTTTTAAACCATAGGTAACTTTGGATACCACAATAAGTCTGAATTATAAGTTTTCGTAAATTTTAAAGCAAAAACTCTCAAATTTTAGAAAAATCGTTTGCTTCTAAGCAACCTATTTGTTCAGGGACAAATCCTTACCTCTTTCTAGAGAGATTTATGAGAGAAAGACGTTAAGACACTTTTTTACTTGGTTTTATTGTATCACAGGGGAGGAATAGAATTTAAAGCTTCTTACCTTTATGATTTGGGGCATCTTATTATTTTTAAATTTGGTTACAATTTGTTACACCCTATTACTATCGGAGACGCTCTGAGACTTCTATTTTTTACAAATAATTATTAAAACCATGATTCTGCTATTTTTGTAACTTGGCGTAATTTTATGTAACGATACGCAACACCATGTCAGATGATGTAATATTACGTATCAAAACGTCAAATTACGTACTGAGACCATTTGTTCAAAAATGCTCGTTTTGGGTAATTTGACGTCATGTGACGTCATTTTACGTAAGAATACGTATCGGTGCGTCCGATGCGTAACATGACGAGATGAGACGGGTCCGTCACAGCAAGTAATATTACGTAAAATTACGTAATATTTCGCATTTTTACGTAATATTACGTCGCGATGCAACCTTGTTTCCACCAGTATATCATTTAATAAAGAGAATATTTGTTTTAATTAAATTTTAGGAAATAAACATTTTCTACGTATTCGAAAACTTATAGAAAATTATTCATTTTACAGAATTTATGATTTTTCAAACAAAGAGATATTCCGGACTAAATGGCTGAATACAACTTTTTTAGTTAAATTAAGCGGTAAACGTGGTAACTTTTGACAGGAACACTATGGACAATTAAAAATATGTCAGTTAGTAGAGCTTTTAATGAGCTTTAAGATGATGGGTCGCTCTTGATACTTAAATTGGATGAAGGGAGCAAAGCCTAATTTAAAGCTCTTAAAAACGCATTTTTTTGGAATTTCGGTAGATACTGACCCAAAGGTAACATATTTTTCAACAAAAATGCAATTAATTTGTAGATTAAGATCTAAGCTTTCATTTTTGAGGTCGATATTTGTTATAACGCTTTCCAGTAAAAAGCGCTAAACTTTTAAACAGTCACAACTCTTATAAGACGGTGAACTTAACGGTTGATTTAATCCTAGATTTTGATGGTTGCAAAGTCTAATTCCCGGCAAACTTACGTAATTTTAGGTGCAGAATATCGCTATGATTTTAATATTTTGAAAATTATAAATTGGATATTCGATATTCGGCAGAAAAGTCTCCTTTTAAATTAAGTATTAAATCCGAATTTTTAAAAAAATCAAATCAGAATTCTCAATCATTTATAATTTCAAACTAAATCATGTCAAGAACAAAAATAAAAAAGGACGAATTTGAATCTTTAAATAAAAATTAAAAACATGTTTCAATGTATTACATGTTGATTTTAGTTCTTTAATAGTCTAAACATAAAAAAAGTTAGTTTCTTTCTTTCGTCCTGTTGTATCATTTTTGATACAAAAAAAAAATACACCAAGTCATGAATTTTTTTTTCATTTTTATACATTTTCTTACCTAACTTATCACGTAGAATTCGAATTTTTTATCGATTTTTTTGTACCTTGAAAAATGAACAAGCGGGCGTTTAAGGGTTAAGTTGACAGCTTCTAACCCATTAACGATCTTGTAAAATTAAATCAAATCGCCTCTTCTTTTTCTTGTATCAAGTCCATCCTTGTTCGTTCGTATTCAATTTTTTTGAAACCCGGAACCATTCTCGTCTCATTACGTTGAACTTTTTCCAATTGCTTCTTTTCACCCTCATAATATGGACTCCAGACGCTAATACCGTATTCTATTAGCGGTCTCACTAATGAAGTGTAAAGGAACTTAACCAATTTTGCATCAAAGTACTCAAAATAATTCCATATCATACCCAGTATCTTGTTTGCTCTGCCTGGGGAATAGTCAACTTGTACTTCCCATTTAACGTCACTCTCAAAATACACACCAAGATCCCTTTCCAAACTAGTTGTATTTAAAGGCTCAGTTCTTGATTCTTCTGTCCGATTTGCATAACTTTGCATTTCTCAATGCTTAATTCAGTAGCCCGTTTAATTGACAAGCTAGACAGGGTGTCCAAATCTCTTTGTATAATATTAAAATTGTTAACTGTTGCTATGATCTTCATATTATCAGCAAAATTCTTAGCTTGCCTGCAAAATGATTCTGACAAGTCGTTAATAAAGATTTA
This sequence comes from Brachionus rubens, assembly GCA_022207745.1. Taxonomy (NCBI): domain Eukaryota; kingdom Metazoa; phylum Rotifera; class Eurotatoria; order Ploima; family Brachionidae; genus Brachionus; species Brachionus rubens. The sequence goes on from JAJVHD010000005.1 coordinate 3,543,828, forward strand.
TTTGACTCAAGCAAATTGGTACAGGTAAATCTAAATTATTTTTGTATAGATATTTATTTAAAACTATATAAAACCTTATGCAGTACTTAGTTCTTAGCTAAGTATCTTGGACACTAGCCTGTTTGAATTTTGGAAATAAATTAAAAAAAAATCAAATGCAATCAAGAAAATTAACAAAAGCAAACGCAAGCCATGTATACTCGTAGTGGAAAACATCTTTCTTAAATTGGTGGTGGTCGTGTTAAAAAAGAAATCTACCGTGCATAAATAATATGTTTCAGCGTTTTTTTTTGGTTCAAATGTTGAGAAGTTGAGAGCACTGAATACAAATGTCCCTTTATCGATTAAAATTGAACTCAAAAATCCAAACGAATGACTTGAAAAAAAAATGTTAATTCGAGGGTCTCAATTATTAAATCTTTTGTTAATTTTGGACTTACAGCGACGATTAACCAGATGAATCAGCAATCCAATATCTCTAGGAAACAAAAGTCTAAAATCTTTGAAATCAATGGTCTGTTTGACAAAAATTACTGCATGAAAACCACAGTCAATAAAGTTGTCCCAGTTTAAGGTCAAGGTTTTTAAGACTTAAATGATTCTATATTGACGGACGGTTTCATAAGACATAAGATAATACAAAGGTACAAAACCAGTTGTTGATCTAAAAAAAAGTATTTTACTCATGTTTGACTTTAAATTAAAACCAACCAGTTACTTGCTTTAACAATTAAATCGATCCTAAACATTTTACATTTCCAAATCAATTACATTTTATATGCAATTGTTTTTACAATATTTTGCAACAAGTATTGTTTAAGTATCCTTCAAAATAAAACATTAAATATGTTTGATTCAAAGTTATTTGGCAATTTTATACTTTTTCTCTATGAATCGTTTTTTTGTGCCTTCTTAGATTGTAAGTGCAACTTGAGCCAGCTTAAAACCTAAAATCTATGTCATACAAATTTCACTTTCTCCATTTTATTTACTTATATGTACATTTGGATCAAATCACCTCTCAATCGTCGCGTCTTCAGGTCACTAAAGCCTTGACTAAAGCACACTAAAGCATCAAATACAAGTCAGTGTGTTTGATGTCTTTTATAACCTTTTAGATATCGTAAATTAAACAAAAAAATGAGAGCTTAAAAGCTAGGGTTGTTAAAAAAGTCAATTTTAAAATTTCGAAGTTTAGATGAAATAAGATTTGATAAGAATTTTTCAAGAGTTCCATTAAAATTCCGTAATTTTCGATTCACCCAGAGGCATCTCAAGCCAATAGTGAATAAAAAAGACTTGACCTTACTGTCAAGAATAAAAGATTTAATGGTTTCATAATTATTTTTGAAAATTTTCTTTTGGAATCTTTGAAAATTCTTATCAAATGTTCATCGTTAAAAGGAATTTATTGCTGGTAAGCTTGGTACTTTCCTTTGACCAGTTTGGTTCAGTCATTTTGCTTCACTAATTAATCAATATGTTATTAAAATCCCATCGATGGATCGTTTTAAGTAATGTCATCCGAGAGTCATATGTATCGAAGATCATTTTGTATTTCTGAATAACACCCAAAACAGTCGCCCGTGGCGGTAGTTTTATATCTAACAATAACGGACACGCATAAAAATGATCTGTTTATTTGTTTGTCTCGTAATTGTAATCAACCCAACAATATTCATCGTGTGACCTGGCATATCGTCTCTTATTCGCCAAACATTTAAAATAAAAAAAATATTTAATTAGAATACACTCAGTCCCTTAAAGGACCGATCGACTGATTTTGAGTTGATTCAATTTCTTTATGAATTGCTTTATACAGTGGTGCTACGATACCATGAATTCATCGATACCATGAATTCATCAATTACGTTAATTCACCAAAATTGACAATAAATTACGTGAAATGACTGATTCTAGAAAACGCCGAAACAGATTTTGTTTCTTAAGAGAAAAAAACATAGTTCTAAGCAAATAAGAAGATTATTAAAAAAGACTCATACAAAGGAATCGGTTCCTTCAATCAGTGTACAAATAATTCTATTTAAAAAACTTAGTTAAAAAAACTCAGTGCTTTTTTTAGCATATAAAAAGAATCATTAAAAATTCAAAAAAAACATCAAATGTTATTGTTAGAAAAAATGCGTTGGATAAGATAATAGTTGAATACAGTCGAGACTCCTTAATCCGAACTTTTTGGGATTCAAGAAATTTGGTTCGGATTAAATTGTTCGGATAAATGAAAACATCAAATTTCTTACAAAAATTATTTTATTATTAAATTTTATGAAATTTTACACAAAAACAATATATATAAACAGTATATTAAAGTCTGTTTGTTATTTAAAAAAATAGCAAATAAAAATTAATTTTTGTTAATTTAGGAGAACACATTAAAAGACAATGGTTTCATATCTTCGTCTCGTCTTTGTTTTAAAATTAAAGATAAATTTAATTTGTCGATTAGTTTAAGTGTAATCAGAAAGTATAGGTTTAAATCAGGTACTCTTCAATTTATGATAATCATCTAGCAATTTTTTATTTAATTACGTTTAAGGATTTCGATATCGAAGACTAAGAAAAGCACCCTTTTTGACTGAAGGTCAGAAGCTCGAGCGGCTTATTTGGTGCTTAAAACATCGGGACTGTGATTTTGATGACTTTATATTTGTCGACGAGACTATGATAAGAATGTCAGAAAAGCCGATTTATCACCTGAGATTGCCATCTGAATACCCTAAAGCTTTGCCATGTACATCGAAATTTGCCTCTAAATTAAATATTTGGGGAGGTATATCTAGCAAAGGACCGACAGAATTTGCGGTATGTTTTTTTTTTCAGAAATAATTTCTAATCAGTTGCAGGTTTTTAAAGAAAACATAGACTCAGAGCTATACCGAGAAATTCTTGCTGATTACTTGTTTCCATTTGGTGCAAGAAAGTATGATTTTATGTTTAAACTACATCAAGACAATGACCCAAAACATAATTCTATAATGTGTAGAGGTTTTTTAGAATTGAATGAGGTGACATGGGTAAGACACTTTTAAGGTTTTTTTGTATAAAAATCCAAAGTTAACAATACATTTAAGATAAAATCACCACCCAAATCTCCTGACCTAAATCCGATTGAACTTTTATGGAGTGAGCTCAAGATGTTTGTAAGACAAAAGAATATATTAGATGACTCGGATCTATTTGAAGCCATACAAGATTTTCACCAAACTTTGACCCCACTTAAATGTCAAAAATATATTGGTCATCTAAAAAAAGTAACTAAAACTGCTTCCTCTTCATTTTCAAGATAACGTTTAAAAATGGATTAAAAGGTAATTGAGATTGTAATCGAGAGAAATGCAGACTGGTCAGATCATTAATTTCGTTTTTTATTAAAGTTTTTTAATCTAATTGTGTATAAATCTTTTTTATATCTAAAACTTAAAATTTGTAAATAAAATATCCATATTTGACTTTATTTGACCATTTTTAACTTTTTTTAACCAAAAATAACAATATTTCACGTAAATTGTTGTCAAAAAAAAAAAATTCTTTGGTTGAAACTTTGAATGAAAAAAATAAAAAAAAAAATTTTTTTTTCTAAAAATTTCGATTTTTTTCAAAAATTTTGGTTATTTTGTGTTTCACCAAATTTAACCAAAAATAACGTGAAATAACTTTAATTATCGATATTTTACGTTAAATGACGTTTTCTAGAATCAGTCATTTCACGTAATTTATTGTCAAATTTGGTGATTTAACGTTATTTTACGTAAAATATGGTGAATTCATGGTATCATAGCACCACTGTAAATGAAAAGAATAAAAATATAAATTTTTTTTACGGATTTTTCGATTTTTTTAAAAAGTTTCGGAAATTTTGTGTTTTACCAAATTTGACGATAAATTACGTAAAATATCGTTAAATATCGATATTTTACGTTAAATGACGTTTTCTAGAATCAGTCATTTCACGTAATTTATTGTCAAATTTGGTGATTTAACGTTATTTTACGTAAAATGTGATGAATTCATGGTATCGTAGCACCACTGTATAAAGCAATTCATAAAGAAATTGGAATTTTCATTTAGGAATTACTTTTTTTGTTTTACTTTTTATTTTTTGAATACTAGTGGACGAAAAAGGCATAAAATTGTCATAAAAATGAAAAACGAAATAGAAGTGGTAATTACCACTTTCTGATTTTTATTTCAGAATTCTCGTATGGAAAAACCGGGTCTCCTCGGTTAAGTGAACATGTGTTCACCTTTTATGTGACCAAATCATGATCACGGTATAGGGTAACAAAATGAAGTCAAAAAGTGGGAATTTCCTCTTCCTCTCGTTTTTCATTTTTATTCCCTTTTTCGCCAAAAACGCCATTTTCCTTTAGCGATTTGTAACTCTATAACCGAGCATCCCAGATAAATATTGATCATATATCTATGGAGATCTCGTTGAGAGCTTTCGATTCCTGTTGATAAGTGCCCCCAAAATCAACACTTTGCAAGGAAAAATGAAGGTCCTTTAAGACTAAAAAGTGAAAACTCAGTTTTCTTTCCCAAATAACTTCACAGGTGGTCTAAATATGGTAAAATTTAGTAGCCCTTCATTTACTCTATCTTATATGAAAATAATTTTTTGATACCACACTTCGTGTAAAAGTTACACCTGAGTGTATGTTTTTTAGGGTAAATATTTTATCAAAAGGAAAAATGATAAAAAATTTACAGAGAGTTCCCTTACTTTTTCACATGATGTATGTGAAAAAGTATTTTAACGTAGTTATTTAAATTAATTAATGAGTTGAATAATCAATTAATTATTTACCTCTATAGATAAAAACTAGATATGTTACAGAAAAATTAATCAAACATGAAAGAATAACTGAAATTTTCAAAGAGACTAATCAAATGCTTCAGGCTGTCTATGAGACTGAATTTTGTGCACTAGGACATTAAACATTCCTCGAAACAAATTAAATTCATTGTGAAAAGAATGGATCGAGGATCCATTTTCGAATCGGCAAATTTATCAAACTCCTCTCGGGTATTTAAGTTCTAATAGCATTATCCAAAGTCTTAGTAGAACTCTAAAAGTATCCTTCACTTTAAAAAAATGGGAGGAAAAATAGTCCAACTTTTATATTTTTTTTTTTTTTGTTGGCTTCTTCACGAGCCTGGTCATATGCTCCTCCATGAGCCATACCATGTGGTGCAAAACAAGCCATATCATGTGGTACATCATAAGCCAGACCATTAGCTCCTCCATGAGCAAGACCATTTGCAGCACCGTACCAATAGTTATATGGATAGTAGTTCATTTTTTTCTAAATAAAAAAATTAAAATTATTTTTTGTTTTTTTTATTTCAAAAAGAAAGCAGCATAGTCAAGATGAAATTATTTTTTTCATGTTTTGTTATTTTAATTTAAACTACATCTAATCGAGATGGAAAAGAGAATGAACAAAGTCCATTTCTAACGAATGTTTCTTCAAAAAACAATAGAGACAGAAGAAAAAAAACTAAAATAGCTATACACTCCCTCAATCTCTATCGTTTTTTTATAGTAGTCTTAAATCGAAATCAACTTAGTATTTTCTCTTTTTCAACTAGATTCATGTTATGAAAAAATCATTTCATTTAACACCTACTTTATTTTACATAAAATTTTTTTTTACATCTTACTCTTATTTCGAATAAAATTTTTTTTTTTCTTAAACTCTAAATTTTGAAAAAAATCTTGAATAATAAAAAAAATCTCTTGACATTTGAATTAGTTCAAAGAAGGACTTGTGGTGGGTGCCTTTGAAATGATAAAGCTTCGATTGAAACAATTCATTATCGGAAAATTCATCTCAAATTATGTAGTGCAGTCGTTTAGAGCGTCTTTCTTGTTCTCTAGCACGTCTTCTTTCACAATATGAGAGCGAAGTATTTTCGACTTGGATAAACTGATATGGCACCGACAACCCTTCCGAAGGAAGGATACCTTGTTATGATTTTAATGGTAAACAATTTTTTCGTTTTTTGGTTTTTTGCTTTTTTTTCTTTTATTATTTGAAATTTATATCTATATTTTTCTATTTTAAATAAAATATTAGAATAATTTTTTTATCATTTGTCAATTGAAAACAAGAGAGGTTTAAAGTATGTCTTTTAAAACATTTTATGCAGATTTCGCTTTACTTTTTTGCTGTACTATACTTTTCAAACTCATCTATTTAGGAGACGAAATCGAAAAAAAAAGGTAGCTTAAGGCATGTTTGAATTCAGTAAGTCATTAATTAGAAAGAAGAAAACAAGTCTATGAATGAGACTAAATAAAGAGAGGCGGTCACGAAAATGCTAAAAATTTTGAATGAACTCCGGCATTGTGAATTTTTGACCAAAATTTAATTTTAAAAAAATGTTAATTTTCTTACAGATAATATTAAAATTTTACTTTAAATTTTTGTATCACCTGAAGGTAATTTTCTTTTAAGTTGAAGTGAAATCTTTTAAGAAATATCGGCATTAAAACATAAATTTGAATAGTACACGAAAAGGAAAAAAATTAAATGTGAAAACAAACATAACCAAAGCAAGATTAAATGTTAAGCTTTTTAAGCATTTTTATATAATTCAAATTCACCTACTAATTTAAAAATAATTTTTACCAAATAATACCAAAGCAATCAGGTTTATCAAAATTTAAAAAATGCCATAAGGTGAAACAAAAGTATCACCACATTTTTATAAAATTTCAACACATAAATATGATCAAAAAGAAAAATAAAGGCTAGGATGTAATTATTTTTAGTACAAATTGTATTTTCGTCTAAAAAGTCATAAACTCCGAATCAATTTAGGTTTAAAGAAATAAAAATTGATCATGGATGTCATAGGATGATCAAAGTCCTAAAAAGATCGAATCATAAATTAATAAAAAAAATTTCTTTAGCTTTTTCATTATTATAGTGTTTATTATTTCTACGCATACAGAACAGATAATTTAACGTAAAATTACGTTTGTAAAAAACGGTAAATTTACCTTTATTTACGGAAAAATGTAACTCAAGGTTGAGCGTTATAAAAATTCTTTCGAATCGAAAATGGGGCTTTACTCAAAATTTTTTAGCGACCCATATAAGGCTGTTGCGAACAGGCTCACTGAATTAACGGAGAACTATATCAGGACGGGTTCGGAAGTGTCTGTGCCATTAATGGTTGGTAAAGTAATTGAATACAATCGAGGCTTCAGTTCTAGAGACATCAAGTTCTCAACCCAACTGTAACTGTCATTTAGTTTTAGATAACTTCTAATTGTAATTTCTTTCTCTTTAAATTAAAATCTTTATTCTTCCTGTTTTAATTTATTTTTATTCTTTTTATTTATTCTGAAGGAGCTCTGCTCGAACAGAACACAAATAAAAAAAAAAGATCTCATGTAAAATAAAATGATCGACATTGCCAGCCATTGCCAAGCTTGGTTCCTCAGTCAAGCAAGGAACCAAGAGGAGGTTACAAAATTAGATTTGGAATCAAACCGTTATTCTAAAAACCAAGATTCCAAAAAAGTCTCTAAAATAGAGAAAACATTTGATGAGTGTTGTAAAAAAGGGCAGACCTTAAGAGAGACGAAAAGGATGACGAGGATCTTCGAATGAACACAAGCCAAGAACAAATTTACTAATCGATAAAAATTAGATGTCTGACCATCTATGAACACAAGCACATGCCACCGTCGAGCTCAATCGGTGCTGTTAGTTGAGTATTTCGATATAAAAGAAAATATTTTTTTTAATGTTTTTATTACATATCAAAATTTTTCACGCATGAGAAAAATTTCTTTTTTCAAATTAAGTTAAAAATTCAATCTATTTTAATAATTGGACAGAAAAACTTCTTTCTAAAAAAAATCAAACATGTTGAAAAGTTTTATTTTATTAAGAAACATTTTATTTAGAAATTAAAAAACAAAAAAGAACTATAATGAACTTTTTTATTTAATATTCTATGCCTCATTATTTAGACCTTGGCTAGAACGGCTCACGCTAGTGCCAATAAATTAATATTTTAAATTCAAAATAAAGAGACGTCAACTATTTTATTTTTTTTCTATAACAACGTAATTATTTAAATTAATTAATGAGTTGAATAATCGATTAATTATTTACCTCTATAGATAAAAACTAGATATGTTACAGAAAAATTAATCAAACATGAAAGAAATGAAATCGGCAAATTTATCAAACTCCTCTCGGGTATTTAAGTTCTAATAGTATTATCCAAAGTCTTAGTAGAACTTTAAAAGTATCCTTCACGTTCAAAAAAAACGAAATGTGTGGAAATGCTCGAACAAAAAAGTAAAAACTTTTGTTATTATAGTACCTTTAAGCTCCACTTTATGGTGCAAACAAGAAATTTTGTTTGTTGTTCAAAAATCACAATTATGATGGATTTTCTTATTTTTGACCGTAAATCGAATATCATAAAAAACATGTTCTTTATGAAGAGTTTTATGTTTTCTTGGATTTTTCCAGATGAGGATCAATTCGTTTAATTAAAATAAAAATCCTCCCCACAGTTAAATTTGTTTTAGGTTTTAATCAAGTTAAATGAAAAGAGACTTAAAATTAATATTTTTTTTTTAATAAAGAATAATTAAATTTTATATTAGATCAAAATTAAAAAAAAGAATTTTGTTAAATACCGAAATTCTCGATTTCCTCAAAATTTTCCTGTATGCTTGATTTGTTACAATCTTGGTCTCATCTGTTTTCAGACCATCACATCTTAAATCTTCCAAAAGAAAGGTGTAAACTTCATAAAAACCTGTAAACATTAAGTTGTTTTAGCTTTATACAATAACATAATCATCAAGTAACCCAGGTTTTGATTCCTGAACAGGATCCTGATAGCTAAAATCTGCCTGTTCTGTACAAGAATCCTAATGATTCATATTTTCTTTGACTTACCACGATTTTCTTGAATAAAATATTTTGAACTCAATCCGATCGAAGATATTTTTAAAGGATTCTCACAAGAAGACTAATCTTTTCCGCAAATATTTAGAAATATTTTGATCTGTGCAGATCCTGGTCAGGATTTAGGACATGGGAAGTTATTCCATTAATTGGCGTTTAAATTAAAGCACAAATATTTTTTGAAGTTGATTTTCTCATAACAAAACGATCTATTTTTAATATATGTGTATAACTCTAATTTTTGCTCGAGCGACCCTCGAATTTGATTTATTCTCTTTGTATAATAATCATCTAACTGAGAACCCACAGATTTAATATTAGTGGGCTGATTTTAGTTCTTTTTTTGAATTGATTCTTTACGCAGAACATAAAGACTGCATAAGTTGACTGAATTTGAATATTTAGAGTATTCATCCTCTACATGGGTACTTTGACAAATTCTAGGTTTAATAAATTTTATGCAATTATCATTAATATTTCCTATTCGTACATTATTGAGAAACGTTTGAAATCGTGTTTCGCTTTTTTGTCTAACGTTAGTTTCGAGATTGAATGGCTTAAAATTATCTTTAAAAAATTTTGATTCAAATAATTGCTCAACAGGGAAAGCTTTTGTTGATACTGAAGGTAGATTTAAAGGTAGAAGTCACCCATTAAAATAACGTTTTTTCCTTGGGAAATCGATTTTGCCAGTGATGTACTTGTATTGGACATTATTTGGTTTATACGGTCTAACATTAAATCGTTCAGCATACTTACCTTGTCAATAATTATTACATCAGTCTCTTGAATAGTGTTCCATTTGTTATTTTCAACTTTGAAACGAATATCATAATTACTATAGATGTTGATGAATCCATGAACAGTTTCTCCATTAATCAAATGAGCTGCCAAACCTGTTTTTGTTAATTAAGCTACATTTAAACCGTTAATGCCCAAAAAATCATTCATATATTTAAAAAAAAGTGATTTTCCGGTTCTGTGCCAGTTATAAGAATTAAAAGATATTTTTACATTGTTCTTCGACATAATCGGCAACAATTTTCTGGCAAGGTGTCAACTTTTGTTTGCTTGAAGATTCTTTACAGAACATGGATGCCCTTCAATTAAAGTTTAAACATAAAATCTTTTTCGACTACTAACTAATAATAACTTCTTCCAGCAGTGAACAGATGTAAAAATAAGTTCGGCTTAATCGTTGTCGTTCGAAAAAATACTTTACTTTATTCCTTGATCTTTATCATTTTTTTCAAAGTTTATACCAACTTCTGTATCGATCTGTTGTACAAATTGTTGACATTTTCTTTCGTCTAAAAACCTGTATCCGATGGGTGATTTGGTTTTTGCTCAATTCGATTATTATCATATTCAAATACGGTCGAAATTGTTCGAGGAAAACTACCATTTTCAATTGAATGATTTGAATTCTTGTAATAGCCTTCAAGTCTTTCACCAGTTGCGAAATGGTCTTAATAAAAAGGATTGAATTTTTTTAACCATTGAAGGGTGTTTTTGATAAGCGAACGTGCATAATCATCGGATATTCAGTCCTATTCTCCTCTGATATCATTCCAAAAGTTATTTTCAGTTGCTCGTTATCTTTATGGTGCAAATTCATTTCCCCGCTAAAATGCCAAAATGAATAATTTGTTGGTTGAAAAGTGTGACAGTAAAGGATACAAAGCGTATGAAAGTAATTGGTTTATTTGATAAATAAACAATTCTAAAGAGAATGTTTTTTTATAGAATGAATTTTGACAGCGACTGACAAAGCCTAAATTGGAAAGTTTAGGTTTAAATAAAATACTAATTTATAACTTAATTCTACATAGATTAAAAAATTACTGGTCTCCAACATAAGCACTCTATATGGCTTAATTCAATGTAATTCCCAGATATTTAATAACAAATTGATATACAAAACTCTAGAATTGTATTAGTGACTAAATCCAATCCTGTTATAGGCAACAGTATCTCATATTAGAAAATTAATAAGATTTCAAACAACAAAATATCACGGCAATATATTTTTTATAATTGCGAGGAACGATCGGGGTGACGAGCTTATTAAGCAGACACGAGATACTGAACGATTTTTTTGAAAATAATTTTGATTGGACGAGAAACCAAGAAGATTTATTGGTTAAAACGATAATTTATGAATAAATTCATAAAAATATGTTAACAGACTGTGTTAAAAAAAGAAACTAAAAAAATAATTCCTTAATTGAATTAAAGACGTCCGACGTTTGTTTGTTAAGAAAAAGATTGTTAAATGTCTGACATTCTTATATTGACAAACTTTTATTAAAATAAAAAAAAAACAATGAAATCAATTAAGAGGCAAAGTCATGAAAATTTTAGAAAAAGTTTTGAAATCATTATCAGTAATTGAAGATTGATTAATAATGTATAGGATGATCTAACAGTTCTTATTTTTGTTAGACTTTCAAAAAAAAGTTTCGGCAAAGGTAACTATTTATTTTATTTATTTTATTAATTCTAAGGCAAGGGCCGCTACTCGGGCCACATATTCAGTGCGCCCATAAATAAAGCGCACTGTAAGCTAAGATAAAGCGCTTCAAAGAAACCATTAAAAAAAAAAAAAAAAATTTTGTCCAGTTAAGTAAAAAGAACAACAAATAAAAAATAAGAAAAGAGATAATACAAAATAGTACACCAAAATTTGACCGGGTTAATTATGTTTTAGGTCAACGTAGACGAGCTCATGCTTTGAATTAAGGCTCTGATACTTTTAAAATTCGCATCTGGCTTGTATGACGCTTCTTGATGATGTAAGTCAATTTTGTTTGCAATCTTTGTTATTTTATCATCTATGTCTGACACTTTATCTTCCAATGTACTAATCTTTATGTGGATATTACCAATTTTTGAATCAAGCTCGGTTACTTTTGTGCCAATACTATTTACTTTTGTGTCCATACTATTTACTTTTTGGTCTGTACCGGTGAATTTTGTTTCAAGTCCTACCAATTTCGAATCAGTTTCAGTGAATCTTATGTTCATTCTGTTCTCAAGTACGATCGCTCGATATCTCATATTATCTAATTCTTTTTGTACTAAATTTTTTACCAATTCTTCAATTTTATGCCCATCTAAGGTAAATTTTGTGTCATTTGGTCCTATTGGCACGTCTTTTATTGGAACCTCAACTCCTTCTTGAAGACCATGGTCCATTATTTCAGTACTATCATCCGACATTAAATGGTTGTACTAAGTATCAGCGTTAAAGCTATCTTTATGATCGTAATGATTGGAAAAGGGTATTGAAAAGTCTTCTATTTGATTATTTGATAGTTGCATATTGATTGTGTTGTTTTTAGGATCAGCTGTGGTTAATTTCTCCCGTGTAAACCTTTTATCGAGTACTACGAGTTGTTTGTCTAATTCATTGATTTTAACGTTGTTTTCATTCATCATTTGGGTCGTAGTTTTGATTAGTTCTTTTTTTGATTCGGTTACTGGTTTTATTTCTTTTTCGTTCAGCTTGAGGGTTTTTATGTTTCTTAGGATTCTTAGATTGATGTTTTTTGCCCATTTCATAACTTTTTTTAACGCTATGGTATCATTCTTTATATCGTTCTCTAGTTTTAAGGTATCGGTTTCTTGCTTTGTCATATTTGTTTCTGTAAATTTAATTATAAAACGACGTCAAAACGGAATAAAAACGAGCATAAGAATTCGTAAATACTTAAATTCAAAATTCTCAACACGGTTTTAACGAGCTTTTACGTTAAAGGTTTAAAACGAGACTCGACGTCGGAATATTTTTTCCAAAATTTGAAATTTATGTTAATTTTTTTTTTCTTTCTTTTTTTCCCAAAGGTAACTATTATGGACTCGGCCTTCAATAGAGAGAGGGCAATGCCTTCAATACAGACAAGGCCATGCCTTCAATAGAGAGAGGGCCCTGTCTTCAATAGAGAGAGGGCAATGCCTTCAATACAGACAAGGCCATGCCTTCAATACAGACAGGGCCATGCTTTACTTGTCTTATATTGATAATTTAACGTTCCGTTACTCGCATATCAAAAGCTCTGCTTCCCGTATCTTAGTTATGCTTACTTAAATTTAGCAACCATGAACCAAACTATAAAAAGTTTGGCTAATTCAAAATAAACAAAAAAAACATATCTTTTGGAGATTGAAACACTAAAAAAATTTAATAACTAAGTTACAGTGGTCTTACACTTGTATCACTAGGTACTTTTATCACTATTACACTTGAATCACTAAAGACTTGAAGAACAGATTTCACTAGACCTAAATGCATTAAATTTCTGGTTGTATTTGTATATTTTCTAGGTGATTAATAGTGGCGCTTTGTGTATTGAGCTCTTCGATCTATATCTTGTTAAAATATTGTGTTTAACGTCTTTTTTTTCTAAAAATGAATAAAAAGTTGAAAAATTTAAATCTATCCAAAATAAATTTTTAATTGAAATTTTTTTTCATAGTGTTACTAGTTATAATTTGTTTAATTTCTGTAAGTTCATAAATTAAAAGTCCTTTATTTTCACTTGAGGTGATAAAAAATCAATTTTTAAAGTAATTTATGCTTAAATTATGTCCCAAGAAACGGATTTTTTTCCAAAATTTGGTTAACCAAAAATCGACCAACCGACTCGATCGACCAAACCAAATCTTGGTTAACCAAAAAATTGGCTAACCAGTTTATGGATCGGACAAGGTAGGGACAAAGTGTGACTATGGGTTACCATCTCAGTCGCTACCCGTCGGTTACTGTCAGCCAATCACCCCTGTAATGTTAGTCAGCTACATGGATCTATCGAATTTCGTTCACTTTTGTTAGAACTATAATTTTTGCATTTACATTAAAATAGTAATTAATGAAAAAAACAAATAGAACCAAATTCTTACATATAGATATTTACTCATGTCTTTTTTAAAACGTGAAAAAATGTTATAAACCCATGTTAAAGTCTCAATTGAGATCTAAATGAGATACATGGAGATTTTATCTCGTGAGATCATAATGAGATCTCCTTTGAGATCTAACCGAGATCCCGCGGAGTTTTTCCATTTATAGTTTTCAAAAAAATCTCAAGTTCATCTCTTGAGATTCTCTATCACAATTTAGATCCCAATGAGATCTTGATGAGAATTTTTATTTTTTAAAGATCCTGCCATATTAGATAATTTACGGAAAGAGTGGAACCTTCAAATGACGAATTTTATACACAAGGAGTCATTTCAAATGAGTACATTTTAGAATTTCGAGACTCGTATACTCATTAATATCTCATGGATATCTCATCGGGATCTCAATTATTTCTCAATGAGATCCCAGTTGAGATACGATCGAGAATGAGACATGGGATATTTATATTTTTTTCTTTTATATTTTTTAAATGAAAATTATGATATGTGTTGGTAGTTGAGTTTAATTGCTAGAAAAAAAAGGTGATTTATTATTGAGTATTCGAGTTAAATCCAGAAGTAACTTGAACACAAGAATATTTAATAAATCTTAAAATAAAAAAGTATAAATTATTGGCCCCGACTTAAAAATTAATAAAATAATAATATAGTAAATCGAAATTTATTTTAATTTCAAAATATTTCAAATATTATAGTCAACAGAGACTTTTTAATTAATTATTCAAATTTTGAAAAAAATACAAACATATTTACAATTTTATTCTAAATTAACTTTTAATTTTTATACACATTTTTTTAAGACAATAATAAACATTTCTCAAATCGAAAAGGGTTTTCATGCTTTGCGGTAAATCAAAAAAAATACGTTTGATTATTATAAATCTTCTTTATTTTTAAGTTTCATAATAGCCGACACAAATAAGTCTCATTTAATGACAATTAGCATTTCTCTCAACGACTCTTTCTAGTTTTAGAAAAAATTGAATTCGGTCCTAGTTAAGAAGAAATATTCAAATTCCAATTTAGAAAAAAACAAAACGCATTCATGTACTCATTTAAAAATATTGCCGCACTTTAACGACTTTGTATGAATTAATAAAATATGTCGCGCCCAATTTTCAATAAAAAACAATCAAAGATTCTTTGATATTCTCATGAAATTTTAACCGCTGAGTCAGCTCCGATCGAAAATATTCTCTTGGTTTTGATGATTTACTAGGGTTAGCTTTGTAGAAGCTAGGATCATAATTTGAAGATGTAGCTTGTTATGGTATAGCTAACTTTGACAAAAGGTCTAAACATTACCTAAATAACTAGAGAATCAAAATCTCACGTGAAAATTTCATGAAATTCTCTGTAATGTAGATAGCTTGGTCCCGATGAGATCTCAAGAGATAAATAGGAAAATTTACGATATCTTATAATTTCTCATTGAGACTAAGCGAGATCTACGGTAAAGAGAATTTCATGAGATTTTCATGTGAGATTAAGGCAGGGGTTAAGTTCTAATTTAAATCGATATTGACGTGATTATGCCGAGTAATTACACAACGCACATACCCAGCTATTACGTAAAATATTCTAGATTTCCGATCAGTTGGACTGAGCTTGATCCAGATATTGAATGAGATTATGACTAGATATTTGAAGAGATATAATTGAGATCTCAACTAGATTCGATCTAGTAGAATCTCAAAGAGATCTCATTACTATCTCATGGATATCTCATGGATATCTCATCGGTATCTCAATTATTTCTCAATGAGATCCCAGTTGAATGAGACATGGGAAACTTTTCAGGAATTTCAATAAAAAATGAAATGGGTTTTTGTTTGTTTTTGTCTTATTTTAAAAAAGGAAGTTAGTAGATTAGCACTAAGTTTTCCATTTCAAAATCTCTGAAATTTTTTTTGTTTAAATCTGTGTAAATCTTATTTTTGGAGTATTAATACTCCAAAAATAAGATTAAAAATAAAAATTATTAAAATAAATTTATTTTAATAATTTTTTTTTAAATGGAAACGTGTTTTTTTTGCAAAATAAATGATTTTTAAGCAGGTTTTAATAATTCTTATGTTATTTTTAACATGTCTCGGACAAACACTAGTCGACGAAAAATCATGTTTTTATAGTCATTCGAAAGCGGGTGTCGGTTTTAGATGCTTAAAAAAAGATAATACACCTCAAGTTGACATCAGGATTCGATCTGATTTAACTTACACAAAGATCCAAATTTCAAACAAAAATATCCCTAATTTACGCAGTTATCTTTTTAGTCATTTAAGAGTAGAAAATTTAGAACTCTCTTGGAATGGAATTGAAACTATAGATAACTTTACATTAACTCACATGTATTACCTTGAACAACTAATCTTAAATAATAATAAAATCAGGACATTGGAAAATTTTGCTTACAAGTTTAAGTCTAAATAATTTTACGACACTGGAAGTCCTCGATTTATCTTATAACCTATTGGAATCAATTGATGAAAAATTTCCGATTTTTTTTCAAAGCTTAAAAAATCTTTACCTTCAAGGCAATATTATTGGTTTCATTGGTAGTCAAAGTTTTAAGTGGCTTAAGTCGTTGACAAATCTTAATTTGAAAAATAATCGTTTAAAGTCAATTGATAAAAATATATTCATACCATTGACATCGATTAAATCGATCGAATGCGAAGGAAATTTAATCGAACAAATCGAAATGGATGCGATGAAAAACTTTCAAAATGTATTTTTTTTATCTCTAGTTAATAATCGTTTAAAAAATTTAAATAAAAATATATTTCTTAACTTGACACTATTGGGTGGTCTTTTTTTAAAGGAAAATCAATTGGAAGAGTTAGACGTGAGTCTATTTCAATCGATGACTATTTTGAACCTTTTAACTTTAAAAAATAATCGAATCAAATCATTACCAAGTTTAATTTTTAAAAATTTAAAATCAGTTAGAACAATCGATCTTTCAAACAATAAACTAGAGAGTCTCCCTACTGAACTATTCGTATCCCTTGACAATTTACAATTTATTGTTCTTAGAAATAATTTAATCAAACACATCGATCGTGATAGTTTTATCGATTTAATTCGAATTGAAATTCTTGATTTAAACAAAAATCAACTGGATCGACTCGATTCAAATTCATTTCAAAATGTGACTAATTTACAAAATATAAAACTCAATTTAAATCAAATTGGTAACTTCACCATTGAATGTTTTAGAGTGACTAAAAATTTTCTATTCGAAGCAAGTAGCATAAAATCAATCGGAAATTATTCATTTTTATCGTTCAAAACTCTTGAATCTCTTAAATTGAAAAGATTGAATTTAGAACTTATTTATAAAGATTCTTTTATTGGACTTGAATATCTATATTGGACTTAAATAACAACACTCATGAATTACACATTCAAACCCCTTATAAATTGTGAATCACTAAGTTTAAATCGAAACAATATTCAAAAAATAGAAAAAATGGAGTTTTTTGAAATGATTTTGATACAAAATTTGAGTTTTAAACAAAATTCGTTGAGTTCTATTTCGAATGAATTTATGCATCTTAAGTCTCTAACAAGACTCTATTTGTCAAATAACTTGATTAGAACAATCAGAGCAGACAGCTTTAAGGGTCTTGACAACTTAAGAGAGTTATATTTAGACTCGAATAAAATTTCAAAATTAGAAAACAACTCTTTTAATGGAATAAAATATCTAATTGTCTTAGATTTGTCATGGAACAGAATTGAATCGATTGATTACGCGACTTTTAGTTCGAATCTTAATCGAACAGAAATATTAAACTTAATAAAAATAGAATTGTTTCAGGTCAAATTTTGAGTTTATGTCAAAATTAAAAATTTTAAATTTAACCAACAACGGAATCCTTGAATTCGAATGGCACTCGTTTATATCAAATAGTTTAGATGAACTAATAATGTCTAATATTTCAAAAAGTATATCTCTTAAGTTATCAAGCCCTCTTAAAAAATTGGATTTAAGTCTGAACAATTTTGATAGGTTAGAATTTGATCAAGATTTTCAAGTCAATAGTTTAGATCTTTACAAGACTAGGGTTAACGAGTTTTTTTATTTTCAACAAACTTTTAATAAAACACATACATTTAACTTGGGCTACTTAAATATTGCAAGTCCATTTTCATTTCTAAGCTACAGTGAAAATATCATTGAGCTAAGTTTGAGTGGTCACAATATCCAAATTGACTTTTTATATGACATCAATAACTTAAACTTGATTATATTAAATCTAAGCGGGAACAATATATCGTTCATAAACTCTGATCACATGCAAAAAATATGTTTTTATGCTTTTTATTAATATCTATTACTTAATTTCATAAATAAAATTTTAAACACACACAAGTATTATTTTGTTGATTATAAGGTATTCAAATTCAGTGAAATTACAATTCTTCAAAAAATTTATTATTGTTTATCATGGAGTCCACATTTAGGAAAAAATATTGTAACAAAGACGATTGCAAAATTGCGTGACTTCAATTCACAGATCAAGCTTAGAGTTAACTGATCCAAGAACAAGAAATAAACAAGGTCACCAACAAGAAAAAAATTCAAATGTTCAAAATGACAAACAAATCTAGTCTAATTTGAGAATCCTATTTTCAAGCTTCGTGAAATATTACTTCCGATCCTTATAACAATTGTGACATTTTACTTACCTGATATCAAGTGTCTAAACATTGTTGCGGTAAACGGTATGGATAAAGTTGAATATTTTTTTCAAGAGTATACTGCTCAATCAACATTTAATTATCCGATTTGAAAGATAATAAATATCGAATTTAGTAGCAGGCAGGGGGTGAGCTAATTGAAAAATTTAATTAGATATTTGATCTATAACACTCAAAAGCCCGATATAATTTATACCTTTAAAGCCCGACGGTGTCAAATTGACCCCTTTTAAGAAAGATACAAAATAAAACATTTAATTCGATTTTAGTGCTTACAAAATGACTAAACATGATAAAATAAATAAAATAAAATAAAATTTTAGACCGTGTCAAATTTTGTCTGATAAATATTTTGGCCTTTGCATACATCAAACCTGAATTTTATCGGAAAATTTAATTTAAAAAAGCCTTTTATATCTTAAAATAAAAGGACGCCACTAAACGCAAAATTATCAATTTTGGTAAAGTACAGAAATATGTGATCATAAATTATAAGGTATTGGGTGGGAACGGGTTTCCGGAAAAATTCAGGTTTAGGGTTTGGGTATGGTGTGGGATACCCATAAATTTTGGATTTCAGTGATGGGTCTGGGTTGGGTAACCCATAATATATAGGTTTTTTATAGATTTTTAGGGTTTAATCATCGACATGTCAGAAATCAAAAAAAACGATGACAATTTTGAACTGTCAATATTTCGTGTCGCCTAGCTTGGAGGTCCGGGTTTTTCATTGAAACTAATCTTCTTCCTAAGTGATAACTCTTTTCCATTTTGTAAACATGGTCCAAATAACACCACTTTTACTCGTATTGTCAAGATTGGGGTCAAAATCCTCATTAACTCTATTGACAGTAGCGTCTATAGCCTCTTGAATTAATTGGTCTATATCATCAATCTCTTCCTCTTCTACATGTCCATCTTCAAAAAAAAAGGTCATTTTAGTTAAATGCGTCAGCAAAATCATGATCTCCATCGTCAAATTCATGCATATAATTCTAATCGTCCAAGAAATCAGTATCATCTTCATCTGAGGCCATCGATTGGATTTCTGAGGATTTCAAGGGCTCTTTGCACGATTTGTCCTTAAGTAATTTTCAATATTTGAAAATTTTGATTGGAAATTAATTTGTTTATGATGTTTAAGCAATTTTGAGGCAATAGTGTCGAATAGTGAAGCTATTAATGCTTTAATTCTAAAAAGTGTCAAAATGACACCGCCGGTACTTAGAGTAATATTTTTTTTTTTGCAGAAAATTTTATTTTATTTCACTCAAAAATCAAATTTTTTTATTTAATTATTTCAATAAATTAAGCCTATAATCAAAAACTTTAAAAAATGTTTTTAAAAAGCAAATTATTCAAGGTTTTTTATCAAAAAAGTGTCAAATTGACACCGCGGGCCTTTGAGTGATAAAGTTAAAAGCCGATTCTTTCAAAATATAAAGAGAAAATTTTTCCTTAAATTAATAGATAAACATCAAAGAAAATGAACATAATTAAAAATTTCGATTTAATGTAGAGTAACCTACTTCTTTACGATGATTTTTTTTTATAAAAAAATCCATCCATCAACCTTTCAATTAGAACCTGGACCAATTTATGCTTTTTCTTTTCAAATTGCTTCACTTCAGACTTGTCAAAGCTTATTTTTTGCTTTACAGGTAACAAAACAAGATTTATTTTTGTTTACTTAAATTAATAAATTTTTTTTGGTCTATTTAATTAACATTCAACACTTAAAAAAACTTATTTTTTTAAATTAAAATTGAATATAAAAACTTGAACATTGATCAAGTTTAAAAATTAATTGATTATAATCAAACATTTACTTTAGAACTAAACAAAAAAAAATAAATTAAATGTAAACAAGAAATTCTTTTTAATTATTCATAAACCTTACTTTGGTGGATCATAAATCCTTGGAAGTCTTATTATAAACTTGGTCCACAAAATCTAAGTTTTTTTTTCGTTAATTATTAGTTATTTTGCTAAAGTTTTTCAAGGAATAAAAGAACAGTTTAAATAAAAATCATTTAAAATGAGATTTTCATTGGATTTTGCATATTTACCTTTTATATTACCTTTTATATTACATCACATATTAGTTTTTGAACAGTTACGGTTTGATAATTGTTATAACAAGTCTTTTTCATCATTTCCAATGTTTCTTCATCGACAGTCTTCTTCCAAACATTGTATTCATGATATTCTTGGCCTACCTTTCTTTCTTAAATTATCTGCTTTGGGATACGATGATCTTCCATTCTGCTTAAATTCCCAGCCCATTTTATTCTTTTTACGCTTATCATCACGGATACAGGCCTCATTTTGGTTATTATGTAGAGTTCTCTGTTTGATTTTCCTCTTGTCTAACAACTGACGTAGCTTGATCCTTATGGAACTATCGTGTGTCATTTACTTTACTCGATCAAATTTACTCGATTTCTTCCTTCTTTGAGGACGGATCTTAAGTGACTAATGCTACTTATTTGACGACATAAAGACGTTTATCTCGCAACTTAGACGCAAAAAAAAATGTCTCACAGAATTAAGTACAAAATAATACAGTAAAGAGGGATCGTGTAAGGCTTTTTTCTTTCAAGTCTGTAATCTTTAAATAATTGGCATAAATCAGGGGGTTAGAAAAAAACTTTAAGAATTAACTTAATCTCAGAGTAGGTCAAAAGTCAAAATTTCAAGTCAAAAGTCTCAAAAGTTCAAGTCAATTACGGACTTAAACTTTCAATTTCTTTTCTGCTCAATTTTATTTTTGTCCAAGTCAAAGTATGACTTAGAATTTTTAAGAAAAACGAAACAAAATTTTTAAGAAAAACGTAAGAATAAACATTAAAATCTTGAATTGACTTTAAATTTTTAATTTTTTTAATACTTGACTTGATCAAAATTTTATTTTTAAAGTCAACTTATAATTTGACTTTGACTTAAGGACACTGACTTTTGACCAACTCTGCTTAATCTAATTTTTCAAGAAATGTCAAGTTATTGGAAAAAAAGATTCTTTTGTTAATATTTTTAGATTGCGTCATTCAAAAAAAAATAAATTTGATTTAACAAGCGTAAACAAAAGTATTTCAATTGTTTTAGTTTATTAATTAGCATTCGACACTAACAAAAAATTGATATTTTTCTGAATATAAAATTTGAACATTGGTTAAAAAATAATCAATCAAAACCAAACATTTAGTTGAGCCTTAAACAACAAAAAATTTAAATCAAAAGTAAACAAGATATTCCAAAATATACAATTTAATTATTTATAAGCTTTAAATTTGGTGGATAAATTTTTACTTCAAATGCTTGAAAAGCTAAAATATAAATTTGTTCTAAAAATATTTAAGCTCTTTTTTCATTTTTTATAATGCGATTAACTTTTAACAGCAGTCTCAAAACTCTATACCTTTTCAGAGAATTTTTTTTCAGAGAAAAAGAAAAATTTTGCGTTGAACCATTTCAGAGAAAATTTTTTTGAGAAAAAGACTAGAGAATTTTAACAGTGAAATTTTTGAATTGAAAAAAGGCAAATGGACATTGATTGAGAATTTTTTTTATACATTTGAGAATCGTTAATTTGATCTAATCTAATTTTGGATCTACTCTTTGGCAAGATGTTTAATTTTTCTATTGTTTTTTTGAGACATTTTTGTGAGAATGTTAATGTGAAACATTTTTCTGTTGTTTGTTAACTGAACAATTCGAATTATTCAGTAAACGATCGAAACTTTGACAACCGAACTTATACTAAGATGACATAATGGTCTTAAAAAATTAACCCTCTTAAATTTAGATATTAATGACAAGAATTACTCGTTTTTTTGCGTTGGTCGTTTTGACAGCTTTGCTAAAGCCAATAGCTGTTATAACACAAGCACTGGACTCTAACTACTGTAATTTTAAAACTTTGAAATATTTTAAATAATGAGATCTGTTCTTCGATCTGTGCAAAAATTCTTAAAAAGTATTAAGTCGAATCCTATCTAAAGAATTTAAGGTTTTTTTTTAAATCACTCTTTGAATACTTTCAAATAAAATTAATCTAGCCATGGTCTACAACGGATGTTTCGGCTGTTTTTTTTTAGGGTTGTTAAACGAATAAGAAAAAACATTTTGATATCAGGCTTCGAGTTCATTAAATTAAACTTAGATGGTGAATTATTAAATTTCAATTTAACGTCGAAAACGAGTCAATTTTTACCAACAACAATTTTTTTTTTCTCTAAAAGACTGAAAAAGGTACCGAATTTCGTTCTGAGTATAATCTTTTGAAAAATTTCGGTAATAAATTTTCCTGCGCTTATGCGCAATAAATATTGTGCTTCGAAACTTTGCCTAAGACGCGCAAGCGCATTGATGCTGCGCGTCTTAGGCAATCAAACAGACTTGTTTCCAGATTAAATTTGTAAGTTTGAAAAGTCCAAATATGCATGATAATTCTTATTATGGAAAAAATGCAACTTCTTTTTTTTAAATTTAAACGGATTTTTTCACAGAGAATAGTCCCCCTTTCGCCTAAATAAAATTCAAAAAACATAAAAAATTAAGATACTTTATTTTAAAGCTCAAAAAATCTATTTGTATTGCAAAAATCAACAAATGACTCGTCTTGTAAGTTGTTGGTCAACAATTTTAAGTCAATCAAACTCTGACATGATAATTGTTGATTTTTCAAATGACACCAGAATTTCGATTTCAATGAGCAGTAAGTATAAAAATAAAAAAAATTAAAAATACTAATACTAATTTTAAAATTAAAGATGATATTGTGGCGTATTTTGGAATCTCTATTTCAGCGAACCCAAATTGGAATACAATCAGCTATACTTATAATTATCTATTAACCAATACTGAAGTTTTATTCGACGCATATTTAATTGGCTATGAAGCATTTGTTGGACTATCAAATTATCCCATCGATTTTAATGTAATTTTTTAAAAAGATTACGAATTAATAACTCAATTAAAAACATTTTCTAAAGCTTATAGAGATTTTTTCATGTGCGAATGAATACAATTGCGCCGAATATTTGTCAAAGAATCAATATTTAAACAGTTATTCAGTTAGAGAGAGCTTTTCTAAATCATTTGCAAGTACTGGACTCAAAAAAGTCTTATTAGACAAAAAAATTTACGTCAAAAAAGGATGGATGATGTTTCATATTCCGTATAATTTTTTATTTTATTCAGGAAGTTTGGCAAAAGATATTTCAGGCAATGCAAAATATTCGGATTATAGAATTTCAAGTGGAAGTACAAATTTAGTTCGATTAGACCCATTTTCTAATCACAGATTATTTTTAAATCTTATAATCGAAGCTAAATATTATTTGAAATATTTTTATTTCGATGTAACGTATCCCAGAGATGGTGTTTTTGCACCTTCATTGAGCTTTGAAAACTCGACCGTGACTGCAAATAAATCCTTTGACATTTTTTTGGAAAGTAATTTCAAATAATTTTTTTCGAAATCAAAATAGTATCTAAAATTTTTTTCTCAGCAAAGTATATAGACATACATTGTAGAAACACAACTTCGATTGAAACAGCCAATATTGAATGTAGGCTTAAAACATTTCTTGTTCAATCAAATGATATAATCAACATAAATTTTGGTGATTGTAGCTCTCGTCAATTTAATACTGGATGTAATTGATAAATTTACATTTTTCTTTAAAAAAATTTTGTAAATTTTTTTCTTTTTAAAGCATCAACACGATATTCACTCGAATCATCCATTTCGACAATAAATACTTATTCAAGCGGTGTTGGAATTGATCTGAGCGATACATTTGTTTTGATTAATTCAGAGTTTTTCTTTGATTCAAGATTGACTTCATTTAGAATTTACGCAGTTGATTCGGGACCTATCACCATCAAAGTATAATTCTGAATTTAATGATTAGAAACCTTAAATAATTGTTTATTAATAGCTTGTGAATTATGATGCATGTGGATTGAACGAAACATGCGGCTTTTTTTTCCAAATTACAAATATTTTGGACCTAAATCTACTGAGAATTTTAAAAACTTGGAATTTTTTTCTAAACGTTGGTTTAAATACGTTTCAATTGCCTTTTAAAGTCAATGTCTTTCGAGGGTGTTTTCTAATAGTAAACATATCAAACAATATTTTACCAACTGATAAAGTAAACCAAATATATTCAGATTATTATCTACATGCAGATGGAAAGCTTACCCCAATTAGAGAAGGATATACTTTCAGAGTCCTCTTCAATTCGATATTAGCTTCGCCTTTTTATGCTTTTTCAACTACTCTGTATAAATCTTATAATGGTACAGGAAATGTCAATATCAGTGTAAGTCTTCAGATAACGGAAGCGAAACGTACAAGAATTTTTTTTATCAATCCTGGTAAGATTAGTTCCCTGTTTTTATTTTGACAAGATTTTTTATCAAGAATAAAATTAAGGAAAATCAATTGATTTCTATTGTCTTGGAATGACTACCAGTTTAACGATTAACTGTCGACTAATTGCTGTAACTCAAAAAAAATTGGACTATTTATCAGTTCATTATGGTAATTGTAATAAAAGAACTTATACACTTCAAGGTAATTAAGTCAAAACTTTGAGTAATGATTTAATTATTTATTTTTTTAATTAAAAGGAATAACTCCAGTGTCATATTTAGGACCTGTAGTTCCAAAAACTTTATTTTGGTATCCCTATTCCGAATCTAATTCGTCAACAAAATTTCTTTTGATAAACAATGAGATAAAGTTTGACACAAACATAGTTGGTTTAACAGTGTTGTCTAAGTATTCAGGTTCGATTCGTCTATCAGTAAGTACTATTATTATATAAAGCTTTTTAAGACACTTTAAAATATTTTTTAAAAGTTTTATTCGTTTCCATTTTGTGGTGAAGCAATAAGTTGTTTTACATACTTTCGTCAAAAACCTTCATTTTTCAACTACACTGAGCATTACGTTCAGAATATAAAGCTTGTTCTGGGCTACAATTTAATCAATTTTACTCGAGAGTTGTCTCTTAAAAAAGGCTGTGTACCAGTTGTTCAGTATATATCAACAATGATTATTATTGATTCAACTTCATCTGTTTATTATTCGGATTACATTATAAAAAATGGAACAACTCTCTCGCCAATTAATGCATTAACTCCATCAAGACTTTATCTTAGTTTAAAACTAGCCACAAAATATTACATTAATAAAATTTACGTTCAACAAAGATACCCAAGTGGATCAATTTTTAATTTGAGAATAAATTGGATCGATTCAGAAACCAGTCTTGAAGTTTCACTTGATATTTCTGGAAGTAATTTATTAGTTTCTTCACCTTCCCAGTCAAATAATTTTGAATGAGTTCTCCCCATTAATCCCCATTAACCCTCTGGTCGCTTATTTTACATGATTACAATCGATTTTAAAATTTCAAGAAATAAACACCCCCCTATACACCTTCCATTTTTTTGTTTATACCCCCTATTATTTTTAACAGGAAAACCTTATTTTTGATTCTCTTTCAGAATCTGCTGCCCTTTTTTCTCTATCTTTTTTCCTTTAGGCTACAGAAAACGAATTAAAAATCAGCGCTAAGGATCTTTTTTACTCTCCTCTACATTTTGAACTTTAAAACTATTAAGGGCGGGGTTTATTTTTTTTTAAATATTTTTCTACATGTATTCATGTTTGCATAAATTTAAAAAAAAAGTTAAAAGTTCAAAATTTTAAATAATTTTTTTAATAATTTGGATTAAGGTTTTCATATTATTTTAAATGGCGGCAAATTTTTTTTCAAAAAAATTAATCGCAATGTCCCTGAAATATCTGATTTTTAGCGTTGGCAGTCGACTAATGAGCCAACTGGTCTAAAACATGAACGGTAAATTTTCCTACAAGTGCATATATCTCAATTGTACCCTAGGTGTCTTGACAGAGTCATTGCTAAAGGAGAAAAATGGATATAATTGCAACTGAAAATTTGACTTTTTTGATATCAAACGATTGCTTTCGTCAAGCTGAAAACGAATTTTGCACCCGTTTTTTACACTGGGTCTTCCATAAGCCCTACAATCATTTGATAATAATTGCCGTGTTCTTAAGCCCTTTTTAATCTTTTCAGAGTGATTGCAAAATAGTAACGGTCAATGTACTAAACATATAACCTTAAGCCATAATTTTCCCGTATGATGCGTCATTGGCATCGTTCGCTCGATAAAGAAAAAAATCATAGCTTTTGTTAGACAGCCAGTGACTTGTTGAGAAACCAGGTTTAGGACGTGATTTAAAGTGACAAGTAAGAGACAGGCTGTGACTAAAAAAGTAATAAAAATTAAAATGTGACACATCGTGATAATAGTTAAATCAAGAAAATAAAGGTTAAATTCTTTTTCGGGGCCATATGAGCATTCGATTAATATTGACTCACACTTTCTCATTGGTCTTAAGTTCTCTAGTGATTTAAATGCTATCTTGAATCTTTTACTCATTTTGAAACTCTAGCGCTTATTTAAAATATTTCAGTTAACTCCTAATTTGATTGATTTCATATAATTTGATGATAAACTGATACAATGTTACATGATGAATTTTCGTATATCTCAGTAAAAAACATCAATGAAAAAATTTTAATTTCCATCGATGTTCCATCAAAATTTTTTTGACTGGGTTATTTTACATTTTACTAACTACTAAACTATTAGGTACACAATATGTTAGAAATTTGAGTTCGGTACCTTCAAATTACACAACTGCTATAAGTAAGAGCATAAAATTTAATTTTTATTTTTTTGTTTAAATTACTTTTATTTAAGCTAATCGATGTATTTCGAGTTATAATAGTTATTTCTTCAATGAAAAAGCTTATTGTACTCCATTTAACTTTTCTAACACAACAGAATCATTGTGTACGCTCGATGTGAGTGTAGGCGATATTCATCCGTTCATTGAGGATCCAAAGATAATAAAGCGATCTGAATTATTCAGATCAAATGTGAGTATAACTTATGATTGCAACGTTTCATATACATCATCTTATTCATGGAAGTTGTTCGAAATTAACGAGATTTCTGAGATCGAGATTCCTTTAATAAATAATCCGACTATTAATAAACAAGAATTAATTATTTTGGCTAATTCATTGAATTTTAGTTATTATAAATTAGTTGTTGATTCGTTAGTAAGGACAAGTAAAGGAGAAAATATGACAAGTAAACAGGAAACTTTTATTCGTGTTTCACAAAGTGGGTATGAAATACACGCTCTTGAAAATGAAAATAGCCAAATAGATATTGGAATTCGTCAAGCATTAAGATTAAAACCGGCGGAATTCTCATTCGATTTAGACTTCATGACTTATTCAAAAGATTTAAAATACGAGTTCTACTGTGATCTGGTAGAAAAAGACTTACAAATTTATGAAGATGAATTGTATTTTGACAAAAATTTTGAAATTGATCTTTTTACAATGAAAATTGAAAATCACTTAAGTCCATGTTTTAATTCGACAGGTAATCTTTAAATCTTTAAATATTTATTAAGCATAAATTATTTGTATATCAATATTCATAAGATGGATACGACTTTGATTCTACATCAAACGAGATGATAATATATCCGGGTTCTTTAGAACTGAGACAAAATGAAACTTACTTATTCACTATATTGACATCATTTTACAACAGTTTTTATTTTGAGTATTTGTATTTAAAAATTCAAGGTGCGTCAAAAATTCCAATAACTAGTCTAAGGTAACTTCACATTTAAAATAAAACAAAATCTAATCTAATCTAATTCTCAAAATTTTAAATTAGATGTAAAATTCCTGAATTTTGTGTTCGTATTAAACGATTTAAAAGAATCAATCCTTCAAATCAGTTGACCATAAATGCCCGATGTTTGGATGGATGCTCTGAGGCTATAAAATTGGTACACGAATTCAGCGTGTACAAAAATTTAGGAACCATAATAAGAGATAATTGGATTCAAGTGGTCTCAAATGAATCCTCAAGATTTTTAAAAGGTAAGTGAAGAATTTTATATAATAAATCCTGGCAAACAAGTTTTTAAAAATATTCTTTCAAAAGGAACATTTGGAAAAGAGTTGTCAATTTCAAGTCAACTATTTCAAACATATCCATCGATCCAATATTGGCGAGTTGATTTCTACACAGAAGTTTTAAATCAATCAAACGAAAAGGCAAATTCAACTACATCAATGATTTTAAAAGTAAACGAACTTCCATATAATGGAACGTGTAAAGTAGACGTCCTGAAAGGATTCGCAATGGTAACTTATTTTACAATTGATTGCAATAGTTGGATTGATAAAGATGGTTACATAGTTAACTATGAATTTTTTGGTAAACTTATATTCCAAGCATAAAACTTTTTTTGAAATGACTTATCATATTTTAGCTACATACATGAACAACTCTAACCCAATCGCTCTCAGTTTTAATAACCAAGGTACTTTGAGAACTCAGTTACCACAAGGACCGGAATATGACTCTTATCAAATAACTATCTTCGTTCAAATTATTGATGACTCTGATGCTATTACTTTTTATGAAATTGCTGAAAAAATAATTGTTGAGACCCAAGACGGATTCGCGCAAAATCTTATGAATAAGATTATTCAAAAGTCTCCGGATTCACTTTTTTTGAAAGAACTTTTTAACGGAGATTTGCAGACTACGGCTAAGAATCTCATCTCTTTCACTTCAATTTTAAATGCTGAGAAAGAGAAATTCAAAGCTCAGACAAACGATTCGCCAATGGTTAGTCTATTAATATTACTTGTATTTTTTCTTCAATTAATCTTATTTATTGCAAGATTAAGGGTTTAATTGAACAAATTATCCAAGTTAAAAGTGAATTTATTGAAAAAACATGTGACTTAAAGATAGATGGTGTTAGTAGTATCAAAATTGTTGGTTCGACTCTTTCTGTTCTAACTGAAAACACAGACGAACTCACTTTTGAAGCATCGGTAAGAAATTTGAAATTTGTATACTGATTAAAATTTTTTACAGAAAAGAGCCATGTACAAAAACAAAGAGCTGTCAGAACGACTCAATGATTTGTCTCGAAAATCAGGCTTTCAATTTTTAAAACAAGCTATGAATAAAATAGTTGATACGGCTGCTAATGTTTTTTTAGTAAGTAAACTCATAATCTAAAAGCACTGTAAATTTGCTCATCGTAGAAAATGTCCAAATCCAATCATTACTTAGATGCGGGTATCTATTTATTTTAAAAAAAGGCTATCAGCAACTCAACAAGACCAATAAATTCAGACGATCAAAGTTCATGCAAAAATGAATCAGTAATTAACAACTATCATCTTACATTTAATAGCAAAAATTAAAATTAATTTTATTAAGGTTCACACTGCCTATGAACAGACAAGCGCAGTTTTAAAAAATATGCTTGAAATTGCATCACTTCATTTGAGTTTAGAAGAAACGTCAGAAATAAATACCAAGAGTATAAATTTAGTTTTTACTCGAGCACTTGCTTCTCAAATGTCCCGGGATAAACACGTTGATTTTATGGGTATTAAAACTCCATCTCCATGCGATTTTGTTAACAGTGATTGCAAAGATACAGCTCTTACTGAACAAGTAATCAACCAGTACTCTTGTCTTTGTCATACCCATTTTAACAATCTTTTTAATTAAGATATTTGTCTTACCAAATCCGATTACTGGTATAAATTCAAACAATATTTTAGATCTGAACAAGTCAAAGACTTTAAGTGTTAGTTATTATGATGAACAAAAATCTGAAATCAAAATTAACAATTCTAAAAATAATTTTGAATTTTACATCAGGAGAAACGCTGAAGAGAGTTTGAATTATGAAATGATAAATGCCTCAAATATTTCTTATTTACCTGGCAATAATCTTTATGTCAGAAAGATTCAAGTCGATATCATGAATTTTTCACTTCATTTATACATTAAACCATCTTCTAATGTGAGTTACATTGTCTATCTAAAATATGAAGGAAGTCCAGTGATAAATCGAACTCATGAAATTTACGATTCAGCCAAACTACTTTGTCCAATTGATTTGAAAGATGAAAATTATAAGTTGTTTTTTAACTCTTCTTATTCAAAAGACAAAAACACTAGTTATGTTGGTATTGGGATTAGAGAACTAAACGAAACCGAGACGCAAAACATGTGTCTTGGTAACAATTCAGCAAAATTTAATTTAACAAGTGAAGACAAACCATTCAACTTGACTGTTGATTTTAAAATGATGGTATTGATATCTTCTTGTTATTACTATGACAAGATTCAGAGAGCCTGGTTGAGTGATGGAGTTGAGGCAGGCAAAGGAACAAACTCAACTCATGTTCACTGTATTTCAAATCACTTGACAGAGTTTGCTGGTGGTTTCATTGTTGTTCCAAGTTCAATTGATTTCAATCATGTGTTTTCTAATTCATCATTTGACAAGAATCCAACTATTTATTTAACAGTCATCATAGTCACATGTCTGTACATTCTTTTAGCTATTTGGTGCATTTACATGGATAAACAAGATAAAAATAAAATGGTGTTCATTTATTGGATGATAATTTTAAAAAAGATTCTTATTTTTATGAGATTATAGTTTTCACTGGAAATAGAAAAAACGCTGGAACCGATTCGAATGTGAGCTAAAATCTTTATTTAAGTTTAATTAAGTACCAATATCCTTACTTTAATTATAATTTTAACATTTAGGTTTACATTTGCTTTTGCGGTGACTATCAAACAAGAATCAGAAATCTCAAAAGCGAAGAGAATAAACAAAAAACTTTTCAACGTGGATCAGTTGACTCATTCATTATGACAGTAGACAAGTAATATTAATTTGGAATTTGTTGAAATGACTCTCTTTAAAAATTTAAATTAAAGATCACTTGGCAACTTGACCTACTGCAAGGTTTTTCATGATAATTCAGGCAAAAAGAAATCGTGGTACCTGAAACAACTTATCCTTCACGACCTACAAACTAAGGATAAACATTTTTTTATAAACGAAAAATGGCTTGCTCTAGATAAAGATGACTGTCAAATAGAAAGAATTATCCCAGCTGCTGGAGAAAAACAAAAGCAAGAACTTAAATATTTAGTTCAAAAACAAACAAAGACAAGTCTCAGTGATAATCATTTATGGTTTTCGATTTTAGCCCGGCCTACTCTGAGTTCATTCACACGAATCGATCGATTGACATGTTGTTTTGTTCTCTTGTTTATGACAATGTTGGCAAACATACTTTATTATGATGTTGACTTGACCCCAAAATCAAATGGGTTACAAATAGGACCATTTATGTTGACTCCTCAACAGATATCTATTGGAATAATTTCAAATTTAATTGTGTTTCCTCCGAGTTTTCTTTTGGTTCAACTTTTTAGACGATCCAAAGCAAAGATTTCGAGAAGTGAAATGTTCAAGAAAGAGTTGAAAAAAGTTAAAAATCAAACTGAATTCACTGACTTGAAACATCTCGAGGAACCAAACGAGAAACCAAAAAAGAAAAAATCAAAGCTTATGTTTCCATGGTGGTTCAAGATAGTGGCTTATGTTCTATCTCTTGTATTTACAGGTGTATCAATGTTTTTTATTATAGTCAAAGGAATTTCTTTTGGTGATGAAAAGTCATTGAAATGGCTCACTTCATTTATAGTCTCTGTTTTCACATCATTCTTGGTTACTCAACCGATTCAAGTAGGATTTGAAACAATAGTTATTTAAACAATTTTGATTAAATTCATTTGAAGGTTACAATGGTATCAATGCTTTTGGTGTTCTTGTTTCGAAAATCAGATGATTTTGAATTTGAAAACGACGTAAATCGATCAATAAGTTCAGAAATCGAAACAAGTGAAAGAAAGAAACTTGTTGGGGAAATTAAACCAATTTCTATCATGAACGAATCAGTTCTAAATGAAGTCCGAGCTGAAATGAAGCGAAAAAAACGACTTAAAAAAATACTCAAAGAAATAATTCTCTATTTTATTTTCATTTGGATTTTGTTTGTCTTGTCTTACACAAACAATGACAAGAGATCTTATGAATACCAAAAATCGTTGAGAAACATTTTCGGAATAGGAAATGATAAGAATAGCCTCGAACTGGTAAGTTCCAAGTTTCATTGTTTATTGTTACTTTTTCAAGGTGTTAATTTTTGTTATCGATTTAGGTCAAGAAACGTAAAGAAGTATGGTCTTGGATTTTTAATTACACAAATAAAACGATCTTTCCCTCTACGAATAAGTTTATGGTTGACAACGTTTCTTATGTAGTAGGAAGTCCAATATTGAGACAGCTGAGAGTTGTTAACGGTAAATATTTCATGTTTTTTCTTAGAGTAAAAGTAAATGCATGTCTAATTTAGAACAATGTCATTCAAAACGAATAATTTCCGGAATGTGCAATCATGATTACAGCATTACAAATCAAGAAAAGAGCAACTTTGACATTTACTGGACTGTGTCTTCAAACTCATCTCAACAGCTGTCGATATCACAATCATTCAAATATACAAGATCAAATTTAGTTGACAGCTATCCATATTTTGGAGTCTTTTCGACTTATTTTGGTGGTGGTTATATTTATTACATGAACAAGACTAAAGAAACGATTTTGTCGGATCTCAGATCTTTGAATAAGGCAAACTGGATTGATAATTACACCAGAGCAGTCCTAATAGAATTTTCAACATTCAATCCAAATCTTAACTTGTTCAGTTATTGTACTATCTTATTCGAAATGCTCCCAACAGGAAACTTGATCAACACGGTTTACTTTAGACCATTGTTGTTGAACGATATTAAACAAGGAGTGTTTGTGAATGTTTGCGGAGTGTTGTACATGTTTTGTATAATCTTTTTTATGATTAGAGAAGTTTTTTTTATGTTCAAAGAAGGAAAAGCTTACTTCAAAAAGTTTTCGTCCTACATTGATTGGTCATTAATCGCCTTCTCATGGGCATCATTCGCAATCTTTTTATACAAAATATGGGCAAGAGATGAAATAAATGAGAAGCTTAAAAATCAAGAAAGGGTCAATTTACAAATGGTCTCGTACTGGACAGACACATTGGATTTTTGTTTGGCTTGTTGTTCAATGCTCGGAACCATCAAGTTTTTGCGACTATTGAGATTTAGTAAAAAGATATCTTATTTGAGCTACACTTTGAAGTCTAGCACAAGAGAATTGTTTTTATTTGCAGTTGTATTTACAATATTTTGGGGTGCATTTGTTCAAATAATGTACTTGTTAATGAACGAAAAGTCAGCTGCTTTTTCAACTCTTACAAGTTCATTTGAGTCATCGTTTTTGATAATATTAGGATCAATAAATAAAGATTTATACATTGGGCAGAATGGTGTACTTGGTTCTTTGATTACAATCTTTTTTAACTTAATGGTTGTATTGGTCTTGATGAACATGTTTATTTCGATAATTGTTGACAACTTTTCAATGGTTAAAAGAGGACAAGACCAAGATGATGATTTCGATTACTTAATTGAAAAAGCTATTCACATTTTCTCGAAAGATACCAAAAAAGTATTGTATAAGCATTCTTCAAATGAAACATTTAATGAGTTTAATTCAAAGTTATTTGGCATTATTGACAGAATTGAATTCTAAATTTGAACAGAAATTTACTTTTTTTTTTTAAATTAAAAAAAACTTAACTTTTTAGCTAGTACCGTATTACCTTGCTACGAAGTGCATGCACTTAAAATAAAAAACCAAAATTTAGCCCATGCATAAGCTCCCATCACTCCCATGTTATAGTGACCTTAAAAATAAGTTCGTGGTATATTTTTTAGTTTTTAAGTTTTAATGCAGCGTTTATTTTCAAATTTCAAATTTAAATACGGGCTTAAACCGAAAAAAATTCCATTTTTTTTGCTTTTTTAGTAAAAATTCTTTGAATTAAAAATTTTAATTTTTTTAATTTTTGAATTTTTTGATCATTTCACAATTAAGCCCGGCATTTATAACCAAAACCCAAAAATAGATTAAAAAATTAAAAAAAAAATATGTCTCCGATTTCTGTTTTAAGCCCGTATTTAAATTTGAAATTTGAAAATAAACGCTGCGTTAAAACTTAAAAACTAAAAAATATACCACGGACTTATTTTTAAGGCCACTATAACATGGGAGTGATGGGAGCTTGTGCATGGGCTAAATTTTGTTTTTTGATTTTAAGTGCATGCACTTCGTAGCAAGGTAATACGGTAACTTATAGTCAAATATATTACAAATAAATTAATATTGAGCAAATGATTTTTTAATTATATAATCGTTCTCATCGCGTTTAGACATGATGAAATTGTTTTTAACGATGGGATTTTTACAGCTTTAACTCTCGTTAAAGATTAGACGCGAAAAGATATTTCGAAAATTAGCTGAGATACTTATTGTTTGGTCGGAAAATGCTTTGATATTGTTTTGGCCTGTTATGTAACATTTCAGGGTCTATTTTATTTAAGAAGGCTTGTGGTAATAATTTTTCTTGAGTTGACATTTTAGGCTTATAAATAAGAAAAAACATTTTCATATCAAGCTTCGAGTTCATTAAATTAAACTTGGATGGTGAATAAAAATTTCAATTTAACTTCGAAAACGGGTCTATTTTGACAAAAAAAATTTTTTTAATTCGCTTAAAGACTGAAATATGCCCCTACCTCTTCAAATATTGCCGAATTTTGTTCTGAGCGTAATTTTTTAATAAATTATAGAAGAACTGGTTTTATCGGTACTGTTACGTTTCATAGCAACAGATTTCATCGCATTTTATTCATCGCAAGGTAATTCATAGCAAGTGTGAATTTTTCATAGCAAGTAAATTTACAAAAGAGCGATTTTTATTTAAAGATTTTACTAATAAAAAATTTTCAGTTTGTCTGTTACTGTTACAAAAAAAATAAAATTAGTTCTCAATATTAAGACTTACATTACATAAATAATCCGATAAAAATTTTTTTTCATATGATTTACACAAGTTCAAAAGACGTACATCTTTTTTTTGCTGATCCAATGACTTTTCATATATTTCGCCAGCTTTAATTTTAACTATATTGTTCTCTGTATGCGATTGTTCGGTTCTAAGCTTGTCGATTAACTCATTAAATTTTAAATCTTCAACATCGGGTTCTATTTCGGGCTCAATGCTACTAGCAGTTGTAATTTTTTCTATTTGTATAGATGAAGATGCTCCTGATGATATATTGTTGGCCGGTTTAGTACTATATATTTTACGGCTTCGTAAATTCTTAATTGACGGAGAGTCGTTTCGATTCAAAAGCAAAAAGTTTTTATTCATCTTAAGATAATTATGGTGAAATATAAGAAATATGTCAAAATATTTTAGAAATTAATTTTTTGTTATGAAACCGTGATGCGATGAAAATTAAGCTGCGATGAAAAATTAAAATGCGATGAAGATAATTAAGATGCGATGAAAATTGACTTGCGATGAAAATTAACTTGCTATGAAACGTACTAAGCCCGGTTTTATCAGACCTCAAAATAAACGAAAGGCTTAATATTGATGCTAATGATTCTAGCTTTCGTATGTTCTCAAATGAATAAATAATTATTTAAAGCAAAAAACTTTTTGAAGAAATTTTGAATGATGAAAACTGGTATCAGATGATACCATTTTATAAGTTAATTTCCAGGATTGTTCATGTTCGAAATCAATTATAATAAAGCTTTTTACGTTTTTTACGTATTCTGCGGTGTATATTTTAACATTGTGCAAGTTTATTAAAAATATGCAAATGACCAATTTTTTCTATTCTGACTCTTGTTTGTAGGCTATTAAAAGTTTTGTGCAATTCCAACATTCAACAATTCGCATTGTCGATTTTTTCTAAAAAAAGCAAATATGTTACATTACTAATTTTGACTTGTTAGTGATATTAGTGATAGGAATGTTAGTGATAAAATCGGAACTTGATTTCCATTCCGAAAGTGTCTTTTAAATTACCGCGGAATCATTGCAATCTAAAGGAAATAAAAACATCAAGGTTTCAGAAAAAAATCAAAATAAACAACGGTTTGTCTCAAAGAATTTTATTCCTAACATATTTAACTTCAAAATTATCAATAATCTATTTTGAGATAAGATTTGATTACAGAGTCAGTTTTGGAAGGACCTGTTAGCAAAGGATAACTTTTTTTTGCTATTAAAAATCTGAATTCTAAAGTTACACGGTAATTTTTTTATAGTTGGATCATCTCCTTTTATAGTATGAAACCGAAGCCCTTGATAGATTTTCGCCTATTATAATCTATACCCATAGAATAACTGTGTTGAGGCATTGTGAAGTTAAGTACAAAAGAACAGAACAATTTTGGAAAATTGAAATAATTTTTTATCTGTTGGTCTTATGACGGATCTGTACATGTAACAAAGTGTAACAAACTTTGTTACACCACTGAGTAAACTCTGCAAAAACTCTGCAGTCTAATTGCGCATTTAGTTTCAATACTTTTTAATAGTGTGCATTTTGCAGAGACTTTGCATAAATTTAGCAGAGGTTGCCCAATGGTGTAACAAAGTTTGTTACACTTTGTTACATGTACAGATCCGTCATAAGACCAACAGATAAAAAATTATTTCAATTTTTCAAAATTGTTCTGTTCTTTTGTACTAAACTTCACAATGCCCTGTGTTGAGAAAATATCAAATTTGATTTTGAATGTTAGTAGAAAATCAGTTTTATTTTTTTAATTTACCGTAAATCATCAAAATGTATGACATGGATCTTAACTTAAGCTTTGGTTAGTACTGTATTTTCTGATTGGTTGAAAAAAAAATTAACCAATTAAAAAATTCAACACAAACCAAGACTTAAGTTTAAATACATGTCATACTAAACAAGAATTTACGGTTATTGTTTTTTTCCGCTTGTGAAAGTCATTAAATAATTTATTGAAATTAAGCCTTTTAACAAGACCCTTTGAAATCACAACTATCTAATGCTCCTTTTTCTTTAAATCGAAAACCTGATAACTGAACTTTTTTAATTGACTTTTTGGTTCTGTTGTTCATCAGGTTGAGAATAAAAAAAATTATTACCGTAATGCCTTGTATTAAAATGCCCCCCGAAGACTCCCTTTTTTTGAACGTATTAGCATCAGTATAAATTTTACTTAGAAGTCTATTGTTAGACTATGCTGAGATGTATCCAGAACGCATCAAGTATACTTTAAAATCAATTTGCTTCCTAGTTTTTTTGGTCCTCAAATGTGCTTTTTTGGGGGCATTTGATTGCAAGGCTGTGATATCCAAGCTATACTAATAACAATTGATTACTTAGTTTCATATCAATATTCTTATTAGTTACAGACTTGTATTTAAGTTAGCTTTATTTTACATATTTTAGTGATGACTTTGTTAATAAAATGAAATAGATATATTCTTTATTTCACTCTTCCCTCATGGATATTACAAAGGCAATACGGTACCATAAGCCTTGTATACAGAGAAAGGAAAAACAAAGTTATTTAAAGACAAGAAGAGATATATCAGTCGTTCTTAAAAGCCGGGTCAATTATGATGTTTAAAACTTGCATCGAACTCGAGGCTTTAGTCTATTTTCAAAATACTTGCACCAGCATGTTAATTAAACTTGAACTTGTAATACCTTTTTTTTTAATTGAATTTTAAGATCGGCTGCATCCATATTTAAGTAATAGAGCCACGTATATTTTTTCACAATCTTAAAAGTAATTTTACTTTTTCTCTAAAGCTCCTTTTCACGCAAGTATTTTTTTCCTTCCTAATTTCCTTTCTTGAATAGTTTACATATGGTTCTATCAAAGCTATAAAAAACAAAAAAATTAAATAAGCGATTTTTATTAACCTTTTCAGTAAGAATTCGACACTTTTAATCCTCAATTTACCACAAAAAAAAAAAAACAAATCGTTAAAAATTCGAATTGCATGAAAGTTCACATTCATGCAAAGATTATTGATAATTTTGAAGTTAAATATGTTAGGAATAAAATTCTTTAAGACAAACCGTTGTTTATTTTGATTTTTTTTTGAAACCTTGAGGTTTTTATTTCCTTTAGATTGCAACGATTCCGCGGTAATTTAATAGACACTTTCGAAATGGAAATCAAGTTCCGATTTTATCACTAAAATTTCTAACAAGTGAAAATTAGTAATGTAACATATTTGCTTTTTTAGAAAAAATCGACAATGCGAATTGTTGAATGTTGGAATTGCACAAAACTTTTTATAGCCGTGGTTTGTATTTTTTTCAATATTTTCAACTTTCGTTGATTGACAAATAAAAAATGGTGTTGACACGTATCAACATCTTTTTTGTTTTGT
Organism: Brachionus rubens; assembly: GCA_022207745.1. Lineage (NCBI taxonomy): Eukaryota > Metazoa > Rotifera > Eurotatoria > Ploima > Brachionidae > Brachionus > Brachionus rubens. The sequence continues at coordinate 3,582,793 of JAJVHD010000005.1, forward strand.
TTGGTATAATTCAGGCATTACTTTACTTTTTACAAATCAATATTTCATTGGCTTTGTTAACTTATTCTTTTGCGTCATTACATAAAATAAATTTTAACAAACAAGCGTAAACAAAGGTCTTGGATTATAAATAGCATTCGGCATCTATAAAATACACATTTAAAAATTAAAAAAAACTTGGATGATATTGACCTAATTTTTAAATAAACATAAAAATCAATTAAAACTAAAAATTTCTTAATCTAAATTAAATGTAAATAAGTCATTTCTTAATAATTGATGCGGTTTATTTTGGTGTATCAACATTTTCAGAAACTTAAATTCAACTTTTTTTCATTTTTTTTTTATTTCATGTTAAAAATCTAACAATCGAAATAAAATTATTGAATAAATACACTTAACTCGACCTCGTCGAGACTGAAAAAAAAGTCTGAGTTATGCGTAGCAGAGGAAAATTGGGAAAAAAGGCATATAAAAAATTGTACGTATTTCTGAATTAATCTTATTCGATGACATAGTCTGAAATTCGAGATAATACCTTGGTCAAGTGACTGTAATAGCGACGTATAATTTGGTGGCAAAAATAATCTTTATGTTAGTGTATACTTGTTCGGTGTTATGAACACTTAAGTTTTCAAAAGAAGGAAAACGTTTGATTCAATGCATATCTGAGATTCATTTTTTTCATTCCCGTTCAATAAAATTACAGCAACAAAATTTTGTTTAATGTAACTAAATTGATCTTTCGATAGTATGAAAGAGATCAATTAATTTTTGATTATAGATCAGAATTATAATCAATAAGTCTAAGTTAGGTGGGAAATTTTGCAAAAATATAGAATTTTTAATACGAGTTAACAGTAAATTCCAAGTTAACCGAGTACGAGTTAAGTGTGAAGCACTGTAGTTTAGAGTTTATCTAATTCATATAAAATGGCACAAATATTGATGCACACTCAAGACGTTGCATCTGTCAATTACTTTGTATTTTGGATACAAATGATAAATTTTTAAATTAGAAAAAGAATACTGTAGATAGAAAAAAGTAAAAAAAAATTAAATTTTTACGGGTGTTCCAAAAAAACTAAAAATCGATAAAGATAAGCAACAAAATAATATATGCTATAAGATTAGTTATTTTGTTGCTTTTGATAAGGTTAATAATAAGGAACACTCTTGATTATCTTTATAAATAAGTAGACAGAAAACCATAAGGAAAAGGACCATAGTAAATATTAAAAGTAGACAATATTTGAAATTTCAACTTTTATGTTTTTGAATCTTTTTAAACGGACTTGGCTATTTATTTATTTATTTATTTATTTTAAATGCTTATGTCGACTCATCTGCTAGAAGGAAGAACCTATCCGAGAGCAAATGCGTTAGTTTGAAAAGCGGACAAACTATTAAATGTTAGGCTATAACACTGAGCAATCGTTAGGGTACTTGTTCTTAATTAGTAACTATGTCGTCTAATTTCTTCAGTTAGTTCAAAGAAGTTACGGTAAAAAACGATTAGACCGCTAATACCAAAAAATAATCTGTTACTTAACTTGCTGATTTAATATCGTCTTATTATAATATCGTAAAATTTAAACCGGCATTTAAGTGTGATGGTTTATTTTTGCAACAAGGTGTGTGTTTCATGTGTGTTTTGAGACCGATCTTTGCTTCAAAGAATTTTCCAATTTGTTACACACTATTTTAGGTTTAGTCGACGTTTTATCAGATCCGGTTTTGTTTTGTTTTGAAGCAAAAATCAGATTTAGATCTTCGGTGTTTTGATATTTTATGGAAAAACTTGGCTATTCGGGTCGTTTAGGAGTTTTGATACTTTTATAAGGCTCATTGTTTCAACTCGTTCTTTGGCATCGAAGAGATTTTATTTATTCTTTTTGGAGAAGAGCGATTTCTGTTTTATTCCCTTTCAAAGCCGTAGAGAGCACTGGACTGCGGTATGCAAAGTGGCTGACGAATAGACTTTTATACACTGTCATCAGAATTTCTTTATCGAATCCATGACGTTTAAGTTATTTTATCAGAAATGGGACATGGCTCGTGTTAAATTCTCTCATTGTTGTTGGTCTCTTATCATATCTGAGATAACCAAAATGTAAAGAGTCCCCCCCCCCCCAGAGAAGACTCTCTTTTAATATTTTTGACCAAAAAAAGAAATTTTATTTAATTAATATTTCCTTCTTTTAGATATTTATCTTATGCTTTCTTACATTCGGTTTTTAATTCTCTTGTACGCTATAATAGCATGTGTTCAAGGGCAGTCATTAGACGCTGACTGTAACTCGTTTAGAACTCTTGAAAAGACAATTAATTGTACTCTTTTAGCTCGATCGAGGAACCAAAGTGATGTGTTTGAACTAAAGTTAGATGAAGGAGAAAGCACCTTTATCAACTTTGAAAATGGTATTGGCTATTTTATTATTACTTTTCTTAAAAAAATAAATCAAGTTTTTTATTTTAAGAGTCATCAACAAACACATTAGGATTATTTGTTCCTAAAAATATTTCAAATCCTGAATCATATCTTGTAAGATACAACACATATTTGCTAAACTTAGAGATCCCATTTGCAACAAGAATAATAGGCTTTGAAGTTTATGCTCTCACTTCTGGTACTTTGGCATTGAGACGTGTTACTTTTTCTTATTGCGGACAAACTATTAAATGTGCTGAATATTTTAAACTGAATAGAGATTTTTCAAATAACGGAAATTCTGATTCTTTGGCCAAATTCAATGTAATTGCTGGTTATAATCTAATATCTATTAATCCAGTGAGTGTTCCAAAGGGAGTAATCTTAATGATAGAAAGAAATCAAATAGATATAGCTGTTGATAGTAGCGATGATTATTTATATAATGATTATTTTGATAACAACGATGTATTGAATCCAATAAACGGAATCGATAGTAAAAGACTGTATTTAAACGTAAAAATCGAGACAAGCTTTTATCAACAGTATATTAAACTATCAAGATCTTTATCATTTAATTATGGACTTGTTAAAACCCAACTAAAATGGAACGTAAATAAACAAAATACAGTAACTTATGATCTTGTTGTTACAAACTGTAAACGAAATTTATTTTAATTTTATTAATTTAATAATAAAAAAATAGCTAAAAAATTTATCTTCTAGTTCATAAGATCATTTTGTCTTGCAAAAATCAACAAATGACTCGTTTTATTAGCTGTTCAACAAAAATTATAAGTCAATCGAAAGAAGACATTATTGTAATAGATTATTCAAATGAAACAACAGTTTCAATACCGATGAACGGTTTGAAAAAAATAAACTAATTTGATGTTTTTTAAATTATTTTTATTTAAAGGTGATCTGGTTTCATACTTTGGCGATCCTTTTCTTAATCCCAATTACGCTAATTCTGTGATTAGTACTTCGGTTAATTTTATTTTGACAAACACTGAAGTCTTGTTTGATGGTTATTTAGTTGGTTATGAGGCACTAATTGCAAATTCGGCATGTTCAATTGAATTAAAAGTAATTTTTAAAATATCCACAATCGAAATAAGCCACCACCTTACTTTTTAAGCTTATCGAATTTAATCAATGTGAAAATGAGACTTCGTGTGCTGAATTTTTATCAAGGAATCCGTTTTATAGAAATTATCAATTTAGACAAAGCTTATCTAGATCATTATCTACAGGATACAATAAAATTATGTTGAACAATAAAATTTATGTGAAAAAAGGATGGATGATGTTTCATAATCCCTCGTCTTGTTTAAGTGGTATAGGACGCTTGGGGTTAGATATTTCTGGTCAAGCTCCTTATTCGGATTACAGGATATTAGAACCATCAAACTTAGTTCGATTAAGCTCAAGTTCAAATCACAGATTATATTTAAATCTTCTAATAGAAGCCAAGTTTTACTTGTACTATTACTATTTCAATGTGACATATCCAAGTGATGGTGTTTATGTTCCGTCTCTGAGATTCGAGAACTCGAACATAAGTGTTAATAATTCGTTTGACATTTTTTTGGACAGTAATTAGTGCTTTAAACTTCTTTTAGCGTAAAAATTAATTTTTTTTTTCAGCAAAGTATATTGATATCAATTGTAGAAATACAAGTTCAATTGAAACGGGTGATATTGAATGCCTCCTTAAGGCGTTTCTTGTTCAAACAAACGATTTGATTACAATTAATTTTGGAGATTGTAGCTCGCATCAATTGGATACTGGAAGTAGAACAAGATATTCACTGGGACAATTATTATCTACAACAACTTCTTATACAACTGGTGTCGGGGTTGACATAAGTGATACTTTTATTTTAACAAATTCAGAATTTTTTTTCGATTCTCGATTGGCCTCATTTGAAATATATGCCGTTAATTCGGGATCGATTACAATCAAAGTAAATTTCTAAAACAAGTGCTAATTTGTTTAAATTAATTCATTTAAAAAAGCTTGTGAGTTATGATGAATGTGGAACTAACGAGACATGTGGCTTTGTTTTTCAAAGAACCAAATTTTTTGACTCGAGTCGATCGAAAATTTTACAAACTTGGATGTTTTATCTAAACTCTGGGATAAACGGAATTCAATTGAATCCTAAAGTCAATGTCTTTCGAGGGTGTTTTCTAATAGTAAACATATCAAACAATATTTTACCAACTGACAAAGTAAATCAAATATATTCGGATTACTATTTACATGCAGATGGATCACTTACTCCAATTAGAGAAGGATATACTTTCAGAATCCTCTTCAATTCAATCTTGGCCTCCCCTTTTTATGTATTTACAACAACTTTGTATAAATCGTATAATGGTACAGGAGATGTAGATATTAGTGTTGGCCTTCAAAGAACGGGTATTGAGAGAAAAAGAAGTTTCTTTATAAAACCTGGTAAGTTTCTTGCATAATTATATGTTTCGAAAATTATCGAATAAGTAAGTGCATAATGCCACATGTCACATAAATTCCAAAAATAAATTTGTTAGTAGAACTTATATTATTTTTTCTTAGTCTATGTTTAATTAAAGGTCGGTTTCAAAATAAATGGTTTACATATTAGTAGTAGTAGTAGTTTATACTGCAACTTTGAAAATATCCAAGCTTAACTCAATTGAGCTCTAGCAGTTGCCTCACATTGTTTTGACATCCAAACATCAAGCTTTGCTTTGAAACTATTCACTTTCTTTGCGCTCACCACGTCCTCCGGAAGTTTGTTCCAACCTTTCACAACTCTATTTTTAAAAAAGTTATATCTAGGAAGACAAATTTTTACTTGTTCACGTGTTAAAAATTGAATGTTTTTCCTTATATCGTATCTTCTAGACGCAGGCTTTGTGTTTAGACTGTTATTGATCCCTTTACTAAAATTAACATGTTCGTATTTGTTTGTAATCTTGAACATTTGAATCAGGTCACCACGTTTTCTTCTCGGTCTCAGATCAGTTAATCCAAAGCTTGATAATCTCTGTGAATACTCCAAGTCATGCAATTCAAGGATTATCTTTGTTGCTCTGCGTTGTACCTTCTCTATCTTATATATCTTTTTCCAAATATGGACACCATCAACTAACTGCGTACTCTAAATGAGGTCTCACCAGTGAACAATACACCAGCTTGATTGTCTCACGACAAGGATGCTTAAAAGCTTTTCTGATTAAACCCAACATACGATTTTCTTTAACTGTCGCATTCTTTACCTGAGTATCTCATTTTAGATCCTTTTGTATAAAGATTCCAAGATGCCTCTCACAGGTAGACTTGCTAAAGAGTTGCGAGTTAATCGTGTAATCGAATTATGTGTTGTTATTACCAATATGAACGACTTTACACTTGTCAACGTTAAGTTGAGTAGACCAGCCTCTAGACCATTTGCACACATTGTCTATATCCGATTGCAACTTAATAATCGAATAAAAATTTTTGATTACTGATACAATTTTTGTGTCATCCACATACGCTTCACAGCTGTTCTTGTTCCAACATATCGTTTATATAAATAATAAAAAGTAACGGACCAAGTACTGAGCCTTTTGGAACTCCGCTGCTAACTCAAACTAACGTCTCCAAGCATTACTCTTTGAGAACGACCATACAAAAACGCTTTAATCCAGTTAATCAGATCATCTCCAAAACCAAAGTACTTAAGCTTGTACAAAAGTTTTCTGTGAAATACTTTATCAAAAGCTTTGGCGAAATCAGTATAGATGATCTCGACTGGAAAACCTTGGGCTATTGCTTCCTAAATTAAATCTAAAGTCTCCAATAAATTTGTTGAGCTTGTTTTGAAGAAACCCATGTTGAGACACTGAGATCAAGTTATTTTTCAATAAGTGCTCCAAAATTATGTCTTTAATAAAACCTTCAAGTATCTTACAAAGGACGCATGTCAAGAGACTGGACGATAATTTTTTGCAAGTAATCTTGAGTCGCCTTTGTGTAGTGGTGTAACATTTGCTTGCTTCCAGATTGCTGGTAATTCGCCAGAAAAAAATCAATGCTTAAAAATTATTGAAAGGGAAAGAGCAAAAGACTGGGCACAACTTTTTAGGAATAAACTATTGACCTTGTCAGGTCCAACGACTTTATTTGGGTCTAATTTTTTCTACTCTTCACTAACCTTTTCTAAATCTCTTCAACATTTGGATTACATCTTTGTTATGTTTTATAACTGAAATCAGGAAGTGGAGATGAATCATCAACATTAAAAATCGATTTAAAATATTCGTTTTACACATTCGCGATTTGTTCAAGTTCATTTATGGTTTTACCAGGTTCATTTATTTTCAAAGATTTGATCGACGGCTTAATGTCAATATTACGGTTCACATAATTGTATACTAACTTAGGATTTTTCTTTGATTGTTTTGCTATCTTCAGCTCGTAATCCTTGATAGTTTCTACGATAAATTTTTTGCACTCATTCCTTACTTGAACATAATCCTTCTTCTTTCACTCACACCAACCACTTGCCTCATAAGACTTTTAAGCCGTTTAATAGAGGAATTCGTTTCTCGAGTTATCCCCGTTTGGTTTTTGACACTTTTTCAGGATAAAACGTTCACAAGCTATTTCATAGTACGAGACTAGATTCTCATACATTTGATTCACAATTAAGCTATTAAGCTCTTGAATCCGATTTATTTTATGGCACTTGTCTTTAAATGCAACTTTGTCATAATTAGAATATATTTATTAAAACATTTTAACTTTTAAGGGAAATCAATTGATTTTTTTTGTCTCAGCATGACTCCAACTTCAACAATCAACTGCCGAATAATTGCAGTGACTCAAAAAAAATCAGATTATTTATCGATTGATTACGGTGATTGTAGTAAAAGAACTTACTCACTTCAAGGTAGAACAATTGATGTTTTTAATTTATATTTTTTTTATGTTAATAAAATAAGCATTTAACATTTAACAGGAATTACTGCACTATCATATTTCGGACCTTTAGTTCCGAAAAATCTTTTTTTATTGGAAGCCACCACATGGACCAAGTTTCTTTTGATAAACAATGAAATTAAATTTGATACATACTCAACTGGATTTACAGTTCATACACGATTATCTGGTTTGATACGATTATCGGTAAGAATTTTAAAAATATCTTGAAATATTAAGCATCATGTAAATTTTATTTTAGTTTTATTCATTTCCATTTTGCGGTGAAACGTTCAGTTGTTTGACTTACTTTAGACGCAATCCTTTGTTAATGAATTACACTGAGCATTATATTCAACACTTCCGGCTTGTTTCGGGTTATAGTTCAGTGAATTTTAGCCGAGAGCTTTATTTAAAAAAAGGTTTTGTACCAGTTATTGAGTATTTAACTGCAAAGATTTATGTTGATTCAACAAAGTCTGTTTTATATTCGGATTATGCAATAAATAATGGTACTAGAACTCTTTCGTTAATGCATTCTTTAACTCCGTCGAGGCTCTATTAATTAATTTTTTTTTAGACTTCCGATTTTACTTAATTATGTTTTAGATATTGATAAAAATGATACTCAATGTTCTCAAATAAATAGTGATTATTTTTTCAATGAAAAACCATTTTGTCCTTCAGATCTGAACTATAACTTTTCAATTTCAAAATCACCGTGTTACTTAGAAGTACTTATTGATGATGGACATCCGGTAATTGAAGAACCCAAAATAGTCAAAAGGTCTGAGTTGTTCAGAACAATTGCAAACATTTCGTTTGAATGTAACATTTCATATACAGTTTCTTATTCATGGAGACTTTTTGAAGTGAATGAAATAAGTGAAACTGAAATCCCTTTGACTAATAACCCAACTCAAAATAAACAAGAATTAATAATTTTGGGAAACTATTTGAACTACAATTTTTATAAATTGGTCGCTTATTCGATAGTTAGAACGGTTAATGGTCAAAATTTGACAAGTAGTCAAGAGATTTTTATACGTGTTATCCAAAGCGGTTATGTTATTAACGGGTTAGAGAATGAGAACAATAAACTAGATCTCGGTAGTCAACAAGAGTTAAGATTAAGTCCAGCTGAATATTCATATGATTTGGATTCAGTGACTGACCCAAAAGATTTAAAATACGAGTTTTATTGTGATTTAATTGAGAAGAGTTTCGAATTTTCTGAAGATGAGTTGTATTTTGACATAAATTTCGAAAGAGATCTTTTTTCGTTGAAGAATGAAACCCATCAAAGTCCTTGTTTCAACTCGACCGGTAATTTTTTTTAAAAAAAAATTTTAGAGAGAGTTTTAATATAAATTTTTAAGATGGGTATGAATTTGATCCCACATTGAATGAGATTAAAATTTATCCAGGAGCATTAGAAATTAGGTCCAATGAGACGTATTTAATCACTATTTTGACATATTTCTACGACAGTTATTATTTTGAATACTTTTATCTGAACATAATGAATGCCACCAAAACTCCAATGACACGTCTTAAGTATTTTTGAAACAAAAAAAATTTGAATAGTCTTTAATTTAATTCAACCTTTTAAAAAGCTGTAAAATACCACAATTTTGTGTGCGTGTTAAAAGATTTAAGAGAATCAATCCATCTAACCAATTGACTATTATTGGAAGATGTATTGATGGATGTTCTAATGTTGTTTCATTGGTTCATAAATATAGAGTTTATAAAAATCTAGGTGATGCATTCAGAGATAATTGGCAAGAGGTTGTTTCAAATGAATCATCAAGATATTTGAAAGGTAGACCTTTTTAAGCTGTAAAATTAAATGGTCTAAAACTTTTTGTCTTTAAAGGAGTTTTTGGAAAAGAATTAACAATTTCAAGTCAACTATTTCAAAATTACCTTTCAATTCAATATTGGCGAGTTGATTTCTATACCGAAATACTCTCACATTCGAATCAAAATTCAAATTCTACCACATCGATGTTTTTAAAAGTAAACGAACAGCCATTAAATGGAACATGTAAAATCGACATCCCAAAAGGATTCGCAATGGTGACTTTTTTTACAATTGAATGCAAGGATTGGATCGACGTGGATGGTTATATTGTGAACTATGAATTTTTTGGTATCTTGTCTAACTTTAATTTTATATTAGTAAATAACTTATTCGATGATTTCTAGCTACATTTTTGAATAATTCAAATCCAATCGCACTTAATTTTAACAATCATGGTATTTTGAAAACTCAGCTTCCACAAGGACCTGAATATGATTTGTATCATATAACAGTCTTTGTTCAAATAATTGATGATTCAGATGCGATTACTTATTTTGAAATTCCGGATAAAATAAAAGTTGAGCCAAAGGATGGTTTCGCTGAAATTCTTATAAACGAGATTTTACAACGATCTCCGAATTCTCCATTTCTTAAAGAACTTTATGGTGGTGATTTGCAGACGACGGCTAAAAATTTAATCTCATTTACTACAATTTTAAATGCTGAAAAAGAAAAACTTAAGACAAAAACAAACGACACTTTATCGGTGAGTCTTAATATTTCAGCTTTTTAATTAATATAGTTAATTAATTTTTTAATAAGATCCAACGACTAGTTGAACAGATCATCAAAGTTAAAAGTGAGTTTATCGATAAAGCTAGTGATTTGAGAATTGAGGGTGTGAGTAGTATTAAGGTTGTTGGTTCAACTCTATCAGTTCTAACTGAAAATATAGACGAGTTAACATTCAATGCATCAGTATTAATACAAATTAAAGATTTAATTTGAAAAATAAAATTAAAATATTTTTTTCAGAAACAAGCTATGACCAAGACAATAGAGCTTTCAAAACAACTAAATAAATTATCCGGAAAATCGGGATATCAATTTCTGAAACAAGCAATGAATAAAATTGTTGACACGGCTGCGAATGTACTTTTGGTAAGTGAAGACAAAAGAAAAAATAAAAGGATTAAACTAATCGTCGATACAAATTCTTTTAAAGGCTATCGATAATACAACAAAATCAATGGATATAAGTACAAATCAAAATGAATCAGTATTCAACAACCATTATTTTGAATTTAATAACAAAAATTAAAATTAATTTTATTAAGGTTCACACTGCCTATGAACAGACAAGCGCAGTTTTAAAAAATATGCTTGAAATTGCATCACTTCATTTGAGTTTAGAAGAAACGTCAGAAATAAATACCAAGAGTATAAATTTAGTTTTTACTCGAGCACTTGCTTCTCAAATGTCCCGGGATAAACACGTTGATTTTATGGGTATTAAAACTCCATCTCCATGCGATTTTGTTAACAGTGATTGCAAAGATACAGCTCTTACTGAACAAGTAATCAATCAGTACTCTTGTCTTTGTCATACCCATTTTAACAATCTTTTTAATTAAGATATTTGTCTTACCAAATCCGATTACTGGTATAAATTCAAACAATATTTTAGACCTTAACAAGTCAAAAACTTTAAGTGTTAGGGCATTGTGAAGTTTAGTACAAAAAAACAGAACAATTTTGAAAAATTGAAATAATTTTTATTCTGTTGGCCTTATGATGAATCTGCGCATGTAACAAAGTGTAACAAGCTTTGTTACACCATTCAGCAAACTCTGCAAAAACTCTGCAGTCTAATTGCGCATTTAGTATTAATACTTTTTAATAGTGTGCATTTTGCAGAGACTTTGCATAAATTTAGCAGAGTTTGCTGAATGGTGTAACAAAGTTTGTTACACTTTGTTACATGCGCAGATTCATCATAAGGCCAACAGAATAAAAATTATTTCAATTTTTCAAAATTGTTCTGTTTTTTTGTACTAAACTTCACAATGCCAAGTGTTAGTTATTATGATGAACAAAAATCTGAGATCAAAATAAACAATTCTAAAAATAATTTTGAATTTTACATCAGTAGAAACGCTGAAGAGAGTTTGATTTATGAAATGATTAATGTCTCAAATATTTCTTATTTACCGGGCAATAATCTTTATGTCAGAAAGATTAATGTTGATATAAAGAATTTTTCACTTCATTTATACATTAAACCATCTTCTAATGTGAGTTACATTGTCTATCTAAAATATGAAGGAAGTCCAGTGATAAATCGAACTCATGAAATTTACGATTCAGCCAAACTACTTTGTCCAATTGATTTGAAAGATGAAAATTATAAGTTGTTTTTTAACTCTTCTTATTCAAAAGACAAAAACACTAGTTATGTTGGTATTGGGATTAGAGAACTAAACGAAACCGAGACGCAAAACATGTGTCTTGGTAACAATTCAGCAAAATTTAATTTAACAAGTGAAGACAAACCATTCAACTTGACTGTTGATTTTAAAATGATGGTATTGATATCTTCTTGTTATTACTATGACAAGATTCAGAGAGCCTGGTTGAGTGATGGAGTTGAGGCAGGCAAAGGAACAAACTCAACTCATGTTCACTGTATTTCAAATCACTTGACAGAGTTTGCTGGTGGTTTCATTGTTGTTCCAAGTTCAATTGATTTCAATCATGTGTTTTCCAATTCATCATTTGACAAGAATCCAACTATTTATTTAACAGTCATCATAGTCACATGTCTGTACATTCTTTTAGCTATTTGGTGCATTTACATGGATAAACAAGATAAAAAGAAAAATGGTGTACATTTATTGGATGATAATTTTAAAAAAGATTCTTATTTTTATGAGATTATAGTTTTCACGGGAAATAGAAGAAATGCTGGAACCGATTCGAATGTGAGCTAAAATCTTAATTTAAGTTCAATTAAGTACTAATATCCTTACTTTAATTATAATTTTAACATTTAGGTTTACATTTGCTTTTGCGGTGACTATCAAACAAGAATCAGAAATCTCAAAAGCGCAGAGAATAATCAAAAAACCTTTCAACGTGGATCAGTTGACTCATTCATCATGACTGTAGAGAAGTAATAATAATTTGGAATTTGTTGAAATGACTCTCTTTTAAAATTTAAATTAAAGATCACTTGGTAACTTGACCTACTGCAAGGTTTTTCATGATAATTCAGGCAAAAAGAAATCATGGTACCTGAAACAACTTATCCTTCACGACCTACAGACTAAGGATAAACATTTTTTTATAAACGAAAAATGGCTTGCTCTAGATAAAGATGACTGTCAAATAGAAAGAATTATCCCAGCCGCTGGAGAAAAACAAAAGCAAGAACTTAAATATTTAGTTCAAAAACAAACAAAGACAAGTCTCAGTGATAATCATTTATGGTTTTCGATTTTAGCTCGGCCTTCTCTGAGTTCATTCAAACGAATCGATCGATTGACATGTTGTTTTGTTCTCTTGTTTATGACAATGTTGGCAAACATACTTTATTATGATGTTGACTTGACCCCAAAATCAAATGGGTTACAAATAGGACCATTTATGTTGACTCCTCAACAGATATCTATTGGAATAATTTCAAATTTAATTGTGTTTCCTCCGAGTTTTCTTTTGGTTCAACTTTTTAGACGATCCAAAGCAAAGATTTCGAGAAGTGAAATGTTCAAGAAAGAGTTGAAAAAAGTTAAAAATCAAACTGAATTCACTGACTTGAAACATCTCGAGGAACCAAACGAGAAACCAAAAAAGAAAAAATCAAAGCTTATGTTTCCATGGTGGTTCAAGATAGTGGCTTATGTTCTATCTCTTGTATTTACAGGTGTATCAATGTTTTTTATTATAGTCAAAGGAATTTCTTTTGGTGATGAAAAGTCATTGAAATGGCTCACTTCATTTATAGTCTCTGTTTTCACATCATTCTTGGTTACTCAACCGATTCAAGTAGGATTTGAAACAATAGTTATTTAAACAATTTTGATTAAATTCATTTGAAGGTTACAATGGTATCAATGCTTTTGGTGTTCTTGTTTCGAAAATCAGATGATTTTGAATTTGAAAACGATGTAAATCCATCAATAAGTTCAGAAATCGAAACAAGTGAAAGAAAGAAACTTGTTGGGGAAATTAAACCAATTTCTATCATGAACGAATCAGTTCTAAATGAAGTCCGAGCTGAAATGAAGCGAAAAAAACGACTTAAAAAAATACTCAAAGAAATAATTCTCTATTTTATTTTCATTTGGATTTTGTTTGTAATGTCTTACACAAACAATGACAAGAGATCTTATGAATACCAAAAATCGTTGAAAAAAATTTTCCGAATAGGAAATCATAAGAATAGTCTCGAACTGGTAAGTTCAAAGTTTCATTGTTTATTGTTACTTTTTCAAGGTGTTAATTTTTGTTATCGATTTAGGTCAAGAAACGTAAAGAAGTATGGTCTTGGATATTTAATTACACAAATAAAACGATCTTTCCCTCTCAGAATAAGTTTATGGTTGACAACGTTTCTTATGTTGTAGGCAGTCCAATATTGAGACAGCTGAGAGTTGTTAACGGTAAATATTTCATGTTTTTTCTTAGAGTAATTCTAAATGCATGTCTAATTTAGAACAATGTCATTCAAAACGAATAATTTCCGGAATGTGCAATCATGATTACAGCATTACAAATCAAGAAAAGAGCAACTTTGACATTTACTGGACTGTGCCTTCAAACTCATCTCAACAGCTGTCTATATCACAATCATTCAAATATACAAGATCAAATTTAGTTGACAGCTATCCATATTTTGGAGTCTTTTCGACTTATTTTGGTGGTGGTTATATTTATTACATGAACAAGACTAAAGAAACGACTTTGTCGGATCTCAGATCTTTGAATAAGGCAAACTGGATTGATAATTACACCAGAGCAGTCCTAGTAGAATTTTCAACATTCAATCCAAATCTTAACTTGTTCAGTTATTGTACTATCTTATTCGAAATGCTCCCAACAGGAAACTTGATCAACACGGTTTACTTTAGACCATTGTTGTTGAACGATATTAAACAAGGAGTGTTTGTGAATGTTTGCGGAGTGTTGTACATGTTTTGTATAATCTTTTTTATGATTAGAGAAGTTTTTTTTATGTTCAAAGAAGGAAAAGCTTACTTCAAAAAGTTTTCGTCCTACATTGATTGGTCATTAATCGCCTTCTCATGGGCATCATTCGCAATCTTTTTATACAAAATGTGGGCTAGAGATGAAATAAATGAGAAGCTTAAAAATCAAGAAAGGATCAATTTACAAATGGTCTCGTACTGGACAGACACATTGGACTTTTGTTTGGCTTGTTGTTCAATGCTCGGAACTATCAAGTTTTTGCGACTGTTGAGATTTAGTAAAAAAATATCTTATTTGAGCTACACTTTGAAGTCTAGCACAAGAGAATTGGTTTTATTTGCAGTTGTATTTACAATATTTTGGGGTGCATTTGTTCAAATAATGTACTTGTTAATGAACGAAAAGTCAGCTGCTTTTTCAACTCTTACAAGTTCATTTGAGTCATCGTTTTTGATAATATTAGGAACAATAAATAAAGATTTATACATTGGGCAGAATGGTGTACTTGGTTCTTTGATTACAATCTTTTTTAACTTGATGGTTGTATTGGTCTTGATGAACATGTTTATTTCGATAATTGTTGACAACTTTTCAATGGTTAAAAGAGGACAAGACCAAGATGATGATTTCGATTACTTAATTGAAAAAGCAATCCACATTTTCTCGAAAGATAAAAAAAAACAAGAAGTATTGTTTAAGCATCCTTCAAATGAAACATTTAATAAGTTTGATTCAAAGTTATTTGGCATTATTGACAGAATTGAATTCTAAATTTGAACAGAAATTTACTTTTTTTTTTAAATTAAAAAAAACTTAACTTTTTAGTGCTAAATTTAGCTAGAAACTTACTAATAAATTATTGTTGCATCAATGGTTTTTAAATTTTTCAAGGCAGCTTCTTCAATTAGGTTCGATAGAATATCATGGGGTTCATATTTACTTTGTTTTTCGGATGAAAATTTGTTTATTTTGTTCTTAGAACTAAGATCTAAGAGCCTTCAAGGAAGGTTAATTTTAAAAAGCGGAAAGTTGAATATTATCATACTCAAAATCGGTGTTTAATTGTAAATATAATTATTGTTGCTTCATCATAAATTAGATTGATGTTGTTGAATATTGGCAGCTTGAATATATTGAATTTTAGGACCAATTTGTTAACTAAGAACTTGTTAGCTATATTTCAATACACATACTCAAAAGTATACTACAGTGGTGGTATCTACTTTCTAACCTTGGAGGATGAGCAGCTACTCTATAGTTTCGAGCATGGTAAGGTTCGCGTCATTCAAAACTTCCATGTTATCTAAATTTTTAAAAATTTGACCACATATGCGTGTTCCTTGTAGGTGAAAAACTAGTATTTCCAAATTTTTATCGGGTCGAAAAAATTTCACTTTTCTAACTGCTCGACCTAAGAAAGAGGGTGCTTTAGTAAAACGTTTGTATCTTCTCAAATAACAACATTTATAGTATTTAAGATTTTACATATGAATCTTATGCTAACGATTATTATTCTAACCAGGCTAAATGATGACAAACGGTACTTAAGCGGACAGATTGAATCTCTTTTAAAATTTTTTGGCTAACGAGAGGAGTAAGATCACTCGTAAATCCAGTGGCTTAAGCTCGCTTCGCTCGTATTTATGCAACTTCGCTGCTAACAGTGCTCGCTTTTGGGACGCTTCGCGGCTTTTTATGAATTACGGCTTCGCTGCACTGTTTAGGCTTTTGCGCGGTTTCTCCGCGTTTTTAAATTAGTGCCGCTTCGCGGCATTGACTCTCTTTACAAACTGGACCGTCATCTTCTTTATTAAATTCTCAATTTTCCCCTTATTTCCGCGGTTGAGCTTACCCGAGAATAAAAAAACGCATCACTAAACGCGTTAAAACAGATTGTTAAAACAAACTCTAAAAAATGCGTTTAAACGAAACGTTTTCTTGCGTCAATCTGCGTTAGAAAATTCAAACTTAGCAGACAAAAATTAACTGATTTTTTTTTCGTTTAAACGCGTTTTTTGGAAATAGCTTAATTCAAATCTTAAAAGATAACTTTTTCATGTAAATCGCAAATTTAAAAATTTTGTTTCAAAGAAATAGCTGACGTAAATTGGACAGGGATGAAAAGGAATTTCTGATCATCATTTTTTGATTATGTTTTATCTGGCGATATATTTCGGTCTTTTAGAAAAAGAGTATATTTGAAAAATGAAAATCACAAAGATCGTTAAATTATTTTTTCCTTTACGCAGGGGGTATGAAAATAAAAATCTTACACACAAGGTAGGGGCGGGAGGGGGGTTTTTCTAAGAAAATTGTAAAAAAATTACATGAAAAGGTCAAAAATTGAGGGGGTATATGATGAGAACAAAATTGAAATCAAAATTTTTTTTCAACTTTCATAAATCATAGACCTACCGCTCAACACCACAAGGAAAAATTTTTTTTTGGAAAAAAAATAAAAAGCGATTGTTTAATCCCAGATTTTTTTTAACGAAGCGGCAATTCAACTTTTAAATCTTTAAAGCGGCAATTCAAAAAAATTATGTTATCTGTGACAAAATTCGTTAAAATTTTAATATTTTGTTGAAAATAGCTTTGAGGGGGGGGGGGTCCAAAATTTCGGCTTCTATGTCATTTTCTTACATGGGTATAATCATGATTTTTTTTTAAAATGGACCTTGTGTTGAAAATTTTTATTACTTAGAATTGAATTCTAAATTTGAACAGAAATTTACTTTTTTTTTTTAAATTAAAAAAAACTTAACTTTTTAGCTAGTAACTTATAGTCAAATATATTACAAATAA